>JAUIMM010000581.1:0-600000 GCA_031769625.1 Taudactylus pleione | reverse complement strand
AGAGCTAGTCGCTGGGGCACACTTGTAAATTTATGGATTGTGAATAAATGGATGTTTATAATAAAACATAACTTTTAATGTTCATCAATAAAATAATGAGGCACCTTGCATTCTATATATACAGTACAGATGATATAATAATAATCATCTACTGTTGTGGAACGGCGAAATATTGTATAAATCTCAATATCAATGGGTACAAAAATATATTGGTATTGAACAAATTGAATTAAACATATAGTAGGTTTAGCTGCTCTGCCTGTGCATGGAAATCCCAAACATCTTGTTTTAACCTACAGCACCTGGTATTCCCAGGAGGTCTCCCATCCAAGTACTGGCCAGGCCTATCACTGGTTAGCTACCAAGATCAGACCAGATTGGGCAATCATGTGATGTAAGGCTGTAGGTATAATGATAATGGGTTGTAGCAGCACTGGGTCAGAGCAGTAACCATAAATGTAGGGCTATCTTGGTGGATAGTCCATTAATTTTTTAAAATGTAGTGTCAAAAGAAAGTGTTGCATAGGCACACCTCAATTGTTACACGTGCATGCATCAAAATACAATTATACATATAGTAATATAGCGTGTAACACAGGAAGGATGAATGATTATCAAACACAGACTTTTATAATAGTCAATACATAGGTGTAGCGTATGCCACTTCCGATAGATAGGAACTCACAATGGGATGCTAAAAGTTGGTTCTGTGGTGTAACTGTATTGAGTAATGCACTAAATTATTAGGATTAAAGTTTAAAGGACAAATCTCACATAGTAAATCCTCATATATGTAACAAACTCAATGGTCAAGATGATACTGACATGGCATACAAAATCAAAAAACACTGATGTCAAATTACACCGTGACTCATAAATCACCAAAATGACCTTAAACAAGGATTGTAGTATGTAGAAATATACAGTTATATAATTATAGCATACACTGGTGGTACTGAGGGACAGTGTTAATCTTGTAAGAATAGTAAAGATTAGCTAAAGAATAGATAGCATGAATACTAAAGTCCCCGACCACACTGGAGTTCTCATACAATACCAATCCCAAATTTGAGATAGTCAGGGGTCCAATCCGTGCACAGATAGACTCCCTTGGCAATCTGCATAACAGCACAGGACGCGCGTTTCGCCCGAATGAGGGCTTGTTCACCTCAGGTATCACCCCTGACTATCTCAAATTTGGGATTGGTATTGTATGAGAACTCCAGTGTGGTCGGGGACTTTAGTATTCATGCTATCTATTCTTTAGCTAATCTTTACTATTCTTACAAGATTAACACTGTCCCTCAGTACCACCAGTGTATGCTATAATTATATAACTGTATATTTCTACATACTACAATCCTTGTTTAAGGTCATTTTGGTGATTTATGAGTCACGGTGTAATTTGACATCAGTGTTTTTTGATTTTGTATGCCATGTCAGTATCATCTTGACCATTGAGTTTGTTACATATATGAGGATTTACTATGTGAGATTTGTCCTTTAAACTTTAATCCTAATAATTTAGTGCATTACTCAATACAGTTACACCACAGAACCAACTTTTAGCATCCCATTGTGAGTTCCTATCTATCGGAAGTGGCATACGCTACACCTATGTATTGACTATTATAAAAGTCTGTGTTTGATAATCATTCATCCTTCCTGTGTTACACGCTATATTACTATATGTATAATTGTATTTTGATGCATGCACGTGTAACAATTGAGGTGTGCCTATGCAACACTTTCTTTTGACACTACATTTTAAAAAATTAATGGACTATCCACCAAGATAGCCCTACATTTATGGTTACTGCTCTGACCCAGTGCTGCTACAACCCATTATCATTATACCTACAGCCTTACATCACATGATTGCCCAATCTGGTCTGATCTTGGTAGCTAACCAGTGATAGGCCTGGCCAGTACTTGGATGGGAGACCTCCTGGGAATACCAGGTGCTGTAGGTTAAAACAAGATGTTTGGGATTTCCATGCACAGGCAGAGCAGCTAAACCTACTATATGTTTAATTCAATTTGTTCAATACCAATATATTTTTGTACCCATTGATATTGAGATTTATACAATATTTCGCCGTTCCACAACAGTAGATGATTATTATTATATCATCTGTACTGTATATATAGAATGCAAGGTGCCTCATTATTTTATTGATGAACATTAAAAGTTATGTTTTATTATAAACATCCATTTATTCACAATCCATAAATTTACAAGTGTGCCCCAGCGACTAGCTCTACTTCTCTCTTTTGTTGTCTTTGCAAGCACCCAAGCATATCATTTTATAAGCTGTCATATGCTTAACACATGTTATCATATCTAAGTAACTTCATATACTAAACGTCTAGCATTACACTAAGTAACCGCTGAATGTGCAGATGCTCAGCACATGTAATTCTGGGCATGTGCCACCAATTATGCGCTGAGTGCATGACAAGTGCATGCCAGCTACCCAATTTGTGGACCCCCCATCTGTTCAAGTGTGATCATTTTTGGGGCTGTGGGTACAGACAGGAAATTTTATACTAGCAAACTGGAAAAGAACACTTAAATGTCTGCTTACTACCTGCTTTATTCCTCCTTTCATGCCTTAAACACATTAGACATTTTTAAATGTTTGATGCAAAGGTATGTGATCTGCAGCTCCATTAAGGGTTTAAATAGTAACGTATGTATACAGAACGCCTTGTATAATAATATAATAGGAGAAATGTGAAAAATGCTGAAAACACTTAAAATATTTTAAAAATATATAAAATCATTCAAAACATGACAGGCATTAAGTACAATAATGTTTATATTGGCTGATTCAGAGATACACGCAGACCCGATGATGGCCATTGCTGTATGCGCATGTGCAGTATGGGTCTGCGATCCTGCACGCAGAGCAGCGGCAGACTGTCAGTAATTGACAGTCTGCTGCTGTTTCTGGGAGGGGAGTGGGCGCCAACAGCCTCCGTTTCCCAAAATGGAGGTGTGTCGCTACCGTTGGGGTGGAGGGAAGAGGTCAGGATCTCTGTTGGCTGACGGAGGTTTCCTGGCCTCCTTTTTGCATCTATGGCAGTTGGCTAGAGTGACCCCGTGGTCACTCAGTCGGCCGAGGATCCTGCAGATTATTGGATGCTGCATCCATGGACACATCTTGGATCAATAATACATGCAGAAGGCATGATGCCTCCTGCCGCATTATCATATTAGTCAGGGCCGTAGCTAGGGTAGTGCGGCCGGTGCCATAGCACAGGGCACCACAGGTCAGGGGGCGCTGTTTGGGCCTGTCAAATGTCTGTTTATCATCATTCTTGCATGTAGCTTCCTCTTATTTCATCCCCAGCATCTCCTGGCCTCCCCTATCTCTTCCCTGACCCTTCCCCATGAAGCCATGGCCCTTTTTTGGGTGCATTATGTCCCTTTGAAAAATGAGGGGGGTGCCAATGCTCTTTCTGGCACAGAGCACCAAAAAGTCTAGTTACGGCTCTGATATTAGTACTATTGCAGTACCTTCTGAGGTTGAATCAAGAGGTAGGAATAGGGAAGGCTAGCTATCCTGCCCACGTCCTTTCCATCGAGCAAGTTGCTCCGTTCTCCAGATATACCCTATTGCCAACCCCGCCACCCCGGCTCTCAAACTTTTCTCTCAAAGAGCTACTGTATAAACATTATTGTGCTTAATGCCTGTCATGTTTTGAATGATTTGATGTATTCTTTATGTATTTTAGGTGTTTTCAGCATTTTACATATGTCTCCTATTACATTATTTGACAAAGTGCTCTGTATATATACATACATTACTATTTTGAAATGTATACACTCAGGGGCTGATGCTCAGGGAATGGAAGTCTGTTTGCAGAGCGTATCCTCCATGTTTTCACACTGCGCATACTGTACTTCAGAAGCGAGCATATATAAGTACAGGAGATGTAGAGTCTTACTCATTTCATTCGCATCTCCACTTACAACTGAAGAGGCGTAAAGGGGGCTGTAGTGAGGCAATCGCCCTATTCAGGGTGTGTCGATAGAATTGCGGAGTTGTGCATAACTGTAAATACACCTGTGTTCAGACGGATCCTTTGCGCCTAGTATAGGGCAGGTACAAGTGAGCACTGATAATAATGAGGGATGTGGTCAGTATCCCGGCGTGTGGGATGCCGACGCTTAGAATACCGGCGCACCCGTCAGAATCCTGGCGCCAGCATACCGATGGTAAGTAGCGGGGTTAGGGGGAGGGTTAGGGCTAGGGGTTAGGATTAGACACTAGGGGAAGGGTTAGTGTTAGTCATTAAGGGGGAGGGTTATATTCAGGATGCGGGGAGGGTAAGGTTAGGTTTAGGCACTAGGGGGGGGGGGGGGGTTAGGTTCAGGCACTGGGACGGGAGGGTTAGGAGTAGGGAGCTGCAGGGCTGTTTTTTTGCAGCCTCCCAAAATGGCCCTTTATTGACACATGAGCTGTTTGGTTGTTGTTTTCTCATTGGTTTTCATTGAATCTATTAATCAAACTTTGATAATACTCTGATAGCAATTCTAAACAGTAACAGTAGATTTGCAGATACCACTCCTATTTATGAACGGGAGATAACTATTTCTGTTGATGGCTTCCCACGGTGTGAGCTTACAGATTCCAGAACCAATTAAGCCGCACGGTCTCGGAAATGTATTGGGCGGTGACGGTAAGCTGGCTGTTCAGGCGCACGGAAATGCACTGTCTGATGGGCGTGTTGTGGGCGTGTCACATGGTTAGTCGCTTACATTGGAGACCACACTCTGATGGGTAATCGGCACCTAGCACGGGGATGGGGGATGTTTTGATGGGGCGCATCTGATTGTAGCGACTAAGGATGCACCGAGCGGGATTGTAGCGTCTGAAGATGCGCAGTCTTTGTACATGTGGACGCACACTTGTACACCAGGTAAAGGACTTTTGCTACAGAAAGTCGTAGATGTGACTACAGCATAAGCCCCTATACGCCAATGGATTACACAATACGTTCAGTAATTTAGGATCTTGTTTTTCCTTTTCATATAATGTTTTCATTCTGTTTCCAATTCACACTTTGCACTATAATTTTTCATGGGATTTTCATATTTCACCGTATTCCCATATAATGTGCAATGAATTCAAGAAACATCTTTACAGGGGAATGATAGCATTACATTTTTTTTTATGTATATCTAATAGAGTAAGATTTTATTTTTAAAATTAGTTTATTACCCCTGAGTGACCTATAATGAACACGTTTGGATCGCTTTCCTTTTAGCTTATATTGTGGAGTTACAATATTTACTATGGCTGTAGAATATTTTGATAAATATAGCTGTCTTTGTATTCAGAATGCAGATGTTCTCTTTTTGCTAAGCTGCAGTCACTTAGGAGCAGGGAATTACAGAATGTACAGTATATATGGAATAGTAAAGGGGGGTATCCACTACAAGATCTGAGAACGACTGCACGATTACGACATTGTAGTCATTCAGTCGTTTGTCAGTCGTGTGATGAGCCTGCACTGAACGAGCAGACGTTCAGTGCAGGGTCATCAATCATCTGGAAACATGCTGAACTGACGATATCGTCAGGTTGACCGGCATGTTTGAAAGATGATCGTTTTAGACACTTTTACAAATGATTTGCAAACGATTGAACGATCGTTATCGTTCAACTTAATCGTCTAGTGGATACCCCCCTTTACAGAGAGTGACACAACAGCAACGTCTATAATACCTTAGCCATGGTACTTGTTTCCAGCTTTCCTCCTCTTCCCACAGTGCAGATTACCATAAGTAGAATAATAATTATATACATTAAATTGAATACAACATACAGTACAGCAGTAACTGTATTGTCAAAATTAAATGAATTACCGTTGTTAGCCATGCATCTTCTCCATAGTATCATATGTTCTAAAGATACAGTAGTGTATATACAACATAATGAATAAGTATGACATGCCTTGTATCAGTACTAGGCCTACCTGCGGTCTAATTGCTGTTTGTGAAATGCAATAACAAATTATTTATGTCCTTAATCAAGCCTTTGTTTTGGAGCCATGGGTGACGCAAGCATTATTTTTCCATCTTTGCAGTGTTGTAATGAATTCATAGGTTCATAATCTGTGTAGATGAATAGCTGTTTATTCAAGCAAAATTGTACAAGCTGCTACAATTACCTGTGCTATAACCAGCCTTATTATAGCATGTGAGTGCTTCCAGAACTCCCTGGCATTGAATGTCTTCCATGATTAATTGATGCATAATTGTTTTAAGATTCCTTTACAATAACTAATTTGTTTCATTATCGTGTAACCTCCAGTGATTACAAGCTAGAAAACTTTGATATAATCTGGTGTACACTATAAATTACTTATATGGTCACTGCTTATGTGTGTCATAGACTACGGGGTAAATTTACTATGAATCGAGTCTGATCGAGTTTTTTTTTTTTTTCAACTCGATTAGCATCGCTGAAACTCAGGTGATTTGAGGATCCTGAAACTCACAAATTTACAAAGAAGTGAGTTTAGCTGAGAGTGAGATGGCCGATGGTGAAGCAGATCGAGAAATCTCCCCCGAGTAGCAAGTTTTGAAGGAATTTAGGGGGTCATTCAGACCCACTCGCAAGCGGCAGTACGCTCGCAAGTGGGTCGATGTTCTCCACTGCGCATGCGCACGACGGAGGGAGCTCCGTCGTGCACATGCGCGAGACCCGGCAAGCGACGGGGAATCCGTCGCTCGGAGTCTCGCACCAAAGGGGGCGTGCTGTCGATGGTGACTGACAGCACGCCCCCTTTGGTGGGCGTGCCTGCCAGACGGAGGCGTTCCCATGGGAACGCCTACCGTCTGAAGCCGGCCCCACTGACATCACTAGTGATGTCAGTGGGAGTGATTTTGGCTCTGATAGAGCCAAAATCACTCCAGGGCTTGTGGCTGAGAAACCCGACCGCAGGGTTTCACTCGCAAGTCCGATGGTCGCGATGGTCAAGACCATCGCGACCATCTTTTTAGACGCTCGTATATGCTGTGGGTGGTGACCCACAGCTATACGAGCGTCCAGGAGGACGCTCCATTTTAATGGAGGAGGGCCCTGATTCAGAGCGAGCGGCTCTGAATCAGGGCCTTACTCACCCAAGATTGCAGTGTCTTCTCTCTGCAAATCTCTCCCGAGCAAGCAGCCTCTGTAGGGGTCCCTCTATATTTAAAACCAGTACCGGACCCAAACCGACCAGAGGTGTAATGCCACAGCCAGGAGACCCTATCTCCGGGTCTCTGGTTCCTAAATTACTGCGAAATCCTACTAGTTTTGTTCCCCGTAATTTTAGGAACCAGGACTGGCTGAGCAGTTTGGGGCTGGTTATGCTTTTGGGAGAGGGACCCTACGTCATTTCTAAAATTTTGATTTAACCCTTATTTTACTGTTTACAGGCAGAAACACACATGCCAAACTCGCAGCTCACAGGCAGGTGAATTGATTTTACAAATTTTTACAGCAGTGTTGTCCGTTCTCATGAGAGTTTAGAAACTCTCATCTTGGTAAATTCACGAATTTTATCTTCACTAGTGAAAAGTTACTCGAGTTTGGCCGATGGTGAAGTGAACAGAGTTTGCTAACTCTCCAATATTTTCCCGTAGCAAAAAAGATTTCTCTCCCGGGTTTTACATTAGTAAATTTGCGAGTGGAAAAAATGCCCAAACTCTCCAGAGATTGCTAACTCGAATGTTAGTAAATTTACTCCTACATGTTAATGTAGTGAAAAATCTGTTTTTTTGTAATGCTTCACTTTTCTAAACATATTCAGTACAGTATTGGCATTGGCAAATGAAGCCACTGCATGGGACTCTACATTACACATAATGGGGAGCATGGAATAATGCACGTGTTTGGATAGCTGTGTCCACCAGATAGGGCAGGGGTTCCCAACCACGGTCCTCAAGGCACACTAACAGTCCAGGTTTTAGGGATAGCCATACTTGAGCACAAGTGACTTAATTAGTACCTCAGTATATTGATTTAACCATCTGTGTACAAGCATGGATATCACTAAAACCAGGACTGTTAGTGTGCCTTGAGGACCGAGGTTGGGAATCACTGAGATAGGGCTAATGATATGAAGTCTAATAATGATTATATATTATTTGGGTAAGCTACACATTGCAAATGACGTAACCCTTTATTAAATAAATATTGCTGTAAGTGTTTACCCCTAATTTAGTCCAAGTTGGTTTTTCTTCCCAGATATTTTAGCTTTAAAGACAATTGGTTGCAAGTATAAGAAATGAGAAAAACAAACACTCTGTCACATTTCCAAATCAAATACTCTACGGTCAACAGTTTTAGAACTTTTCAGTTTTTATTGAAATTTCAGCAGTTTAATGTACTCCGAAAATAAAGCAAACAACAAAGAAACAGTTGGAGAAATAATTAATGAATCATTTTATTAACCACTTGCCTGGCACAGTCGTATCAGATACGACCAATAAGAAATGCCCTACGGGTGGCTGTCTGCGCCGCGCTGCACCCCATCCCCCTTGTGTAATCACCCGGCGGCTGCTTCTTCTCCCTGCAACCGCCAGGACAGACAGCGCTGGGCCCCCCTCCTGTAATCACCCGGCGGCTGCTTCTCCTCTTCGCAGCCGCCGGGACTGTCAGTGCCGCCCCCCACCCCTGTGAGCTTACCTGCCTCCCTCCACTGTGATGACGCGGGGGCACCGGCTGCTTCTTCTCTCTGCAGCCGCGGGGACCTTCAGCGCTGGCCTCTCTCCCTCACCTGTATGTGTGACCCAGCAGAAGTGATGGTCACCAGCCATCGATGTTTTGTAAAACATCGATAGTTGATTGGGTCTAACAACCATCGATGATTTCAAGCATCAATTGTTGCTGGTTGCTGTCAATCGATGTTTCAAGTGACATCGATTGTTGATGGGTTTTTACAACTACTTTTGCCATCGACGGCAGAGAACCAATGGTTATCTGCCATCGATGGATGAGCAGGAGCCTTTTTTTTTTCACTCCTCTTGGCCCGCTAAGCTCCACCCCCTGGCTTTTATCGGCCCATGGCCCGCCGTACACCGGTTACCATCAAGTGCTGTAAACCATCGATGGTACACCATTGATTTGTGTTTTTATACCATCGATGGACACCCCACTAATGGTCATCTAAAGTCCCTATTTCCCACAGACCAGTCCCGATCATTGTTACTATCGATTTGCTCCCGATACATCGGTTACATTTTATGTGGAACTCAACCATGGATGGTTTAAAGCAATCAGCCGTTGACGGTACAGCCGTCGATGGTCATTACTAAAGTATACCATACAAATTGCTATTTTTATGGTATACTGTTTTTTATAAAAAAAAATGTGTAAAATGTGTTTTAAAACGGCTTTTTTGTACTTTTCAATGGAGTGCCGGTTTTTCTTACACTTGGGGTAACCTGGTCGCAGGTTTGCTCCAAATGGATTGTTTCTCTAGAATTTACTTTACCGTGCACCCGCAACTTATGCCAGTGAGTGTGTGCAGCTCCCACGACACACATTTTTTATACAAGGATTACTATGGCTACAACACCTCATCAGTAGGCTAAAACTAACCTGTCTCACGACGGTCTAAACCCAGCACACGTTCCCTATTAGTGGGTGAACAATCCAACGCTTGGTGAATTCTGCTTCCCTTCTGCTCCACGGGAGGTTTCTGTCCTCCCTGAGCTCGCCTTAAAATTGTGTTGGATAAGTTTTAAATAGATCTTCTTGACCTAGGGCCTGATTCAGACCAACTCGCGAGCGGCTGTCCGCTTGCAAGTGGGTCGATGTTATGGACTGAGCATGCGCACGACGGAGGGAGCTCCGTCGTGCGCATGCGCCAGACGCGACGAGCGAAGGAAAGTCCTTCGCTCGTTGTGTCTGATCAAAGGGGGCGTGCTGTCGATGTTGATTGACAGCACGCCCCCTTTGGTAGGCGTGCCGGGGGCGTGCCTCCCGTCAGAAGCCGGCCCACTGACATCACTAGTGATGTCAGTGGGAGTGATTTTGGCTCTGATAGAGCCAAAATCACTCCGGAGCTTGCGGTTGAAAACCTCAACCGCAGGCTCCGGCTCGCAATTTCGATGGTCGCGATGGTCTCGACCATCGCGGCCATCAAAATGCACGCTCGTATAGCCTGTGGGTGGTGACCCACAGCTATACGAGCGTCCAGAAGGACGCTCCATTTTCATGGAGGCCCGCCCTCATTCAGAGCGCGCGCTCTGCTCAGAGCGTACGGCTCTGAATGAGGGCCCTAATTCAATCATTAAAAAAATGACAATTTCTGAGTGGTTTTGGAAAAAAAATGTGTCAGTTAAGTGGTTAAACAAAATTCAATCTACATTTTTGATTAATTAAAGTAGCCACTTTTGCAGATATAACCACCGAACACACTCCTGGCATTCTTTCTACAATGGAAATCAAATATTGGCCCTCATTCAGAGCCGCTCGCTAGCTGTTCGCACATCTGCGCATGCGTATGGTTTTTAGTACGCATGCGCAAACCAGTCAGTGCGGCCGAAAATCGTTTGTACGCTATATAGTGAGTGCCTGCTATTTTGAGTGACAGAATGAGGCGTATGTGGGTGGTAACAGGGGAAGGTGCTTGTAAACGGGGGAGTGGAATTCGAACGCAGGCGTGCTTAAAGGTCAAAACGGGCATTTTTAGGGAGTGCATAATTAATACAGCAGCGTCATTGACCACGTCACTTGGTTTTTTTAAACTCAGAACTGCTCGCAAAATAGCGGTTGAAAAAACCAACCACAAGAATAGCGAGCAGTTCATACGCTGGTCGATGTACTCGATTAATCTAATAAATAGCGGACATGACGTATGGTGCGAGAGGCCAGGGGGCGTTTTTAACAAATAAACGAGCGTATGTTTTGCACGCTCGTTCAGACTTAGAGGTGTGAACAGACTGCAATTTGCGAACGGATCATTTGAATAGCCACCCCTTGTTTTTGAACGAACGACCGCAAATAGGAACGGCTCTGAATCAGGCCCATTATTTGGAAAGTTCTTCCCAGCACTGTTGGAGATGTTTCCACAAATGGGGTTAACCTGTAGCTTGCTTTGCTTTAACTCTTCTGTCTAGTTCTTCCCAAACTAGTTTGATGAAGTCTGGAAACTGTGCTGGCCACTCCATGATTTGTAGCCTACCATCTTGTTCTTTTCCTTGACGGTAGTTCTGACATTGCCTGGAGGGATCGTTTGGGTCATTATCTGTAGGATGAACCCTTGACCAATAGGCGTAGACAGGTGGTATTGCATGACCCTGCAAAATGCTGTGGTACCCTCCCAGGTTCAGTCAAGTTGCCGACTTGGGATTCTGCAAAAATACCCCAGACCGTCACACTTCTTCCTCCATGTTTGACAGTTAGTGTTACAGGGGTTTATTTACTAAGCTGCAGCTTCCCAGCATGTTTACACCCGAAATTTAAAAGGACAATGCTTTCAACAGCAAAACATTGTGTTTTGCCATTTTATTATTGTTATTTTTATTATCCTTTATTTATATGGCACCACAAGGGTTCCACAGCGCCTCACAAAGTACATAAACAAATGAGCCAGCAAGAAAATAGCAACTTACAGTACAAAACAATACAGGCCAATGACATAGTTTATAAACATTGCTGCAATAGCGATCATAATACTCAAAAGCAGCAGGGCATCAGCAACCAAGTGTTAGGTGACCTTGTGGGGAGTTTGGAGTAGATGATCGTATGAGTAAGGGAATGAGAAGCACATGAGGGAAGAGGGCCCTGCTCGTGAGAGTTTACATTCTAAAGGGGAGGGACAGACAGACGGGGTGACACAGTTGGAATAGACAGTGAGGAAGAATCATGGAACAGTAGGTTAGGATGAGAGCTGGAAGGCTTTGATGAAGTAGTGGGTCTTGAGAGCGCGTTTGAAGATTTGTAGAGGGGTGGAGAGTCGGAGAGGGAGAGAGTTTCAGAGGTAGGGAGCAGCCTGGGCAAAATTTTGGAGGGGGGAGTTTGAAGAAGTAATCAATTGGCAAGAGAGGTGGCATGCATTTGATGGGCAGGAGTGTGAAGTGAGATAAGATCAGAGATATAAATGGGAGAGGATTGGGTGAGGACTTTGTAAGTGAGAGTAAGAACCTTGAATTGGGGAAGCGGAGCCAGTGTAGGGCTTGTAGAAGAGGTGAGGCAGATGTAGAATGTTTGGAGAGGAAGATGAGCCGAGCAGCACCATTGAGTACAGAGTGGAGTGGAGAGAGGTAGGAGTCAGGGAGGCCAGATAAGAGGCGTTGAAATAGTCCAATCTGGAGATGACCAGTGAGTGGTTGAGGGTCTTAGTTGCCTCCAGGGAGAAAAAGGGCCTGATCCTGGAAATATTTTTGAGATGGAAGCGGCATGAATGTGTGGTTTGAAGTAGAGGATAACTCCAAGACAGCGCACTTGTAGGCTAGAGGAGATAGTTGTGCCGTTAATAGATAATTAAATTGTGGGAAGTGAGGCTATGAGGGAGGGTGGGAAGATGATCAGCTCTGTCTTAGATATGTTAAGTTTAAGAAAGCGCTGGGACATCCAGGAAGAGATAGCAGAGAGACAGTTGGAGATACGAGTGAGGAGAGAGGGGTAGAGGTCAGGGGAGGAAAGGTAGATCTGAGTATCATCGGCAAAAGTAAAATTATTATAACTTTTTATTAATAAATTTAAAAGGACAAGTAATGTAAGTGTCATGGTTCATAATTTAAATAATAATAAAATAAATAATAATAAAGTTTATCATATCACAAATCCGGAAGGCTACAGAAAATAAAAACAAGACAAACCCAAATCAATAGGTGATCAGGAACCGATCAGGGTAATACTATTCATAAAAACTATAACCAATTAAGAAAGCACAAGGAAATAAAGGGAATTATATATAATCACAAATAACCTATTGCCAATCAAATCAAATGTATAAAACATGAAAATTAAGAGCCTAATTAAAACTTAAAATATATACAATATTTGATATCCCATGTATAATAAATAAAAAATGATAGCAATAATATAGTAAAGCAAAGTGTATGTTTCCTGCACTGCTTCCTCCGTGTCTTCTACAGTATAGTAGTGTTTGTTTTTTGCTGCAGTGGCCATCACCAAAGCAAATACAGTGACTTAGAAAGGGCTAAAAAGCCTCATTGAGTTGGAGAATGTCACACCTCAGCTGCTGCTCATCATTCAGCATACGTTACCATTGCCATCTCCCTGTAATGTTATCTAAACTATAGAGGGACAGTCACAACAAGGTGAGAGTCACTAAAGACAGGCATCTATTCATTTGATTTAAATCTATGTGTGCCTAGTGTACGGTAAGTTTTTTTTGTGAGTAGAATATTTAAATGTACCATTTTGTCATTGCACGTACATTAATTGCATATTTTTCAGCTTTTCAGTTTTATTTCTTTTTTGTCTTTGTCCTATAGCATGATGAGAAGCCGTACTGTCACAAGCCTTGCTACGCAATCCTTTTTGGACCAAAAGGTTAGTTTATAAACACTGTGACGTTGAGATGTAAATGCATACAAATTGAAACCATGATAATATAGGGTCTATAGATCCAGGTAAGTATACAGATGTGTCCTCTGTCATTGTTGCTGCAGTCACGTTAAACAGCCCTTCTAGTCTTTCTTAGTCCCATGCGAGTTTACTCATGCTGAGCGCCTCTTCGTGCATCTATTTTGCCACAAATGAGTCCTATTTGCAGTGCACTGTGAATAAAACGCACAAGAAGACTTTGCTGATAAAATAATATGCAGCGTGTGTATGTTCTGTGTGCGACTGCAGCTGTATCTGCCTAGGTTACAGTTACAGTGTCGGCCGCTGTTTTCCACACCACGTTCCGTTGACATGATTCTACAAACTTGGCCGCACACAGAACATACTCATGCCGCATATCACTTTTATCAGCATAGTCTGCTTGTGCATCTTATTCGCATCGCATTGTGAATAAGACGCATTTTCAGCTAATCAGACGCCCACTGACAGCCGAGTCACATGGAAGCTGGTGGCTCTCATGCGCCCTGCCTATCGTGACTCATAATGTACGGAGGATAGATGATGAAAGACATACTGTATCTGTATATAAGGCTACAAGGGGTCCTCACAATATGCCACTGTAGAAGCTTACTGTGATGGCTTATCTGACCCCATTAAAGGCTTTAAAACTTTTTTAAAAAATTGATCTCTTCAGTGACAAGGAAACACAGTGAATAATGTGTGACCCACTGCAATCAAGGGCTGTTTTGAGTTTGAAGTACAGTATGATGGGGGCAGCCTAGGGCTTCAAAATCACCTGGCATGCCCCATTGTGATGCAGCCATGCCCCAAGATTTATATGATGTCTGGGGAGATGATCGGTGGTCCACACTCCCACTCCCAAGTAGCAGACTGCAAATGCAGTTTGTCATATAGTGATTCATTTTGGAGGTCTTTATAAAAGTACTAGTAACTTTGATGTCAGTGCAGGACTTCCCTTCCCATGGACTTCCCTCCAGGCATGAACGGGTACAGTCATCTCCTGACAAGTCACACAATTTGTCATTGACTCCATCTCTGCAAGAAATGAATGGATGCTGTCTAGTCATTTGCAGATATTATTACCCATAACTGTGAGGTCCTACAGCATGGTAGAGACATTGCTAAAAAAAAATGATGTATTAAATCTCTGAAATTAAGGGGAAAGTGCCTTACGAACAAGTCTGAGATATGTATATGGAGAGACATAAATGTGAGGAAGGGTAGCAGATTTCTGTAAAAGCTTCAAACATACCACTTCGTTCCGTGCCGTCTCCTGTGTAGAAGAAGAAGTCTGGAACAACAGCCACACTATTTAGATCCGATAAACATTTTATAAGAGAAGCAATGTCACAGCTGTGAGGGCAGCTGTGACATTGCACAAGCTACAGAAGTCAGTTGCAGTGATGCAAGCTAATGTACAGTACATTCATGAAGGATCTCACAACTGGTGGAAATTAAGCTCTCATTTCACACATAACACATCCTAATTTAGTGCAAATTGGTTTTTATTAAATTAATTAAATTGCAGAAAATGAATAAACAAACATAGAAATCGCATAGAAATCACCATTTACATACATATAACAAAAAAAAAAAAAAACGTGAGAAGAAAGAAAAATAAAGTAAATAAAGATAAGAAAATAATAAATAATAGATAATAAATAAATACAGCTCCGGGTTCAACAAAGGCAAATAAAGGAGAAGCAGACTCCAGCCTATCAAATCTAAAGGCCAGTCAAATCATGGACCCTGAGGGTACCGCAGACCATTAAGAGGCTTAGGAGGGATGAGATGCAATAATATCCTTAAAGGTTTTCGAGTCCTTGAAATCCAGCCAACGAAACCATGTATGCCTGAAAGCGGTGTAGTTATCTTCTGTAGAAGACAAAATATCTACCATTTCCATGTAGAGGTCAATTCTATCGAACCAGTCTCTAACCAATGAGCAAGAGCGCCACTTTACCGGGATAACTGACTTAGCCGCGTTATTTAAATAGCACAACAGGGACTTCTTATATCTCGAGATAGGGGCGGGGGATAGGTGAAACAGCCAGAACAACTGATCAGAAGGAACCGGCTCCCCTATTATTATTGCAGAAAGTTTAAGGACTTCTGACAAAAACGGAAAGAGATGAGAGCATTGCCACCATATGAGAAACGGGTTGCCTGGGGCAATTAAGCACCACCAGCATGTATTCGGCACGCCAAACCCCATCTTTGAAAGGACATCTGGAGACCTATACCATTGGGATATTAACTTGTATTGGGTCTCCTGAACACCAACACTAGGAGAGCAAGTATGTGCCAAACTAACTATTTTAACCCAGTTGGCCTCCCCCACCTCTGCACTCAAGTGTGGAAGACGGATACTCGCATCATCCGAGAGAAGGTTGTATATCAGAGAAATAGTATGAGTAGGGGGCAAGGGACCGGCGCAAAGGAGTTCAAAAGGCGTTAGAACTGTATGGAGGGGCCAAGAGAGTGATGAAAGTGGCTGTAGGTATCGCCAGAATTCCCCTTGAGGTAAGTTCCAATTTCCTTGTATGTCGGCAAAGGATGCCACTTTGTCCCTACTCACCAGCTCCAGCTGGACCTCTGTCTAACCAACAACTAAAAGCTCTTTGGTCCATTCCTGGAGGAAAGTGAATATTTGACAAGAAAGAAAAATACAGGGAAGTCTGTGAGGAGATGGAGTGGTTATTTCGGATAGACTTCCAACAGGACAATGTAGGCGACGAACTAGGGGGTGTCACAAGCCACGCAGCTATAAAAATAGGGACAAGCAATGACTGCATTTCAATATGCACCCATTGCTTCCGTATGTCAGTTCTCGGCCATTCCAAGATTCTAGTGAGTAGACATGCGTGATAATAACCCTGCATGTTAGAGAGCCGGAGGCCCCCTCAATGTGTTGTCCTGTACATCAGGTCTAATTTCAGGCGTGGTCTCTTACCTCCCCACACAAAATCTGTAATGAGGGCCTGAATATCAAAAAACCATCGCTGGGGAATCTTAATGGGTTGAACTTGCAGAAGATACAGAATCTTGGGGAGAGAAGTCATTTTTTAGTATACCTAACCTCCTAAACTATTAAAAAGGATGAGCTCTCCAAGACTGTAGGTCCGAACGTATTTTGGCCAAGAGGGGGGGGAAATTAGCTTCAAACAAGTGGCCTAGGTCTCTAGTAATGACTACTCCAAGGTATTTTAATTGGAAAGCATGCCAGGGAAAAGGAAAAGCAGTTTTAAGTCCTACTAGCATTTGGGGTGGTGCTGTGATATTGGGTACAACCGATTTGGTGTAATTAAACTTGAAGTTGGAAAGGTCACCAAATAACCTAAACTCATCCAGCAAATTAGGTAGGGAAATGATCAGAGAAGTAATGGTGGCCAACAAATCATCGGCAAAGAGGGACAATTTAGATTCCTTATCTTGGAGGGCATAACCAGAAATATTAGGGTTTAAGTGAATAGACTGCGCCAGGACCTCCATACAAGGAATAAAAATCAAGGGCGACAGCGGGCAACCTTGTCGAGTACCATTATTAATAGCGAAGGAGCTGGTAAGAGAGCCGTTGACTAATCTTGGCTGATGGGTGTCACGATCCAAAGCTAGGAATTCCTATGAGGAGGACAAGAAGCTGGGGGGCTAGAATGGCTAGGAGGCAGCGAGGGGAATGACAGTGCCAGTTTCCTCAAAAAGGTCAGTCCCAAGTGTTGGCTAGACCTAACCAGAGGCGCAGAGTCTAACTCACTTGGAGTCTAACCCACTTCACCAGTTACCCCTCTTGTTGGGATATGGGTTTCGCCGCACTGAGTGAGCAGGTCGCGGCCCTCTGGTTAGGTACCTGGGAGTGACGAGTAGACTAGAAAATGTCACTGCAGTAATGAGTGGAAATGATGCACTGGTATGTACTATGAGACGTTGCTGGATACACCAAGAAGTGACACAGGAGGACAGCCACAGACTAGATGGGAGTGACGATAAATAATGAAGGGTCAGGTACTGGATGCTTAAGGTAACTCGGAAGATCTGGACGCAGGGTGGTGTAAAAGAAACTTGGGAATCCAGACACAGAAAGTCACTGGGTGTATAGGGGACCCAGACGCACAATGAAGTACTTGGTGCACTGTAGATCCAGACACGGAACAGTAACTGCAAGGAACTCAGACACTGGTGCGTGAACTGATACACTGAAGATAGTTTTGGAGTACAAGTAATTGTGCAGGGAACACAAACACAGATTAGTGGACTTGTTACACTGTAAAAATAATAACTGCAGGGAAATCAGATGCTGGAGAGTGAACTTGATACACAGGAGATTCAGGTGCAGCATACAAGTAACTTGTGCAGAGAACTTAGCAGGAGAGATGAGACTTGGAACATTGGTAATCAGCTTAACAGCTGAGATATGTAACACAGGGATTCAGCATTGAGAGCTGAACAGCAATCCAGAAATAAGCAAGAAACTTGACACTGTGGAAATCAGCCTAGCAGCTGAAACATTTAACAGAGGGATTCAGCATTGGGAACTGCTGCAAATAACGCAGGTAGTAAACTTGATAGTAGATCCAGTCACAGAATATAATAACTGCAGACTAGCTGTGGGATATTCTGAGAAAGTAACTTAGAGCCTGGCATCACAGTCACTGGGAAAACGAAGTTGAACAGCAACTTCCTGTTCCTGGAGTCAAACTAAATACCCCTGGGTAACTAGTCATTGGATCAGAGGGTCAGCTGATTGACCGCAGGACTACCATTTGGGAGAGACTAGTCAGGTGATATGGACCAACATGGCTGTGCCCTGTTGGTCCCCGGGAACCAGGACGCACACATGGAAGCTCTAGCAGACCCCGGGGAGAATAATCAGTCACCACTCACCTCCACTCCCAGCAATTGAACACCTAAGCCCAAAAACGCCGGCGCGGAGGTGAGTAGCGGCCCATCCCAGGCTGCATCCTGATAACGGGGAGCAGTAGAGGGAAAGGATGCCTTGAAGAAAGATAGGACCCAGTCCCAAATGTGTCAACACACCGGTCATAAAACCCCAGTCGATCCTATCAAACGCCTTCTTGGCATCAGTAGACAATAAAATCATTGGTGTCTTCATTGTGGAAATAAGGTGAATCTTATCCTGGATCTTAGAAGAATTGTCCAGAGCCTCGCGACCTGGAACAAATCCAACCTGATCACTATGACGGGAGAAAAACTTTCAATCTACTCGCAAGAAGTTTTGCAAATAATTTGATGTCGACATTAAGGACGGAATGGGCCGGTAGCTAGGACAGAAGGAGGGGACCTTGCCTTCATTAGGGATAACTGTGATGTGGGCTTCCAGGGATTGGCCAGAGAAATGGGATTGTTCTAAGAGGAGTTAAAGGCCTCCAGAAGTAATGGAAGCAGCTTACTCTTAAAGGCCTTGTAGTAGTTGATAGTAAAACCGTCTGGGCCAGGACTCTTGCCAGAAGGAGTAGGTTTAATAGCCTCATCCAATTCAAGCATAGTAAAAGGCTTCTCCAGCTCCACACAATCAGATACAGAGAGCCTAGGGAACCCTACTCTAACAAGGTAATCGCTAATGGCCCCTTGTTTTACCAAAGCGTCAGGGTAAGCCTCAGAGGGAGGTAGATTATAAAGAGAAGAATAAAAGAAATAGAGTGATGCCGCAATCTTACTGGTGTCGTGGAGAGTCAGACCTCTCTCATCCTTAATAGAGGGTATAAAGGAGAGAGCTCTCTGCGCAGGTAGCGAGTGAGCTAATATTTTCCTAGGTTTGTTACCCCATTTATAATATCTGCTACAACATCTATTAAAATAATATTTAACTTTATCAAGAAGGAGCTTATTCAATGCCGTACGCGCAGCAACTAATTCAACATAGATATTGGAAGAAAAGGAAGCTTTATGAGAAGACTCCAAGTTCTGTATCTTCTGCAACAAATTCTCAATTTGGGCCATCCTTTGTTTTTTCAAATAAGCACCGAATTGGATACACTTCCCTTTAAGTACGCATTTATGTGCCTCCAAGATAGTAAGCCTCGATACGGCAGGGGTTATATTACAATAAATATACCCATCAATAGTCTCCTCAAGTTGGGATCTACAGTAGGGGTCAGTCAGTAAGGATTCTTTAAAACGGCATGAGGGTCATTCACTCCTAGGGATAGGTCCATCAAGACTGGGGCATGGTCTGACTAGGTCGTCAAACCTATAGAGGCGCTACGCACCAAATGTAAATGTCTATTGCCTAACAGTATATAATCTATCCTGGAATATGACTGATGTGGGTGTTAGAAATTAGTAAAATCCCTATCTGTAGGATGAAGAAATGAAGAATACGCCAGACATTGGACAGCTGATGAGTGTGGAGCAGACGCCCTACCTTGCAAGATGTACGTTCGGGGATGGTAGAGGAACCTGAGGACACATCCAGTTGGTGGTCTAGAGCCCAATTCATATCACCTCCAACTACTAGGATTCCTTCTTGGAGAGAGGCAGTCTTATCAAACATCTTTTCGAGGAAAATCGATTGACCCTGATTCGGGGCATAAATATTAACAATGGTGAAGACTTGGGTAAACACAGTGCATTTAACAAGTAGGCACCTCCCCTCCTCCAACCTATGGACCACTACATTGGATATAGGTAAATGTTTGGCAGATAAAATTGGCACTCCCTTAGATTTAGATTGGGTGTAATTACAGTAATAGACCGTGGGGTAGAATCGGTTACTAAGGCAAGGACATGATTCAGAACGACGGAAATGGGTTTCCTGCACTAGTACAATATCAGCTCTTTTCAGGGACATTCAACCCTCTGGCATTGATAGAAATAATTCTAAGAGAGGCAGCCATTGGTAGGGATAGAGTACAAAAAAAGGCTCAAGACATCGGAGCTGTAGGAAAGAAAGTAAGAAAAAAAAAAAACAAACAAACAATCAAAAACACAATTTAAAAAAAGACAATAAAAACGTGGAAAAAATGCATCCGGACAAAAAGGGGACCGCCAGGTTACCCATGTCAAGGAGCCAAATTTGCGGTAGGAGACAATGACTTTGTCAATCAAGACATTTCAATAATAAAACTAAGCAGTAAAAATATAGAACAGTGCTAACTGCTAAATCTGTAACACTCAACGTAACTTTATTAAACAACATATCTCCATGAAGGAGAAAATACTGTAATGGGCTAACAACTACCTGCCAAGTTTGGGAGGGCCCATATGGTGAGGTCAGGGAATGAGGGTCTTAAGGGCCTGAGTAAATTCCTGGCAATTGTCAATATGGAAAACAAATAACTAACCCAATAACTATACCTGACGCCCTTTGGATGGAGGGCTCTGTGAGCTCGGTCAAATTCAATGGAATCATTTGGGTCTAGAGCCAGAATCTCCCCGAAAAAAGGACATCCATAAGGCCCGAAGGAGGAATATCCTCTGGGAGGCCACAAATTCGAAGGTTGTTTCTACGACCTCTATTGTCCAAATCATCCATCCTGGTTTCATATCCAGAGATTGTTGAGTGATCGCCTCATGAAGAAGGGCTAGTTGGGAATATACAGCATCTCTGTCCTCTTCCAAAGTAACCACACGAGAACCCATATGGGTGACCGATCTGAACCAGAGAAATTTGAGTTCATGAAGTCGAGATTCCAATGCTTGCATATCTTGTTTGGAAGGGAGGGACTTGACATGGGACAAAATCTCTGCAATTTCACCTCTCAGCTGCGGTATGTGATTTTGAGAACCAATGAAGTGAGGGGTAGCGTCCATGTTAGGAGGGGAGCTGGTAATGACCCAGAGTGGAACCTCAAAGGAGTCCGTAGAGTGTGATATAGACAGATCTGAGCGCAAGTTTTGTAGGGAGGCACTATCACTCGATTTCCGGGGAGTCTTACTCTGAGACCCTTTCCCTGATTTGCCCATTAGAGAAATAAATTAGTGGAAGTTACATTAAAAAAAAAAAAAAGAGCACTGTGAACAGAAAGGATGACGAAAGTCACATTCCCCTGTTTAGTGGATCGGCATAGTGGACAAAAAGTGCCTACATGAGGCCACGAATGTTGGCAATTTGAGGTCACAATGAAAGCCAGACGGGGGCGAGGGTGTGGACAATACTCCTAGATAGAACAGTTCTCAGTAATACTGCGTTACAAATCACAATAGAAGGTATATACAATGAAGCGGTAGGTTCTGTAGTCAACCACTGGAGGGAGCTCCAACCCAGGCTAAGGAGAAGAAAGAAAAAAAACAGTCCAGGCAAAAGAAGACAGTATAGTATAGACAGTATCGGGAGCAATGCCACAATCATTGGGGGTAGAAAAAATATAGGAATAAATCCCCATCCAAGGTTATCAGAATGTGCAGGTAGCTGAAGAGTTTAATTAAATCCAGCATACAATGGTTTTCTATATCAGGAGCAGGGAGCCCAAGAAAACTGAGGCTGCTAAGGGACCTGCTGCTTTCACACACAGGCAACAGTGGGGGGAGAGTCCCCAAGCCAGGCGAGCTGACCCCAGGGGTATGGTAGCAGGTGGCCTTGGGGGAGGGATCTCTCAGGAGAAGAACAGGTACCTGAAGCTGGAATGGCAGTCTTCTCTGCTCAGCGTTAGGCCCTGTGCCTGGCAATGTGACTCCCGCAGGTACGTTGCTCCGGGCTCTGGCCGTCCCTCCAGACAGGGATGGGAGCCAGGGGTCAGTGGCAGGAGGTAGTGGCGTCTCAAAGGCCGAACAGGGAGGAAAGGTTTGGGCCTCTGGGAGCTGGAAGCCGCGGAGATATGGCAGCGGGGCGGCAGTAATTGAGGCTGTGGCTCCAGGGATGCAGAGACCGCGGCTTGGAGGAGAGCCACGGAGACACCTGGGCAGCAGCAGGAGGGAGTCAGTGGGTCAGGAGCTCATCCAGACAGCAGGGTGAGTGCCGATGGGCAGGGGGATCCCCCAGAACAGCCCTAAAAGGCAGCAGGAGCTGATGTGAGGCCCGTCCGTCGACACACCATAATTTGCACAGCTGCACCCATTTTCTGATGCAACACCTGCCATTGCTATAAGTGACACCCCTTTCAGAGTTTGCAAGTCTGCACTGTGACCTAAATATTAACATTTGGGAGGAATGCTTATGGAAAGAAATTTGGGGAGGGATCTTTGTGCAACATACTGTCAGCGTTTGGGGGAGAGCTCTGTGCATATACAGCTAACAGTTGGGCGTGGAGCTCTCCGCATGTTCAGTTGCAGTTGAAAACCTATTTTTGATATTCTTTGATAACACGGATATTACCACAACAATATTTTGTTGGACTCTTAAGTCCCACTCCCCTGAGAAGTAGCTGCCAGTAGCTACTCAGCAATGAAAATAACTCCTTGTAATTAGATTTATTCCTTGTGCCCCAATCACCTATTGAGCATAGCCGCTTATGGGGGTGATTCAGGCTCAGACACTATTGCTATAGCACTATTATGGTAATGCATCATGCCTCCTGCATGCATTACTGTTCCGAGCTGTGTTCATGGATACAGCATCGGATTATCTGTGGGATCCTCAGCCAGCTGAGCGACCATGGGGTCACTCTAGCCAACAGACACAGATGCACAAAAGAGGCCAGGAAATCTGTCAGCCAATGAAGATCCTGGCCTCTTCCCTCCCCTTCCCAGGGTGGCGACACGCCTCCTTTTTGGGAAACGGAACTAGACTGTCAATCACTGACAATCTGAAGCCGCTCTGCGTGCAGGATTACAGACCCTCATGCGTCGGCGCAGAGGAGTCACAATCGGAGATGTGAGCTGACCATCGGGTTAGTGCACATCTCTGAATCAGCCCCTATATACCATTTTCTTGATTAAATGTATGCAGCAATCTATTCTTAAAGAAGTGGTCGATAATAAATAGAAGGAAAGACACCTGTTCATTTTCCTTTCTAGATAGTGTGAATCCCTTTGGAATTTGTCAGTAGTAATGAGAGTTCCTACCCTGCTTATTATAGAGTGAGATTCCATCTAAGCAAGTCTGTGTTTCTACAGGTGTGAACACAGGAGGTGTTGGAAGCTACATCTATGAGAAAGAACCTGAGACAAAGGTTCTGCCCTAAGAAGTCCCCGCAGATGTCCCTACTTCTACCCTGGGAGACTCCTCTCACAATATTTGTATTATTTCTAGCTGATGACACTATGGTTATTAGAGAAGCATAGATAATACAGCTTTGGTACAGTTGAACAAGTTCAAAAACTTACCGTACATGTTTTATACCTGATATTGAAATTGATGCTGCCTGTAAATTATATGTGATTAAATGCATAGTTTTCAATACGTTAGAAGCCAGGAAGAGCCTTGTCCTACATGAATTGCTTCTGTATGTGCTTCGGAAGAATTTCAGTATTATTTGTTCCTTTACTAGTCAATAAGGAGAGACGTTTCTCACACACTAAACACAAATGGTGCATAACATGGTCTTTTCACGCTTCTTATGTCCGGGTGGCAGGAGCTCCATCCTTAGTAGTCTTGAGCTTTTTTACATACAGGGCCCATTCAGAGTTGTGGATGGCTCTTGCAATGTGTGGCACTGCGCAGGCTCTGGAGCATGAGTGCATGGATATATACGGCCAAATGTACGCATATTGGGCCTGATTCACAGGTGGACACAGTTCCCATGTTTACGCAGTGGAGCGATTATAGTGATCTGCGTATAAGTGGCACTGTGCATGCATCAAGTTTCATCACCGTCAGCGGTCGCAGGGAGGGTTTGGTTGCAGAGTGATTGGCAGTCAGGGAGCATTTGGGGGAGGTAATGGGAGAGTGGCAATGAAAACACAGGCATGTCACAATCATTTTGGGGGAGTGTCGCAGACTGCGATTGCGATCCCGTACAATGTAAAAATGGCTCCAGCGTTTCCATTCCAGCATCCATTCTGAGTACCATAGGGCTACTCCGATAATCAACTGAACTGCAGCTGATGCCGCATCCTTGTATGCAGCCGCTTGGCTTTGCAGAGTTGCCAGCGGGCTTCTCAATGCAAATCCTGCCAGGTGCGACATTTGCATATTTTTTCTCAGTCATTGCATACAAATTTGTGGCGGCAGCATTAGTGCCCATCTATTAATCAGGCCCATAGCTCCATGTACACAATACAAGTGTAATTGCAGACAGCTTACATGCAGCTCTGCAGCAGCCCCATAGAGAGGAAACGCGTCAGAAAGGGCAGTTACTAATCCAACTGTAATATTCTACACAATGCAACCGTGACGACAGTTTATATAAACGATCACAGAATATGTTCTGTCCTAGTTCTGTTGAAGGTCTGAAGGTGCATATCCACTACACGATTAAAATGAACGATTGAACAATAACGACATTGTTATCGTTCATTAATCATGCAGTAATTATGCCGGCAACGACCAGCGATGCGCACTCCCGCTGGTCGGCATCTGTCATCACCTGAACATGCAGGGCAACCTGACGAGATCGTCATGTTGTGCATGTTCGGGGATGAGGGAGGGTGCCCACACTGAATGGCATATCGTTCAGTGTGGGCACATTAACCGCTGCACAGTATGATTGAACGATTGCACGATTACGATGTTGGATATGCACCTTTACACGTGATGTTTTACTGAACATCTTCCTGCAATGAGCCAGGCAATCTGTGATGACGTAGTTATCTTTTCAGCTCATTAATACAGGCCTTAATATATCTGATGCGCATTCTTCTGTAGAGAGTATTTATTGTGCAGGGAACTATCACCTTCTTTATGTTTTATTCCAATGCTTCTAATAATAACTAGGGGATTGATAATGAATCCTCCAATGTTACCAAGATGTATTTCTCAATTAGAATCCCTTAGGCAACATTAGTAGAATTGAGTGTAGTATTGGGATGATCAGCAAATCATAAAGACTGCCATGGCTGTTATTAAATGACTGTTGGATTGCTGTGCTCTAGTATCATTGGTGCAGTAACGATTGCTGAACAGCAGCTGTCCACGTTCCCAGGTGGGAGGAATGCCTCAAAGCCTTTACTGATTATGTCAGCTCCTTGTAAGCTCCACAGTGTTTGGCATTTTTTTTATATTATTAAATAATGTAATTGGGCTTTAATTAGTAAGAAATTACAGGGATTTTAAGTCGGGCCAATGCTAGAATGTTTGAGCCCCCTGCAAAAATGTGGTTCACCCTTTCTGGGGATCACTCTGCTATTCTAAGCATGTGTGGGCCCTGAGCATGCACTGTGGACCCAACCCTACAAACTCACAGAAGAGAGTGATGGGCGCTTCTGAGCGTGCACTGGGCCGGAGCATGCACAGTAAAGAACCAAACAGGGATTTACTGTACCTTCCCCCGGGTCTCACACATACTCAGAAGTGTTGGAGCGTTGAGCGGATTTACCCCTACCCCACTGACTGGTCTGTGAAGGCACACCTGGAGCATGGAAATATATAGGACAACTCCCGATCATTGCACCTCTTGGTTACCTGTAAAGTTGAAGTTTTTGAATTGGAAGAAATATGTTCTGTAACTCTACGGTAATCAAAGAACTCACAACTCCACCTTGTTCTCCACCAATTGGATCTCATTTTAATAAACTTGTTTATTAATAACTAGAGGAAGATGTATTAAACTTTCTAAAGAGTGGAGAACTGGTCAGGTGGAGAAGTTGCCCCTAGCAACCAATCGGCTTCTAGCTAGCATTTATCAAGTACATGCTCTAAAATGATAGCTAAAGCTGATTGGATGCTATGGGAATCTTCTCCACTCTTTAGAAAGGTTGAAACATCTCCCCCTAAGGTTGTAGGTGATTGCCCAGTCACAAAGATCACCCAAATCTAATCCTTTCAGAGCATGCAAAGTATTTCAGACCCAGCAGATTGTTTTTTTTGTTGTCCACAAATCCACACAAGAATGGATGTACAGTATTCGGGGTAATATTTATGATAGCGAGAGCAGTCTTTTGCATGAAAACCTGAGCAAGCAGTATTCATAGGGATCAGCGAATACCTATGATTATCTATATTAATGATGCACACTGTATGTGTTCATTCAGTAATAAACAGTTTGGGTACGGGATCCCGGGGGTCAGGCATCCCGACAGTCAGAATCCCGACATTATTAGGTAAGTATCCCTAACCTTTCCCCCTTGCAGCCTAACCGTCCCCTCCCGCGGCCTAACCTCTAACCCTAAACTTAACCCTAACCGTTATACTCACCATCGTGATGTCGGCAGTCGGGATTCTGGAGCCGGGATTCTGACCGACGGCATCCTGATGGTCGGGATACCAACTACTTCCCGTAATAAACATGCCCAAAATTCATGTGATGCATTTATAAAACTGTGAACTAATCTCAAAGCTCATTACTTCTAAAGATGAGTTTTCATCATTATTCTAAAATATTAGTATATGGATTGGTATAAGCTTATTATGCAAAGAAAGATGCAGTATTACGTAGGTAAATAGAAGAAAGCTGTATGGTAAATAGCATATGAAAAGATGGAGCTCTCTGACATCAGAATATGCTGTTTAAACAAAAATTGAATACAGCTTTATTGTAATGGTATTGTAATGAACATAATGACATACAGAGGGGAAAGATCGCCTGTTCTGTGTATCTATGCAATACACAGAACAGGCAACTGAACATTCTCTGTAATAGCTACTATACAAATAGGGAGCATGTATTTACTTACAGTATAATACATAATTGTTCTCAAATAATACTGAAGAGATCATTAAGCATATATTTTACAGGAGCTTATACTTGTACTAAAGTCACTTTTACTTTATGTATTCCTTATAAAAAGTGATTCTGCTATAACAAATGAAATGTCACTGAATAAATTCAGTATTCTGTACAAGGGTCCTGATGCAGAGATGTAAGCTATTCCGATGGTGACACAGTTGAGTGATAATCAGCAATCTGCACATGAGTCGCAGGGCACCTGCGTCAGGGTACAATACCATAGTCGCTCGCAGCGACTATTACTCGCAGTGTGGTTGACAGTCAGGGAGCGTTTGTGGGAGGTAACGGGGAGTGATGACTAAAAACGCAGATGTGTCACAACTGTTCTCAGGGTGCGTTACAGCCTGCATCTCCGATCCCGCACACAGTGAAAGTGGCTCCAGCATCTCAGTACACATTCTGCTCGACCATAAGGCTAATCAGGACTCCGATTATCGAAGAATCTGCGACCGATGTTCCGTCTTTGTACACAAATGCTTCAATTTACAAAGCTGCCGGTGGGCGTCCCAGTACATTCCTCGGCGTCTGTGACATTTGCGTATGGCATTGTTGATGCGATGTCATTAGTGTACATCTCTGAATCAGACCCAAGCTGTGGGCAGGAACCAAGTTGTTTTGTAGAGCACTAAGTGAGTGCACACTCCTAACTAACTTATCTGTGTCATTCAGCAGCAAATCACAAATCTTTGTGTCATTTACAAAGTCACTTGGTCAAAAATGTAATGATTTCTGCAATACAGTATCTAAGTAAAATGCTATATGTGGTCACTGCATGTCATTGCACCGCAGACAAAGGAAGTTCAAAACACTATTATACCCCAACTATGAATGTACCAGTAACGGGGACCAGCACAAATCTCATATTTTGTATTATAAATCACGTACATTTCAAAATAGTTGACATTGTTTTATTTCTTGCCACCATAACTCTGCGTACAGCAAAACCAAATAAACAATAATCTTCTTGATGTATCACATATTCATATTATAATACAGTATTACTTAATCTTATATAATGGCTTCTTTTAATGCATGTCTCAATTTTTTATCCCACATAAATGTGTTATTGTATTATTGGAGAATATTGACCAATTTTGTTCTGTTGTAATAGCAGTGAGCTTGTGTGAGAACCCTGAAAAATGGCTCTGAATGGAAAATAGGAGTCTATGTACTAAGCCTTGGAGAGAGATAAAGTGGACGGAAATAAAGTACCAACCAATCAGCAAACACAGACACAGCCTGAAAAGTGTCAGTTAGGGGTTGATTGGTTGGTACTTTATCTCCATCCACTTTATCTCTTTTCAAGGCTTAGTACATAGACCCCTATATAGTCCTATTGTATAATA
Source organism: Taudactylus pleione (assembly GCA_031769625.1). Taxonomy (NCBI): domain Eukaryota; kingdom Metazoa; phylum Chordata; class Amphibia; order Anura; family Myobatrachidae; genus Taudactylus; species Taudactylus pleione. Next base: position 571,368 of record JAUIMM010000581.1, on the reverse strand, counting down.
AATAATAAACTGTACAAATTATTTGCTGATGGTATTTTTTTTTTTTTTTAATTTAAAAAAAATGTTTAACTTTAATTATATTTTGATTCCTTTATGGGGAGATGAATGACTGGAATTACCTGTGTAACGTGCTCTTGGCGAGTGCATCATGCAAGCATTGGGTTATACATTCTTTGGTGACCCTGTATATCATGCAGGATTCTAGAATGATGATGTGACTTATCTGGAAATTAGTAATACCTAAATTGTGTCTGCCATGTGCCAGCTATACTGTATGTTACTGGCATAAAAAAGTTATATACTGTACAAAATTACTTCCAGTTAAACTTTCATCTGTTATTTAATACCTATGTTAGAAAAATATTTTCCTTATCCTAATCCATCTATAACTTTGCTGGAATTCAGCCTTTATTGGGAACTCTGGACCTCACTCAGAGCCGGTCGGACAGAGCGTGCATTCGGTCTGAATGAGGGGAGGACCTCTTGAATTTTCAAGACGTCCTCCTTTGCGGTGGTAAGGCTGTGGGTTAACACCCACAGCCTTACGACCGCCTAAGGTGATGGTCGCGATGGTCAAGACCATCGCGACTATCGGGGCTTACGACGAGACCCTAGGGTAGGGTCTCCCTTGTCGTAAGCCCCGGAGAGCTTTCGGCTCTGTCTGAGCCGGAAGCTCTCCACTGACATCACTAGTGATGTCAGTGGGGCCGCCCCCAAACGGTAGGCGTTCCCATGGGCTGCCACCCCCCCCCGGCCCGCCTTCCAAACGGGGCGAGCTGTCAATCAACATCGACAGCTCGCCCCCTTTGGATCGAGACCCCGCTACGACCGGGTCTGAATGACCCCCTCTGTCTGGTCCTACAACATGTAACAAGAGGATACTAAGGGTTGTGTTTCCAAAGTCAGGTGTTTTGAGGAGCTGGAATGTAGTTTTCCGGCATCATTACATACAGAGGCCACGTTCCCTGGCAAGATAATTGTCTGGGTTCCTCTTTCTGTAATTCTTATCTGATATGAGATAACTTTGGAATTACACATTGCTAGAAGTGTATACATCTCTATCAATTCTAATTGCACCAATTTGCCTTATTTTATCTCATTAAGTTTTCAAAATTGAAATGCTTTTACAGAGTACCAATGGGCGAGCGTCTTTTTGCAAATTAACACCCGCAAAAATGTGTACGCTCCACCACATTAGCTTCTTTTAATTATCTTACCATGCAAAAACAAAGTCTGCAACACCATCCACATTGTACATCCAGCAAGGGTTGCCAGTGGTTGTCCTCGCTTTGGCCAACTTCCCCCACATGTTGGTACAAATGCCATATCTTTGCGGTGGACAGCTGGGTGCAACTGCACAAATCAAAGCCTGTGACATCACTGAAGAGTATTTTGAACTTTCCCTGAAGTCATTATTCATATATTAAACGGTAACCTAAGTATTCAGGTCATCCTATCTAAGAGGTTTCTGTCCCTGCATGCAATATTTGATACATCCTTGCTGTGTGCCAAATATTGCATTGCAAATTTGGGCGATATTATCCCCTACGCTTCCGAGATGCTTATTGAGATAAATATGCCCCATGTTGAGATAACAGGGCCAAATGTAATAGGGGTGAGAGTTTAGAAAATGTGGGCGTTTAGCAGTAAACTCTCACATTGGTTGGGTTTTATCTTTAAAATGGGAAAACATCTATATGATAGTTTAAATCGTAAGAGTTTTTTTGAGTCTAAAAGCATGAGTTTGCCTGTTCTCGGACTCTATTACATTGGCTGAGTGTAAAAAGCGCGAGAACTTCTGCTAAAATCTCAGATTATCTAAACTCTCACCCTGTTACATTTGGCCCACAGGCTTATTTGTTTGGGAACCATATGCACCACATTTACCCCAAGTGCAAAACACTGCAGAAGATATCACATATCAGAGCAGCTAATACAGCTGGAAATCGGTATCATAAACTTTAAAAAGATAAAAACCTGAGGCACTATGGCTGGCACTATTCTGTCACCAAGAGGTATAAATTAGTGACCTGAGAGCAGCTGGTCAATGTGATAAATTGCTAAACTCACAGAAACAGCAAAAAAGAACCCCTCAAATAACTAATAGACCAGCGCTGGGCAGGAAATCATTCTAATCACTGGAATAATAGTAAAAAATATAAGTTACTCTGGCAGAATGAAAAGAGCATTGATATTATTTAAATATTTATTCCATAAGTAAGGATGATATATAGACAGGGCGCAGAGACAGAGTAAGTAATGACCACACAGCAGTTGCCAGTGGGGATGAAGCACAGGAACACCTCCAGAAACATTAGCAAGAAAGCCAGGAGCACAAGTGTGTAGTATTAGGTGCTATAAAAATATATACTGTTGTACTCGTATAACAGACAAACAAGCAATATATAAATCAAACATACAGTATATAATAACAGCATACATATGATAAAGGGAGAATCTCTGCATGAAAACAGTACCACCTATTATACTAGAGAAGTTGAGAATAATGAACAATATATATAATATGTAACAAATGGTAATGATCTTAGTATACACAGGACAAATGTGTTCATTTCTGTATATGCATAAGGAAGAACATAAGCTCAGTTGTGTGCTACACACTTGAAATTAGGACATTAGAAATTGATTGTCACCTCGTTTACGAAGCATTGTGTCTTCGTTACCATTCATCCCTTTCCCCGCATTTATATGGTTTATTAAACCCTTTACACACACATCCTGCTCATGAGTATTAATTTATTGTCATTTACCATATTTTCCTCCAGAGCTTTTTAATGAAGCATACCATTACAACACCTACTGGTTGAGCGCAGACTCTATTGTATTTGTTCAGCCCCCAAGAATGCATGAGATCCCCCAGTTCATGGACAGCTGGACCAACAACAGAATCCTGCTTGCATTCAACATCACCTGCACCTTCCAGCAGTAGGCAACATGAGCGACTGTATTAGGGAGGTTGGCATCACCTGGGCAGCTGATTCCTGTGACCCCTGCCTATATTCCCAGAGGACTGAGGATTTTAAAGGTTATTGAGAAAAAATTTATGGTTTTTTTTTTTTATAAAAACATGATAATATATATTATACACACTTTATAATATGCTTTAAAAACATGTTCGTTAAAATGGTATAAATAAATAAATGCATTTTTTTCATTAGATAGGAACATCGTACAGGTATTGTTTATTTTACATAATAGAAAAACAATATCTAGGATGTACAGAAATGGTGGTTTAGCATCAAGATGTTTCCAATTGTGACTTTTCATGTGCAATGAGCAGGCAGCATGTACAGTATGCAGGTTTTGCCAATAAAGTGCTTCAACATTTACAATTAGGATGTTTTCAAGGTTCATATGTGTTATGATTGAGGCAAAACAGGAAAGAGTAAGGATGGATAGCACAAACCACATAATACTGGCAATAAAAGCATTTTTGAAGCACGTATGGGTAAATTAAAAGTCAATTTAGATCAATTTCAAATCGATCAACAGTAACGGCCTTTCTGACTGCAAAATCTGCATATTTATCATCCATAGGGTTTCAACTTTAATATCCCAGCTTTGGCACTAATGTCAGCATACTCCTAGCCAGCAACCTGGACCTCAGCACCCAATGGCACTCCATGAACATCACTCCCCAGTGATGTTATGGAAATTAGCACACGGACCAGTAATATCACAGACAACACCCGATGCATACGTGTAGGCTCCTCCAGACCAATATAGACATCTGAACATGGATTTTAGTACACCAAAAGAACATCAATGACTAACCTGGTGAAGGCATAGGTGGCATTGTATGCATTGTCAGTGTCTGGGTGTAATATAGGAATGAGGAATGAAGGATGGCATAACCAGCAAGGTAAAGAATAAAAGCATTTGGTTAAACGTGAGTTTAAAACGTTACAGTCAACACAGACAATTGTCAGTGATATTAATGAGCACTTTAGCTGGGCATCCACTATACAATTTTCTGTCAGATATCTGTCCAATCTGGCTGGTTGGAATGAAAACCTGGTAATGTATGTGAGCAAATGACAGTCGATCATATAGTTTCAAACACTGAAAAAAGGACAAAAAATTGTTCAAAGTGGTTAAATTGTGTGTTTTAACCAATTTGTCTGAACGACCATTTTTGGCTATTTTCCAGTGTTTGTGAGCTGATGGTCGATTGTCATTTGCTCCCATACATTACCAGGTTTTCATTCCAACCAGCCAGATTGGACAGATATCTGACAGAAAATTGTATAGTGGTTGGCCAGCTTTTGATTAGTTATGTTGTTTGCTACATTTAAACCACTTATTATTGAAAAAGAACACATCTAATCAAAGTACAGAGTTTTTACATTTTACGTAGACATGGAGCATTGTGGTAACTGTAGTGCTGTCTGTGTAGTAAGAGGTTGGAAACGTCCTGTTCCAGCAGTTCCTGACAAACATTATTATTACCTAATAGCCATATGACTGCAACACAAAGGAATCATTTGTGTACCCTGCATATTTGGCAACCATGCTCTGGATTAGTAGAGATGTGTCACATATAGCCTGGGTATTGATGGAATGGAAATGTTTTCTATTCCTAAAAATAAATTAATTTCTTCCAGATGGCACCAGGCTAACATGTACCATGCACTGCCCCTGTGACATGTGGAAAGCCTTTCATTTGTTGGAACTGCCGCTTCATGACTACAATGGATTCCTCACCCAAGGGCAGAAAAACTGTGGTAAAGACGAAAGAGAAAGCCCACAGTGCCCACTTGAGTACCCTATTGAAAGTAGTCTGGGACATTACTTCTGCGATGGCTAACACTTTTGTCAGTGTCCCTGATGACATAAGTTGACATATCAGCTCTGCATCTGGCCTCTCACAGAGGGTTAGACAGGAGCTGCAGGTACCCTCCCTGGAGTCGTTGCTGGAGTCAGAGACAGCGACATCTTTGGCCAATTTCTATGGGCACTACACTCATCAGGTCCTGTATGTTGTTAAAATAAAATTAACATTTTAGAGCAAAATAACTTTTTTTAAAAACACTTCAATAAAAAATTATTTAAAATGCAAAAAAGTTATTGTGATAGACACATCCCATAATTAGAAATATGACATGTAACAAATTAAGAGGACACATATGTTCAAGGATGTCCTTGTTGGAATTTGGAGAGTGCTACTGCGCTGTCTCCATTTTTTCTCATAAGGTAAAGCAATCACCTTTACCAAGATGGCTGCCTTCTGTACTTCTGCCCATTCATGGTGCCATCTTGTTACTGTGCATGAGCACCACTGTGGGACACAAACGCTCTGTGAGAACCTACTATATACTGGAAGATACCCGCACCCACAGCAAACCGCTACTACTTATTCAAGCACCGCTACACACAGGGGCGCTGAGAGGGTCAGGGAGCGGGCTGTGTGCTAAGCTGCAGTGGGAGACTGCTTGTGGCCCCAGCAGTCTCCTAAGCCTGTGGGGGGGAGCGATCACACTGATCACGCCCCCCTTAGCTTTGCACCGGGCTGAGGGGCTCACAGCGCCCCCCTCCCCAGCGATGCGGTCCTGCGAATGTGTTTTTTTTTCTCTAGGGGGTGTGGCCACACCTCCCACGATTAGGTCACGCCCCCATCAGCACCTCGACCCGGCAGGGCTCTCTACGCCCCTGGCTACACACATGCAGTCAACGGCTGGTAACCTGTACAGTATGCTTCACACAAGCACCGCTCCATGCTTAGAGTCTGTGAATTCATAACTGTGAGTGTGGCTATACAAATCACATTAGTGCTAAATAAACCACCCCACTGTTTAAGTACTGGGCAGTTTCATGACTCCAGGATTCACTGATGCATAAACGGAGTCAAGGGGTGGGCCATGTGAACACGCAATACCACTGTGTGTATTGCCTGCATTTAACCTGTACCTGCTGTTAGCAATAAACCCAGTACCCTGGTTAAGGACTCTCTGTGTGGCCTGTCAGTTACTTTCACAACTGCTATGCACCTATTGTGATCACCCTCCCAATAGGGTACAAATATTTCTACAGTTCCGGTGGCACCTTCCGCCTCCCTGTGCTCCTCTCAGCAGTCTGTGTGCTACTGCAGAGGACCTAGCTGGCCACCATTGCTCGGAACAGCCACCAGGAGGATGCTGTCACCGACAGGGAGACAAGAGCCAAGGCATGACAAGCAGATAAGTTTGCTGGAGGGGAGGGTGTGCTGCTAGGTGGGCAGTGAAAGTTATAGTATGTGCTTTGAGGTGGCCAGTGAAGGGGGAATATGTGGTTCTGTGAGGAGGGTCAGTGTGTGCTGTGTGTGTGTGGTCAATGTTCAAGATCTGTGGGATGGAGGGTGTCAGTGCTGGGAGGGGGTCAGTAGTGGGTCAAGGAGTGCTGTAAGGTGGGCAGTGTGAAGGGTCACTGTGTGCTGGGGAGCAATTGATCTGGGAGCTTGGTCTGTGCTAGGAGCGGGGCAGTGAGTGCTGTGAGAGAGTAGTGAGGGGGCCAGTTTGCTGGGAGGGGGCAGTGAGAGAGTATTGAGGGGGTCAGTGAGACCTGTGAGGGGGTCAGTGTGATACGCGGTGAGGAAGCAATGAGGCAGCTGTGGGGGGGGGGCTCAGGGGCAATCAAGGAGATATGCAGGAAGCGCTTGATGAGACAGCTCTGGGGGTCAATTAGAGTGATATGGAGGGAGAGAGGCAATCAGACAGCTGTGGAGGGGAGAGTAAAATAGATATAGGCAGTGAGAGATGTATGAAGGAGCAGTGGGAAGTATTCAGGGAGGGGGCAACGATAAGCGGGATCCATACATTCTTATAATTTATTCCCAGATTCAGTGGGAGGGAGGAGGCCAGCACCATGGAAGAAGGGGAGGGCGGGACCACCAGGGAGGAGTAGGCGGTACCATAGTGGAGCAACAGGCGGCAGGGGCTGTGCACATTATAGCAATAAGCTGCTCAGTCCCTGCACTGCACGGAGGAATAGGTGTAATATGCGCTGTCTTTTAACCTAAATACCACACACTACATCTCCTCCTCCTCCGTGCAGTACAAGTGCCGTGCAGCCTACTTCTATCATGCAAAACCCTTGACCTTCCACGGCCACCGCTCCACTGGTGCCTCTGCAATGTTTGAAGGGGGGTGAGTTGCCCTCCATGTTCCGGGACCTATGATTCCCTATCTTTTTTCCAGACAGTTCAGAAACTTTTCAAGATTTAGACAAGTGCCAACAGAACTTAGCTGGCAATAATATAAATTAGTGGCTGCACAAATCAACATAATGGGCCTTCACAGGTGCTTAAAAAGGGAGAGGTTTAATCTAGACTAGAAAAAAGGAAAAAAAATGTTCCCCCCAGCCACTGCAAATGGGCAGCATTAAGACTTGAATACTACGTACATGATAATAGGAATCTTTGTTGCATATAATTGCAAAGATATGTTTAAGCCATCTGGGCTGCATCAAGGCGTCTCTGTACCGGAGATCCCTAACACTACATGATAATAGCACCCACTTTGGGTCATATAATTGCATACTGTTATGCCACATGATAATAGCGCATACATTAATATATCTAAGTTGAGAGCCAACACACTTGGAGGTACCCCAGAATCCTCTAAATAGCACTACAGGAACCAGCACACTCTCCAAATGCTGGTCCCATCCATGCCTCTCAGAACAGTAATATAAAATAGTGGCTGCTCAAATCTTAATGGGCCTTCACAGGTGCTTAAAAAAGGGAAATGGCAGCTGCAGCAAGCGCAGGTAGCACATAACTTGTCTTGTTTATTGTATGTACCCCCAGCATGACGAAAACGGGAATGTGACTTGCAGGTACTGCATATCCTGTGGGGTCACACCTTTGCAACAAGACCATACCCCTTTTCTGGGAGAGCAAATGTCCCTAACACTGCTATCCCCCCTCCTTTCCCTTATTGTTGTGCCCCCCTCCCCCTGTAATTTTCTTCTGGATCCACCCCTGTGCTGGTGTATGCTATAACTCTGACATACCATTGCCAATAGTACACACATATTTCAATAATCCTTATTCCGGGTAACACACAAGTTGTGATTGTCTGTAAAGTCAGTACAGTCTATAAAGAGTAAGACTGATTGTTGTTTTAAAAATATTTAGCTGTTTGCAACGATCGCTCAGTTAGCAAAACACATAAAGTAAAGGTGAAAGGGAGAGGGAACTTGGCCTGCACACCCTCATTTTATACATAATAAGAGGTGCTACCATGCTGAGACTTGAAGTACAATGTAGGGGAGGTGCACACGCTGAGTACTAAGAACAATCATAATCAAAATAATCCTGATAAACTCTACAATAAATATAAATGAGGTTCTTAGTACATGTCTGACTCATAAGATGGTCGCTAACATCCCTAACACATTATGCCAGTCAGAGCCGTAACTAGACTTTTTTGGTGCCCTGTGCCAGAAAGAGCATTGGCGCCCCCCTCATTTTTCAAAGGGACATAATGCACCCAAAAAAGGGCCATGGCCTCATGGGGAAGGGTCAGGGAAAAGATAGGGGAGGCAAGGAGATGCTGGGGATGAAATAAGAGGAAGCTACAAGTGAGAATGATAATAAACGGAAATTTGACAGGCCCAAACAGCGCCCCCTGACCTGTGGTACCCTGTGCGATGGCACCGGCCGCACTACCCTAGCTACGGCCCTGATGCCAGTTTATCCAGGACTTACCTATAATAGTGCCCATTCTAATATGTAGATAGCAATGTAGGAACCTCTGCTGATAAAAACACCTAAGGGCAGATGGGAGGGGAGCTAATGCCAAGCAGAAGGAGTCTCAGCCTTCAAGTGTACAATATATACACACATGGGTGGGATGTACTAAAGCTCACCGATTTGGAAAGCCCTGGGATCCAAAAGCAGTGTTCTTATCGCATATGTAACAATAAAGTTTAGTTGAAAAAAAAGGTCTGTCCTTTTCACGTCACTGAATTCCTGCAATACAACCATGACGGTAGTAGCTCCAATGCCGGCTGAGGAGTTTTTTGCCTGTTCATATGTACTAAAGAAGGTTGCGGTGCGGAACTTGTCAGAATTGCTTGTGATTTAACACCACTTGTACCTGCCGATTTTAGTCAGCTTGAGCTTAATTTCTGTCTAAAGTGTTTTGTTTATACAAAGGTAAATCTTTTTATGCGATAAAGCCATTTTCTAACAACTTAATGGATTTTTTTTAGTTTCCTTTGCATTACACTAATATTTTTACTTATAAAAATAAAATCAATTCCAAATGAATCTGAGCTATACTACCATGAAACTATTTATACAATTGGACACAAGAAATTTCCAGGATCATTTTAATGTTTAATGCTGTCTCTTTATTTAACTTTGCTCAATGAAACAAATTAGTATAGCAGTAATATTTCTTCCCAGGCAATCAAAGCCATTTTCATGATGTAAAACAAACTTACCTGAAACAAATGTAATAAACCACAGGCATAAAAATCTGGCTACCCTTCCTTTGTGCAGCATGTGTTGGCACAGGGACACAGGAGAGACCGACGTCCAAAGAAAGCTACTGCGCATGACAGCAAAAATAGATGGATCGCACATGCGCAATAGGAACAGCATAGGAGCCGCTGGAGTTCGCAGCCACAGGCTGTTACCGCAGCGGTTAAGAAACCCCAAAACCTTAGTTCATACCAGCAATATACATACCCCGGTAAGAAAGCCACACACCTCGATAACATCACGAAAATGTTGCATTTGAAATGCGAAAATTAATACATCCCGCCCATATAGAGAAAAGGGGGAGGGGGCTTGGTCTGCACACCATATTTTTAAACATAATGGGGCAGATGTATGAAGCTCTGGGAAGTGATAAAGTGCAGAATGCTAAACGAGCAGCCACTCAGCTCCCAACTGTCATTTTTCAAACACAGCCTGTAACATGACAGTTGGGAGCTGATTGGTTGGTCGTTTATCACTCTGCACTTTATCACTTCCCAGAGCTTCATACATATGTCCCTATGCTGAGACTTGTAGTACAACGCAGGGGACAAGAATGCAGGTGCACACATGAATGTGTGCAATTAAACATACAAAAAAACATCAGCATACCTGTCAGAGAGCTATGGCCCTCATTCAGAGCCGTTCGCTATTTGCGGTCGTTCGTTTAAAAACAAGGGGTGGCTATTCAAATGATCCGTACGCACATTGCAGTCTGTTCACACCTCTAAGTCTGAACGAACGAGCAAAACATACGCTCGTTTATTTGTTAAAAACGCCCCCTGGCCGCACGCATCCTACGTCATGTCCGCTATTTATTAGATTAATCGAGTACATCGACCAGCGTATGAACTGCTCGCTATTCTTGTGGTTGGTGTTTGCTACCACAAATTTGCGAGCAGTTCTGGCTCTAAAATAACCCAGTGACGTGGTCAATGACTCTGCTGTTTTAAATATACACACCCATAAAACGCCCGTTTTGACCTTTAAGCACGCCTGCGTTCGGATCTCCACTCCCCATTTTCAAGCACCTTCCCCTGTTACCACCCACATACGCCTCATTCTGTCACTCAAAATAGCAGGCACTCGCTATATAGCGTACAAACGATTTTCGGCCGCACTGACTGGTTCGCGCATGCGTACTAAAAAGCGTACGCATGCGCAGATGTGCAAACATCGCTCGGAACGAGCGTACTGCCGCTAACGAGCGGCTCTGAATGAGGGCCTATATTCACTGCCACAAACAAGTGATCACTCAACTGTGCCTCTAATTTGGCAATCATACAGTACAATGAGAATCAATGAGGTTATGTTGCTGATTGTAACCATCATGATGTTGTATATACTGTACACCTGCCTAGAGCTGTTGCAAATGGTATGCTTCCTTTCAAGTATAAATCTGCAAAACTGCTGCTCTGTTTGGTAGGCATGCACATAAACACGTCCTTACTGTCAGTCCCGTCCTTACTATCAGAGAGCAGTGTAAGGTGAGGTGTGGCCAAATCCTGGGGGCATGACCACTTGGAAAAAGAAAATACAAAAACTATGCACCCCTGCACAGCTGGCCCAAGCCCATGCGGGCCCCTTAGATAAATCCAGGGCCAAGAAATTAGTACCTGAGCCCCCCCTCATGGCAACCTTGCTTATTGCATTCAGTCTATGGACTGTATTCAATTAGCCGCGAAAAGTGCCGTTTGGGGAAAAGTTTTCTCCGATTTGCACTTTTCGCCTGTTTTCAAAGTACAGTATCTCCGTATTCATTCCCAGAAGTTTTCGTCTAGGCAAAAAACTCCATAGGCAAAAACAGGTGAAAAAGTTTCTCCAGCAAAAGGCAGGAGAAAAGTGCATAATCCATATTTTCGGGTACAAATGTGGGGACTTGGTTCAGAACCCTTGGACACCCCCCTAACGGGCGTATCTATAATGGGTGTAGGGTGAGCGGGGCCCTGCTCACCCTGGGTCCAGGGGGGCCCCGCACCGCACACCCTCCACCCGTAGTATTACTTACCTCTCCGGAGTCCCACGTCGGCGCGGGGGTCTAGCGCTGTAAAGACAACTGGAAAATGGCCACCGCAGCCATTTTCCCGTCGTTTGCGCATCTGCAGTACAGGGAAAAAAGGCCGCCGTGGCCATTTTCCCGGTGACTTGCGCATACTTTATAGACTCTGGGCGCACTCTAGTGCCCAGAGTCTATAACTCGGAGACTGCACACAGGCCCCCTCCTCTCTAGAAATGCCCCTGCCCCCTAATGACTAATAGGGCAAAAAAATAAAATACTTAAATTACCACACAAAAGACATGTAATTTTTGGGGCAAAAATGAAAGTGTTGGAAAATGAAAAAAAAGTGGGGGCTGTATGGATGACAGGTGTTTTTGAGATTTTTTTAAAATCTTCATTTTAGAGACATAAAAATATACTGGTACCCATTTCCATGTACCCCAAATTTAACCTCGGTACTTATTTTTCTGAAAACACATTGCTTTCTATCATTTTTCTGCACATATGCAAATATGCGTATAACAGCCGTTTGCAACAAAATAAGTTCACTAAATACTTTTATTAGGGCTACTACTACTATTCTATATTGATTCCCAGGGTCACTGAAACTTTTTATGGGGTACAGACTGATTTCCCCCAAATAATATGTCCTTTTCACTAGTTTCGCTTTGTAAAACATTCGCCTATCTGCGTTTTCACCTGTTTGACAATTGAATAGGGCGAAAAGCGGGGACGCACATGGAGAAAACATTGCGGCAAAACAGGCGAATGAGGCGAATTCAATCCGCTTTTTGCCAGACAGCACTTTTCGTGGCTAATTGAATTTGGCCCTATATGAGAATCTTCCTTGCCTTCCCATTACTTCTCTCCAGTCACAAGGTTGCATGTGCAGTGTAAAATTCACATAGCATCTGGTATAGTGCTCACCCTGCATCAGCCCAATAGAGTGAGATGGATTCTCCAAAACAACAATCTGCATACAGTATGTACCTGTGTCCCCTGATGTGGGGGGCTCATGCTGAGCTGGACAGAATGTGCATCTAAATCGCAACAACAAAATGTGACCTGCAAAAAGGTGCATTCTGCTTAGCTTACAGAGCTAGCCCTATTCGCAAAATATATCCAGTACAGGAAGGGCAACAAATGTGTCTGCTTTACTGGAGATGCAGTTATATTTACATCAATAGAAGTGACTACACAATGGTAGTAGTAATGGTACATGTATGATATGTACAGTATGTGCAAGAGGGGTGCGGTGCGGTGCCTGCTGCCGGGCAGGTGTCACTTTGCGGCTTACCTGGCGTCACACCCTCTCACCTTCAGGTTGCATGTTGGTCAGACGGTCCTGGAATTCCAAACTGGACATGGACACAACTACCTAGGAGGAAGGAGATGACGTGAGAACCATCCTTCCTCAACGCCGTCCGATACGCCCTACCGGACCAAGGACTACACAAATAGAATCAGTTTTTAAGTGAGGATCATCACTGGCACTTTTGACCTCAGATCCCGAGTTTCACCTATAGGTACTCGCGCACCAGGTGAAGACTCAACCTTACACCGGAGTGCAAGGCCCACTGTCCGCCCAGAAGGAAGATAGACAGAAAGAGACAAACAATGAGAGACAGTATGCACAGCTATCGCTCACCGTGTCAACTCTTGTTCTTCGTCTGCTCACTCGCCTAAAGGTCCATGTAAGGAGAAAGTTAAACATCACAGCCGTGCAGGGCCTAAACCTGTGTCACGCTACTACACATACTATGACAATATCGCCCTCAACTTACAGTGTGTGTAGTGTGGCATGTATAACAATGAACTATTAAACTTTTGCCCAGCATGGAACAATCACAGACGGTAATCACACAAGAGTAAAACACAGTACTGTCTCTTTAACTGTTTGCTACTTGCCTAACTAGGCCTGACCAGCTCCTCTTCTAGATGACTGGGGAAACACTACCTGACAGCTCTCCACAGGGTATTTGGAGGTTGAGTGCCATACAGCAACTCACACCTCTCTTACACATTTACACAGGGGCTACCTACTTATTAACCCAGTGATCTGAGCCTATTGCCCAGACCCATGCAACAAACTCAGTGCCCTGGGCCTAGCACCCAGGGTCTTACTGGTGGCTCAGGCTTTATGCTTGCCTACTGTAGGTCACAGGAGGGACTTGGGCCTACTGCCCAGAATCCCCTTTTTATAATGTGGTCTCAGGCCCATGGCCTGCCTAATGGGGTGGGCGCGCTTAATGCCCAGGGCCACTTTATACAGGGCTCAGGTCTATGGGCCTGCCTAACTTGGGCGCTTACTTAGTGACCTGGGCCTAATACCCAGGTAACTCATACCTATTTGGGGTGGGCCAATATCTTTTATTGGGCCTAATGCCCCCCTATGTAGCCCGGGCCTTGTGCCTGCCTACATGCTCACAAACCTATTGCCTGATTTACCCAACGGGCCTAGTGCCCGACAACTCTGGTGGTCTAGGGAAGGGTTAATAGTAGGCCTCACAGAGGGCCTACCTGCAATGGTGGAAGAGGCTGCGGGGGAGAACTTCGTTAGCTCTTTTTTTTTCCACCCCCGCCCGTCTTGGCCAGCTGTGCCGCCTCTTCTTTTCTTCCTTCAGCCGGCGCCGCCTATCTTACCTCTTGTTTGCGGCGTCTTCTGGCCTCTTCCGTGGCCGCCAGAACTGTTGCCGCGATGCTCCTCTCTTCTTCGGGAGGTCTTCTCTCCTCCCCCTCCACCGCCGGACTGACTTTTCCAGCTCAGCGGCGTCTGATACAAGACGGCGCGAGTGGACCGTGCTATGACGTGGTGAGCTGCGATTGGCTTGTCACGTCTGCCTCCTATTGACTGCTGAACAAAGAGCCGTGTTCGGCTCATGGCCAGAGCCGAACAACCGCCGCTACTTCAAGGCTACCGGGCGTCTGGCTACAGTAAGCCTGCATCTGGAGCCTAGTACTTGACCGGCGCTGGGAACAGATACACTGTCCCAGCACCGGCTTCCCGCCGCCTATGCTCACCCGGCGCTGGTAGCAGAAACAGCATGCCAGTGCCGGACGCCAATGTGTCCCGCAGGGGACGCATCTCTGCTTGCTGTGCTGGGATCAGACAATTGATCCCACCACAGCCTTCCACATTTGTACAGTGTTATTAATACCTAATGTAAAGGGAAAGTAGAACAAAACACATCCATCATCTTCCTATTTAAAATATCAAATGGAAATATGAATTATTGCTGTGGACCAATTGAAAACACACCCAACCCATCGCTTCTTCCGTCCTGGGTCCAGGCTGGCTCAACAAGCTCTGGGAGTAGGAAGTTAAGTGTTGCCAGTGTCCAAAGGAAGTGACCTGTATCTTTCTACTACTACCGATAGCTGGGCTAGGTTTCCAGAAGACCAGCTAGACTCTGTGGAAACTACCAGTCATCCAAGGGGTGCCTACCCAGGGTGCATATACACCATGCTGCGGCAATGCTCTGCAATTCTAAGCAAGCCTGGAGTAGATATCCTTGGGGTTGCTACCAACAGACCATTATTATGAATGATGTACTTGAACTCTTGCGGTAGTATTCCTATAGTAGATTTCTGCACAGAAATCAGTGTGATGAATGTGATGTGATGAATTTGGCCATCAAGCAAAAGAAATAATTCCAGGGAACGGGAAGATCACTGGCTGTATCTGCTCTGGGTGACCTCCATCTTCATACTGTTGCAGTAAGAATTCTCGCTTGCTTCTCAAGTATCTTTTCAGGGAATCTTCAACCTGCTACTCTCAGTGGTGCTGGGAACCACTAGCATTTTTACCTTAGGCATTTAAGTGGACTGTAGACCTGACTTGATGCCAACATGGCAGCTGTTTAGTGAAAACAATTGGCATTTTTCCTATGGAGCTGGTACTCACTCCTTTCATTATCTCTGAGGGAAATGGGTGCCACAGGCAAATGCGGGAGGAGGGGGGGTTCCGGTTGCCTACAAACCCCCTCCCCAGCCCACAACATGATGACCACTATAGAAGTAGCATAATACAAAAGTTGCATGTTTTTAAGCTCCCCTCAGTGTCCCAAATGAAATAATTACTGTAGCACCACCTGTTGATCTTTTAAATGTGTGAGCTAGTAATGAATAAGTATTAGTCACAGAGGGCTTCTGTCCCACTCTTCCTATCAAGGCCACATTGCTGTAGTTTTCCTGGTCCTTTTCCTTAGTACTGCTGTAAGGGAAGATGGACCTTCCCCCAGATAGTACTTAGGTTAGGGGTCTTCAACCTTTGGCCCTCCATCTGCTGTGGAAGTACAGATCCCAGGATGCCCTGCCACAGTTCTAGCATGCTGTTTTATCAAAACTGTGGCAGGGCATACTGGGATGTGTAGTTCCACAGCAGCTGGAGGGCCAAAGGTTGAAGACCCCTGACTTAGGTCGTACTTGCCTACTTTTAAAAACTAGTTTCAGGGAGATTATAGTTGGTAGTAGAATACACTGCGTGAATTACGGGGTGATGCTAAGGGGGGGTGTCATGCTACGCCCAAAGGGCGTGTCTAGCTCAACCTATGGGCATGTCTATTGCTACTCAGGGATGTGTCCTGCAGTTTAGGTGAGAACTAAAGTACTAAGCGTCGCATGCTGCCAGGGAGGGTGTGTGTAAGGGTGTCTCTCCAGTGATGTTTGTGCAGAAAGCAGGCATAAATGAGCATTGCATACCCAGAAAATGATGTCTATGTATGTGTATTATATAGTGTGAGTAGTTCGCCCAGTACACAGGATGGGCACAGGCAAGTGCATTTTTAAAATAGGAGAAAGATCTCAAATACTGTATAACTCCTACTGAGTGAATGATTTATACACTACAACCTGAGCATTGCGGGAGTAAGAGCCTGCAGCGGGCATACAGAGATCAGTGTAGCTCAGTCATTTTCAACTCGCTGCACACTGAACAAAATGTAAAATTGCTAAGGCACACCATCAGTCCCCCATGGGAAACAAAACCGACACATTGGCCCCCATGGGAAAAAACACTTACAAATGGCCCCCCACAGGAAAAAGAACAGACACTGGCCCCCACAGAAAAACAAACACGCAATGGCCCCCACAGATAACATATTGGGCCCCACAGAAAAAAATATAAACAAAATGGTCCGCACAGAAAGAACACACATTGGCCCCCCACAGAAAAAAAACAATCACATTGGCTGGCACTCACAGAAAAAAAACAATCATTGCTCCCCACAGAAAAAAAAAACCACATTGACCCCCACAAATTAAAAAAAAAAAAGAAAATCAATTTGGCCCCCACAGAAAAAATAAGATGACCAACTGAGAAGGCTCACTGTCATCCCTGTCCTGTCCCTTATCAGCTGTACACAGTGCAGAGCTGGGAGCAGTGTGCAGGCGGGCATGCAACGTGGCATGCGCGACCTATGTCACACTGCCGCATCTCCATAAGTCACGGCCCAGGTGCGCCTTAGCCTTCCAGAAGAGCCCAGCTCTGCCCGGGCCAGCAGTACAAGTAAAGTCAGCTCTGAGTGCGCAGACCTCATGGCACACTTGATAACCACTCGAGCTCACATCGCGAGTGGTTATCCGGTCAGGCCGGGCTCCAAGTGATGGCTGCTGTGTCAGATCCACCTGCGACACCCCCGCTGCAGTTACCTGTCTTGATGAGCCGGTGTTTGGGAGACAAGATATTGAGCTCTGTCCCCCCGGTGAGAAGCTGCTGCTGGTGTCAGGCTGCTGCCAGTCTCTTCTTTCTGTTGCTCCAGTGCAGTTGCGGAGAGGAGGACGAGGAGTTGGTATTAGTGCTGGAACCATGGTAGGGCTTCCAGTCAAGGCCATTGCACCCCTTAAGTATGCAGGAGTTTTGTGCAACTTCCTGGGGCAGTGGGAGCTTCTGCAGTGAGCCGGCAGTCTCCCGTAGGATGCAGGAGGCTAGGCAAATATTTCTTAGGCTGCTTTCTGTACAGTATATACAATTTACACAAGTTCTTTTACTGAGATTTACATATTTGGGGATACTGACCTCTATCCTTGTACCTACTCTGATCACTGTCAGTCTGGAACTAGTACGACAATGAAACTCATCCCATTTCCCGTATTGCATATTGGAAGTTTGGTGTCAGATGGCTAAAATATGTATTTTGCTATAGCACTACAAGTCCCAGCAAGCCCTTGCAGCCATTAACTGCTTGGACACGTTGGTACTTGTAGAACTACAATTCCCAGTTTGTCCTGGCTTCCAGTAGCCAATACATATTCCCTCACTCTCATGATTAATACATGTACCTATCCATGTACCAGGTGGACAGAGAGGTATATTTGTGCAATAGAAATTGACTGGCAAACTACAAGTTTCTTTTTATACCATTAGACCTCAATTGAATAACAGAACAATGAATATACAGATCAGGATAGTGATATAAAGTGACACCAGTAGGTGGCAATGCAGGCACACACATCTTACCCAGTGCAATGACAGAACTTAACAGTTCCCATCTTATTTAGTAAAGGGCTGAACTAAACATAATATAATAGAGATGTGCACAGGTCCATTTTTGCTGGTTTTGGTTCTAATTCGTTACCAATGTGACTGGTTTTGGTTTTCCAAAAATTGTCAAAAAAAGCTAAAATCACATAATTTGAGCCTTCATAGAATATTATTAAGTCACCCATTGTTTGAATCTTACATTATGCTACTTCACTCACTTAGCTACTAACTAGAAATAACCACACGGACACCTATGTGGATTTAAAAGAGGACACAACCAAAATTTATTGATCAATTTGTAATTAGAAAGATGGTGGCAGTAAAAAAGCAGTGCTCTAAGGGCCTGATTCAGAGCCTCTCGTAAGCGGCCGCTCGTTCGCTCCGAGCGATGTTCGCACATCTGCGCATGCGTATGGGTCGTAATGCGCATGCGCCAACCAGTCAGTGCAGTCGGAAATCGTGTGCTCGCAAAATAGCGAATGCCTGCTAATTTGAGTGACAGGATGAGGCATTTGTGGGTGGTAACAGGGGAAGGTGCTTGAAAACGGGGAGTGGAGATCCGAACGCAGGCGTGCCAAACGGTCAAAACGGGCGTTTTAAGGGTGTGCATAAGTAACAAAGCAGCGTCATCGGCCACGTCAGTTGGTTGTCTTTTAGCCAGAACTGCTTGCATGATTGCGGTAGGAAAATGCTACCACAAGAATAGCGAGCAGTTCATACGCCGTTCGATGTACTCGATTAATCTAATAAATAGCGGAGATGACGTATGATGCGAGCGGCCAGGGGGCGTTTTTTCAAAATAGCGAGCGCATGTTTCGTTCGCTCGTTCAGACATAGAGGCGTCAACAGACCGCAAAGAGCGAGCACTTAATTTAAATAGCCAGCCCCTTTTTCAGAACGACCGTCTGCAAATAGCGTCCGGCTCTGAATCAGGCCCTAAGGCCACAACCCGACAATTATATGTGACTAAATAAATAGAAGGCGGATCCCTGCCCGACGCTAACTGGCCTGAGGTAGAACCATTCTCCCTTAATTGGCATAGCCTTGACCCCTCACTAAGATGATGGCCCGGTCCCCCCCTAAGGAGAATGACCAACTGGCCACTATCAAAAGGCAAATGCTACCCAGGCACTCTTACGCTATAATAGGCCGCCCAGGAGCACTGCTGACCGCCAGGCTTCACCTCCACCTGTTGGAAGGAAAAATTTAAATTGCACAGTCCAACAGTTTCAACAATAATTGCATACAAAACAGCTTAGTCGGGTGGGTGGGGTTCCAGAACTGGAAAAGAGGAAGATGTCTCCTCTTCCAGGCTATTTATAATGCATAGTAGGGGCCCTGCCCTTTATTGCTGCCATAGGCTATTATTTTGATGGACACAATCCTGGCTATGCCCCCTCTTCTCCTTAACCCCTGGGGAACTAGCAATATTCCATCCTAAACAGGGTGCTTATCTTTCCTCAAACTTATTCAAGTATTCGGATCTATTAACCTCAATAACATTAATTTCCACTCATTTCCAGTCATTTCTGACCACCTCACAGCTCACAATATTGTTTTCATCCAGTTTAGGTCAAAAGGTTGCACCGACCTAGCTAGCTGACCAAGCTAAGCAACAGCAGTGGGCGGCACAAACATGTGGCAGTTCAATTTCAATCATGGCACATCACAGAGTTATTTTTTTAACTTGCAGCTTGGTTCAAACTGCGTGGACTCACATGACTTATATATGCACGTGAACAAAGCGCACAAGGCTAAAGCGCACCAAACAGTACAAACAATAGAATTTAATTTATCTATTTCTTATTTTTGGATGTCGCAGCTCAATTCAAACTGCGTGGATTCACACGGCTTATGTATGCATGTGCGCAAAGCGCACCAAACATTACAAACAATACAATTATTTAATTTATTTTTTGATGGAGCAGCTCTATTACTTTTTGGACTGGAGCCACAGGGCTTATATATGCATGTGAATGTCTTACTGATGGACACAGCACAGCCTATACAGCAGAGAACAGCACAGCATACAGAAGCGTGCATTCCCTATACACATTTACTAAGCAGCACAGCCACTTGTGACTTGTCAGTCTGGAAAAAGTCTATGCAGTAGAGTACAGCACAGCATACAGAAGCAAGCTTCACTGAGCACCATAGCCACTTGTGAGTCTAGATACAGCACAGCCTTAACAGCAGAGTTAAGCACAGCATACAGCAGCGTGCCTGACAAGGAAATGGTGCCGAGTTCCATCCGTGGCGCCTTATGTGGAATCCAAAACCCTCGAGAATCCAATGCCGCTAGGATGGCGTTTTGCCTAAAAAGTGGAATCCGAGTCAGGAGGGAAGACCCGAGCCGGCGCTCAGATTGACTTGCATTTCTGATGCTGATGCTTGGGCTCATCTCTAATATATATATATATATATATATATATATATATATATATATATTCCATAGACAATAAAACCTTACGGTTTCACATGTCCCATTAAGGCTGCTTAGACATGATCTGCAAATTCACAAAACCTATTGAATTTCTGCCACTCAAACTCCAAAAAGCAATGAAATTACGATCATTAAGGCTGACGCCTTAATGGATGTTTTCCTTGCGTAATACAGATATGGTATGCATACAGCTACGCTGAAGGGATGAGAGTATGGTGGATGGAGGAACAGGGGCAGAACTATGGGAGCAATGGAGGCACCTGCCTTCGGGTGCCAGCACTGAAGAGGCACCTCCTCCATTGCACACTATGGCCCTCATTCAGAGCCGTACGCTCTGAGCAGAGCGCACGCTCTGAATGAGGGCCGCCCTCCATAATTATGGAGCGTCCTCCTGGACGCTCGTATAGCTGTGGGTCACCACCCACAGCCTATACGAGAGTGCAGTTTGATGGCCGCGATGGTCGTGACCATCGCGACCATCGAAACTGCGAGCCAGAGCCTGCGGTTGAGGTTTTCAACCGCAAGGCCCGGAGTGATTTTGGCTCTATCAGAGCCAAAATCACTCCCACTGACATCACTAGTGATCTCAGTGGGCCGGCTTCTGACGGTAGGCGTTCCCTTGGGAACGCCCCCATCAGGGAGGCACGCCCCCGGCACGCCCACCAAAGGGGGCGTGCTGTCAATCAACATCGACAGCCCGCCCCCTTTGATCAGACACAATGAGCGAAGGAAAGTCCTTCGCTCGTCGCGTCTGGCGCATGCGCACGACGGAGCTCCCTCCGTCGTGCGCATGCGCAGTGCACAACATCGACCCACTTGCGAGCGGACAGCCGCTCGCGAGTGGGTCTGAATCAGGCCCTATATATTCACCCCGCTTAAGGCTATTTTATATTAGTGTTTTTGTGCATATGTGATAGATAAATTGATAGATAGATAGATAGATAGATAGATAGATAGATAGATAGATAGATAGATAGATAGATATGCACAATATATATTTTCCTTTTTTTTTTTAGGGGGGGCACCAAATTAAAACTTTCCTCTGGGCATCTGGGATGAACTTACACCACTGTGGGGGAAGAAGACAAAGCAGTGTGGTGTGGCAGACAGAAAAGGTGTGTAGAGGGGAAGATTAGGCAGTACAGATGGGGCGAGACAAAGTGATGCAGGTTGGTGGAAAATGGTGCACATGGGGGGGAGACAGAGTGGCATGGCTTGGGGGAACAGAGCGACATGAATGGGGGGTACAAAGTGGCATGGATGCGGGAAGACAGAGCAACACAGATGCGTAAAGCCAGATTGGTGTGGATGAGGAATACAGACTAGTACAATGGGAAAACACACAACAGAAGGGATTGGAGAACACAGATTGGTGCAAATGGGTGGGAAGACAGAGTGGTATGAGTGGGAGGGGAAAGACAGTGTGCCACGGTTGGGGGGACAGAGTGGTGCAGATGGAGGAATAAAGTGTGACAGAGATAAGGGAAGACAGAGTGATGTGGCTGGGAGCAAGGCAGTTGTGCAGATGGAAGGAAACAGTGGCACGCATGCAGAAAGACAGGATGGTGCACATGGGGAAAGACATATTAGTGTGGATGAGGGCATACAAACTAGCAGAGTTGGGAGAGCACACAGCTGTAGAGATTGGGGTAGTTATAGCAGCATGGAGTCGAAGATAGTGTACATGCATAGACAAAGTACGATAGTTTTAGCAATTAGGGAGTTGAATGTGTATAATGAATGAGATGGATGTATAGAGTGACAAGGATGTTGGTACCCAGTGGGATTGTTGTGGTGAATGAATGGAAAGATTGTGGTCACTGAGTGGGATGTGTGTGCCACATAACTGCTCAGACCTCAGTTGCATATGTATTCCAATTAGCACACAATTCTGTGAATTAGCAGTTCCACCATTTTGTGAGTGACAGCAATCTCACTCTGTGAGAGTGCTAAATCTGCAGTTAACCACATGGTGTCATGGCATACCATATCTGTATTACGCAAGGAACACGTCCATTAAGGTGTCAGCCTTAATGATCGTAATTTCATTGCTTTGAGTTTGAGTGGCAGAAAATGCAAGAGGTTTTGTGAATTTTCAGATCATGTCTAAGCAGCCTTAATGGGACATGTGAAACCGTAAGGTTTTTTGTCTATGGAATTTCATAGCTTTTTAATAATTTATTAACCCTCAGGGTTTTGACGAGCAAACCGGGCCTCCTGCAGGGCAGAAGGACAACAAATAGGTACACTAACACGGGTGGAGGAGCAGACAGCATACAGGAGGTGTTTTAAGGGTGCAGAGGGAGAGACGGTTGTTGGGGAAGGCTTTAGGTGTGTGGGGCAGTGGCAGCAGCGGGGGTGCGGAGCAGTGGCAGCAACAGGGCTGTGCGCAGAAGCATCAGCGGTCGACAGAGGGACTTACTGGTGCTGGGCATGCACCTGAGAAAATCAGGGTTCCCTGTATAAAGCACAACCATCACCAGCCTAATAAGAGCCAATCCTGGTTACCAAAATACAGGGGACAAAAGACGTAGGGGTCCCCTAAAAAAAAAAGAATTCTCCCATAGAGAATTCCGTAGGAAGGGGTCATGGTGTTTAAGGGGCTATACCTCAAAAGCTATTGGAGGTATGGAGCTGAAATTTGCCATGTGCTGGTAGATTTGTTGCTCGGTGCTGCATGCATGCAATTTCAGGGGAAAAACATAAAAAATGAGGACTTGGGAATAATCTAAATTTCCAACTGTCAGTTTTTTCTGACACTCAATTAAGACCACTTTTCTGCTGTTCTCTATGGTGGATTTTTGGGAAGGTATAACTCAGGGTAGGGGGCGAATTTAGACTTGGGGTTTGTTTTATTAGGTAACTACTGTTTAACAGTAGGTGCTTTTGGGGTTTAGGTAATTGAGGAAGTTACAGTTCTAAAACTATTACCTCACGAATCCGCCATAATAGAGATAGAAAGTTTCAACTTGATTCGCAGCCTCAGTAGGAGCCTCCATCAGGTGTACTCACTGTGGCTTCACTTGGGTGCACCAAGATGGCAGGTCAGTGCGGGCATTAGTGGTGGATGGGCTTGGGGGAAGAAAGCAGCCGTAAGTTGCAGCAGGAACCCAGGGGGGCAGCAAACGTTAGCTGTGGCCGGGACCCGAGGGCGTTAGTGGCGGTGGTGGAGCAGGCGGAAGGACTCGGGGGAGGTAGCAGAAGACAGATGCAGGCTCGGATCTGAACGATCCGTGATACCTGTATCTGTGTATAAATAAACACAAAAGCACGGATGGGATCAGTGATACCCGTCTATGATTCTGTGGTTAAAAAAAACCCTGTGTAAAATAAAATAAATTTAAAAAAAAATGGCGTGGCCCTCTCCCCAAAGACAACAACCAGCACTGGGCTTTGGAAAGCCAGTACTGGTTGTGCTAAATACAGGTGACAAATGACGTAGGGTTCCCCCATATTCAGCGCATCCAGCACTGTGCTCTGAGCCGGTCCTGGTTCTGGAAAATACACAGAGAAAAAATGCATAGGGTCCCCCTGTAATTACCAGAACCAACACCAGACTCTTTCTAGCGGGGGAGTGATGCCACAGCCAGGGGAGCCCTTTCAACGGGTCCCCCAGCTGAAGCATCACCCCTGACCGATAGTTAGCCCAGGCCGGGGATCACTGGGGAGCTGGGGACCCCCCACAATAAAGGGGTCCCAATCTTCAGGGCACCCCAGGCCCAGGTTGATAGCCCGGGGCTATCCCCAGCATCCCTGGGCGGTGGGTGCTGGGTTGATTATGTAGTGTAGTGCATATGAAAATATAAATATTGTCTTTTGCAGTAGTACTACAGGTCCCAGCAGGCATCCCAGCACACTGGTACTTAGAGAACCACAAGTACCAGCAGGCGGGGCATTAAGGGCCTGCTTGTACCTATAGTACCCCTGCAAAAGAAATATTAAAATGAAACAGTTTTTTTTATTATTTTATTTAGCGGGACCTTCACCTGGGGGGCGGCATCCTTTAAGCTCTATTTCATGGCTGCCGCTTCCCCCAGGACTTCTACACTGTCTTCACCTGGATGGCGGTGGCGGCCATTAAGCTCTTTTTCCCGGCCGCCACCCATCCAGGGCTTCTGCGTCATCTTCTGTCTTCAGCAGCTCTTCTCTGCTGCCTCCCGGCCGACGGACTGTAAGTGGTCGGCGCCTCACGCTGGCTGTATATAAGCCAGCCAAAGTGGGCGGGGCAATGACATCGCGAGCCGTAATTGGCTTGCAGTGGCCATCTTTGAATTTCAGAAATGGTGCGGAGGCACCATTTTTTAAAAGGGCACGCTCAATTCTCACCATTGAAGTCAATGGTGAGAACAACTCATTGACAGAGAGGCGGAAGGCTCGCCTCTCTTAGCCAATGAGCGCTCCGCACCGGGATTTCTGAACTGAAATGCCGGGCGGAGCTGTCATTCAGGTAGATGTGTTCTCTAAGAACACTACTAATGTCCATGGGTCCGCGTTTTTAAATTTTTCTTTGCCAAGACCCTAGATTGCTTTGAAGAGGACAGATCCACGCGTAGGAGGAGGTGAGTATGGAATTTTGAATACAGGTAATCCATTGGATTGTCTACTGGAGAAGAGAACAGATTGGCTTCAGGGATACACAGGTGAGTATGTGAGATAGTGTGTACATGTGTGAGTACATGTGTGTGTGCATGTATGTTCTAATAAAATGTTACATTTCTACAGTGTGTGTGTTGTGTGTTTTTTTTATATTGTTTTGCTGTGGAAGTACAGGTACCAGCAGGCCTGTAATGCCCCGCATGCTGGTACTTGTGGTTCCCCAAGTACCAACATGCGGGGGAGGCTTGCTGGGGAACTGTAGTTCCACAGCAAATGACAATATTTTAACTTTACTTGCACCACACTTTACATAATCAACCCAGTACCCACGCCCAGGGGTGTCGGGGGTAGACCCGGGCTATCAGCCTGGGCCTGGGGTGCCCTGGTGAGGGGGTCCCCTTTATTGGGGGTCCCCAGCTCCCCAGGGATCCCCAGCCTGGGCTGACTAGTGGTCAGGGGTGATGCTTCGGCTGCAGGGCCCGGTGAAAGGGCTCCCCTGGCTATGGCATCATCCCCCCACTAGAAAGAGTCCGGTGCAGGTTCTGGTAAATACAGGGGGACTTTATGCGTTTTTTCCCCCTGTATTTTCCAGAACCAGGACCGGCTTAGAGCCCTGTGCTGGTTGCGCTGTATACAGGGAACCTTTACATCATTTGTCCCCCATATTATGGCAACCAGGACTGGTTCTGAAAAAACCTGGTGCTGGTTGTGATTCATACAGGGAACCCCTACGTCATTTGTCCCTTGTATTTAGCACAACCAGTACTAGGTCTCCAAAGACCAGGGAGGGCACGCCATTTTTCTTTTATTACAGGTACTCCACTGAATAATCTACTGGAGAAGAGGACAGATTGGCTACAGGGATACATAAGTATATGAGATAGTGTGTGCATGTGTGAGTACATGTGTATGTGCATGTATGTTTTAATAAAATTTTACTTTTCTACGGTGTGTGTGTGTTGTGTGTTTTTTTAATATTGCTTTTGCTGTGGAACTACAGGTACCAGCAGGCCTGTAATGCCCCACATGCTGATACTTGTGGTTGTGTAGTTCCACAGCAAAAGCCAATATTTTAACTCCTTACTTGCATCACACTTTACACACCGGACTATTTCTAATGGGGGGCTGTACCACAGTCAGGGGAGCCCTTTCACCGGGCCCCCCAGCTGCAGCATCAACCATGATCACTAGTCAGTCCAGGCCGGGGATCCGTGAGGAGCAGGTAGGGCCCCCCCAATAAAGGGGTCCCCCTCTCCAGGGCAATCCAGGCTTAGGCTGATAGCCCGGGGCTATCCCCAGCACCACTGGGCAGTGGGTGCCAGGTTGATTGTGTGATGTGGTGCATTTTAAAGAATATTTTATTTTGCAGGTGAACTAAAGGTCCCAACACGCCTCCCTGCATGCTGGTACTTGGAAAACCACAAGTACCAGCATGCTGGGCATTAGGGCCCATTGCCACCTGTAGTCCACCTATAAAAAAAAATATTAAAATAACACAACACACTTTAATATTGTAATATTTTATTTTACAGGTCCTCACCTGGGGGACGGTGGCCTTTAAGCTAGTTCACGTGGCCGCCGCCACCCCAGGGCTTAGGCATCTTTGCCTGGTGGGCGCCAGCCCACCAGGGCTTCAGCGACTTTGCCTGGTGGGCCCCAAACCACCAGGGCTTCGGCGTATTTACCTGGCAGGCGCCAACCCGCCAGGGCTTCGGCATATTCACCTAGTGGGCGGCAGCCTGTGTCAGCTCTCTTTCATGCCCGCTGCCCACTAGGACTTCCGGTGTCTTCACCTGGTGGGCGCCAACCTGCCAGGGCTTTGGTGTCTTCGCCTGGCGGATGCCAACCTGCCAGGGCTATGCCATCTTTGCCTGGCAGGCGCCAACCCTCCAGGACGTCTGAGAGGTGGCAGCCACTAAGCTCTTTTGCATGGCTGCCACCTCCCCAGGGCTTCTGTTGTCCTCTTCACCTAGTGGGCGGGAGCCTGTGTCAGCTCTTTTTGCATGGTCGCTGCCGACTAGGACTTCCTGCGTCTTCAGCGGCTTCGGCGCTTTCGCCTGGCGGGCACCAACCCATCAGGGCTTTGGCGTCTTCGCCTAGTGGGCGGCAGCCTGTGTCAGCTCTTTTGCATGGCCGCTGCCCGCTAGGACTTCTCACGTCTTCGCCAGCCGGGCACCATCCTGCCAGGGTTTCGGCCATTTCGCCTGGTGGGCGCCAACCCACCAGGGCTTCGGCATCTTCGTCTAGTGGGCAGCAGCCTGGTAACCCTTTTCCATGGCCGCCGCCCACTAGGACTTCTCACGTCTTCGCCTGGCGGGCACCAAGCCACCAGGACATCGGCCTTGTCACCGGGTCGGGGCCAACCCACCAGGGCTTTGGCATCTTTGCCTAGTGGGCATCAGCCTGTGTTAGCTCTTTTGCATGGCCGCCGCCCACTAGGACTTCTCACGTCTTCGCCAGCCGGGCACCAACCTGCCAGGGTTTCGGCCTTTTCGCCTGATGGGCGCCAACCTGCCAGGGCTTTGGCATCTTCGTCTAGTGGGCGGCAGCCTGTTAGCTCTTTATCATGGCTGCTGCCCACTAGGACTTCTTCACGTTTCTTTAAAAATCCAAAAAAAACAGCTAAAATCACATAAAATGGCCCTTTTTTGTTCCTACATTTTTAATAACCTCAATAACATTTATTTCCACTCGTTTACAGTCAATTTTGACCACCTCACAGCTCACAAGGGCACCAGAAAGCGTGCTTTCCAAAAATAAACAATTGACTTAAATAATGCTTTGCAAATCTTCTATAAAGGCATTTCCCAACCTGTAGAGGGACATAAAAAAAACATAGGGCCTGATTCAGACCCACTCGCGAGCGGCTGTCCGCTCGCAAGTGGGTCGATGTTCTGGACTGAGCATGCGCACGACGGAGGGAGCTCCGTCGTGCGCATGCGCCAGACGCGACGAGCGAAGGAAAGTCCTTCGCTCGTTGTGTCCGATCAAAGGGGGCGTACGCCCCCTTTGGCAGGCGTGCCGGGGGCGTGCCTCCCTGACGGGGGCGTTCCCACGGGAACGCCTCCCGTCAAAAGCCGGCCCACTGACATCACTAGTGATGTCAGTGGGAGTGATTTTGGCTCTGATAGAGCCAAAATCACTCCGGAGCTTGCGGTTGAAAACCTCAACCGCAGGCTCCGGCTCGCAATTTCGATGGTCGAGACCATCGCGGCCATCAAAATGCACGCTCGTATAGCCTGTGGGTGGTGACCCACAGCTATACGAGCGTCCAGAAGGACGCTCCATTTTCATGGAGGCCGGCCCTCATTCAGAGCGTGCGCTCTGCTCAGAGCGTACGGCTCTGAATGAGGGCCATAGTTCGTTAGTGGCCTTCAATCTGCCGTTGTTCCCACTGTCCACTTAACCATATGAGATATATTGTGAACAAGCGGAACAGAGCAGCAAATGCAACATTTCAGACCTAAGGTTTAAGTATTACGTTTTTCTTGAGTGCCATGCCTGCTTGCTGGGAATTGTTTTATTAAAATTATACTTTCACGGTGTAAGTTTGTTTTTTTACGTATTTCTTTAGTTGTGGAACTACAAGTGCCAGCGGGCCCGTAATGCCCCGCATGCTGGTATTTATGGTTCTCCAAATACCAGCATGCAGGGGAGGCTTGCTGGTACTTGTGGTTCTACAAATAAAGACAATATGGTAAATTTAATTTTACACTTTCACTTTACACTATCAACCCGGCACCCACCGCCCTAGGGTGCCGGGGATAGCCCCGGGCTATCAGTCTAGGCCTGGGGTGCCCTGGAGAGGGGTACCCCTTTATTGGGGGGGTACCCAACTCCCCAGGGATCCCCGGCCTGGACTGACTAGCGGTCAGGGATAATGCTTTGGCCGGGGAAACCGGTGAAAGGTTTTCCCTGGCTGTGGCATTATCCCCCCGCTAGAAAGAGTTCGGTGCTGGTTCAGGAATTTTCAGGGGACCCCTACTCGTTTTGTCCCCTGATTTTCCAGAACCAGGACCAGCTCAACAAAGCCCTGTGCTGGTTCTAAATATACAGGGGCCCCCTACGCATTTTGGCCCCTGTATTTTTAGAACCAGAACAGGCTTTATAAAGCCCAGGGCTGGTTATGCTTTTGGGGAGGGGGTGCACGTTTTTTTTTTTTTAACACACACACAAGCCATCACGGATCTCACTGATCTGTGATGGCTTCTCTAAAACTCGCACCTTTTAATGCTACTCGCATTAAAAGGTGTCAGTTTACATAGTCCTAAACTCGCCTGCACTCGCAAATGCAGTAGCCTCGAGCTGAAAAGTTTGCAGGCTATTGAATTTGCGAGTTTCAGTACAAACTCGCACTTTTTAAAGTGCGAGTTTGTACTGTTACTAAAACTGACTACCTATTACATTTGGCCCTTAGAATGTAAAAGGAAAAACGAAGGAAAAAATTGGGTGGACCACACATGGCTGATTGATCAACCATGGCGACTGGATTAGTGTCATAACGAAGAGGAGGCTGCAAACTGGGTGTCATGTTATGATGAGTTGGCCATATGGGGTATGTTGCTGTTAAGTGATCAGGCTGGTTATCAGCGGCACATTATTATAGTTGTTGTTATTCTGGGTTGCCATCTCCTGAAGGTATTTGGTCGGAATCACCACTGTGACAGGTTCAAATTATCTATGCCCTGTATTGATGGGGAGAGCTGCCAACAAGCTTTAGGCTTTCAATATTACATTTGTTACAATATACCAATTGATAAAGTACTTAAATGAGGTTACTCTAGCTACATCATTCTGGACTCTTTTTTTGGTACAGATTTTATATTATATTTTATTCTACATCTGGAGATTAAGATACAACATATCGGAGCCTGATCAACTCCTTATATTTGTATTTATATGTTTCATGATTTTTACTCGTTACATGTAACATAAGTTAATCAGTGGAGTCACATGTGACCACTTGTTTACTATTTGTACACTTCTCATGTATTTGGCACATCTTTTATTGTTTCCTTTTATTGTTTCTTTTATAGGTTAATAAACTCCAATTTATTTATCATATGTGTGTTCCTATGTCCCAACAATAATATTAGAGTGCAGTATTTTTCATTATCTCCTGAAGGGTGTTTACCAACAGACAGAGACTACCTACCTATCAGCTCAGGCATAGACACTTCCTGAGGAACAGAGCTCTGTTCTCTGGAGGGAAGCCAAATAGGTGGGAGCCCTTGTACTTCCACCATCTGAAGCTCTTTTCTCTCCTCAACATCTATGATAGAAGAAAAAAATGTCATTGGGGACATCTAGCTCCTCTTTCTGTACCCTGCTTCCCCTTTTTGGACAGGAAGTCCAGGATGGATGGTTTGGAAGAAGAAGGCCTAGCAACAGATGGGGATGGTCATTATCAAGACCTGGTCCCCCCAGTGGGAGGTATTGGTTGGCATGCAGGCAGCAGAATAACAAAGGCCTCCATGTTGTCTGTGCTTACTATTCCGTATTTCAGTTTGCGATTCAGGTATGAATAAAGTGGGCTACAGAACACAGTGACAGAATCACTGGATGTCTTAGTGCATTCAGGACAAATATGATCCATGAATTCCCTCCCAGACAGATTCCGGACAGATGAATTCTTTGCTTGTAATAATCTTTGGTAATTCCTGGCAAAGGTGGGTGTTATAGCCAGACACTTTGAAGGCTGTAACTTTGAACTGCTTTATAGAAAACATGTGAATGAAACCTTTCCACACTGCAGAACATGATGGAGAAATCCCTTGAAGTTCAGCACCTAGAGCATCTTTTTTTCATGTTCTCTGAGGCCTCTTCTGACTGTTAAGAAAGATTCTCCACACTGTAGTCTTCCATTGTGACTTTTTAATGGTGATTTCAATGTTGTCCACTGGCTGAGATCCATCTCACATTAGGGTTGGGTTTTCCCCATGCAAATGAGACAATTTACATCCAGAAGGTGACTCTTATTATGTTTAAGCTTTAGTTTTTTACAAATATAGGCCCTCATTCAGAGTCGGTCGTAAGCGGCCGCTCGGTCGTACGCCTAACGACCGCAAAACTGAAAAAGGAAGCGATCGCATGGCCGGTCGGTTGTAACCAAAGTGACGCCCATACGTAAACAATGCACCTCCTCTAGCTAGCGAGTAATAGCAGCTAGCGATTGAGTCAATCGTTGTCAGTCGCTGTATGTTAATTTTCTTCTGATGGTTGCGGCCACTTGTGTTGTGTGCAAATGACACCAAAAATTAACAAAAAAATGCATAGAATAAGCCATCCCCAAGAAATATATTTATTATTATTCGCTAATGCAAACGCAACTGAATCAATTACATGCCAATTAGCAGTGTTATTAGCTACAACAAATGATTATTAGCTGCTTGCATTGTGTGGCTCAAAATAGAAACATCACTCCTAACATCAGTAACATTTGATAGTATCAATTGTACTCTGGGGTTTGAGAGAGCACGTATCCAACCTCAAGCTGTACGATCAGCCAGGCCTCTAACCTGCTCGCAGAGTGACGTTTTACTACTTCCGGCCTTCTATGTCGGTCGTAGCAGGTAATTTATGTACGCCCCTAAAACGCCCTAAAAACGGTGAGGAATGCCTGCGTTTTCAGACCACCACCCCAGTCAACACCCACAAACGGCCTTTCATGTCAATCAACTCACGGAAGCCACTTCCTGCTCGTAAGTTGTACAATCGACAGCATTTTGGATTGCAAGGTCACGTATGCACATGCGCACAACTAACCGTATGCATGCGTGGTTTGGAAACATCGGATGCATACGACCGAGCGGCCGCTTATGACTGACTCTGAATGAGGTCCACAGTCTTTAGTTTTTTAGAGCATATAACTTTATAAGCTGTTAGGATAACATTTCTGCTATGTTTAAGATTTAAAAAAAAAACTTTTTGTAACCCAATAACTTAAAAAAAAAGTTTTCATTGCAATATTCATGCAGCCCCTTGACAGACAGCAGCACAGCACCCCTGGGGAGCTATGCCGATGACAGGTGTTGCTGACATGCACTCAAAAAATTGTTTATTTATTATTTTGGGCAGCAGCCCCTCGACAGACAGGAGCACAGCACCCCTGCGCAGCTACACCGATGACAGTGACAGCCAGGTGTAAAATTGATAATAAATTAATTAAAAAACAATTAATTGGGTGCAGCCCCTGGCTGTTAAATTGATCATAAATTAATTTAAAAACAATTCATTGGATGCAGCCCCTGGCTATAAAATTGATAAATTAATTTAAAAACAATTCATTGGGTGCAGCCCCTGGCTGTTAAATTGATCATAAATGAATTTAAAAATAAATCATTGGTTCCTAAACCAACCATAACATTAATTTAAAATGTCAGGCAGCAATGCCCCAACCAGCACATAATGGAAAGGAAAAATGTGCAAGATGGAATAGTCCTTGGGGACCTCCCACCGACCCTTATGTTGTATACGAGACAGGACAGTTTAACAAACCAATCATTTCAGCGACAAGGACTGCCAATTGTGGCTGAAATGATTGTTTTGTTTGGACGCCCCATAAAACAAGCTGATCCCATACACAAACTGGCTTTACATTACAAGTTGTCCTCGTCCTCGTCATCCCCATCAGTGTGTACATCCTCTCCTTCACACAATATTAATTCGTCCCCGCTGGAATCCACCATAGGCGCCTCTGTAATTTTTTGATGTAATTGTAGGTAGAGGTCTTCCTCATGGAATTTGTAATTCATTTTAATGAACATCATCTTCACCTTAATGCCCTCGGTTTGTGCCTTAATCTTAGGGATTTGTTCTCTTTTCTGTTTTTTTGTTTGGGTGGCGGGCCAGTTTTCCTCTAGGGAACTGGCTTTGGCAGGGAATGCTGCATCTCAGTGGCTTTTTTGTGGCACAAGAAAGCATTGTCGGGGCGCTTGCCCTCTATTTACATGGCAAGTTTGTCCTATCTGTGCGGGGCGACCCAAGTGTTTCACATGCGGATCACTCGGAATGTGCCCATGAGGGAGGCGTGTCCTTCCCATCGTAAGTGTGCCTATAGGGGGGACGTTTCAGTCATTCCCCAAGTGTTTTCAGAGATAGAAAGCTAGAACTGAGTTGCAGCATCTCTTGGCCACCTCAGTTAGGTTAATCTTTCAATTATAATTAAAAAGCTGTGAACTTTTTAGCCAAGTTGTTATGTGTCCATGTCCTTATTTATTAGTGTAACGTAAGTTAAGTATATAAGGTGTTTTTTATTTAATTAGCAATAAACCAATGGATGTCTTATAACTTTACTATTGTGTTTTTAGCGTATGAGGAAAAGTTATGGCAATTATTAATTATAGCTCCACAGCATGGAAGTACTTGCAGTGCTCAAGGAGCAAATACTTATGAAGGACAGGGGATCCTCTATGAAAGATTTAACCTTCTGCAATGACAGCCTTTTGTCTAAACTTAACAGGCAAATGCTTGTTTTATTATTTTCTTACATAGGGTTTTAATCATATGTCAACTATTAAAAATGATAAATGTATGAATTCCACTGGCACAATCATTTTACTGCTGATGTTTTAATGTTTGAGTAACAATTATGCCAAATATTAGGCCTCTGAGGCAGCCACAGTCTGTACGGTGTCTGGAAACAAGCCTAGAATTACAATTCAAGGAAATATACTGTAGTATAAAATGAGTATTACTAATAACTAATGTAATAAATAAGTCAGGGGACCCTTTATGCAGAATACAACATTTTGCCATGCACAGGGTCCATGTTCCAACTAAAAAAGCGAGGCATACATTTATTGCATTTTCCAACACTATAAGAATGACCACAGGAGGGAGTGCTATGAGCTATGCCCCCTTGTTCAGTAATTATGTAGCGCACTGATGCTGCACTCAATGATATGCACAGCTGCTATTTTCAACATTATAAAATGGGGGGAGGGGCCCTGGTGACTCAGTTCAGTGCAAATCACATTATCAAGCTGCCCGGACCACACCCTTCACTCAGTAAGCGGGCAGCAACACGTGGCAGCAATGGGACTCCAGGAGACTTGCCCACATTTCCGGGCATCCAAGACAGCCATCCAAGATTCATGGATGTTCCAGGAGATTGGGCAATTATTATTATAACACAGCATGATATGTTATTGTCACAAATTTTTAAGGTAATGCTTAAAAAAAAGACATGTGGACCCTTTAAGTTAAATATTTACCTTTTGCCATCTATGCGACGTGTTTAAACTAAAAAAATAAAAGTATTTTTTCCCCTATAATAACGCACATAGCATTCTAATGCTATAATTAATTACCTATGAAAAATTATAAAAATATAGAAATCCATTGACACTACAACATTGTAGTTATTGCTTAATTGTATAAGGAACAAATATGTCAAGTATTAAGCTTTTAGGGAACCCACGGCATGTACTGCCCCTCTGCAGTAATTCCTTTATTTCATATATGAAAAGCCTATAAACTCCATATCGTCAGATGAATGTCTTCCCACTCCCAGTGTAATGTAAAACCAATAAACCATAACAATATTGAAATAACAACACTCAGACTTGCTTGGTGGGAAAGGAAGGTCAGCTTTATTTATTTAATATAGTTAAACTATTATTAATTAACTAATTAAACTAGCAGAGTATTAAACACTAAATAATCTTAGAGGAAGGAAAAGACAGACCAAGAAATGGTGGCTCCGAAGGAACGGCCCCACAATGCAAAATCCACCAACTGCCACTCCATACTACACCCCTTTCAAAATGGGAGGTGACCAGCCAGCCCATTACCGCGCCCAAGGTATCCACCTCCCACCCCAATGACACAACATGAGCTCACCTGGAGCGATGGTACCGCTGACTCTAGTAGGGAAGTTTCACCCTAAGCCATGTATTGGGGGGGGAGCACCTCAAGCTCCATAGACAGATGGCAACTGCAACCGTTCTTTCCAGCCAAACACCAAAGCTGACACCAAGCTATAAACAAATACAGGGAGGGAGAGAGGGGAACAAACCGAATAGGCTAACCCACCTCACCCCATCCCTTAACACCACCTCCTACCTAACACATTAACCCTCTCTAGCCCGTAGACAGACTTGTGTGTTTAATTTTATTCCCTGCATGTGAAATGCAATCCGTTTTAAGGATTATACACAGGGCCGGCTCCAGGGGTGTTCGACCAGTGCAGTCAAACGGGCGCCACCCTATAGAGGGTGCAGTTCTCCCAACCATCCCAATTTCAGCAGGACAGTACGATTTTTCGGGCACTGTCCAACTGTTCCACCCACAGGCCGAAGTGTCCCGCAGGCGGTCGGGAGGTTGGGGACACGCACCGGCACAGCTCTGCTTTCCAAAGAGAGAGTAGTGGTGCCGGTAAAACTGAATGGATGCTGCGCATATGTGCACGGCATCCATTCATTGCAGGGAGATGGCTGGGGGCAGCCCATCTGCTGACGGAGTGCTGGGGTCACCCCCAGCATGACGTAAAGTGGGAGGCTTGGGGGCGTGGTCTATTGAAATTAAGCCAGCCCATTCTCAGCCGAGGCGAAAGGGCAACAACCATTACTGGCACAGGGCGCAGCTCCACCTGGAACCGGCCTTGATTACACAGTATATTCAGTGTGGTATTATAACACAGAATGATATGATATTGCATTAATAAAGAGGATTTTAAAAAAATATTTAAAAACAATTATTAAAGCCTAATACCAAATGTATAAATACAAATGTTGTAAAACATGCGTGTAGCTGTATCTGACATACAGTATATATAAATCTGGCACATATGCTACTGATGCAGACCTGTACAAATCTTGCAGTTTGGCTTACTGTATTAGCCAGTGGTCGAAGTGGTGGTATGGAAAATGTAGAAGTCGTGGCAGTGGTGCAAGCAGAAACAAAGTGTCAGCACCAATATGAGTGCGCACCTTCGGCGTGCAGGGAAAAAAATTGGGCCTGATCACGCAACACAAGGGGTGTACTCAAAATAGGTGAGTGTCAGGCAATGGGTGATGAGGAGAGAGTGAACGGGGGAGGCAGGGGGTGACAGGGAGAGGCAAAGATTTATGGGCAGAGTTTGACGGTGAGAGGCATAGGGTGACGGTGAGGCAAAGGGTGATAGGGAGAGGCAAAGAGTGATGGACAGAGGGTGACAGGGAGAGGCAAAGAGTGAAGGGCAGAGGGTGACAGGTGGAGGTAGAGGGTGATGGTCTGTGGGCGTAGAGAGCCCGGCTGCACCAGGTGAAGGCGGCGTGGTCTAATCGCGTGAGGCATGGTCACGCCTCCTTGAGCCTAAAAAACAAAAACAACACTACGCGGCGCTGCACGCTGGGAAGGGGGCGCTGTAAGCCCCTCAGCCCAGTGCAAACCCAGGGGGGGGCACGATTAGTGTGATCGCTCTCCCCCACAGGCATAAGAGATTGCTGCGAGCAGTCTCCTACTACAGTCCAGCATACGCTGTGTCCTGGTCTGCTGTGAGGGAGGAGGGAGGGCAGTGCTGGACCCGGGCCCCCACCAGGCCCCTCTAGCAAGCCCTGGCCCAGGTAAATAGTACCCGCTTCCCCCCTCTCGGCGCCCCTGTCTGTGGGTAGTAATTGCAGGGCACAGATTAACATATGTAGGTCCAGTATAAGGAAGGTGGTAAGTGACAGAACAATTCAGTAACACTGACACCATTTCACTTACCTAGGTACAGTGTAAGGAGGGCAGCAGTGCTGTGGGGCAGAGTCTAGGTGGCTGCGTCTGTGCTCTGTCTGTGTGCAGAATGCAGATGATGAATGTTTTTTTCCTGCGGCTGCGGGTGTCGGCGGGCAGGGGATGGGACAGCCGAGCACACACAGGAAGTGTTTCCTACACAGAGCACTCCGGGACAACGGAGGGAGGAGGCAGCGGCCGGTACACCTGCAGTCTGGCCGGTGGCAGAGAGACTGGCCACTGAGAAGACTCCAAGATGTCCGCTCCTCCAGCCGGCAGCACTTGCTAGATCAGTGGTCTCCAAAGTTAACTGAGGTGTGAGCTACTTTAGAAAAATGAAACCTCCTGAAGAGGTACAGTACTAAAATTGTAGAAAAAAATTCTGGCTAATTACCGAACAATTGAAGGTCATTTAATGAAAATAAAAAAAAATTGTTTCATAGAAAATAAAAATGCATTTCATTATTACAGTGATATTGTTGTAGTTTGAAAATAAAATTTAAGCACAGGCACATTTCACTGTTAATTACTGGCTCCAAGGAGGTACGTGCAGTAGAGGAGCAAAATATATAGGCAGGGCTGCTGTGTGATTTTCCGTCAGGGCTGGCAGGAGTCACTTGCTCGGCTGTATTGTAGACGATGTGGGTGGAACCATGGGGAAGCACGTCAGGTGATTGCTGTAGAGGCTGCAGCAATCACCTGACGTGCTTCCCTGTGGCTCCACCCATGGCGTCGATGCCACGGGGAGCACACGTGAGAGGTCACTCTCCTAGTTGACTCTGCATTACTAAAGCTAGGTGAGCTACCAAAATTAAGACCGCAAGCTACCGATAACTCGCGAGCTACAGCTTGGAGACCACTGCGCTAGATCACCTCCCCAGCGGCGCCAGGCAGTGGCTGACAGTGTTGCTGACAGTGGGATTGCTGCTGACAGTTTGCACTGTTCGAGAAAATCCCAGCGGGGTCGCAGCGCTGACAGTTGTCAGTCTGATTTCTGTGTAATGGCGCTAAGGCATATGAAGTATATAATGAAAAGTAGTACTCCCCTGTTTTCTCCAGTAGTTGTTAATCACCGGATGACAGATCTTAAATCAGGGTAATGGTGCGTACACACGGGACAATTTTTTTTAACAATTTGTCGTTAACGACAAATCGTTCAAAAAATTGTTCAGTTTCTGAGGTATAACGATTAACGAAAACTACAAATGCGCGCTCCCGTTTGTAGTTTGTCGTTTTCGTTCAACGGCTGAACTTCCTGTCCAACCTGACGATATTGTCAGGTTGGACATGTTCGGGGATGAGGGAGGGAGCCCGGCACTGAACAAAATCGTTCTTGATTTTGTTCAGTGTTTTGTGCTCAGTGTGGTTAACGACACTGAACGCAAACTGTCGGGGACACCCGGGACGATGTTCGTTCAGGGAGCATCGTCCCATGTGTACACACCTTAACATGAAGAGAGAAAAAAACATAAACAATCGTGTAATCCAGTCTTACAGATTTTGTGCAATATACAACAAATGTTAGTGTGGAATAAGTTCTTTCTTTAGGATTTAGAATATGTGTATTGGGGCTGCCCCCCACACTCACAGCTATAAGCTGGTATACAGGCACATAGTGATCCCAAATCCTTCGGCTTGCACCAGTCACCTTACAAGTGAGAAGTAGAATCGGGGTTGCCCCCCACACAAAACACTCACAGCTTTTGCTGATCAATCAAGCATGTAGCGTGTACTTTGGTTGGTTTCAAACTAAAAAAATCTTTGTTACTTCTCCAAAAGATGATTTTATTCGTACAGCCAAAAAGGATAGGTAAAATCACCAAAATGTATTTATTAAAACATCACAAGTCCATAAAATAGCATTGAGATAAAAGAGTGGAATCCATACCTAAAGCAAACAAGATGATATAGGAAAGGTCCTTTCACGGTAGAAGATAAAGGGATCCCAAAAAAAAATTCGGAAGAAAGGCCCTCATTTTGTCCTTTTGGTAGGTCCACACAGCAAATTGAAAATTCAGGAGTCCCCACCGACGCGTTTCGATCCAATTCAGATCTTTTTTAAGGTGTAGGGGACTACTGATATGGTCAGGTATATATCCCAAACAATGATCAATTAGTCGATTCACATGATATAACTAACCCTTCTTCATGTATAACAGATTGCTGGTAAGATTCTCTCCATTCTGCCCACTTCACTAGGAATA
The DNA here is from genome assembly GCA_031769625.1 of Taudactylus pleione. NCBI lineage: Eukaryota > Metazoa > Chordata > Amphibia > Anura > Myobatrachidae > Taudactylus > Taudactylus pleione. The sequence goes on along the minus strand of JAUIMM010000581.1, from coordinate 532,464 downwards.
CCCCTACATCGTCATAAATGGGCTATATCCCGGAACTCAGAGCTAACTGAGAGTTTTAAATGTCATATTCATTCTTTGCATGCTGAAATCAATTAGAAGTAACTATTTTCACATCGGAAACATTTTCATTGTTGTGCAGTGCAATCTGATCTGCGGTGAGGTCCCAGTGGGCCCCCTACTTCTGCATCTGGTAAAATACTAAAAACAAAAACATGCTTAGTGCTGGAAGTGCCGGAATGTCATACCATTAATACATACCGGTACACTTCGAGCACTGGTATTAGCCCCATAGGATTTTAATGATACATTAACTATGAAAAATAAAAGATGGATAAAATACATTGGGGCCAATGCACAGTGGGCCTGATTCAGAGACGAACAAATGGGTCGCTAAGCTGCGCTGCCTCGCTGCCAAAAGGGGCCGGGTATGCAAAATCCACGATCTCGCACTGGTGTCTATGTTTTAGAGAGCGACGACAGAGCAAACGCACCCCGGTATAAAGACGCCCACTTTTCTTTCTTAGCACACAACATCTCCAGGAAGTGTGTGGTTAATCAGAACCATCGAGAACCATCGGAGCTGCACGCAGCGCTTGAGGTAGACCCTACCCCACCGCAAGTACTGCGATCACTGCAGGCTGAAATGCAACCTAGTGATGTGTACAATGACACTTCCTTGCTAATTATGCACACCCATACACGCCTGCGTTCGCAGCACTACTCCCCTGTTCACAAACACCTTCCCATGTTATCACCCACAAACGGCGCTATCTGTCACTCAAAGTAGCATCCAGTCTGTGTACTACGAGTGCACAATTCCCAAGCGCAGTGAGTGACTTGCGCATGCACATATTGACGCATATACGCATGCGCAGACGGGCGACTATCGGCCATAGCATGCGTTCGCGGCTTAGCGTCCAAGTCTGAATCAGGCCCAAAATGTTGATCTACACGCAGAATGAGTGATTGTTTGCTATTGTGCATGTGCGCACACCGCACTGCGTACATGCAACAATTGCATTACGATTACTCTCATACATATGAGCCACTCGCAAAGTAAGTGACAGATGTAAGTGTTTGAATGCTTTTTCATGGACGTGCACAGGGGCGGATTGGGATAGAAAACCAGCCCTGGAAATTTCTGGAAGCAGCCCTAATGAAGGCGGGGTCTGTTGATGAGGGCGGGATCTCCATCCTCACAAGGCCTGACTCTGAGTTAGATGCAGTCGTGGCCTTCCTTGGCTGCAGTTGCGGCTGCAACATTATGCTAATGCCGCTACAAAGCCCTTCCCTGGTGCACATCCATGCGTCCAAATGTGCAAGAACAGAGAAGCCCACTTTCAGTGTCTACAGGTGCTGCAACCATGCTTTGTGCGTCTTTAGACTCCACCATTGGCTGCATCATTGAAACTTGCACCATCCAAGCCAGATTTCCCGCTAGGCATCCTAGGCGCTCGCCTAGGGCCCAGCGGGACCCAAGGGGCCTGTGGACGGGCCCCTTTGCCCGAAGAAATTACCGATCACACAGTGCTCCCAGAGGAGCACTGCGTGAGTACCTCGTGACGTCATGACGTTACGCGGTCGTCACACGGTCTCACCTCCACTCCCAGAGAGCCCCGCCCTGAGCTCTCTCGGAGGGACTGTGGCCCTGATTCAGAGCCGGACTCTCTGACCAGAGCGCTCGCTCTGAATCAGGGCCCACCTCCATAAATATGGAGCGTCCTCCTGCATATACGAGCGTGCAGAATGATGGTCGCGATGGTCTTGACCATCGCGACCATCGCCACTGCGAGCAGAAGCCTGCGGTTGAGTTTCTCAACCACAAGGCCAGGAGTGGTTTTGGCTCTATCAGAGCCAAAATCACTCCCACTGACATCACTAGTGATGTCAGTGGGGCCGGCTTCTGACGGTAGGCGTTCCCTTGGGAACGCCTCCATCTGGCAGGCACGCCCCCGGCACGCCTACCAAAGGGGGCGTGCTGTCAATCAACATCGACAGCACGCCCCCTTTGATCAGACACTACGAGTGAAGGAAAGTCCTTCGCTCGTCGCGTCTCGCGCATGCGCACGACGGAGCTCCCTCCGTTGTGCGCATGCGCAGTGCAGACCATGGACCCACTTGCGAGCGGACAGCCGCTCGCGAGTGGGTCTGAATCAGGGCCTGTGTTCGCGCCCACCTGGGGAAAGGAGAATGTGCTCCGACAAGGTGTCCACGGCCCGCTGCCCTGTGGCTCCCATCCATCATCCTCCCTAGCAGCCACTCTGCTAGCCAGCCTTCCAGGCCCACCGCCGCCCACCAGCAGTAAACAGCAGGCTGCAATGATCTAACTCTCTCTCTCTCTATATATATATATATATAGATATCTATATATAGATATCTATATTTATACTGTATGTATATATATATATATATATATATATAGAGAGAGAGAGAGAGAGAGAGAGAGAGAGATCTATAGATATATAGATATCTATATATAGTGCATATGATATAAAAATGTGTATCTCAATGGGAATATATATATATACTCTCATCTAGTGACATTGTAAAAACTGTGCATATATCCTGTAGGTGTCAATAGGTCAAGACTTGACCTAGTGACACCTACTGGATATATGCACAGTTTTTACAATGTCACTAAATATAGATAGATAGATAGATAGATAGATAGATAGATAGATAGATAGATAGATAGATAGAAAGATATATCTTAGGTGCCCTCATCGGGGTATGCACCCCCAACATAGAAGGGCGCCGCGCCCTGCCCTATTTCTGAAGGACAGAAGGCACCCTGCCCTCCAGCGCGGTGCCCCGCTGAGACAGCCTGCGGGTTCTGTCTCCACCCGCGGGTTGCAGTGTTCCGCGGGTGGTCAAAATGGCGGCGCAGTGGTCACCACCGATGAATGGCGCCCGGCATTCATTCAAAGTGACCGCAATGCTTGGGGGCTTCCCGGCATGTTCGTAAGTGCCAGGCACGCCCCCAGGCATGACGAAAAAGGGACGCGTTATAGACACGCCCCCTTTTCGGGTGCGTGCAGAAGTGCCCTATCTCTAGGTCCGGCACCCTGCCTGCTGCCAGACCTAGAGTGGACACACAGAGCCGTAACTAGACTTTTTGGTGCCCTGTGCCAGAAAGAGCATTGGCGCCCCCCTCATTTTTCAAAGGGGCATAATACACCAATAAAAGGGGAATGGCCTCATGGGGAAGGGCCAGGGAAGAGATAGGGGAGGCCAGGAGATGCTGGGGATGAAATAAGAGGAAGCTACAAGTGAGAACGATAATAAACAGAAATTTGACAGGCCCAAACAGCGCCCCCTGCCCTGTGGTGCCCTGTGCGATGGCACCGGCCGCACTACCCTAGCTATGGCCCTGTTGGCACATATATATATATATATAAAATATCTATAAATATATACATACACCGAGCCTTCAAATCTGGCACTCATACTGTTCACAGCTGGTCACCTGGGTGCAGGGGCGGATTGGCAGGTATTTTTGGCGGGAAGAATCGTGGTGGGCCGAATGGTTGTGGGGCCGCTTTTCTGTGGGGCCCCGCCCCCTTATTTACGTCACCCGACGCCGCCGGCCGCCGGGCTTTCACAGGCACCCGGCTGCCTGTCAGCTTTGTCTCTCTCTCGCGCGAGAAGAGAGGCCAGCGGCACCCTATTTAAACCCGCCCAACATACTGTCGGCGTCACACGCCGCGGAAGATCCAAGAGAGGAGGAAGGTGGCGTGGACCCGCGACCAGCGGCGGGACATCAAGGGAGGGAGCCGGTAAGCTGCAGCGGAGGTGGGGGGGCCGCGCAGGCAATCTGTTAGCCTGATCGTCTCCTCTCCACTCTTCCCTCCCCAGGCTGTGAAGTGTCAAGTTTAATTTCACAGCCTGGGGAGAGAGTGCAGAGCGGAGAGGAGACAATCTTTGTAGCTGCAGCAGGGGCGGGCAATGGGGCTGCGGGTGACAGCGGTGTCAGCACCGGTGGATCCAAAGGGGGGGGGGGCAATAAGGGTGATCACCCCCCGGCCCCCGTACACACAGGCCCAATTTCCAAAAGTCCCGCCCACTTATTGTGTGCTGCTGCCTGTCAGCTGCTACCTGGGGGCACTGTATAAAGGGGGCTGCTACCTGGGGACACTGTATAAGGGGCTGCTACTTGGGGACACTGTATAAGGAGGCTGCTACTTGGGGACACTGTATAAGGGGGCTGTTACCTGGGGACACTGTATAAGGGGCTGCTACTTGGGGACACTGTATAAGGAGGCTGCTACCTGGGGACACTGTATAAGGGGCTGCTACTTGGGGACACTGTATAAGGGGGCTGCTACCTGGGGACACTGTATAAGGGGCTGCTACTTGGGGGCACTGTATAAAGGGGGCTGCTACCTGGGGACACTGTATAAGGGGCTGCTACTTGGGGACACTGTATAAAGGGGGCTGCTACCAGGGGACACTGTATAAGGGGCTGCTACTTGGGGACACTGTATAAGGGGCTGCTACTTGGGGGCACTGTATAAAGGGGGCTGCTACCTGGGGACACTGTATAAGGGGCTGCTACTTGGGGACACTGTATAAAGGGGGCTGCTACCTGGGGACACTGTATAAGGGGCTGCTACTTGGGGACACTGTATAAGGAGGCTGCTACCTGGGGACACTGTATAAGGGGCTGCTACTTGGGGACACTGTATAAGGGGGCTGCTACTTGGGGACACTGCATAAGGGGCTGCTACTTGGGGACACTGTATAAGGGGGCTGCTACTTGGGGACACTGTGTAAGGGGGCTGCTACCTGGGGACACTGTATAAGGGGCTGCTACTTGGGGACACTGTATAAGGAGGCTGCTACTTGGGGACACTGTGTAAGGGGGCTGCTTCCTGGGAGAGCAGGGGCTAGGATCATGTTATTCCCCTACTCTGCATGTGTGACGTCAGCGCTGAGCGCGCTTAAGAAGAGAGGCTGTCAGTGAGGAGCCTTCAACCACCATTAGGAGGAAGAGAAGGTTCAAGTAAGTGAGGAAAACACACAGGGAGGGATGGGCTGAGATTATGGAGATCCACAGATGGCGAGCTGACACTATAAACTAGAAACACACAGAGGGGAGGGCTGACGCTATAGACTAGAGTAGGGGTGAGCGGGTTCGGATTTCTGAAATCCGAACCCCCCCGAGCCCCCCCGATCCGAGTCCGATCCGAATCAGGCTCGACTTTTCCCGCCTGACTCGGATCTGAAATCGAGGCAAAACGTCATCATCCCGCCTTCCGAGTCTCGCGGGTTTTGGATCCTATATAAGGTACCCGCGTCGGCGCCATTTTCTCACTCGGCTGTGGACAGTGAAGAGGGAGGGTGGGAGTTAGGGCTGTGTAGTGTAGTGTAGTGTAGTGTAGTGCTGCTGTTGTCCACTACTTCAAAGTCCATAGGGGCTGGCTGTGTTGTGCTGTGCTGCTGTTGTTAATAGGGGCTGTGTCCACTACTTCAAAGTCCATAGGGGCTGGCTGGACTGTGTTGTGCAGTCAGTTCTCCATAGGGGCTGTGTCCACTCCAAAGTCCTGTGCAGTGTCCCAGTCCTAAAGGAGTGCTGTAGTGTTGTCCAGGGGGTGCTCTGTCCATCAGGGGTGCTCCCCCCAAGTGCTAAAAAAATAATATATTTTCTGTGTTTGTGAATTGTGTGCGCAGTAGCCGCACGTGCATCAACAAAGTAGTGCCAAGCGTGCGCCTGTGTCATAAGTAAAGGGCCGGCTGGCTTGACCGTTAAAGGGTGCTGTAACTCCCGAAAGTACACTCCAGTCAAACCAAAAAAAAAATATTTTCTGTGTTTGTGAATTGTGTGCGCAGTAGCCGCACGTGCATCAACAAAGTAGTGCCAAGCGTGCGCCTATGTCATAAGTAAAGGGCCGGCTGGCTTGACCGTTAAGGGTGCTGTAACCCCCGAAAGTACACTCCAGTCCAAACCAAAAAAAAAATTATTTTCTGTGTTTGTGAATTGTGTGCGCAGTAGCCGCACGTGCATCAACAAAGTAGTGCCAAGCGTGCGCCTGTGTCATAAGTAAAGGGCCGGCTGGCTTGACCGTTAAGGGTGCTGTAACCCCCGAAAGTACACTCCAGTCCAAACCAAAAAAAAAATTATTTTCTGTGTTTGTGAATTGTGTGCGCAGTAGCCGCACGTGCATCAACAAAGTAGTGCCAAGCGTGCGCCTGTGTCATAAGTAAAGGGCCGGCTGGCTTGACCGTTAAAGGGTGCTGTAACCCCCGAAAGTACACTCCAGTCCAAACCAAAAAAAAATTATTTTCTGTGTTTGTGAATTGTGTGCGCAGTAGCCGCACGTGCATCAACAAAGTAGTGCCAAGCGTGCGCCTGTGTCATAAGTAAAGGGCCGGCTGGCTTGACCGTTAAGGGTGCTGTAACCCCCGAAAGTACACTCCAGTCCAAACCAAAAAAAAAATTATTTTCTGTGTTTGTGAATTGTGTGCGCAGTAGCCGCACGTGCATCAACAAAGTAGTGCCAAGCGTGCGCCTGTGTCATAAGTAAAGGGCCGGCTGGCTTGACCGTTAAGGGTGCTGTAACCCCCGAAAGTACACTCCAGTCCAAACCAAAAAAAAAATTATTTTCTGTGTTTGTGAATTGTGTGCGCAGTAGCCGCACGTGCATCAACAAAGTAGTGCCAAGCGTGCGCCTGTGTCATAAGTAAAGGGCCGGCTGGCTTGACCGTTAAGGGTGCTGTAACCCCCGAAAGTACACTCCAGTCCAAACCAAAAAAAAAATTATTTTCTGTGTTTGTGAATTGTGTGCGCAGTAGCCGCACGTGCATCAACAAAGTAGTGCCAAGCGTGCGCCTGTGTCATAAGTAAAGGGCCGGCTGGCTTGACCGTTAAGGGTGCTGTAACCCCCGAAAGTACACTCCAGTCCAAACCAAAAAAAAAATTATTTTCTGTGTTTGTGAATTGTGTGCGCAGTAGCCGCACGTGCATCAACAAAGTAGTGCCAAGCGTGCGCCTGTGTCATAAGTAAAGGGCCGGCTGGCTTGACCGTTAAGGGTGCTGTAACCCCCGAAAGTACACTCCAGTCCAAACCTAAAAAAAAATTATTTTCTGTGTTTGTGAATTGTGTGCGCAGTAGCCGCACGTGCATCAACAAAGTAGTGCCAAGCGTGCGCCTGTGTCATAAGTAAAGGGCCGGCTGGCTTGACCGTTAAAGGGTGCTGTAACCCCCGAAAGTACACTCCAGTCCAAACCAAAAAAAAATTATTTTCTGTGTTTGTGAATTGTGTGCGCAGTAGCCGCACGTGCATCAACAAAGTAGTGCCAAGCGTGCGCCTGTGTCATAAGTAAAGGGCCAGCTGGCTTGACCGTTAAGGGTGCTGTAACCCCCGAAAGTACACTCCAGTCCAAACCTAAAAAAAAATTATTTTCTGTGTTTGTGAATTGTGTGCGCAGTAGCCGCACGTGCATCAACAAAGTAGTGCCAAGCGTGCGCCTGTGTCATAAGTAAAGGGCCGGCTGGCTTGACCGTTAAAGGGTGCTGTAACCCCCGAAAGTACACTCCAGTCCAAACCAAAAAAAAATAATTTTCTGTGTTTGTGAATTGTGTGCGCAGTAGCCGCACGTGCATCAACAAAGTAGTGCCAAGCGTGCGCCTGTGTCATAAGTAAAGGGCCGGCTGGCTTGACCGTTAAGGGTGCTGTAACCCCCGAAAGTACACTCCAGTCCAAACCTAAAAAAAAATTATTTTCTGTGTTTGTGAATTGTGTGCGCAGTAGCCGCTCGTGCATCAACAAAGTAGTGCCAAGCGTGCGCCTGTGTCATAAGTAAAGGGTCGGCTGGCTTGACCGTTAAGGGTGCTGTAACCCCCGAAAGTACACTCCAGTCCAAACCAAAAAAAAAAATATTTTCTGTGTTTGTGAATTGTGTGCACTGTGGCTGCACGTGCATCAACAAAGGAGCAGCGCCAAGCGTGCGCCTGTGTCCCATAAGTAAAGAGCCGGCTGGCTCATTTCTTAAAGGGTGGTGTAACCCACAAAGTGCACTACTCTCCAGCAAAAATAAAATAATATTTTCTGTGTTTGTGTGCGCTTTAGCCGCACGTATATATATCAATATAACATAAATGGAGGACCAAACTTTCTCCGATAAAAATAAAATAGGGAAAGATCAAGAACCTCTTCCTCCTAGTGCTGTTGCTGCTGCTGGGAGTTGTTCATCATCCCAGAGAGGAAGTAGGAACATCACTACTTTTACTAAACAATTGACCCTCCAACAGTCCCTAGCGATGAGGATGAAGTACGACAGCAGTCATCCTGAAGCAAAACGTATAACTGAGGCCTTGACTGCTATGTTGGTGTTAGACGTGCGTCCGGTATCCGACATTAGTGCAGTGGGATTTAGACAATTGATGGAGGTAGTGTGTCCTCGGTTCCAAATCCCGTCTAGATTCCACCTGCATCCTCAAAGCAGCAGCGACAAGCGTGCGTCTGTCTGTTAAAGGGTGGTGACACCCTCAAAGTGTTCTACACAAACAATTAAAATATTGTTCTTTTTTTTTCGGTCTTTGTGAAATGTGTGGGCTGTAGCCTCACCTGCATCCTTAAAGCAGCAGCGACAAGCGTGCGTCTGTCTGTTAAAGGGTGGTGTAACTCTCAAAGTGTTCCAAAAAATAAAAAACTATTTTTTTAATGTGTTTGTGACTTGTGTGCGATGTAGCCACACTTGCATCCTCAAAGCAGCAGCGACAAGCGTGCGTCTGTCTGTTAAAGGGTGGTGACACCCTCAAAGTGTGCTACACAAACAATTAAAATATTGTTCTTTTTTTTTTGGTCTTTGTGAAATGTGTGGGCTGTAGCCACACCTGCATCCTTAAAGCAGCAGCGACAAGCGTGCGTCTGTCTGTTAAAGGGTGGTGACACCCTCAAAGTGTGCTACACAAACAATTAAAATATTGTTCTTTTTTCTGTCTTTGTGAATTGTGTGGGCTGTAGCCGCACCTGCATCCTTAAAGCAGCAGCGACAAGCGTGCATCTGTCTGTTAAAGGGTGGTGACACCCTCAAAGTGTGCTACACAAACAATTAAAATATTGTTCTTTTTTCTGTCTTTGTGAATTGTGTGGGCTGTAGCCGCACCTGCATCCTTAAAGCAGCAGCGACAAGCGTGCGTCTGTCTGTTAAAGGGTGGTGACACCCTCAAAGTGTGCTACACAAACAATTAAAATATTGTTCTTTTTTTTTTGGTCTTTGTGAAATGTGTGGGCTGTAGCCGCACCTGCATCCTTAAAGCAGCAGCGACAAGCGTGCGTCTGTCTGTTAAAGGGTGGTGACACCCTCAAAGTGTGCTACACAAACAATTAAAATATTGTTCTTTTTTTTTTGGTCTTTGTGAAATGTGTGGGCTGTAGCCACACCTGCATCCTTAAAGCAGCAGCGACAAGCGTGCGTCTGTCTGTTAAAGGGTGGTGACACCCTCAAAGTGTGCTACACAAACAATTAAAATATTGTTCTTTTTTCTGTCTTTGTGAATTGTGTGGGCTGTAGCCGCACCTGCATCCTTAAAGCAGCAGCGACAAGCGTGCGTCTGTCTGTTAAAGGGTGGTGACACCCTCAAAGTGTGCTACACAAACAATTAAAATATTGTTCTTTTTTCTGTCTTTGTGAATTGTGTGGGCTGTAGCCGCACCTGCATCCTTAAAGCAGCAGCGACAAGCGTGCGTCTGTCTGTTAAAGGGTGGTGACACCCTCAAAGTGTGCTACACAAACAATTAAAATATTGTTCTTTTTTTTTTGGTCTTTGTGAAATGTGTGGGCTGTAGCCGCACCTGCATCCTTAAAGCAGCAGCGACAAGCGTGCGTCTGTCTGTTAAAGGGTGGTGACACCCTCAAAGTGTTCTACACAAACAATGAAAATATTGTTCTTTTTTTTTCGGTCTTTGTGAAATGTGTGGGCTGTAGCCGCACCTGCATCCTTAAAGCAGCAGCGACAAGCGTGCGTCTGTCTGTTAAAGGGTGGTGTAACTCTCAAAGTGTTCCAAAAAATAAAAAACTATTTTTTTAATGTGTTTGTGACTTGTGTGCGATGTAGCCACACTTGCATCCTCAAAGCAGCAGCGACAAGCGTGCGTCTGTCTGTTAAAGGGTGGTGACACCCTCAAAGTGTGCTACAGAAACAATTAAAATATTGTTCTTTTTTTTTCTGTCTATGTGAATTGTGTGGGCTGTAGCCGCACCTGCATCCTTAAAGCAGCAGCGACAAGCGTGCGTCTGTCTGTTAAAGGGTGATGACACCTCAAAGTGTTCTACACAAACAATTAAAATATTGTTCTTTTTTTTTTCGGTCTTTGTGAAATGTGTGGGCTGTAGCCGCACCTGCATCCTTAAAGCAGCAGCGACAAGCGTGCGTCTGTCTGTTAAAGGGTGGTGACACCTCAAAGTGTTCTACACAAACAATTAAAATATTCTTCTTCTTTTTTCTGTCTTTGTGAATTGTGTGGGCTGTAGCCGCACTTGCATCCTCAAAGCAGCAGCGACAAGCGTGCGTCTGTCTGTTAAAGGGTGGTGTAACCCTCAAAGTGTGCTCCACAAACAATAAAAATATTCTTTTTTTTTTTCTGTCTTTGTGAATTGTGTGGGCTGTAGCCGCACTTGAATCCTCAAAGCAGCAGCGACAAGCGTGCGTCTGTCTGTTAAAGGATTACATCGGTGACAGCATCCAAGTAGGCATGTCAGACAGTCCGTACCTGTACTGGCAGGAAAAAGAAGCAATTTGGAGGTCCCTGTACAAACTGGCTCTATTTTACCTGAGTTGCCCCCCCTCCAGTGTGTACTCCGAAAGAGTGTTTAGTGCAGCCGGGAACCTTGTCAGCGAAAGGCGTAGGAGGTTGCTTCCACAAAATGTGGAGAAGATGATGTTCATAAAATGAATTATCAACTCTTCCAGGGAGACCAGCCTCCAGAACGTACAGAGGGACCTGTGGTTCCAGCAGGGACGAATTAATACTCTGTGAGGATGAGGATGTACACACTGAAGAGGGTGAGGAATCGGTGGATGAGGAGGATGAGGATGACATCTTGCCTCCGTAGAGCCAGTTTGTGCAGGGACACATTAATTGCCAGCTTGTTTTGTGGGGGCCCAAACGAACCAATCATTTCAGCCACAGTTGTGTGGCAGACCCTGGCGCTGAAATGATTGATTTGTTAAAGTGTGCATGTCCTGTTTATACAACATAAGGGTGGGTGGGAGGGCCCAAGGACAATTCCATCTTGCACTTCTTTTTTTTCTTTGCATTATGTACAGTTTGGGGCCTAGTTTTTCTAACTGCCATCCTGTCTGCCACTGCAGTGTCACTCCTAGATGGGTCACGTGTTTGTGCCGCCCACTCGTGTCGCTTAGCATAGTCATCCAGCTACCTCGGTGCAACCTTTTGGACATGAAAACACTATTGTGAGGTGTGAGGTGTTCAGAATAGACTGGAAATGAGTGGAAATTAAGGTTATTGAGGTTAATAATAGCATAGGAGCAGAGAAACCAACAAATTCTGTGATTTTAGCTGTTTTTATGCTTTTTTTAAAAAAAATACAGATCCAAAACACAAAACCCAGAACCCAAAACACGGAAGGGTGGTTTTGGCAAAACCAATCCAGATCCAAAACACGAAGAAAGATCCAGATCCAAAACCAAAACACAAAACACGAAAAGTGGCCGGTGCACACCCCTAGACTAGAGACACACAGAGGGGGGGGGAGGCTGACACTATAGACTAGAGACACACAGGGGGGATGGGCTGATGCTATAGACTAGAGACACACAGAGGGGGGGGGAGGCTGACACTATAGACTAGAGACACACAGGGGGGATGTGGCTGGAGACACCAAGGCGATTGTGCAGGAGACACACAGAGGACGATAGGACTGCTGGTATTATTAGAAGAAAAGACTGGGGGATGGGCAGTAATTTTCAGTAAGACAACAATTCAAATGAAACCATATCACTGATGCAAATGGTACCAAATTAACAAATATATTTTATTAATATTAATTTGTTTGATAAGGGAAACTCACATTTGTCCTGCCCAAAAACTCCTGTTACTATGGGGCCTATTCATTATGTTAATTATCAGGGTCCGAACGGACCCGGATAATTAACATTCCATCTCGCTGCGAGCGCCAGAGCAATTCATCATTGCTCCGGCACGGAGACAGCTGATCCAAAAATCAGCTGTCTCCCCGAAGTGTTTCACTGCTCCTTTAGGAGCAGTGAGACAAGTGCACATGAGTGACCTACATGTCACGCATGCGCACAAGAGCCCTGACGTCCGGCAGAAGAAGCCAGACAGGGGGGGGAGGGATCCAAAAGGATCCCTCTTCACAACCCGGACCTGTTTCCCTGCAGTCAAGCTCCGAAATTATTGCATTTTCGGAGCTTGATAAATTCTGTCGCCATACTAATGTATGGGGTCAGCAGGCCATTCCGCAAGAGGATGGCCTGATATCTCCTGCTGTACCTTCTTGATGAATGGCCTGATAGCTTCATTTCTACAATTGCAGGTGAACATGTTAATTTTCACTTGCTTTTGTAGAAATTAAGTGATGATGAATAGGCCCTTAAGTATTATCTAGTTGAACTACTGTTGCATGATGGTGACATTGGCTTTATTGCTACATAAACAGGTGGTTTCCAGACCATGTGATCTCCTGCATGAATAGTGACTACCGACTTAAGACACGGCCTCACCAGGATCAATTTCTTCAGAGGTTCCCCATTGCAGAGAAATCATATAGGTAAGAAAATGCTCATTCACCTGCTGTGTTTATTCACTTGAAAGAGGGGCTGTGGGCATGCACATCAGCTCCTCGAGCGGTGAGTATGCCCCCAGCATGACGAAAATGGAAGGGAGTGGCTTGCGGGTATGGCATATCATGTGAGGCCACACCCCTTTCCGTGAGGCCACACACCTTTCCGTGAGGCCACGCCCATTTTTTTGCCACGCGCACACGGGGCCTCTTTTTCAGATTTTTACAGGGCCACTTTCAATTCCCAATCCGCCCCTGCCTGGGTGCCACGGTATACAATCGGGAAGCTGGCTGCCTTAATACAGGCAGCCGGCTTCCCGACTGTCATATCCCGGCGAGTGATGAAATGCCGGGCGTCTAGATGTAGACACTTGACATTTCCCCGACGCGGGGCACCGCGAGCGGACAGCCGCGGGGGGGGAGGGTTAGGTTTAGGGCACCCGGGGGGGACTTAGGGTTAGGCACCCCCTCGGGAGGGTTAGGGTTAGGCTAGGGGGAGGGAGGGTTAGGGTTAGGCACCCCCGGGGGGGACTTAGGGTTAGGCACCCCCCCGGGGACTTAGATTTAGGCAGCGGGGAAGGGGGGGTTAGGTTTAGGCACTTAGAGGGGAGATTAGGGTTAGGCACAGGGGGGGGAGGTTAGGGTTAGGCACCCCTAAGGAGGGTTAGGGGGTTAGGTTAGTTAGTACTTACCTATCCACGATCGGGATTTCCAGTCCTGTCTGGCTTCCGCTGCTGGGAACTCTGCTGTTGTCGTCCAGACGCTGCCGGGAATCATACCGATTCCGGTGCCACAGTCACAATTGTATACAGTCCTTAAAGGTGATGCACCGAGGTACAAACACACTAGGCGCTCCTGGATTTGAAAGTTTAGATCATATGAATCAACGTTTCTGGGCTACACAGAGCCCTGTCCTCAGGACATGTTATTATAGTAGCCCAGAAACGTCGATTTATATGACATAAACTTTTCTGTCAAATCCTGGCATGCCTAGAGGGTTTTTACTGCGGTGCATCACCTTTATATATATATATATCTTAAAACAGCGGCGGCACTCCAGGAGTCTTAATTAATAGAGTACATAGCCAGGCAGACACATCAGTGTCAATTTCAACGTTTCATGATAAACATCATTTCGTCTGGCTGGTTATTTATTCTATTAAGCTGAATATAAGAAGTAAAAACAATAAAATTATGTAAGGGGCATGAATCAGGAACTCACATCTAGTGCTATTGAATGTTTGAGGGAGGGGGGCCCCAAACTGGTATCTTGCCTAGGGCCACATGAGGTCTAAATCCGGCTCTGGCACCATCCCTATGCTAGGTGCAGACCATCAGTCAAATGTGACCATGTCAGTGTCTTTGTACGCAATCACTATCAGCAAGAAGCCCATGTCACTCCAATAACTCGCCCATACTACATTACTTCTGCATCTGATTAGCCAACCCCCTGTAACCACCCAGCAATGCCCAAAACATTTCTAATACACTTGTGTGTACTGTACGTCCGAATCTTTACTGAAACTCTGTATGAACACCATTGGGAAGCATAAGCGGTGCAACTCAAATGCATGCGCAGAGGAAAAACACAAGAAAAAAATAAAACACATTGGCCACCACATTAGCCCCCATTTGGTACCATTTCTATCAGTAATATGTTTTCTTTAGGATAAGTGTCTTCAGAAAGATTACTCTGCACTAGCCAAATACTTCTATATCTACCTCTTATGAATAGTCTCATACCTTCTATGTCTCTCCAGCCTCATCCTCTTCTGCATCTCTACACCCTCATCCTCTCTCTGGGCCTGATTCAGACCCGCTCGCAAGCGGGTCAATGTCGCTGAGCGCTCGCAAGCGGGTCGATGTTGAGCACTGAGCGCTCGCAAGCTGGGCCTGATTCAGACCCGCTCGCGAGCGATGGTGATTGACAGCACGACCCCTTTGGTGGGCGTGCCGGTGGCGTGGCTGCCCAGATGGAGGCGTTCCCATGGGAACGCCTACCGTCTGGGGCCGGCCCCACTGACATCACTAGTGGGAGTGCTTTTGACAGTGGGAGTGTTTTTGGCTATGATAGGGCCAAAAGCACTCCAGGGCTTGCGGCAGCGAGACCCTACCGCAAGGGTCTCGTCGCAAGCCGGATGGTCGCGATGGTCTTGACCATAGCGACCATCATTTTGGCCGCTCACTATAGCTGTGGGTGGTCACCACAGCTATGCGAGCGGCTAGGAGGCCGCTCCAAACAGTAAGAGGGACGGCCCTGATTCAGAGCGAGCGCTCTGTCAAAGCGTCCGGCTCTGAATCAGGGCCTCTGTCTCTCCAGTGCTATCATCTCTGCAATTCTCCAGCACTATCCTACCTGCATCTCTCCATCACTATCCTACCTGAGTCTCTCCAGCACTATCCTACCTGCGTCTCTCCATCGCTATCCTACCTGCGTCTCTCCAGCACTATCCTACCTGCGTCTCTCCATCGCCATCCTACCTGAGTCTCTCCAGCACTATCCTACCTCCGTCTCTCCATCGCTATCCTACCTGCGTCTCTCCAGCACTATCCTACCTGCGTCTCTCCATCGCCATCCTACCTGAGTCTCTCCAGCACTATCCTACCTGCGTCTCTCCATCGCCATCCTACCTGAGTCTCTCCAGCACTATCCTACCTCCGTCTCTCCATTGCTATCCTACCTGCGTCTCTCCAGCACTATCCTACCTCTGTCTCTCCATCGCTATCCTACCTGCGTCTCTCCAGTACTATCCTACCTGCGTCTCTCCATCGCCATCCTACCTGAGTCACCTCCGTCTCTCCATCGCCATCCTACCTGAGTCTCTCCATCCCTATCCTACCTCCGTCTCTCCATCGCTATCCTACCTGCATCTCTCCAGCACTACCCTACCTGCGTCTCTCCATCGCTATCCTACCTGCGTCTCTCCAGCACTATCCTACCTACATCTCTCCATCGCCATCCTACCTGAGTCTCTCCAGCACTATCCTACCTCCGTCTCTCCATCGCTATCCTACCTGCATCTCTCCAGCACTATCCTACCTGTGTCTCTCCATCGCTATCCTACCTGCGTCTCTCCAGCACTATCCTTCCTGCGTCTCTCCATCGCTATCCTACCTGCGTCTCTCCATCGCTATCCTACCTGCGTCTCTCCATCAATATCCTATCTGCGTCTCTCCATCGCTATCCTACCTGCGTCTCTCCAGCACTATCCTACCTGCATCTCTCCATCAATATCCTACCTGCGGCTCTCCATCAATATCCTACCTGCGTCTCTCCATCGCTATCCTACCTGTGTCTCTCCATCAATATCCTACCTGCATCTCTCCAGTGGTATCCTACCTGCGTCTCTCCATCGCTATCCTACCTGCGTCTCTCCATCCCTATCCTACCTGCGTCTCTCCATCGCTATCCTACCTGCGTCTCTCCATCGCTATCCTACCTGCGTCTCTCCATCGCTATCTTACCTGCGTCTCTCCATCAATATCCTACCTGCGTCTCTCCAATATCCTACCTGCGTCTCTCCATCGCTATCCTACCTGCGTCTCTCCATCACTATCCTACCTGCGTCTCTCCAGTGGTATCCTACCTGCGTCTCTCCAGTGGTATCCTACCTGCGTCTCTCCATCGCTATCCTACCTGCGTCTCTCCATCCCTATCCTACCTGCGTCTCTCCATCGCTATCCTACCTGCGTCTCTCCATCGCTATCCTACCTGCGTCTCTCCATCGCTATCTTACCTGCGTCTCTCCATCAATATCCTACCTGCGTCTCTCCAATATCCTACCTGCGTCTCTCCATCGCTATCCTACCTGCGTCTCTCCATCACTATCCTACCTGCGTCTCTCCAGTGGTATCCTACCTGCGTCTCTCCAGTGGTATCCTACCTGCGTCTCTCCATCGCTATCCTACCTGCGTCTCTCCATCACTATCCTACCTGCGTCTCTCCAGTGGTATCCTACCTGCGTCTCTCCAGCACTATCCTACCTGCGTCTCTCCATCGCTATCCTACCTGCGTCTCTCCATCCCTATCCTACCTGTGTCTCTCCATCGCTATCCTACCTGTGTCTCTCCAGCACTATCCTACCTGCGTCTCTCCATCGCTATCCTACCTCCGTCTCTCCATCAATATCCTACCTGCGTCTCTCCTTCAATATCCTACCTGCGTCTCTCCATCCCTATCCTACCTGCGTCTCTCCATCGCATCTCTCCATCACTATCCTACCTGCGTCTCTCCAGCACTATCCTACCTGCGTCTGTCCATCGCTATCCTACCTGTGTCTCTCCATCGCTATCCTACCTGCGTCTCTCCATCCCTATCCTACCTGCGTCTCTCCATCAATATCCTACCTGTGTCTCTCCATCGCTATCCTACCTGCGTCTCTCCATCCCTATCCTATCTGTGTCTCTCCATCACTATCCTACCTGCGTCTCTCCAGTGGTATCCTACCTGCGTCTCTCCAGTGGTATCCTACCTGCGTCTCTCCAGCGGTATCCTTCCTGCGTCTCTCCATCACTATCCTACCTGCGTCTCTCCATCAATATCCTACCTGCGTCTCTCCATCACTATCCTACCTGCGTCTCTCCATCGCTTTCCTACCTGCGTCTCTTCATCGCTATCCTACCTGCGTCTCTCCATCCCTATCCTACCTGCATCTCTCCATCAATATCCTACCTGCCTCTCTCCATCAATATCCTACCTGCGTCTCTCCATCAATATCCTACCTGCGTCTCTCCAGCGCTATCCTACCTGCGTCTCTCCATCCCTATCCTACCTGCATCTCTCCAGCGCTATCCTACCTGCGTCTCTCCATCCCTATCCTACCCGCGTCTCTCCATCGCTATCCTACCCGCGTCTCTCCAGCACTATCCTACCTGCGTCTCTCCATCAATATCCTACCTGCGTCTCTCCATCAATATCCTACCTGCATCTCTCCATCAATATCCTACCTGCGTCTCTCCATCAATATCCTACCTGCGGTATCCTACCTGCGTCTCTCCATCAATATCCTACCTGCGTCTCTCCAGCACTATCCTACCTGCGTCTCTCCATCCCTACCCTTCCTGCGTCTCTCCATCAATATCATACCTGCGTCTCTCCATCAGTATCCTACCTGCGTCTCTCCAGCGGTATCCTACCTGCGTCTCTCCATCGCTATCCTACCTGCGTCTCTCCATCAATATCCTACCTGCGTCTCTCCAGCGCTATCCTACCTGTGTCTCTCCATCCCTATCCTACCTGCGTCTCTCCAGCGCTATCCTACCTGCGTCTCTCCATCCCTATCCTACCTGCGTCTCTCCATCCCTATCCTACCTGCGTCTCTCCATCAATATCCTACCTGCGTCTCTCCATCAATATCCTACCTGCGTCTCTCCAGCGCTATCCTACCTGTGTCTCTCCATCCCTATCCTACCTGCATCTCTCCATCCCTATCCTACCTGCGTCTCTCCATCAATATCCTACCTGCGTCTCTCCATCGCTATCCTACCTGCGTCTCTCCATCCCTATCCTACCAGCGTCTCTCCATCCCTATCCTACCTGCGTCTCTCCAGCACTATCCTACCTGCGTCTCTCCAGCATTATCCTACCTGCGTCTCTCCAGCACTATCCTACCTGCGTCTCTCCATCCCTATCCTACCTGCGTCTCTCCATCAATATCATACCTGCGTCTCTCCATCAATATCCTACCTGCGTCTCTCCAGCGGTATCCTACCTGCGTCTCTCCATCGCTATCCTACCTGCGTCTCTCCATCAATATCATACCTGCGTCTCTCCAGCTGTATCCTACCTGCGTCTCTCCATCAGTATCATAGCTGCATCTCTCCAGCGGTATCCTACTTGCGTCTCTCCAGTGGTATCCTACCTGCATCTCTCCATCGGTATCCTACCTGCGTCTCTCCATCGCTATCCTACCTGCGTCTCTCCAGTGCTATCCTACCTGCGTCTCTCCATCAATATCCTACCTGCGTCTCTCCATCGCTATCCTACCTGCGTCTCTCCATCAATATCCTATCTGCGTCTCTCCATCGCTATCCTACCTGTGTCTCTCCATCGCTATCCTACCTGCATCTCTCCATCAATATCCTACCTGCGTCTCTCCATCAATATCCTACCTGCGTCTCTCCATCGCTATCCTACCTGCATCTATCCAGCGGTATCCTACCTGCGTCTCACCAGCACTATCCTACCTGCGTCTCTCCATCAATATCCTACCTGCGTCTCTCCATCGCTATCCTACCTGTGTCTCTCCATCAATATCATACCTGCGTCTCTCCAGCGGTATCCTACTTGCGTCTCTCCAGTGGTATCCTACCTGCGTCTCTCCATCACTATCCTACCTGCGTCTCTCCATCGCTATCCTACCTTCGTCTCTCCATCAATATCCTACCTGCGTCTCTCCATCGCTATCCTACCTGCGTCTCTCCAGCACTATCCTACCTGCGTCTCTCCATCACTATCCTACCTGCGTCTCTCCATCGCTATCCTACCTGCGTCTCTCCATCACTATCCTACCTGCGTCTCTCCATCACTATCCTACCTGCGTCTCTCCATCGCTATCCTACCTGCGTCTCTCCATCAATATCCTACCTGCGTCTCTCCAGCACTATCCTACCTGCGTCTCTCCATCGCTATCCTACCTGCATCTCTCCATCGCTCTCCTACCTGCGTCTCTCCATCAATATCCTACCTGCGTCTCTCCATCGCTATCCTACCTGCATCTCTCCATCAATATCATACCTGCGTCTCTCCAGCGGTATCCTACTTGCGTCTCTCCAGTGGTATCCTACCTGCATCTCTCCATCCCTATCCTACCTGCGTCTCTCCATCAATATCATACCTGCGTCTCTCCAGCGGTATCCTACCTGCGTCTCTCCAGCGGTATCCTACCTGCGTCTCTCCATCGCTATCCTACCTGCGTCTCTCCAGTGATATCCTACTTGCGTCTCTCCAGCGCCATCCCCCATGTCTCACTGTATATATATATATATATATATTAGGGGTGTGCACCGGCCACTTTTCGTGTTTTGTGTTTTGGTTTTGGATCCGGATCTTTCTTCGTGTTTTGGATCTGGATTGGTTTTGCCAAAACCACCCTTCCGTGTTTTGGGTTCTGGGTTTTGTGTTTTGGATCTGTATTTTTTTTAAAAAAAGCATAAAAACAGCTAAAATCACAGAATTTGTAGGTTTTTCTGCTCCTATGCTATTATTAACCTCAATAACCTTAATTTCCACTCATTTCCAGTCTATTCTGAACACCTCACACCTCACAATAGTGTTTTTATGTCCAAAACGTTGCACCGAGGTAGCTGGATGACTATGCTAAGCGACACGAGTGGGCGGCACAAACACGTGACCCATCTAGGCGTGAAACTGCAGTGGCAGACAGGATGGCAGTTTGAAAAACTAGGCCCCAAACTGTACATAATGCAAAGAAAAAAAAGAGGTGCAAGATGGAATTGTCCTTGGGCCCTCCCACCCACCCTTATGTTGTATAAACAGGACATGCACACTTTAACAAACCAATCATTTCAGCGCCAGGGTCTGCCACACAACTGTGGCTGAAATGATTGGTTCGTTTGGGCCCCCACAAAACAAGCTGGCAATTAATGTGTCCCTGCACAAACTGGCTCTATGGAGGCAAGATGTCATCCTCATCCTCCTCATCCACCGATTCCTCACCCTCTTCAGTGTGTACATCCTCATCCTCACAAAGTATTAACTCGTCCCCACTTGAATCCACCACCACAGGTCCCTCTGTACCTTCTGGAGGCTGGTCTCCCTGGAAGAGCTGATAATTCATTTTGATGAACATCATCTTCTCCACATTCTGTGGAAGCAACCTCCTACGCCTTTCGCTGACAAGGTTCCCGGCTGCACTAAACACTCTTTCGGAGTACACACTGGAGGGGGGGCAACTCAGGTAAAATAGAGCCAGTTTGTACAGGGGCCTCCAAATTGCCTCTTTTTCCTGCCAGTACAGGTATGGACTGTCTGCCATGCCTACTTGGATGCTGTCACCGATGTAATCCTCCACCATTCTGTCAATGGTGACAGTATCATATGCAGTGACAGTAGACATGTCAGAAATTGTTGCCAGGTCCTTCAGTCCGGACCAGATGTCCAAACTTGGTCCTGCCTGCCCTGCATCACCGCCAGCGGGTTGCTTAGGATACCTAAGTTTTTTCCTGGCAGCCCCAGTTGCGGGAGAAAATGAAGAAGGAGCCATTGACGTGTCACGTTCCGCTTCAGCTGACAGTGTGTTCACCAGCAGGTCTTTGCACCTCTGCAGGCTTGTGTCGGCCGGAAAGAGAGACACCACATAGGCTTTAAACCTAGGATCGAGCACGGTGGCCAAAACGTAGTGGTCTGATTTCAACAGATTGACCACCCTGGAATCCTGGCAAAGCGAATGAAGGGCTTCATCCACAAGTCCCACATGCCGAGCGGAATCGCTCCGTCTTAGCTCCTCCTTCACTTTCTCCAGCTGCTTCTGCAAAAGCCTGATGAGGGGAATGACCTGACTCAAGCTGGCAGTGTCTGAACTGACTTCACGTGTGGCAAGTTCGAAGGGCTGGAGAACCTTGCACAACACGGAAATCATTCTCCACTGCGCTTGAGTCAGGTGCATACCCCCTCCTTTGCCTATGTCATAGGTGGATGTATAGGCTTGTATGGCCTTTTGCTGCTCCTCCATCCTCTGAAGCATATAGAGGGTTGAGTTCCACCGCGTCACAACCTCTTGCTTCAGGTGATGGCGGGGCAGGTTCAAGAGTGTTTGCTGGCGCTCCAGTCTTCGGCACGCAGTCGCTGAATGGCGAAAGTGGCCAGAAATTTTTCGGGCCACCCAAAGCGTCTCCTGCACGCCCCTGTCGCTTTTCAGAAAATTCTGCACCACCAAGTTTATTGTGTGAGCAAAACATGGGACGTGCTGGAATTTGCCCAGATGTAATGCCCGCACAATATTGGTGGCGTTGTCAGATATCACAAATCCCCAGGAGAGTCTAAGTGGGGTAAGCCACTGGGCGATGATTTCCCTCAGTTTCTCTAAGAGGTTGTCGGCGGTGTGCCTCTTACTGAAACCGGTGATACACAGCGTAGCCTGCCTTGTAACGAGCTGGCATTTCTGAGATGCTGCTACTGGTGACGCTGCTGCTGTTGCTGCGTAAGGTGATACATCTACCCAGTGGGCTGTCACAGTCATATAGTCCTTAGTCTGCCCTGTTCCACTTGTCCACATGTCCGTGGTTAAGTGGACATTGTGTACAACGGCATTTTTCAGGACACTGAGGACACTTTTTCTGACGTTTCTGTGCAGTCTCGGTATCGCCTGCCTAGTGAAGTGGAATCTAGACGGGATTTGGAACCGGGGACACACTACCTCCATCAATTGTCTAAATCCCACTGCACTAATGGCGGATACCGGACGCACGTCTAACACCAACATAGCAGTCAAGGCCTCAGTTATACGTTTTGCTTCAGGATGACTGCTGTCGTACTTCATCCTCCTCGCTAAGGACTGTTGGAGGGTCAATTGTTTAGTAAAAGTAGTGGTGTTCCTACTTCCTCTCTGGGATGATGAACGACTCCCAGCAGCAGCAACAGCAGCAGCGGCAGCAGTAGGCGCAGCAATGCAGGATCCTCCAGAGGAATCCCGGATAGGAGAGTCAGTCATGCCAGTGACATGGCCTGCAGGACTACTTCCGATCCTGACTAAGGAGGAAATTGACGAGGAGGGAGTTGACGGTGTGGTTTGCAGGCGCTTGGATACAACAGGACAACGGGATTTAGGTGTCCCTGGACTGCTTACGGTCTTAGCCAAAGTTTCTGAACTTGACAGTAACTTTTTATGAACGCGCTGCAGGTGCCGTATAAGGGAGGATGTTCCTAGGTGGTTGACGTCCCTACCCCTACTTATTTCACCTTTACATATGGTACATATGGCAAGACAGTTGTTGTCCGGATTTGGATAGAAATATTGCCAGACCAAAGAGGTGGAATGTTTGGTCTTCTGCCCAGGCATGACCGTGATGGGCTTTTTCATCCCACGGACAACAACTGTCTCCCCCGAAGCCTGATTTAAACAAACCACATCACCATCAGAATCCTCCTCGCCAACTTCCTCCTCAGCACCAGCTACACCAGTATCCTCATCCTGTTGTACTTCAACAGTGACATCTTCAATTTGCATATCAGCAAGTGGACTGTGGGTGCTCCTTTCAGCACTTGCAGGGGGCGTGCAAATGGTGGAAAGAGCCACCTCTTCCCGTCCAGTGCTGGGAAGGTCAGGCATCGCAACCACCACCACACTTGGACTCTCCTTGGGGATTTGTGATATCTTCTTAGAAAGCACAGTTCTTCGCTGTGCTTTTGCCAGCTTAACTCTTTTGATTTTTTTAGTGGGAGGAGGGCTTCCATCGTCATGTGAAGCTGAACCACTAGTCATGAACATACTAGGGATCGACCTTAGCCGTTCCTTGCCACTCCGTGTCGTAAATGGCATATTGGCAAGTTTACGTTTCTCTTCAGCTGATTTAAATGTCTTTTTCAAGGTCATTTTCCTGAACTTTGCCATTTGGGATTGTATGTGCCCTCTACTATGACATTGGGCATCGGCCTTGGCAGACGACGTTGATGGCATGTTATCGTCTATGTCATGACTAGTGGCAGCAGCTTCAGCACTAGGAGGAAGTGGTTCTTGATCTTTCTCTATTTTATTTTTATCGGAGAAAGTTTGGTCCTCCATTTATGTTATATCGATTTGATATATACGTGCGGCTAAACACAGAAAATAATTTTTTTTTTGGTTTGGACTGGAGTGTACTTTGTGGGTTACAGCACCCTTTAACGGTCAAGCCAGCCGGCCCTTTACTTATGACACAGGCGCACGCTTGGCACTACTTTGTTGATGCACGTGCGGCTACTGCGCACACAATTCACAAACACAGAAAATAATTTTTTTTTGGTTTGGACTGGAGTGTACTTTCGGGGGTTACAGCACCCTTTAACGGTCAAGCCAGCCGGCCCTTTACTTATGACACAGGCGCACGCTTGGCACTACTTTGTTGATGCACGTGCGGCTACTGCGCACACAATTCACAAACACAGAAAATAATTTTTTTTTGGTTTGGACTGGAGTGTACTTTCGGGGGTTACAGCACCCTTTAACGGTCAAGCCAGCCGGCCCTTTACTTATGACACAGGCGCACGCTTGGCACTACTTTGTTGATGCACGTGCGGCTACTGCGCACACAATTCACAAACACAGAAAATAATTTTTTTTTGGTTTGGACTGGAGTGTACTTTCGGGGGTTACAGCACCCTTTAACGGTCAAGCCAGCCGGCCCTTTACTTATGACACAGGCGCACGCTTGGCACTACTTTGTTGATGCACGTGCGGCTACTGCGCACACAATTCACAAACACAGAAAATAATTTTTTTTTTGGTTTGGACTGGAGTGTACTTTGGGGGTTACAGCACCCTTTAACGGTCAAGCCAGCCGGCCCTTTACTTATGACACAGGCGCACGCTTGGCACTACTTTGTTGATGCACGTGCGGCTACTGCGCACACAATTCACAAACACAGAAAATAATTTTTTTTTGGTTTGGACTGGAGTGTACTTTCGGGGGTTACAGCACCCTTTAACGTTCAAGCCAGCCGGCCCTTTACTTATGACACAGGCGCACGCTTGGCACTACTTTGTTGATGCACGTGCGGCTACTGCGCACACAATTCACAAACACAGAAAATAATTTTTTTTTTGGTTTGGACTGGAGTGTACTTTGGGGGTTACAGCACCCTTTAACGGTCAAGCCAGCCGGCCCTTTACTTATGACACAGGCGCACGCTTGGCACTACTTTGTTGATGCACGTGCGGCTACTGCGCACACAATTCACAAACACAGAAAATAATTTTTTTTTTGGTTTGGACTGGAGTGTACTTTCGGGGGTTACAGCACCCTTAACGGTCAAGCCAGCCGGCCCTTTACTTATGACACAGGTGCACGCTTGGCACTACTTTGTTGATGCACGTGCGGCTACTGCGCACACAATTCACAAACACAGAAAATAATTTTTTTTTTGGTTTGGACTGGAGTGTACTTTCGGGGGTTACAGCACCCTTTAACGGTCAAGCCAGCCGGCCCTTTACTTATGACACAGGCGCACGCTTGGCACTACTTTGTTGATGCACGTGCGGCTACTGCGCACACAATTCACAAACACAGAAAATATATATTTTTTTGGTTTGGACTGGAGTGTACTTTCGGGGGTTACAGCACCCTTAACGGTCAAGCCAGCCGGCCCTTTACTTATGACACAGGCGCACGCTTGGCACTACTTTGTTGATGCATGTGCGGCTACTGCGCACACAATTCACAAACACAGAAAATATTTTTTTTTTGGTTTGGACTGGAGTGTACTTTCGGGGGTTACAGCACCCTTTAACGGTCAAGCCAGCCGGCCCTTTACTTATGACACAGGCGCACGCTTGGCACTACTTTGTTGATGCACGTGCGGCTACTGCGCACACAATTCACAAACACAGAAAATAATTTTTTTTTTGGTTTGGACTGGAGTGTACTTTCGGGGGTTACAGCACCCTTAACGGTCAAGCCAGCCGGCCCTTTACTTATGACACAGGTGCACGCTTGGCACTACTTTGTTGATGCACGTGAGGCTACTGCGCACACAATTCACAAAC
The DNA here is from genome assembly GCA_031769625.1 of Taudactylus pleione. Taxonomy (NCBI): domain Eukaryota; kingdom Metazoa; phylum Chordata; class Amphibia; order Anura; family Myobatrachidae; genus Taudactylus; species Taudactylus pleione. The sequence continues at coordinate 506,994 of JAUIMM010000581.1, read as the reverse complement.
ACAGAAAATAATTTTTTTTTGGTTTGGACTGGAGTGTACTTTCGGGGGTTACAGCACCCTTTAACGGTCAAGCCAGCCGGCCCTTTACTTATGACACAGGCGCACGCTTGGCACTACTTTGTTGATGCACGTGCGGCTACTGCGCACACAATTCACAAACACAGAAAATAATTTTTTTTTTGGTTTGGACTGGAGTGTACTTTGGGGGTTACAGCACCCTTTAACGGTCAAGCCAGCCGGCCCTTTACTTATGACACAGGCGCACGCTTGGCACTACTTTGTTGATGCACGTGCGGCTACTGCGCACACAATTCACAAACACAGAAAATAATTTTTTTTTTGGTTTGGACTGGAGTGTACTTTCGGGGGTTACAGCACCCTTAACGGTCAAGCCAGCCGGCCCTTTACTTATGACACAGGTGCACGCTTGGCACTACTTTGTTGATGCACGTGCGGCTACTGCGCACACAATTCACAAACACAGAAAATAATTTTTTTTTGGTTTGGACTGGAGTGTACTTTCGGGGGTTACAGCACCCTTTAACGGTCAAGCCAGCCGGCCCTTTACTTATGACACAGGCGCACGCTTGGCACTACTTTGTTGATGCACGTGCGGCTACTGCGCACACAATTCACAAACACAGAAAATAATTTTTTTTTTGGTTTGGACTGGAGTGTACTTTCGGGGGTTACAGCACCCTTTAACGGTCAAGCCAGCCGGCCCTTTACTTATGACACAGGCGCACGCTTGGCACTACTTTGTTGATGCACGTGCGGCTACTGCGCACACAATTCACAAACACAGAAAATATTTTTTTTTTGGTTTGGACTGGAGTGTACTTTCGGGGGTTACAGCACCCTTTAACGGTCAAGCCAGCCGGCCCTTTACTTATGACACAGGCGCACGCTTGGCACTACTTTGTTGATGCACGTGCGGCTACTGCGCACACAATTCACAAACACAGAAAATATATAATTTTTTTAGCACTTGGGGGGAGCACCCCCTGGACAACACTACAGCACTCCTTTAGGACTGGGACACTGCACAGGACTTTGGAGTGGACACAGCCCCTATGGAGAACTGACTGCACAACACAATCCAGCCAGCCCCTATGGACTTTGAAGTAGTGGACACAGCCCCTATTAACAACAGCAGCACAGCACAACACAGCCAGCCCCTATGGACTTTGAAGTAGTGGACAACAGCAGCACTACACTACACTACACTACACAGCCCTAACTCCCACCCTCCCTCTTCACTGTCCACAGCCGAGTGAGAAAATGGCGCAGACGCGGGTACCTTATATAGGATCCAAAACCCGCGAGACTCGGAAGGCGGGACGTTTTGCCTCGATTTCAGAATCCGAGTCAGGCGGGAAAAGTCGAGCCTGACTCGGATCGGACTCGGATCGGGGGGGCTCGGGGGGGTTCGGATTTCAGAAATCCAAACCCGCTCACCCCTAATATATATATATATACCTTACTCCATCTCATCAATGTACATGTAATTTATACTGTTGCACTGTATATTATATACAAAAAAATCACAAAGCTACATATATACTGTATATAAAATCTCACAATGTACCTCTGACTTATATACTGTATACAGTGACAGTCAGTACAGTTAGATGTACAATGTGAGAATCACATCGCTCAGGGCACCGAAGGGCAGGGGACGCTGTTTGGGCCAGTCACACTTTTGTTTATTATCATTCTTGCTTGTAGCTTCCTTTTATTTCATCCCCAGCATCTCCTGACCTCTCCTATCTCTTCCCTGGCCCTTCCCCATGAAGCCATGGCCCTTATTTGGGTGCATAAGATCTACATTGGTTTACTGCTTCAACATATCTTACCACCTTGATAGCTTACTTAACTTAAGCTATAAAATCAATAAATACATGGACACCAGAGCTTGGCTAAAAGGTCACAGCTTTTATTTATAGATTAATCAATCAACCTAACCAGGCTGGCCAAGAGACGCTGCAAACTCAGTTCTAGCTTTCAACCTTGATCAAATACTCGGAGGATGACTTAAACGTCCTCCCTCTAGACGTACTAACGATGTGAGAGTCTCACTTCCCTCTTGGGCCAATCCGAGGTGCTTCCGTACAGCCAGCACCTGGGTCCCCCCGCACAGAGAAGGACACATTCGCCAGGGGCAATGAAGATCAGTGCCCCCACAAAGTTGTCTTATGCCACCTAAAGCCACTGAGTTGCAGCGTACTCCCGCCGTGCTGTGCCTCCCCTAAATTGGGAAAAGAAAGGTTAGTATACACAACATAACAAAATGGGTGGGATGGTGGGTTAAGAAGATCCACTTCAAAGAGACTGGGCTGAGCTCTAGCAGCCCTTTAAATAGTCCCAACCTAACTCCTCCTTCCAACAAATCCCATAGTATAATCCAACCATCTGACATACTCACATTTACCCAGCAACAAGGCTGTCATAAACACCAACACCCAGCAGAAAACCAGCAATCTTATCTATCCTCAATTCTATACAAATTTCGTCTTCCTTAAGATCTACATTGGTTTACTGCTTCAACATATCTTACCACCTTGATAGCTTACTTAACTTAAGCTATAAAATCAATAAATACATGGACACCAGAGCTTGGCTAAAAGGTCACAGCTTTTATTTATAGATTAATAAATCAACCTAACCAGGGTGGCCAAGAGACGCTGCAAACTCAGTTCTAGCTTTCAACCTTGATCAAATACTCGGAGGACGTCTTAAACGTCCTCCCTCTAGACGTACTAATGATGTGAGAGTCTCACTTCCCTCTTGGGCCAATCCGAGGTGCTTCCGTACAGCCAGCACCTGGGTCCCCCCGCACAGAGAAGGACAAATTCGCCAGGGGCAATGAGGGTCAGTGGCCCCACAAAGTTGTCTTACGCCACCTAAAGCCACTGAGTTGCAGCGTACTCCCGCCAAAGCCAGGCCCTAAGAGAGACTGGCCCGCCACCCAAAAAGAAAAACTAGCCCAAAAACAAGAACAAGTCTTTCACAAACAAAGCTGTACCCAAAGCATTCAGATGCACACCATCATTCCGAAATAAAACTTCCCAAGCTCACCTACCAGAAAACCATGACTAAATACCACTCCATCGATGGACTCAACATGCCTTGTAACCGCGCCATTCACTTTCTTACGAGCCCTCTCCAATGCACCATGCTTACGCACCTCACTCTTCAAATAAGGCATCATTTCAGACCACACCATCAGAACAGTCGGCCATTGCAAACGCATCTCATCCAAAACTTCATGAAGCCTCTCAATTAACTAGACACTTTTCAACTGACCCACATCGTTGCCTCCAACATGCAACACTAAGAATTTTGGGATTCCCCACTTCGACACTGATGACACAATCAAAGCCAACACCGACTCAACGCGCAATCCTATCACACCAATCCATCGAATACTAAAACCACTAGGCCACCAGGCCTGACTCTGGGCCAACACATGTTTTTCCACCCAAAAGATATAAGAGTGGCCCACAAGCCACACCTGTCCATCCTCCTTTGCAAAATCTGTGGAAAAGAGAAAACCTTAACCATGAGAACCACACCAAACCCAAGACCAACAACACAACTTAATCAAACACATAGGAACTGACTAGCAGGGATGCATGTAAGTGGGGAAAACAGGAACCCGAGTGAAGAAGAAAAACTAAAAAACCTACCCGTGAACCAAATTGGGCCAGATCATGGCTAACGGGAGGAAAAATTAAAAAATCCCTTCACACCCCCAATTGTTGAACGCTAGCCGTTCAACGATTGGCGGGTAAGCAACGTTTTCGGGTTAAAGCAAGGTGCGCATCTATAACTTCTCGCAACACACTTATTTCCTAAAAGCAGCCGACTTCCAGCGCCCTACCTGCTGAATAAACTCTGCAGACGCCCCTTATAGAGCAGCACAAGTAGCAGCACCAATACGAAATGAATGGGTACCATACTCTGAAGGATTTACCCTTGACTCCATTAAACCCATCTTAAAGACCGCTGTGAAGTGGTACTTAGTGAGGGGTGTGTGGTCATGCATGTAGTAACCATTGAGGAGGGCGTAACTCCATGTACTGCGAAGCTAAATGAACCGGACAAATAATCACGTCCCGATGCTGATTTAAAGTAACCCACTTACCTCTTACGGTTTGATCGGTTTCAGAGAATCGAAGCTTGCAAGGCACAGTCGAATCTCTAAAAAACGATATCCTTAACAAAAGCCCAAAGGAACTAAATGCTTTATTGAAAGCTACCAACTCACTAACCCTAAAAAAGCTCAAAAAAATGTCGCTGCAAAAGCAAGGCGAAACGGAGAAGCCTGAACCTATCAGAAGAAATCTTTCCCATAACTGTAACAAACCTGACAAAAGCTGCAAATCAGACCGGTCCACGGGAGTAGCGCGAGGGTGCCCCCTTCGCCCAACCCCTCCCAGCCTTCACTAGTACAAAAGACCTGGTGGGATCGTGAAAACCTTTAGCCTGCAATAGAAGTAGACCCCCTCAAGCGCAGACCCAGTAGAAGCCCTGGATCTACCTTGTTGATATCTAACCCAAACAAAGGAAGAAATCAAATCTTCCGGCTACTAACCCTCCATCTCCAGAAGTGCACAATGTGTGCACCAAGTCCGCAAAGCGTCCGAGTAAGCCTTGAAAGTAAATGGGGCGAGCGATTGCAACGCCAAACCCTCTAAGCTGGCCTGATGATCTGCCACACAAACGAGGGGCACACCAAACCAACGTCAGAAGCCGACGGGACAAGCGCTCGGAAGCATGCAAATTGAAAACGAGACAAAGCATCAGCAATCTCATTAAATATACCTGGCATGTGCCTAGCTCTAAATCTGATATTAGCCTTGAGGCAGCGCAAAACTAAATGTCGAAGCAAACAAAAACACAAAAGGTGAGGATGAACGCTGGTTGCTGCTGGCGTGAACCACACCCAGATTGTCGCACCAAAATATTACATGACAGTTGCTAAGTCGCGCGGACCAGAGTTCAACTGAAACGACAATTGAGAACAGTTCCAACAGCAGCAAGTTACTTGTCCAGCGCTCCTCACGTCAATCAAGCGGCCACGGAGCAGCACACCATTCCCCATTGAAAAAGAACCCAAAACCGGACGACCCAGCCACATCAGTAAAAAGTTGCAATATGCTGTTCGCCACAGGAGGTGATGGCCAAATACGTTCGCCATTAAATTGTAACAAAAACCTGTTTCAATGTAGAAGATCCTCCTTTATCTCAGCCGACAGGCAACATGCTGATGCGGCCATGCCGACCCGGCTGTGGCCCTCTCCAATTTTCTGCAAAATACTCTACCCATGGGAATGATCTGGCAAGCAAAATTTAAGGAACCTAGAAGTGATTGAACTCTACGTAACCTAACTGAGTTTGCTGCTGAGCAAACTGCCATAAGTTCCAGCAATTTTTCTACTTTGTCACGCGGTAGCCTACAACAACCCGCTGCTGTATCTATCTCGATTCCTAAAAATGATAAGCAAGACACCGGACCCTCCATCTTCTCATGAGCCATAGGAACCCCTAAAACTTGAAACAACGCCTGCGCAGAAAAAAGGAGATCAGAACAAACGTCACCATCTCCTGGACTTATGAAGAGAAAATCATCCAGATAGAGTGCTATGCCCGTCTGACCTGTACCGGCATGAAGACCCCATTGAAGAAAGGAGCTGAATTTCTCGAAATAAGCACAGGAAACCCGCTAACCCATAGGCAAACATTTATCTACAAAATAACCCGAATCCAACCGAAAACCCCTGAATTGCATAGCAACGGCAACAAACGAAATGCAGATTCTATGTCTAACTTCGCCATCAAAGCGCCACGAGCAAAACTGCGCACTAAACCTAAAGTATCATCGAAAGATTGATACACAACCCTGAAACAACTCTCAGGTATGGCATCGTTTACAGAACTGCCCTGAGGATATAAGATGCTGTATAAAACGGAAATTACCTGGCACTTACTTGGACCACACCCACAGGGGATATACAGAGGTTATGCAAAGGAGGACAGGGAAAGGGACCCTCCATCCTCCCCTTCAAAACCTCCGCACCCACTTTATCCCTCAACTCGCCCGGAAAATCCCTGCCGGAGCGCAAGTTCTGTGATGCCTGATTACCAACGGCCCTATTATAGGTAAACGAAAACCATATGAAAAAACCTAACAAAAACAAAGCATCTTCCCTACATGGATATAACCTTACCCATCTAGTAAGAGAAGCCAAACATATTAGATATCTAGCTTTGACCAATTCCCTTGTGGCCTATGCCTGTATCCTGGGAAACACATACTGCCCCATGTCGACAGTCCTTGGACGGATGATCCCCCCCGCAGAGACGACAGGAGTGGCGAAAACGACAGCCTGACCCCTTGTACACTTGGAGTCATTATAGGCGAAAATGTACCTCTCCCCCTTCCCGTCGCCCCTTGCCTGTTGGCTGTATAGTTCTTATGGGGAGGAACCCCGTACAAGGGAGGCCGACATAGTTGAGATACTTCCAGCCATACCTCTACGTCTTTAACCCCAAACGGAATGACGAGAGCACCGTCATGTTTCTTCCTAAATTGAGAGTCATATTCGCGCCACGCCAAATCGCGAGACCGGACGAACATGCACAGCATCATAAATAAATATCTGATAGTGTCTACATGCTCTAACGCCCTGGTCTCTAAGTAACATGCTGTGAATATGAGCATGCCCTTCAAACATGTGTTAAAGAAGCAAAAGGCATCCTACCAAAGCCCCCCGTCCTCTTAGCCTGAGTGAAAACCTTTTTCATTACAACCATGAGCGACCAAAGGTCCACGAATTTTCCTCTACGAATCCTGCCTTTGACACTTTTGCGCAAGCCGCGGAGTACCGCAGTATTTGCACAGTGGACTGTGACCGCGCCTGCTTCCTGCGCCTTACTTTTTAGCCAAACGCCGCGCTACCATTCTAGCAATCTTACGGGGGCGTGCAGGGGAACCAGAAGAGTGTGAGGAGGATGAAGAAGAATCAGAAAAAGACATAGCAGTTTCATACTCCCCAGAACCGGATGGCCCAGGAACCGCCTCGCCAGCTTTACCTCTTAACGCCTCCCCTGTCTCAGTACACCGGGGTCGACTCGTCTTGACCCGGAACTAGCAACAAAGGAAACACATACACCACTCCGGATAGACCGCTCACAACATCGGAACCTAAAACTGATGAAGACGGGTGAGGCACCGGCAACGTGGACAAAGTAGCAGTTACAGGTGGAGGCGACGGGGCCAAAACAGGAGGGGGAATGTGTGGGGCCCGAGTAGGAGATGACTGACTGGGCCTGTACATATACGGGGGGCAAGGGCACTGTGTGTGGGATGGGAGGTGGAAGCGGTGGCTGAAGAGGTGGTGCGGCAGGGGCAGGAGGGTAAAATTGCCGAAGAGGCAGGCAGGGGTAAGGAAATTGGGGTAGCTGCAAAGCTGAAGGATAGGATATGGAAGATGCCACAAATTGTGACGCATAACGGAAGGTGGGAGGGGCTACCCCAGAGGAAGCTAAAATGGGAGGAGCTACGCCTGAGCTCCAGGATGCCTGACTCCAAGAAGGGCCGGCCATGGAAATGGGTATAGATGTAGTGAACGCAGTTGCCTGACTACTCGCTGCAGTGTACCAAGGGGGCTGAAAAGGGGCCTGTGAAACAAAACTAAAAGCCACCCCAACACTATGCGTGGGGAGCCAACTAGGCGGTGTTAAGTGCATTGGCACACCACCGGGCACCTGACTGGCAGTGCCAGCAAAGTAGGGGGAGCTTCTACCTAAAATGGCCGCCGGCTGAAAGATGGCCGCCGGGCCCGCCGCATGAGCCAGACCGGAGGGACCACCTGTGATCAGCAATGCAAGGGATAAGATGTGCGGAGATGAAAACCCGGCACCCGCACCAGCATAGGGCCAAGTGGAAGTTGCCGGCATGTGGCTGATGAGAACTGAGGTAGAAGCAGGCGCCGGGTGGCGCGCAAGAGCGGCCCCCATGACGGAAGGTGGAATATGGTGGTGAAACGGAGGTGGCGCCTTGGCTGCAAACAGCGCAGCTGGCGGAGGAGCGGCAGCGATTGCGGCGGGGGATGATAAGATAAGAGGCGCGGGGTTGGTGTTGCGGGCAGGGGGGGACTGCTCTGGTGCCAAAATAACGGAATGGATTGGAGAAGGAGGGAGGGGTGAGGGGGAAGCCGGGCTTGCAGCAGGCCCACTTGGAGAGGGAGAGCCCGCACCTGAGGAGGCAGAGGCAGCGGCTGCTGGGGGATTGCCTGGGGAAATAGTGAATCCGTCCGGGGACGCCATGAGGAGGGCTGCCGATGAAATGGGAGGTGACACGCGGGAGGGAGCCACGCGCAGCGGGCATGAAAACTCTGCAAGCCGGATGGGAGGGGGAGCAGAGCGACGGGGCATGGACCTGATGAAACTAACAGAGGGACAGCTGGCTAGCAGATGGGCTCACTGATGTAAGATAGGACAGATGAACACAGTACTATCAATTGCACCAAAATATACTCAGCTTTTAAGAAGATCCACTACAAAGAGACTGGGCTGAGCTCTAGCAGCCCTTTAAATAGTCCCAACCTAACTCCTCCTTCCAACAAATCCCATAGGATAATCCAACCATCTGACATACTCACATTTACCCAGCAACAAGGCTGTCATAAACACCAACACCCAGCAGAAAACCAGCAATCTTATCTATCCTCAATTCTATACAAATTTCGTCTTCCTTTATGTCACTTTGAAAAATGAGGGGGGCGCCAATGCTCTTTCTGGCACAGGGCACCAAAAAGTCTAGTTACGGCTCTGGTGAGAATATATATAGCTTTGTTATTAAATATATATATAAATATATATATATATATATATATATATATACTGTATTATAGATATAATATACAGTGTAAAAGAAAAAATTACATGTACATTACAAGTTTTTATTTATTTAATATTTCTGACTTCGACAAGATAGATAGATAGATAGATAGATAGATAGATAGATAGATAGATAGATAGATAGATAGATAGATAGATAGATGGATGGATGGATGGATGGATAGATAGATAGATAGATAGATAGATAGATAGATAGATAGATAGATAGATAGATAGATAGATAGATAGTAGATAGATAGAAAGATAATATCTTCTCACTCAGATCATCATCTCATCAATGTACATGTATCTTGTAATGTACATGTAATTTTTACTTTTACATAGAATCATCACACAATATATATACTATCTAACGTTTACTGTCAGACACTGGCCCTGATTCAGAGTCGGACGCTCTGACAGAGCGCTCGCTCTGATTCAGGGCCGTCCCTGCTCCCTTTTGGAGCGGCCTCCTGGCCGCTCGCATAGCTGTGGGTGACCACCCACAGCTATAGCGAGCAGCCAAAATTATGGTCGCGATGGTCAAGACCATCACGACCATCGGGCTTGCGATGAGACCCTGCGGTAGGGTCTTGCTGCCGCAAGCTCAGGAGTGCTTTTGGCTCTATCAGAGCCAAAAGCACTCAAACTGACATCACTAGTGATATCAGTGGGGCCGGCCCCAGACGGCAGGCGTTCCCATGGGAACGCCTCCATCTGGGCAGTCACGCCCCCGGCACGGCCACCAAAGGGGGCGTGCTGTCAATCACCATCGACAGCACGCCCCCTTTGGTGCGAGACCCTTAACGACGGCTTGGCCGTCGTTATTCGGGTCTCGCGCATGCGCACGACGGAGCCGCCTCCGTCGTGCGCATGCGCACTTGGGCACCATCGACCCTCTTGCGAGCGCTCAGCGCTCATGAGCGGGCCAGAATCAGGCCCACTGTGCCTTAGAGATGGCTAGTGAGTGAGTGTCTCAACACACTGACTCGAATCATTCAGATGAGTGAATGATTCGAGTCACTCAGTGTTTGGTGTGACGAGACACCCACCTCTCTAGCCTCTCTGTCAGTGGGAGCCAGAGTGAATGGCAGCTCCGCCCCCTACACTGCTGATCCGAACTGATTATACTTCTGCACTGTGGCCCTGATTCAGAGCCGGACGCTCTGACAGAGCACTCGCTCTGAATCAGGGCGTCTTTTTTTTTATGGAGCGGCCTCGTGGCCGCTCGCATTGCTGTGGGTTGCCACCCACAGCTAATGCGAGCGGCCAGGATGATGGTCACGATGGTCAAGACCATCGCGACCATCTGGCTTGAGATGAGACCCTTGTGGTAGGGTCTCGTGGCCGTAAGCCCCAGAGAGCTTTCGGCTCTAACAGACCCGAAAGCTCTCCCACTGACATCACTTGTGATATCAGTGGGGCCGCCCCCAGACGGTAGGCATTCTCATGGGAACGCTTCCGTCTGGGCAGCCACCCCCCGGCCCGCCCACCAAAGGGGGCGTGCTGTCACTCAACATCTACAGCACGCCCCCTTTGGTGCGAGACCCGGAGCGACGGATTGCCCGTCGCTGTCCGGGTCTTGCGCATGCGTACGACGGAGCCGGCTCCGTCGTGCGCATGCGCTCTGGGCCACCATCGACCGGGTCTGAATCAGGCCCAGTGTCAGATCAGCAGTGTAGGGGGTGGTGCTGTCAGTGGCACACTCTGAGTCACTGGCTCCCCTCCTGGCTACAGCACTGCACTACCTAAAGAGTTGTGTCTCGAGACACTGACTCGAGACACTTCACTGAGTTGAGCCATGAGGCTCAACTCAGTGTAGTGAATCGTTCTGCCCATCCCTACTGTGCCTGTGTGACCCAGTCAGTTTTCATTACTGCCAGTGACAGTCTAAAGTCATCTCTAACCTCCTTCTCCTCCCCTGTTGCTGAAGTGCTGAGTGTTGCCCCTGAGATAGGGGAGGGGCAGGGCCGAGCTGTCAGCTGGACTCGAAGCCATGAGGAGGCTCCACAATGTGGCCGGGAATACACAGCAGCTTCCCCTCGGCCATGTACCTCCTCTTCATAGAGAGCTTCTGCACATGCGCAGAAGCTGCTGCTGGAACCCGAATGGGGAATGTTGGTGATTGGAGCTGAGCAATCCGTCCCCACAGCAAAGTCAATCAGCCCGGCAGCAAGCCAATCCGCCCCTGGACGTGCATACTGTAAATTAACCACTGCAATTGCATTTGCAGTATGAGAGCTCTCTGGGTGTCAGGAGAGCTGCAGTGTTTGATAAGACCTGTCTTACATGCTGCTTGGCTGCCCAATGTGCGTTGATAGTTTATGCTGTAGCACATTGTCGGACGGATATGAGAAGGCAGCAGTGGACGTCCCTATGCACGGCTATGCTTTGGAAGGCATTAGCATATTTTAACAACTGCGATCTGTGATAGTATGCAGTTGTGATCGCATTAGCGTAAATCTCTGAATCATGACCACTGTGCGCAAGGCAAGCATTACTGACCTGACATGTGATCCTCAGCTGGCTGAGTGATCATGGGGTCACTCAAGCCAGCGATCGCAGATGCACAACAGAGGCCAGGAAATCTCTGTCAGCCATCAGAGATTCTGGCCTCTTCACTCCTCCACAACAGCAACAACACACTCCCGTTAGGAGAAACAGAGCCCATCACAGCCCACTCCCTGCCCAGACACAGCAGCAGACCTTTAATCACTGACAGTCTGCTGCTGGACTGCATGTAGGATTGTAGACCAGCACTGTACATGCGTAGTATGGGTCATGTGTCTGCGCAGACCACTTGCAATGGGAGATGTGCGCTAACCATCGGGTTAGCGTACATCTCTGAATCAGCCTTATTATGCCAGTTATTATGCCTCTTGGCTGGGCACCCATAGCCGGTACTGCCCCTCTGCATTCAAGCTGTTATGTATACAAGAGGTATTACCAGGGCCCGTGCTACCACTAGGCAAACTTAGGCAGCCGGCCACTGCAGGGTGCCATTGGAATAATGTGTAGTGTGGACCGCACATAAGTGCAGTCCGCACTACACTACTAGGAACAAACACACAGCTGTGTGTTTGTTTTAGCAGCTGATGAGAGTCAGACAGACTCTCATCGGCTGCTGCGCCCACTGCCGGAGCGGTAGTGTCTAAATCCCCTTCACGGAGAGGACCCTGACGTCATCAGCCAGTGTCCAGCATCATTGTCTACCATCCAAGTGGGCATAGAGGGGGAATATAATCATGTGGTGAGCGTAGCAAGCCACCGAGCCCGCGGGGGGACAACAAAATTGTTTAAGTGGGGACAACTTGTTTAGCTGGCCATCATGAGCATGAACTGTACTTCCACACTATATAAGGGGCACTGCACAAGGAGGGACTACTACTAGGGGCATTATATAAGGGGCACTGCATAGGGGGACCACTGCTGGGAGCACTGCATAGGGGGCCACTACTGGGGGCACTGTATAAGGTGCACTACTGGGGGCACTGCATAGAGGGGACCACTGCTGGGGGCACTGTATGAGGGCTTGTGTAGCTATCCAAGGGTGGGGGGGTGCACGGAAGAAGTTGGGGGGGGGGGCGCAAGAAATGCCTAGGGTGCCAAGAAACCTTGCACCAGCCTGGGTATTGCAGCTGCCGTAGGGCGTATACCCTTCAGTCAGTGCAGTGTGTTTTGTTCCACCAAATGGTTCCCAATCAGGAAATATCCAACTTCCAATCATAAATGGACTCTAATTATCAACAAGCAGCTGCCTGTCGTACAGGTCCTGCACAGCAGCTGCTGTCAGTGAGGAGGATGAGAGACCATACAGAGACAGGGGGAAGTGTAGCCTTCCTGCAGATCACAGCACCCAGCTGCAACTCCACCTAGACCGCTGCCATCTCCCTCTGTCCCCCAATTACCATGACCCGCCTATCCCACCACCCTAGCTGAGCCCCTGACTTCACCGGCAGCCTTATACTGCTGACAAAGGGTTACAGTAATGCGAGGAAAGCCTTTTCAAGTTTGCATGTTCTGCATTGCTGGGTGTAGGGTAACTCCATCTCAAAATGGTGTTACCCAGTGGCGAATCTCAAATAAGCATACATCTCCATAGAGGTTTATGGCACATCGAGATAAGTTCTTTCTCCGGTGAAAATGGCAGAATTTGGCCATTTCTCTGCTTTAGAGCTTGATTCAGAGACGGAGACAGTTCCAATCGCAGCTGCTAGTTAGCAAGCTGCGGAGGTGCGAATCTGAAAAAATGCACCAAGCTCCAAAAAGCATGGAGATGCCCACCTCAGCCATCGCAACCTTGAATGCCTCAGCTTGTACGCAGATATACCGATGTTAGCAGTCCTGGTTAGCCTCCTGGTCACACAACAGGGCAGACACGATGGGGTTATGATTTCTGTGTATGTGTTTGCAGACGCCTGCCATTACCTGCCCCTAAAATGGCTCCACCAAGCCTGCACTTATTCAACCACTCCCCTGTCACCTCCCCCAAATGCTCCATTTCCACCCCCTAATGCTGCCTTCCTGTCAATTTCTCTGTGATTCCAGGAGGGCTGAGTGCGGGATTGCAGAGGGTCCTTTGTGCACGCACATCGCAAGCGCAGTCTTCCGATAATTGCTCATCTGCGTAATTATCAGAACTGTGTCCATCTCTGAATGAGTCCCTAAGTCTGGTTAAGCTAAATGCAAATCCCTTTGTGGAGCACAGCTTGCGTGTTCATCCTCTGAGCATGCTCTGGAGCTGAGTGTTTGCAAGTAGGGATAATGCAGAGTCGTACACATTTCACATGCATCTCCACTTGTGATCGCCCAAAAAATTAAGTTTGGTTGCTTCTGAGCTGCGGGATATGCAGAGTTGGCACAAGCGTAAAGAAGGCTGTATTCAGATGTATCATTTGCACCAGGTATAGGGTAAGTGCACACTGATGATGATGACGGTTATCAAACAAAGCATACAGATAGGCGTGTTCTGGTTGCAGAGCATACTTGCCTACCTTTTGCTTCTCCTCCCTGGGAGAAGCCTAGGGAGGACAAGCAGGTGGGCTGTGATGGGGTGGGGCCTGATGGGTCACGTCATTCAGCCCCGCCCCCTTTGTGGTAAATTGACGCGATTGGCTTAAATTTAAATAGGGGGCAGGACCAAACAGCACGATTCATGGAGAATTGCGTCATTAAGCCCCGTTCCCTACGTGGGGACCCTCGATCACCATGGAAATTCTCCCCATTCTGCCCACTTGATTACGAAGTGGGCAGAATGCAGGAGAAATGCCTACACTTCCGGGGGTGCAGGGAGTTACATGAGAAATAGGGAACCTCCCTCGAAAACCGGGAGGGTAGGCATGTATGATGCAGAGGTGCGTAGACTTAGTTCCATGCGAGAATTGACCCATATTGCACATGGCGATACTCCCATTGTCAGTACTATGCTGTGCGTATATTACACACAGAGATACTCCCATTGTCAGTCCTATGCTATGTGTACAATGCACACAGAGATACTCCCATTGTCAGTACTATGCTGTACGTATATTACACACAGAGATACTCCCATTGTCAGTACTATGCTGTGCGTATATTACACACAGAGATACTCCCATTGTCAGTCCTATGCTATGTGTACAATGCACACAGAGATACTCCCATTGTCAGTACTATGCTTTACGTATATTACACACAGAGATACTCCCATTGTCAGTACTATGCAGTGCATATATTACACACAGAGATACTCCCATTGTCAGTCCTATGCTATGTGTACAATGCACACAGAGATACTCCCATTGTCAGTACTATGCTGTGCGTATATTACACACAGAGATACTCCCATTGTCAGTACTATGCTGTGTGTATAATGCACACAGAGATACTCCCATTGTCAGTCCTATGCTATAAGTATAATGCACACAGAGATACTCCCATTGTCAGTCCTATGTTGTGCGTATATTACACACAGAGATACTCCCATTGTCAGTCCAATGTTGTGCGTATATTACACATAGAGATAGTCCCATTGTCAGTCCTATGCTATGTGTATATTACACACAGCGATACTCACATTGCCAGTACTATGCTGTGCGTATATTGCACACAGAGATACTCCCATTGTCAGTACTATGCTGTGCGTATATTACACACAGAGATACTCCAATTGTCAGTCCTATGCTCTGCGTATATTACACACAGAGATACTCCCATTGTCAGTCCTATGTTGTGTGTATATTACACACAGAGATACTCCCATTCTCAGTACTATGCTGTGCGTATATTACACACAGAGATACTCCCATTGTCAGTACTATGCTGTGCGTATATTACACACAGAGATACTCCCATTGTTAGTCCTATGTTGTGCATATATTGTACACAGAGATATTCCCATTGTCAGTACTATGCTGTGTGTATATTATACACAGTGATACTCACATTGCCAGTCCTATGTTGTGCGTATAATGCTCACAGAGATACTCCCATTGTCAGTCCAATGCTGTGTGTATAATGCACACAGAGATACTCCCATTGTCAGTCCTATGTTGTGCATATATTACATACAGTGATACTCCCATTGTCAGTACTAAGCTGTGTGAATATTGCACACAGAGATTCTCCCATTCTCAGTACTATGCTGTGCGTATATTACACACAGAGATACTCCCATATTCAGTACTATGCTGTGCGTATATTACACACAGAGATACTCCCATTGTTAGTCCTATGTTGTGCATATATTGTTCACAGAGATATTCCCATTGTCAGTACTATGCTGTGTGTATATTACACACAGCGATACTCACATTGCCAGTCCTATGTTGTGCGTATAATGCTCACAGAGATACTCCCATTGTCAGTCCAATGCTGTGTGTATAATGCACACAGAGATACTCCCATTGTCAGTCCTATGTTGTGCGTATATTACATACAGTGATACTCCCATTGTCAGTACTATGCTGTGTGTATATTGCACACAGGGATACTCCCATTGTCAGTACTATGCTGTGCGTATATTACACACAGAGATACTCCCATTGTCAGCACTATGCTGTGCGTATATTGCACACAGAGATACTCCCATTGTCAGTCTAATGCTGGGTGTATAATGCACACAGAGATACTCCCATTGTCAGTCCTATGTTCTGCATATATTACACACAAAGATACTCCCATTGTCAGTACTATGCTGTGTGTATACTGCACACAGATTTTCTCCCATTCTCAGTACTATGCTGTGCGTATATTACACACAGAGATACTCCCATTGTCAGTACTATGCTGTGTGTATACTGCACACAGATTTTCTCCCATTCTCAGTACTATGCTGTGCGTATAGCACACACAGAAATACTCCCATTGTTAGTAATATGTTGTGAGTATATTACATACAGAAATACTCCCATTGTCAGTCCTATATTGTGCGTATAATGCTCACAGAGATACAGCCATTGTCAGTCCTATGCTGTGCGTATATTACACACAGAGATACTCCCATTGTCAGTACTATGTTGTGTGTATATTACACACAGAGATACTCCCATTGTCAGTCCTATGTTGTGCGTATATTACACACAGAGATACTCCCATTGTCAGTCCTTTGTTGTGCGTATATTACACATAGAGATACTTGTCAGTCCTATGTTGTGCGTATATTACACAGAGATACTCCCATTGTCAGTCCTATGTTGTGCCTATAATTCCCACAGAGATACTCCCATTGTCAGTACTATGCTGTGTGTATATTGTACACAGAGATACTCCAATTGTCAGTCCTATGTTGTGCGTATATTACACACAGAGATACTCCCATTGTCAGTCCTATGTTGTGCATATATTACACACAGAGATACTCCCATTGTCAGTCCTATGTTGTGCGTATATTACACACAGAGATACTCCCATTGTCAGTCCTATGTTGTGCGTATATTACACACAGAGATACTCCCATTGTCAGTCCTATATTGTGCGTATATTACACAGAGATACTCCCATTGTCAGTCCTATGTTGTGCCTATAATTCTCACAGAGATACTCCCATTGTCAGTACTATGCTGTGTGTATATTGTACACAGATATACTCCAATTGTCAGTCCTATGTTGTGCGTATATTACACACAGAGATACTCCCACTGTCAGTCCTATGTTGTGCGTATATTACACACAGAGATACTCCCACTGTCAGTCCTATGTTGTGCGTATATTACACACAGAGATACTCCCATTGTCAGTACTATGCTGTGCATATATTGTATACAAAGATACTCCCATTGTCAGTATTATGCTGTGCGTATATTGTACACAGAGATACTCCCATTGTCAGTACTATGTTGTGCATATATTACACACAGAGATACTCCCATTCTCAGTACTATGCTGTGCGTATATTACACACAGAGATACTCTCATTGTCAGTCCTATTTTGTGCGTATATTACACACAGAGATACTCCCATTCTCAGTACTATGCTGTGCGTATATTACACACAGAGATACTCTCATTGTCAGTCCTATGTTGTGTGTATATTACACACAGAGATACTCCCATTCAGGGCCGCCATCAGGGGGGGACTGCTGGGACTGCAGTCCCGGGCCCGGACAATCTGGGGGCCCGCCCGCTCCTACCACGCAGCCGCCGCACAATAGCTGCGCAGTAAGTGACTGAGGACCAGAGACATCCTCCCGCTCCGCCTCCTACCAAAGCCGCCGCCGGACACTCGGCTGCCGGACACTCAGGGGGGTCCCTGTCCACTCCTAGTATTAGCCGTCCTCTACTACTATCAGTAGCATTGCATGGGCGGGATGAAAGCTGCAAAGGAGCCTGGTGCTCCTTCCAAAAAACAGCCGTCGCCGAAGAGCACTGCAGACCAGGCAGCAGCAGCTCATGATGTAATCATGAAGCAACGACTATGCCTAGGAGGAGCCGCACGGGAGAAAACGGAGGGAACAGGACGTTTTGGCAGGTAGGCAGGCTACAGTCCTGGGGGAGCATGATACGAATCGCGGGTGGTGGAAGGAGACCCCTATCAGGAACATTCAGGTGGAGGGGGAGCAGAGTACATATTGTGGAAGTTACAGGCGGGGGGGAGCGTGAGTGTGTGTGGAGAAAAGGGTAAGAGCGGACATTAATGAAATAAACAACATGGGATGAGAAGCTACTGTATGTAAAGAAAATAATAATGGAGAGGGGCATAATAAAAATACAGGCAGGGGTGCACTACAAGAAAAATACAGTAGGAGGGCACTAGAAGAATAATGCAGACAGGGGAGCATTATAATCAAAATACAGACAGGGTACACAAGAAGAATAATACGGACAGGGGGGCATTATAATACAATTTTTGTAAATATATATAATTACATATACTGATATTGTCTGAATTTTTTTTATTATTTTTCTCCATTATAGCGAAAGCTAACATTTAAAAATTCCCTGGCAAGGAATTCTACATTTATCCCTGCTGCCAGTGGGCATTCAACTGGCAACATAGGAGCAAATCAAAATGAGACAGCTGCATTTTGGTTTGCTGCCACACCATCGTTCATTGCATAGCGTGAGCTGCAGAGCTCTTATTCTCTGTATAGTAAGGCAGTCAGTGTTGCACTTACATACTATAACATGTATTTTTACCCCCTAATGGTAGCAAGGCCATGTAAAAAGTCTAGGTCCCACAGGACTAACTACAGACAGTTAGTGGTCACAGTGTGTATGTAGTAGGTCTACTACATGCCGACTGGGTGCAGTTTTCAAGGGGCACCATTTTTGTTAGGGTGCCATTTGCCCTGGGCGCCATTTACCCTAGTTATGCCTCTGACTGATATCACTATGATGTCACACCGAGCCACTGCGTGTGAGGAGGACTGAGAAGCAACCAGAGTGTTGTGGTGGGGCCACAGCTGGAGGGGCCCTGTCTATTTTGTCCGTCCCGGGCCCCATATTTTCTGATGGCAGCCCTGCTCCCATTGTCAGTACTATGGTGTGCGTATATTGTACACAGAGATACTCCCATTGTCAGTATTATGCTGTGCGTATATTGCACACAGATATACTCCAATTGTCAGTACTATGCTGTGTGTATAATGTACACAGATACTCCCATTGTCAGTACTATGCTGTGCGTATATTACACACAGAGATACTCCCATTGTCAGTCCTATGTTGTGCGTATATTACACACAGTGATACTCCCATTGTCAGTCCTATGTTGTGCGTATATTACACGCAGAGATACTCCCATTGTCAGTACTATGCTGTGCATATATTGTACACAGAGATACTCCCATTGTCAGTCCTATGTTGTGCGTATAATGCACACAGAGATATTCCCATTGTCAGTCCTCTGTTGTGCGTATAATGCACACAGAGATACTCCCATTGTCAGTCCTATGTTGTGGGTTTTATGCACACAGAGATACTCCCATTGTCAGTCCTATGCTGTGTGTCTTCACAATGTTTTAAAGAGGCAATCATTCAAACAGCAAAACTAACCTGGTATTCCCTTTTAAATTATTGTTATTTAAAATATTGGATAGATTGCCTGGGAACTCGCTAATGCCTGCAGTTCACAGGCTATTACATTTACCATATGAGGAAGGATACAGCACTTTGTACAGGTGACAATAGCATTGACAGAAAGTAATGAGAGGAAGAAGATTGGCACAAGATAATTTGTGCTGATTACAAAAGATCTGTAAATTAATAGATTAATATTCATAGAATTTATGTATAACTCCTGTTCACATTATGGGCTCTATTTATTAACATTATTTTTACTAAAATACCATTTTCAAATTATTTTAGTATCACCTATAGTTATTACAGGGCAATTGGAGTAGAATTCGTAAAATTCTACTCCAACCCCTAAGGTTCACTTATTTTTAGTAATCAGATCGCATTTCCCATAACTGTAATGGGAAATGTGATCTGGCCAAAGTTACTAAAAATAAATTGTGAAAAAATACCGGGGAAAGCCCTGTGATAATAACGCCACCTGGAGGTGGCGTTATCCAGGGTCTACCCCGGGTAACTGGCCTCCTACTCTGCTCTAATGGGGAGAGCAGAGCCGGGAGTCGGTCCCAGTAATCAGCTGTGTGGTCTAAACAGACCGCAAGCTGATCACTGCAAAAAAAAGTAAAAAAAAAAATTTACTTACCTGACTCCAGGGACCGGTGATCGGGGCTCCGGGTGATGTCCTCCCTCTGGTCAGCTGGTCTCCCATGGTGCACTGCGGCCCGGTCATCAGGTGATCGGGTCCCAGTGCAGTATGGGAGATCACCTGACCGGAGGCATGGAGGACATCACCGGAGGCCCGGATCATGCAGGTAAGTGTAATTAAGGGAGGGGGGGTGGTCACGGGGGGAGGGGGGGGTCATGGGGGGTCCGTGATTGTGGGGGCTTAGAGCTGGGAGGCGGGGCTTAGCCTTGGGGGGTAGAAGCGGCGGCCAGTCGGCGCATGCGCGGGCACTTTGCCACGGTATTTTTGGCGAAAATACCGTGATAAGGCTCCGGAGGGGATTCGCAGGGACAGAGCTTTATCGCAAACTCTGTCCCTGCAAGGGATTTGTAGTAAATCCCTGTGATATTGCCTGAATTCGCAATGCGAATTCAGTCGTTAATATCACACTACAACCTGCATTCAATATGCGGATTGTAGTAAAAAGAGCCCTAAAGGGCAATTGGAGTAGACTTCGTAAAATTCTACTCCAACCCCTAAGTACCACTTATTTTTAGTAAGCAGATCGCATTTCCCATAATTGTAATGGGAAATGTGACCTGACCAAAGTTACTAAAAATAAA
Organism: Taudactylus pleione; assembly: GCA_031769625.1. Taxonomy (NCBI): domain Eukaryota; kingdom Metazoa; phylum Chordata; class Amphibia; order Anura; family Myobatrachidae; genus Taudactylus; species Taudactylus pleione. The sequence goes on along the minus strand of JAUIMM010000581.1, from coordinate 486,306 downwards.
TTGTGAAAAAATACCGGGGAAAGCCCTGTGATAATAACACCACCTGGAGGTGGCGTTATCCAGGGTCTCCCCTGGTAACCCGGACTCCTGCTCTGCTCTGACGGGGAAAGCAGAGCCGGAGCCGGCCCCAGTGATCAGCTATGTGGTCTAAACAGCGCCGGGGGGGTAGCAGCGGCGGCCAGTTGACGCATGCGCGGGGCACTTGTCTCTGTATTTTTTTGCAAAAATACCGTGACTAGTGTGCGGAGGGGATTCGCAGGGACAGAGCTTTCTTGAAAGCTCTGTCCCTGCAAGGGATTTGTAGTAAATCCATGTGATTTTGCCTGAATTCGCAAGTAATATCACACTACAATCTGCATTACCAATGCTGATTGTAGTAAATAGAGCCCTATGTCATATACTGTATGGTGAATGTGCACAGCAACCAGCAACACTTAAACAGTGTGTGCAAAGATGGGTCAGATAATTTGTTGATTGATTTAAAATCATGATTATATATGTTTACAAGTACTTGGCTAGTCTGGCTCCGTTGTGACAACTGTGTCTCTCAGGAATGTTTCCCAGTACTTATAGGAATGTCTCTCAGCACACAGATAATCCGTACTGGTGCCACTTTGGAAGTGTTTTGTTATTTTTGTTTTACATAATATCATAGACAATATACAGTACTATTGGTTTTTTATCTTAGTTTATAGGATAATCTAAATACATGTATATCAAAACATATGACATGCACATAGCATATATTCATATGACCAACATCAATACAAACCTTCATGAGCAATTTAAAGACACATTTCAGAAGTTAAACTTGAACTGAGCATGCCTTTATATAGCCCTAGTTTCATACTGTATGCTTACATTTCAGTATTATAATTTGAATTGATCTGAATAACAATTGGGATGGTTTCTATGTTAAAGATCTATACTTACAAATATCTGGTAAAAGGTACTTAGCTCCAGAGAGAGACCTGTAACCCACCTCCAGTACACGCTAACACTGCAGTGCATGACCAGCTGGTCCTCTGTAGACACTCTGCTTTCTCTAGTCCCTATATATTGATACTGTGAGTATGGCTGTACAACTGAACACTTCAATAAACCTGCAACCCTGATAAAGTCTTACTGTTTGGTCCACTTCATATGCTGTTTCAGGTGGTATCTACAATAACCATCTTGTGTATACCACTTCATATGCTGTTTTAGGTGGTGTCTACAATAACCATCTTGTGTATACCACATCATATGCTATTTTAGGTTTTGTCTACAATAACCATCTTGTGTATACCACATCATATGCTATTTTAGGTTTTGTCTACAATAACCATCTTGTGTATACCACTTCATATGTCTTTTTAGGTGGTGTCTACAATAACCATCTTGTGTATACCACTTCATATGTCTTTTTAGGTGGTGTCTACAATAACTAGAGATGTGCTCCGACCCCCGTGTTTTGGTTTTGGGTTTGGATCTGGATCTCCCCTGGTTTTGGATCTGGATTGGTTTTGCCAAAACCTCACATCCGTGTTTTGTTTTCATGTTTTGGTTTTGGTTTTGGATCTGGATTTTTTCTTAAAAAAATCAAAAAAACAGCTAAAATCACATAAAATGGGCCTTTTTTTGTTTCTACAGTATTAATACCCTTAATAACATTTATTTTCACTCGTTTCCAGTCAATTTTGACCACCTCACAGCTCACAAGGGGACCAGGAAGTGTGCTTTCCAAAACTAAATAAACAAATGACTTAAATAATGCTTTGCAAATCTTCTATAAACTGGCATTTCCGAACCTGTAGAGGGACATAAAAAAAAAACATAGTTCAAACTGCCGGTGTTCCCACTGTCCACTTAAGTTAATCATATGAGATATATTGTGAACAAGCGGACTGAGCAGCAAATGCAACATTTCAGACCTAAGGTGTAAGTATTACGTTGTGCGTCTGCGCCATGCCTGCTTGCTGGCATTTTTTTTCATCCTAGATGGGGGACCAGGAAGCATTGCTTACCAAAAATAAATCTTCTATTCTGTGTAACGGAATTTTTCCAACCTGTAAGGGACATTAAAAAAAACTGAGTTAGTTAGTGGCCTTCAAATTGCCATTGTTCCCACTGTCTTGGACTGGAGCAACCATGGCGACTGAATTAGTGTCATAAGGAAGTGGAGGCTGCAAACTGAGTGTCATGTTATGAGTTGGCCATATGGGGTATGTTGCTGTTAAGGGATCAGGCTGGTTATCAGTGGACACATTATAGTTTTTATTATTCTAGGTTTCCATCTCCTGAAGGTTGTTTACCAACAGACAGAGACTACCTACCTATCAGCTCAGGCATAGACAGTTCTTGAGGAACAGAGCTCTGTTCTCTGGACGGAAGCCAAATAGGTGGGAGCCCCTGTTCCAAGTCCAACATTTGAAGCTCTTATTCTCTCCACATCATCTATGATAGAAGAAAAAAAATGTCATTGGGGACATCTAGCTCCTCTTTCTGTACCCTGCTTACCCTTTTTGGACAGTAAGTCCAGCATGGATGGTTTGGAAGAAGAAGGCCTAGCAACAGATAGGGATGGTCATTATCAAGACCTGGTCCCCCCAGTGGGTGTAGTCTGGGAGGTATTGGTTGGCATGCAGGCAGCGGAATAACAAAGGCCTCCATGTTGTCTGTGCTTACTATTCCATATTTCATTTTGCCATTCAGGTAGGAATAAACTAGTAGGCTACAGAACACAGTGACAGAATCACTGGATGTCTTAGTGCATTCAGGCCAAATACGATCCATGAATTCCCAGACAGATTCCGGACAGATGAATCCTTTGCTTGTAATAATCTTTGGCCATAACACCCACCTTTGCCAGGAATTACCAGACACTTTGAAGGCTGTAACTTTGAACTGCTTTATAGAAAACATGTGAATGAAACCTTTCCACACTGCAGAACATGATGGAGAAATCCCTTGGAGTTCAGCACCTAGAACATCTTTTTTTTTCATGTTCTCTGAGGCCTCTCCTGACTGTGAAGAAAGATTCTCCACACTGTAGTCTTCCATTGTGACTTTTTAATGGTGATTTCAATGTTGTCCACCTGCTGAGATCCATCTCATCTGAGGGTTGTGTTTTCTCCATGCAAATGAGACAATTCACATCCAGAAGGTGACTCTTATGTTTATGTGTCAGTCTCTCTTTTGGCTGAATTAGGCTTTAGTTTTTTTTTACAAATATAGGCTTTAGTTTTTTAGAGCATATAACTCTGCTGTTAGGATAACATTTCTGCTATGTTTAAGATTAAAAAAAACTTTTTGTAATCCAATAACTTAAAAAAAAGTTTTCTTTGCAATATTCATGCAGCCCCTTGATAGACAGCAGCACAGCACCCCTGTGCAGCTATGCCGATGACAGGTGTGGCTGACACGCACACAAAAAAAATGTTTATTTATTATTTTGGGCAACAGCCCCTTGACAGACAGGAGCACAGCACCCCTGCACAGCTACGCCGATGACAGTGACAGCCAGGTGTAAAATTGATCATAAATTAATTTAAAAACAATTCATTGGGTGCAGCCCCTGGCTGTTAAATTGATCATAAATTAATTTAAAAATAAATCATTGGTCCCTAAACCAACCATAACATTAATTTAAAATGTCAGGCAGCAATGCCCCAACCAGCACATAATGGAAAGGAAAAAGGTGCAAGATGGAATAGTCCTTGGGTCCTGCCACCCACCCTTATGTTGTATACGAAATAGGACTGCCAATTGTGGCTGAAATTATTGGTTTATTTGGACCCCCATAAAACAAGCTGCCAATGTGCTTTGGACATGGAAAAGAAAATAATCCCATACACAAACTGGCTTTACATTACAAGTTGTCATCATCCTCGTCCTCATCATCCCCATCAGTGTGTAGATCCTCTTCTTCACACAAAATTAATTCATCCCCGCTGGATTCCACCAGAGGCGCCTCTGTCATTTTTTTATGTAATTGTTGGTCAAGGTCTTCCTCGTGGAATTTGTAATTCATTTTAATGAACATCATCTTTTCCACATTTTGAGGAAGTAACCTCCTACGCTGATCACTGACAAGGTTGCCAGCTGCACTGAAAACTCTTTCGGAGTACACACTGGAGGGTGGGCAACTTAAGTAATGCAAAGCCAGTTTGTGTATGGGACTCCAAATTGCCTCTTTTTCCTGCCAGTACTGAAAGGGACTGTCTGACATGTCTATTAGGATGTTATCTCTGAAATAGTCCTCCACCATTCTGTGAATGGAGACCATATTACACATAGTCACGGTAGTAGACATGTCACTAGTAGGCAGTTCTCTCAGGCCCGACTAGATGTCATTTATTGGTGACTGATCTGCATGACCAGCAGGCAATCTGTAAGGAAAATTGAGTTTTTTCCTGGCAGCTGTTGAAACTGAAGGAGGAGATGAAGACATTTCACATGCGGCTGCAGCTGACAATTTTTTGACCAACAGCTCTTTGCATAGTTTTAGATTTTGGTCTTTTGGAAAAAAACTCAAAAGGTAGGACTTAAATCTAGGATCCAGAATGGTGGCCAAAATATATTTTTCAGATTTCAATAGATTGACGACTCTTGGATCCTGGTGAAGTGAATCAAGGGCTTGATCCACCAGTCCAACATACTTTGCGCAATCGCTCCGTTTCCGCTCCTCCTTCAGTTTCTCCAGCTGTTTTTGCAAAAGTCTGATGAGGGGAATGACCTGACTCAAGCTGGCAGTGTCTGAACTAACTTCACGTGTGGCAAGTTCAAAGGGTTTGAGAACCTTGCACTACACGGAAATTATTCTCCACTGCGCTTGAGTAAGGTGCATTCCCCCTCCACGGCCTATGTCATAGTCCGCTGTATAGGCCTGGATGGCCTTTTGCTGTGCCTCCATCCACTGAAGCATATAGAGGGTAGAATTCCACCGAGTTACTACCTCTTGCTTCAGCTGATGGAAGGGCAAATTTAACTGTACCTGCTGGTCATGCAATCTTCGACAAGCGGTCGCCGAATGTCTAAAATGTCCAGATATTTTGCGTGCCACCGAGAGCATCTCCTGCATGCCCCTGGACACAGGACCTGAATTAACTGTTGAAAATCCACTGCAGTAATGGCGGATACTGGACGCACATCTAATACCAGCATAGCTGTTATGGCGTCAGTAATCCGCTGTGCAACTGTGTGAGTGCTGTCATACTTGTTTGCCCTTGCAAACGATTGTTTAACAGTTAATTGTTTTTTGGAGGATACGCTACAAGTAGTCTTCCTCCTGGTCCCCTTCTGGGATGAAGATCCACTGACAGCAACAGCAGCAGCAGCAGCAACAGGCATAGTCATCAAGGATCCTTCTGAGGAATCACAGATAGGAGAGGAGTCAATCATGTTTGGAATACCAACATTGGATGCAGCAGGACTACTCCCGATGACGAATGAGGATGTTGATGATGCAGGTGTTGGTGTTGGAGATCGAAGGCGCTTGGATCTCACAGAGAGGGAGCAGGTAGGTGACACTGGACTTGTTACATTTTGAGTTTTGGAACTTGGCAACATACACTTTGATATTTGATGAATGCGCTCCAAGTGACGTAACAAGGAGGAGGTTCCTAGGTGGTTAAGGTCCCTCCCTCTACTCACTCTTGCATGGCAATGGGCACATATGGCTTGACAACTGTTGTCCGGATCAGGATGGAAATAATTCCACACGTGAGAAGTAGATTTTTTTGTCTATTGTCCCGGCATGACAACAATGGGCTTTGGCTTTTTCAAACAATGGGCAACAGCTGTTGCCTTACTTACACAAAGAACATCCTCGGCATCAACATCCTCATCACCAACACCAACATCATCAACAATCCCATCATCCTTAGCGCCTTCATCCACCAAAATATCCTCCTCCATGTGCAATTCCACAGAAGCATCCTCAATGACTATGTGTGCAAGATGTTGACTGCCCTTCCCCACATTTACAGAGGGCACACAAATGTTGGAAGAACTTGGAGGACCCTCCAATACACTAGTATTTAGGTCGGGCTCACACATGGCAACCGCGGACACACTTGCACTCTCCTCGGGGATTTGTGATTTCGATTTCTCAGGGCACACAGTTGGTTTTTCCGGAGCTGTCTTAACAACTTTCACATTTTTAATTGGACCACCACCACTACTACTACTACTACTGCTCTCCTGTCATGTGACAGCCCTCAATATTTTTTCTGCAGTCTAGAAGCAGTGTCACAATCACCAATAGTGTAGCCAAGGTGCGGTTACAAAATTAACACACATGCAGTCGTGCGCACACACAAAAATATTAGAAAAAACAACAAAAGATGATTTATATTTTTTGTCAACTACAGAAGAACTTGGCCCCAGAGTAACGATTGATCACGACTGGAGTCAGGCAGCACAAGGTTGCAACTTGTGTTACTTTCTGGATCTTGTGCATTACTGCTGTTAAGCCAAAAACCCACCCACTCAAACAAGAAAAAAATATGACACTTTAATTGTTTTTTTTTAAGAACGACTGGAGTCTGGCAGCACAAGGTTGCAACTTGCGTTACTTTCTGGATCTTGTCCACTACTACTGCTGTTAAGCCGAAAACCCACCCACACAAACAAGAAAAAAATATGACACTTTAATTGTTTTTTTTTTTAAGAATGACTGGAGTTTGGCAGCACAAGGTTGCAACTTGTGTTACTTTCTGGATCTTGTGCACTAGAGCTGTTAAGCCGAAAACCCACCCACACAAGAAAAGAATATGACACTTTAATTTTTTTATTTTTTTTTAAGAACGACTGGAGTCTGGCAGCACAAGGTTGCAACTTGCGTTACTTTCTGGATATTGTGCACTACTGCTGTTAAGCCGAAAACCCACCCACACAAACAAGAAAAAAATATGACACTTTAATTGTTTTTTTTTGTTTGAACACAACTGTAGTCGCTTGATCTTGTGCACTAATGTGGTTAAGCCTAACACCCACGCACACACAGAAGAAAAAAATATATAAGACAGTGACACTTGTATTGTTTTTTTTTTTATTGAACACGACTGTAGTCGCTTGATCTTGTGCGCTACTGTGGTAACACCCACGCACACACAGAAGAAAAAAATATATGTCAGTGACGCTTGTATTGTTTTTTTCTTTGATTGAACACGACTGTAGTCGCTTGATCTTGTGCGCTAATGTGGTTAAGCCTAACACCCACGGACACACAGAAGAAAAAAATATATAAGACAGTGACACTTGTATTGTTTTTTTTTTATTGAACACGACTGTAGTCGCTTGATCTTGTGCGCTACTGTGGTTAAGCCTAACACCCACGCACACACAGAAGAAATATATATATAAGACAGTGACACTTTTATTGTTTTTTTTTTAAGAACAACTGGAGTCGGGCAGCACAAGGGCAAGTGCAACGTGCGTGGCTGGCTGGCTCTTGTGTGCTACTGTGGTTAAGTGAGCCTAACACGCATGCACACACAGAAAAATATAAAAAGACACTTTGATTTTTTTTTTTTTTTTTTTTTTTTTTGGAGTCCAGAACTTGGGCCCAGAAATGGACACAGCACAAGCCCAGGACACAGCAGACAGCCCAGATGGACACCAGACAGCACAGTGACAGTGACAGCATCATGACCAGAGACCAGAATGGATCAGCACAGACAGAACAGTGATAGTGATTAGTGACAGCACCGTGACCAGAGACCAGAATGGATCAGCAGACAGCACAATGACAGTGACAGCACCGTGACCAGAGACCAGAATGGATCAGCAGTCACCAGTCCAGGACACAACAGATAGCACCAGCACCTCTGCCAGCCCTACACTACCCACCCTCCCTGTTCACTTTACACAGCCGGAGTGGAAATGGCATCCGTCGCGTGGTCCCTTATATACTACATTGATCATAGAGACAAAAGCTCGCGAACCGCGAGATTTACGTCTCTATGGTTTTGCCCCGGGTTCGAGAACCGAGTAAGGGGGAACCTCCGAGCCTGCTTGGATTCGACTCGGATATGCTAAATTCGGGTGGGTTCGGTTATCTGAGAACCGAACCCGCTCATCTCTAACAATAACCATCTTGTATATACCACTTCATATGCTGTTTTAGGTGGTGTCTACAATAACCATCTTGTCTATACCACTTCATATGCTGTTTTAGGTGGTGTCTACAATAACCATCTTGTGTATACCACAAATAGTGGTATACACAAACAGGATATTGGCCCAGGCACTACAAGTACCATAGAACACTGCATGTGAAAACAAACAGTGAGGCCTATAGAGTGACTCAGCATACAGCATGTTCAGAATAGCTGCATCCACAATGAGCTTCATAAAACTTAGAGGTTCAGAGTTCAAACTATGCCACATGGAAGCTCACAATGGAAATGTAACGTAAGCATGAGAGACTGTCGGGAATTACTATTAATCCAGGTGACAGTCTTAATCCTGATGATGTAGATAAATCTATGGGAACCATAGGTTTAAGTGTTGAACAACATGTTTATTCTATCATGCATGGGAAGATGTCAGCACATGACATGTGGATAGCCCAGTAGGCAGTCTATGAGGATAAAGGTCTCATGCTGCATTTGAAAAAGAAACGGCGAATGGTAACAATACTGCTGGCTTGTGCACCTGCCATGCAGCATCGCGTTTGACATAAGGGATACCACTGTGGTTGAAAATAGAGTGGGATATATATATATAAAAAATACCCACCAAACATGCATGTTGTCAAAAACTATTATCGGAAACCCATCTTGAGACTCCATAGCCTCACTATAAACAGTGTTTCAACTGGACGTATACACAGTCTTTTTTTCTTCTATTTTACAGTGGAACTGCTGTTCATCAGCAAAATAGGAGACTTTACGACACTGACTATTTTTTTGGGAGTAGAGCTACTTAATACAGAGTTTTTCCAAACAAATATAAAGCTTATTCTTCTCTCGGGATGGAGTCACAATTGTGACAACTGTATTCATCAGTTTTTCCCCTGTTTCTATGTTGCTAAGCAGTATTGAATTATGCTCTATAGGAGCCTACACACTATGCATGCTATTTAACATTATATCTATTCTGCATGGTGCATACTGATCTTTGTGTCTATGTATTAGGTAGTTCAGATCCTTACTCTGTATATTTACCATTTTAGTCATTATTTAGGTATTTTTTATTCTTATTTTTATATTTATTTTTATTTATTATTTTTCATTTTTTATTATAATTTTATTGTGTGATGTCTCCCGATCTTTTAGTGATGATGTGATCATTACATGTCATGTTTATATACTATTAAATCTATTACCTGTTGATTAGCGCCCTCACGCTTTTCCTTTCTTGGCATCCACAATGAGCTTCATAAAACTTAGAGGTTCAGAGTTCAAACTATGCCACATGGAAGCTCACAATAGAAATGTAACGTAAGCATGAGAGACTGTCGGGAATTACTATTAATCCAGGTGACAGTCTTAATCCTGATGATGTAGATAAACTATGGGAACCATAGGTTTAAGTGTTGAACAACATGTTTATTCTATCATGCATGGGAAGATGTCAGCACATGACATGTGGATAGCCCAGTAGGCAGCGTACGAGGATAAAGGTCTCATGAGGAGAATTAATCTAAGGTGAATATAGTATAACACAAATGGGTATCTGTTGAAAAAGGATTAAGTTACTACACAGACTCCAGTCTTCCTGCTCTCCATAGAGGCTTCATGCCTTGTCCCAAGATGGCCACTGAGCTGATTACGGTGGTGGGAGACAGAAGTCTCCTACTTAGCTCCAATAAAATACCTGGTTAATACCTGCTTTTAATGCTGTTACAGCATCCCTGCACCACTACCCACTTGCAGCATATACTCACCAGCTGGTGAGCTATATAGAACCCCACTCTGCTCAAGCTCTGCTCTATCAACAGTGTACATGTAACAGTGAGTACAGCTGTACCTGCTATCTTTCAATAAACCAACACCATTGGTTACATAACTGGGCTGTTCATAGTTTGAGTCATCGAGCTGGTGTGCGCCTATATAACTTTACAATAGCAACACCTGCAAACACATCATTTGCAGCAATTTGAACCATTGAACACTAAAAGCAGCAATAATAACTTTTACTAAAAGCAGCAATAATAACTTTTAGAATATCCTTCCTACAGATTATCAAATCTTTTCAAATGGAATATTGGTACAGACTTACCGCACATATGTCCTCATCATCAGGACATTGTCATTACAATATGACCACTTAATACTAGACATTGGATCTTCATTATTGACTTATACTCTATACTGATGAGTGGAACATATTTACATTTTGCATATACCTAAGATATCACAAGTACCACAGAGTGCACCAATTTCTCAGTATTGTATTTATTTAGGAGGCTGGGACACTTCTAACATTGGAGCAACTAAGGGTACACACTTAGGGGCATACTTATTTACATTATTTTTAGTGTTTTCACACCCTTTTCACATTATTTTAGTATCACAAATTTATTAAAGGGCAATTGGAGTAGTTTTCGTAAAAAAAAACTACCCCGATCCCTTAAATTCACATACTTGTAGTAAACAGATCGCATTCCCATACTTGTAATGGGAAATGTGATGTGCTCAGATTTACTAAAAATAACATGTGAAAAAATACCAGGGAAAGCCCTGTGATAATAACGCCACCTGGAGCTGGTATTGTTGGGGCTTTCATCCAGTTCCCCGACTTCTGCTATGCTCTGACAGGCAGAGCAGAGCTGGGAGTCAGCCCCTGTGAGCAGCTTTGTGGTCTGAATAAACCACAAGCTGATCACTTAAAAAAAAAATAGATAAAAAAATCCCCTCAAACATTTACTTGCTTCTAGGGACCGGTGATCGGGTCTCCGGGAAGGTCCCTGAGGCTCCGTTCGCTGCTATCCTGGCTCCTGCACTGTGACCTGGTCAGCTGCCCAGCTGACCGGAGCCCCAGAGGATCACACCGTAGGACCAATCACCAGGCAGGTAATTGTAAGCTAGGGGGGGTCGTGGGGGCAGCCACGGTGGAGGGGGGGAGCGGCCGCGGGTTGCGGAGGGGTATCGGCAGCTGGCGGTGCTTGTGTGGAAACATACTCACTGTATTTTTTGCGGAAAATACAGTGAAAAGTATGTGATATGGATTCGCAGGGCAGGGACAGAGATTTATCGCAAGCTATGTCCCTGCATGCGATTTTTGATACTTCCATGTGATGTATTAAAATATTACATTGCGATATTGGGCAAATTTTAATAACTTCTAGAGCACTGTACATACCCTATTACATTGCTTTTTACAAAAGTGTTCAGTGCATGTATTAAAGAATGTTATGTTTATTGTACTATTTTGTAAAATCTAATAAAAAAGATAGAAAAAAACACAAAAACTCCACTATCTGTGAAGATCAGTAAAGTATTTATGGACATTTTCTAAATAATAGTAAAAAACATATTGTCAAATACATACAGTACTGTATCTACTGTTTGCTGCTTTTACTAATGCACAATTTAATTCCTAACTACAGTGTTCCTGGTATACTATAAGAGATTAATAAAATTACTATAGATCAGAATTTTTCTGGTATTTCTAAAGATAGGTTAATTACACCACTGCTGGCCTTATATGGGAGTATTCACTTTAATGTATTCAGAACATTCCTTAAGTACTGTTTCATGTATTTTTCAATTTATTCTGACTGATTCTGAATTACTGTCCTCTGTTTACTACTATGGGCTCTATTTATTAATATTATTTTGACTAAAATAAAGTGAAAAAGGGTGTTTTCACACCCTTTTCACATTATTTTAGTATCACCTATAGTTATTACAGGGCAATTGGAGTAGAATTTGTAAAATTTTTAAAATTGTACTCCAACCCCTAAGTATCACTTATTTTTAGTAAAGCAGATCGCATTTCCCATAACTGTAATGGGAAATGTGATCCGACCAGAGTTACTAAAAATAAAATGTGAAAAAATATCGGGGAAAGCCACCTGGAGGTGGCGTTATCCAGGGTCTACCCTGGTTACCGGACTCCTGGCCTACTCTAATGGGGAGAGCAGAGGCGGGAGTCAGTCCCAGTAATCAGCTATGTGGTTTAAACAGACCGCAAGCTGATTACTGTAAAAAAAAGAAAAAAAAAATAGTAAAAAAAAATGTACTTACCTGACTCCAGGGACCGGTGATCGGGTGTCCGGTGATGACTCCCCTCCGGTCAGCTGGTCTCCCATAGTGCACTGCTGCCCGGTCATCAGGTGATCGGGTCCCAGTGCAGTATGGGAGATCACCTGACCGGAGGCATGGAGAACATCACCGGAGGCCCGGATCATGCAGGTAAGTATGATTAAGGGAGGGGGGGTCGCGGGGGGTGGGGCTTAGCACCAGGGGGCGGGGCTTAGTGCCGGGGGGTAGCAGCGGCAGCCTGTCGGCGCATGCGCGGGCACTTAGTCACTGTATTTGTTGCGAAAATACCGTGATAAGGCTCCGAAGGGGATTCGGAGGGACAGAGCTTTATCGCAAGCTCTGTCCCTGCAAGGGATTTGTAGTAAATCCCTGTGATATTGCCTGAATTCACAATGCAAATTCAGTCGTTAATATCACACTACAATCTGCATTCAATATGCGAATTGTAGTAAATAGAGCCCTATATCATCTATGAAATCCAACCTGCAATGCAAAGATACTTAAAATACATTTTAATATCAACCAAAATTGAGAATTCAGTTTTGGGTGGCGTTCATTAAACAGAACAATAATGCCAAATATTGCTTATCTACAGGAGTAAAGCATAGAAAGACGGGGGCATAATAGGATTGTATAGTTTGCACTTAAATTAGTAGCTCTTTGTGTTCAGTTATAGTTCTACAAAGGGGCAAATACCTGTATAGCAATGGATGCCACTCTTCTGAGCAGGATGTATCAAGCATCTAATTTTAAATGCGATACATCCCGCCACTTACTGCATGCGCAGCGTTTATTAATGCTGTATGCATGTAGATTTGCAATTAAAGCCGAAAAAGGACAGCTCTTCCAAAAAGAGCTGTCCTTTGCGGTGTGAGTCTTTCTGTAAATGAGCGAGCTGTGGGGGACTCTGTGAGGGATCGGGGGAATGCTGCGAAGGTAACGTTATCTATTGATGGTGATACCTATCAGATACAAGCTCCTCTAAATTGTGAAATACTCGCTGTTTCAAAAAGATATCATTACACTCATCTGTTGTGTGAAATAACACATCAACATTATGGCCGGTGGCCAGCAGCGCACTGAGCGCAGCAGTAGACTCTGGGCACTAGTCTGTGCCCAAAGTCTACTGAGCATGGGCAGGTCACGGGGAAAATGGCGTCGCCGCGGGGGGGTGATGGGACGTATCCAATCGGATCCCTCTCAGTAGGAGCGTGCCGGAATGAAGCCCATAGGATTCTATTGGTTAACATCACCTGAACTCCACCGCATTTCCCCCTTTAGTACATCCCGCCCAATGTTTCTGAGGATTTGAATGCTATGGTGATCTCAGGTTACAGAACCCAAAGAAAACACCTAGGGCTCTATTTACTACAATCCGCATTTGTAATGCAGATTGTAGTGTGATAATACCGGCTGAATTGCTACAAATCCCTTGCAGGAACAGAGCTTGCGAGAAAGCTCTGTCCCTGCGAATCCCATCCGCACACTAGTCACGGTATTTTTTTTTTTAAATACCGTGTCTAGTGTCCCGCGCATGCGCTGACCGGCCGCCGCTGCTACCCCCCCGGCGCTACACTCCACCCCCATCATTAAGCCCTGCCCCCCACGACCGCGGAACCCCCCCGGCGACCCCCCTCTCCCTCAATTACACTTAGCTGCATGATCCGGGCTCCGGTGATGTCTTCCATATCCTCCGGTCAGATGATGTCCCATACTGCACTGGGACCCGATCACCTGATGACTGGGACGCAGTGCAGCATGGGAGACCAGCTGACCGGAGGGAGGACATCACCGGAGCCCCGACCACTGGTCCCTGGAGTCAGGTAAGTTAATTTTTTTTACTTTTTTTTACACTGTATCAGCGTGTGGTCTGTTTAGACCACACAGCTGATTACTGGGGCCGGCTCTGGGCTCTGCTCTCCCCGTTAGAGCAGGGCAGGAGTCCGGTAACCTGGGGAGACCCTTGATAACACCACCTCCAGGTGGCATTATTATCACAGGGCTTTCCCCAGTATTTTTTTACAATTTATTTTTAGTAACTTTGGTCAGATCACATTTTCCATTACAATTGTGGTAAATCCGATCTGCTTACTAAAAATAAGTGAGACTTAGGGGTTGGAGTAGAATTTTACGAATTCTACTCCAATTGCCCTATAGTAACTTTAGGTGAAACTAAAATAATGTGAAAAGGGTGTGAAAACACCCTTTTCACTTTATTTTAGTAAAAATAATGTTAATAAATAGAACCCTTAGGAACCTACTGGTTACTGGAGGTATCAAATCAAAAGACAAAGGCAATCAAGGAAAAGAAGGAAAAGAAAAGAAAGGCCAGGGGCAGGCTACTGTGTATACATAAGTGGAGACACAGGGTGGGATGTATTAACAGTGAAAATGCAGTAAAACCCCCAAAAATGCAGTTTTCGGGGGTTTTACCACATTCCCCATATGTACTAAGCTTCGTCCCGGTGGGTAATGCCATCCTCAGGTGGCGTTACCCAATAGAAGCCTATGGGCTTTTTGTCGGGGCGCACCCCCTTGGGAGGGATCCAATCGGCTCCCTCCCATCACCCCCCGCGGCCTTCTGTGCATGCACAGAAGTACGCCAGAGGGACTTCTGGGTGTTTAACCGGGAAGTCCCTCTGTCTGGATCCATCGCAAAGGGCAATTCTTATCGGGAGAGTTGTCCTTTGAGTTATTCTTGGTACATACCGCAGTAATGAACTGCAGTATGTACCCGAAGACAGACGGGATGTACCACATAGCGTATCCTTAGTACATCCCGCCCACAAGGACAAGCCAAATTCAGGCATATAATTGTTTATGTACTTTAGCAAATAACATTTGTAAGAAATCTCTTTAAAGAAACACCTGACAGAACGTGATTTCCACTCCAATGTCATGTTGCTGGCTTATAGAGAAAGGGTTATAAATATAGTGACTTTTGAAATTGTTTAAAGAATTGATAACTCCTACATTTTACCAGTTGTTATTGCATAATAGCCAAATAAAAAGGGTTCATAGTGTAGATGTCTGTCCATGTGCATGTGTGTGCTGCCTCTCTAGGCTCAGTTCATGCTCTTTACATAGAAGCGAAGGAGGTGCATATAAGGGGAAGAGCATCATAGCCTAGGCTGGTAGCACCAAAACAGAAGACAAAAAATATTTAAATCATTCACATCAGTCCTTACCCCAGAATAATCCTTGAGTGCTATGCCTGCTGCTGCTGGGAGTGGATTTCCATCCCAGAAGGGGACCAGGAAGACTACTAGTAGTACTTAAAAAAAAACAATTGACTGTTAAACAATCCTTTACAAGGGGGAGCAAGTATGACAGCAGTCACCCAGTTGCATAGTGGATCACTGATGCTATAACATTTATGCTGGTATTAGATGTGCATGCAATATCCACAAATAATGCAGTGGATTTTAGATAGTTAATTTAGGTCCTGTGTCGCCGCTACCAAATCCCATCTAGATTCCACTTCATTAGAAAAGTAATTCCCAACCTGGCAGCAGCCCCTTGATGAACAACACAGCACCCCTTTATGGACAACAAAGCACCCCTGCAGAGTGCGGATGGACCACCTGCAGAGTCAGCAAACAATAATAGCGTAGCTGACACACACAAAATAAACTGAAAAAAATATATTTTAAAATTTGTTTTTGTGGAATGATAATTATATTTAATGTCATGCCTTCAGCATAGGATTTGTTATGTTACACTAATTCACATTAGCAGCCCCACCTAGTGGTCAGGACAGTAGCATCTTAAATCTGATCTATTTTGTCCTTCTTAACATTCCATAGCAGTCTAGCAATGCATTTTGGGCTAAAGAGCTGTAAGCAGCCATTTTCTTTCTCACATGGTCCCAGACAGTCATCATTACATATGCTCAACCTGGTACAGCATCCGATGGTGAGTTCTAAGCTTCAACTGTGCCATCATATTGTAGATCTGCTTAGTCAGTAATGCATGTCAGCTGTACTATGTGACATTGCAGCCTGTACTTTGCATACTGTATGTTTCATGTTGTTTGCATATCCCATGTTATGTATATGTGTGCCTTGCATTCCCATGTACATATAGTAATTGTTTTTCGTTGTTTGTTTTCAGTTTTACCATCACTTATCATTACTTATCATCACTTATCATCTCATCACACACACGTGCACACTTATTTATAAGCATCGATCTGTGTACATCTGCGCAAGTTCCTCTATCAAATAATAAACTCAGTTCTTCAGATCACATCTGACTGGATTATTGGAAGATAGAGTATTGGTTATGCTGGCTGCTCCAAATTTGTCAGACACAGTGCGGGGCAGTACAGTAAAACATCGTGCTCCCAGCGTGTGATGCATATATCTGACTTTGTCAGCAACAGTTTCTATCAGCAAGTGGGACACATACCGACTCACAGATCTGTTACACTGCCAGCCAGAGCTATCTGCATATGATAGTACAAGAGTTTCTATACAGTCTAACCGTGTAAGCTCAGTAATAGGAGTACCGCCATTGACTACACAGGAATTTCACACTGTCAGTATAGCCACCCGCATATGACAGCACAAGAGTTTCTATACAGTCTAACCATGGCAGCTCAGCAATAGGAGTACCGCCATTGACTACACAGGAATTTCACACTGTCAGTACAGCCACGAGCACATGTCAAGACAACAGTCCCTGCACAGTCAAACAGCCTAACAACAGTCCCAAGACCTTGACTACTCAGAGACCTGCTACAGTGTCAGCTCAGTTATCTGCACATTACAATACAGCAGCCTCTACACAGTCAAGCATTTCCATTCCATCATCATGTCACAGAAAATGACATCTTCATACAAAACAAGGGCCCTGATTCAGAGCCGTTCGTTAGAGGCAGTACACTCGTTGCGTTCCGATGTTGAGTAACCGCGCATGTGTCGGTGTTACACTGCGCATGTGCGTACGGCAGATTGCGAGTTTTTTTTGTCTCGTTCGTCAAATAGCGTACAGGAAGTGACATGTCAAATGTGATTGACAGAACAGGCCGTTTTTGGGCGTTGACGGGGGTGGCGTGGCGAGGCGTTTTTGGGGCGTACATACATTAACAAATGCGAACGTCAAATGTGTTCGTACCAACTCATACGTCACTGGATGATCCTCTTTCCCTTCAAAATGCTCGCACAGCTTAGGGGCTGGATAACTCGACCACAGTGGCGATGGCCTTCTCCTCCGTCCCGGCACTCCACGATGTTGCATCGATTAATCACGGCTTGTCAGAAACTCAATTAGTGTTGGATTGAAAACCGGCTTGGTATGTGTTTGGAAAGCAGTTTTTTTGGATAGCACAAAACCGAACGCAGGTGGAAATCATAGCTGCTAATGTCAGGATTACACAATCAATTAGCGTACATTTGTGGGGGTGTATTTTGGCCGCAATGTGTTCGTTTTTGGACTATTGTAACAATAATGTCATCATGTTTAGGTTTGGTCCCTCATTTTGTGTTTGCAAGGTGTTTTTTCCTCCTTAGGTAATGTTTTAAACGTTCCTTAACGAGCATTTTTTTTTAAATGTGTAATTTTTTAGTTTGAACGTTGTTGGCTTGTGGGCCCGGATTAAAAGTAACCCATTTTTTCAATAATGTCAGAATACAAAGTCGTACATTTCTGGTAAATTTATTGGTATCCACCCAAAAAAAAATACACATATTGAACTCCAACATTTTGGGCAGTGTTCCACAATATTTATTAATTGTGCAAACAATAATTTTTGGGTAAACGTAAATGCAAAAATTAAAAACAATTAACAAGAAAGGAGAGGGAAGTTTTGGCCAGAAAGGAATATGAGGCAAGCACAGAAGGAGTGTGGGAAAAGTAGCCAATGGTGTCACCGTTTTTTCGCCCGTTTGGCTGGGGGAGGGAGGGCGCCAGACCGGGTCCGGGATGTCATCGGGCTGGCCTGTCCAGAGGCAGATGTTGTGGCCTCTGGACTAGGCACAGGGCTAGGCACATTTGGAGGATTGGCTGATGTTGTGCCAGAGGTGGAGGATCCTGATGTTCCGGCAGGAAGGGAGGTCGGCTCCACCATGTGCTGGCGAACGAGCTGCTCCAGGGCAGTGGCGATGCGGATGTTGGCCCTGGTATTTTCCGCCAGGGCCTGACCAATGGTCACGTTGGCCGCAGCATTTTGCTCCAGGGCCTCAGCCACCCGTACCAGACTGGCGTCCATCCTCTTCAGAATCTCCGTATGGAAATCCGATTTAATATTGAGTTCTGTGAGGAGGGACACTGCCTGCGAGGGGGATTGCCCTGGACTGGCTTCTGCAGGGTCCTCAGCCGGATGTACTGGTTCCTCCCCTGCAGAGCCAGCAGAAATTCTGCGGCCAAGGCTCCCCTCTGGAGCAGACTCATCCGCCTGTGTCTCTGTTGGAAAAATGAGAAAAGACTCACATTAGAATCTACATATTGGCACAATAACATTTCACAGTTGGTGACATCACAACATTTACCTGGGACAACATGAGGAGCCGCAAAGTCTGGCATGTCCGTATCCATGTTGGACACGCCAAACACCTCCACAGGCTGCACACACCCCTGTGCCAGCTCTTCTAAATCCGTCAACTCCAATGACACAGGGGTGGGACCTCCACCTGTCCCCCTTGCATGCCTAGCCCTGTCTGCCATTTTTTGTTTCAGGCGATATTTGAAGTCTTGCCATCTGTGGGTTAAATTGGAACCATTACTTTTTATTTGATTTGGTTTTTGGTTTTAGGGTGGTCAAGTGTTTACTTACTTCCGTTTGACATCCCGGGCTAGACGGACATAATCACCCACCCTATTGACATCCACGGCTACCTCTTCCCACATTCTCCACTTCTGGCTTGCACTCATATTCCTGTCTGCCTGTGGCAGGATGTCCACACACTTCTGAATCAAAACCTCCATCTCCTTTCTTGTGAATTGTGGCTGCCTTTTCTTTTTGGCAGCTTTGCCCGGAATACTGGGCCCAGCAGCCTCTTCCATGTCATCCTCCTCACCTATTTGGGTAAATTTGCAGAATTCTCAACTTCACAACTTGCACAATATTATGTTTATAATTAATCATTGAGTCAAAATGCATGAAATACTTACCGCCTGACTGTTGTCCATTGTTTCCCTGGTCTGTTGCCATGTGTGATGTTCAAACTAGAAATACACCAAAATTGTGTTTTTGTCTCGTGACGTATTTATACATGCGTCCTTATTTTGCGGCCGCATCATTGATTGTGCGTTCCTCTGATCCTTCCTTAATTTGTGCGGGAAACGAAACACTATTTATGGCTTGGGACGTCTCGACTCGAGGTGGCGTTTATTGAATGTTGGAGGTTACGTTGGTTGGAGTTGATTGTTGGCTGGTTTCGGAGATTGCGTTTTTTGTGGTTTTTTTTTTTTTCGGGTTTTCTTTGTTTTCCGTTCTTTTTTTTTCCATTTTGAATTTTTTGGTCGTTTCCAGTTTTGGTAAGTTTGGGGAAGTATAACTTTGGGTCAATTTGTCTCTCATTCTGGTGTCGATTTTTCTAATAAGTTTTTCCCGTCATTTCATCTCTCTTAGGTTTTATTTTGGCTCTGCCCCAAAGACATTTTGGTCCGGTTTCTTATATATTAGCTCTTGGTAAGTTCATGTGTTAAACTGTTTAGGAAATGTTCTTGTTTGTCTGTACACAACTTTGGTTGGCCTTCCACATGTAACGTTTTTTTTTGCAAATTCGAACTCTGTGTTTTTTGAACATTATTTTATGCGGCGTTATTGTGCCTTGTATTTGCGAACTAGTTAGCGCATTTTTACTACTTCCTATTGTGCCTTGTATTTGCGAACTAATTAGCGCATTTTTACTACTTCCTATTGTGCCTTGTATTTGCGAACTAATTAGCGCATTTTTACTACTTCCTATTGTGCCTTGTATTTGCGAACTAATTAGCGCATTTTTACTACTTCCTATTGTGCCATGTATTTGCGAACTAATTAGCGCATTTTTACTACTTCCTATTGTGCCATGTATTTGCAAAATAATTAGCGCATTTTTACTACTTCCTATTGTGCCTTGTATTTGCGAACTAATTAGCGCATTTTTACTACTTCCTATTGTGCCTTGTATTTGCGAACTAATAGCGCATTTTTACTACTTCCTATTGTGCCTTGTATTTGCGATCTAATTAGCGCATTTTTACTACTTCCTATTGTGCATTGTATTTGCGAACTAATTAGCACATTTTTACTACTTCCTATTGTGCCATGTATTTGCGAACTAATTAGCGCATTTTTACTACTTCCTATTGTGCCTTGTATTTGCGAACTAATTAGCGCATTTTTACTACTTCCTATTGTGCCTTGTATTTGCAAACTAATTAGCGCATTTTTACTACTTCCTATTGTGCCTTGTATTTGCGAACTAATTAGCGCATTTTTACTACTTCCTATTGTGCCTTGTATTTGCGAACTAATTAGCGCATTTTTACTACTTCCTATTGTGCCTTGTATTTGCGAACTAATTAGCGCATTTTTACTACTTCCTATTGTGCCTTGTATTTGCGAACTTATTAGTGCATTTTTACTACTTCCTATTGTGCCTTGTATTTGCGAACTAATTAGCGCATTTTTACTACTTCCTATTGTGCCTTGTATTTGCGAACTAATTAGCGCATTTTTACTACTTCCTATTGTGCCTTGTATTTGCGAACTAATTAGCGCATTTTTACTACTTCCTATTGTGCCATGTATTTGCGAACTAATTAGCGCATTTTTACTACTTCCTATTGTGCCATGTATTTGCGAACTAATTAGCGCATTTTTACTACTTCCTATTGTGCCATGTATTTGCGAAATAATTTGCGCATTTTTACTACTTCCTATTGTGCCATGTATTTGCGAAATAATTAGCGCTTTGTGAAATGTGTATTCATCCCTTAAAAATGTTTTTTTTTGCCTGGAGCATTGGTTGCTTACATTTGGCCTCAATTTGACGTAGTGTGCGCAACGTCGTTTTGCTCTTTGCCCAAATGTGTGTGTGTCCCCTTTTATGTTTTGTCTTGCTTAAATTTGTGATAATGACATGGCCAGCATAAAATGATGTATATTTTTGATGTAATTTTTTGCAGTTACAACATATCATGACAATACCCCGGCATGTAAGCATCAATGGATGGTATTTTCAAGCAAAGTTACATGTATTTTTATTGGGTGGGGTAAAAAGGCTGACATTCCAATGTTGTCATTTCAGGTTGATATGGGTCGGATTGTTCTGGCCCTGCTCCCGGAAGCCGACCAACCTCAGTCTCGTCCCAGGCGTAGGCATCGTAGGCGTGCAAGGCCCCAGATATTTCGAACACGTGTCACCCTTTTTGGAATGCCAGATGATGAGGTTTTAAGATGATACCGTCTTCCTCCAAAAATCATCATAGACACTCTCTCATTAATAGAGAGTGATCTTGAGCGGCAAATTGACAGTCCTACAGCAATTCCACCACTTACGCAATTTATGGTGGTGTTACATTTCTGTGCCTCAGGATCGTTCCAAACAACGGTGGGAATAGTGGCGGGCATCTCACAATCCTCCTTTTCCCGGATCCTGAGGGCAGTGATGGAGGCACTTTTCAAGCACCTCCATCATTTTATTCAAATGCCTTTGGATATGGGTGCCATTAGTGTGGCCAAGGCCAATTTTTACCAAATAGCTGGCTTCCCACACATCATAGGGGTTGTGGATGGTACTCACATACCACTTCAGCCTCCAGCATGGCTGGAGGCAATATTTAGAAACCGGAAACACTATCACTCCCTGAATGTAATGGTGGTATGTGATGCCTCCCTCCAGATCCTGTCCCTGAATGCAAAATTACCAGGAAGTGCACATGACTCCTTCGTCATCCGGCAATCAGGGATATGGCACAAATTAACCAACCTACAAGCTGGTGATGCGTGGCTTCTGGGTAAGTGGAGACCTTTAGTACATAACAATGTTAAGCTTCATACAGAGTGAGCCTGATGTTGACTTTTCGTTTTCACAGGAGACAGTGGCTACCCTTGCACGCCCTGGCTGCTCACTCCTTATTTGGCTCCCACACCAGGGCCACAAAGTGAGTATAATTCCGCACTTACAGCCACCAGGCAAGTGGTGGAGCGCTGTATCGGCCTTTTAAAAGGCCGATTCAGATGCCTCCACCGCTCTGGTGGCGAACTCATGTATTTGCCGGATATGGTTTCGAAAATTGTGGTCCTGTGTGGGATATTTCACAACATCACCATAAGGAGTGGGGTCCCAATGCAGCCAGAGGATGCCTTACCTGAGGATGGCCCCCCCGAGGTTGGTCGGAGGTCAGTATGTGGGGGGGCCATACGCGATGATGTGGTGGCCAGATTTTTTAGGTAATTATTTGAAAAAAAACAGTGTTGATACCTAATGTGGTTGGGTTTGTTTGAGAACATCTAATTTTTGGCTAATTTTTTTCTCCCTCTTCTGTTTTTTTACATAATCTTTGGCACTCCAACGATGACTACTTCCTGCTACCCTTACAAAACCTGTATGTGGATATTTTGTGGATATATTCTGGAACCCTTATTGCCACGCCATATATGTGGAATCATGTTGGCATGGTCCTTCGTCAACCAGTTCTTGATTTTTTTTTTGTGATGTTGGTTTTTTGGTATGTGTTGTATTTGAGATTATCATTGTGTGTTTTGTTTGTGAGTGACCACTTTGATTTTTCAGTTATGTTGCTAATAAATGTTTTGAGAGTGAAATGTTGTCCCTTTTTTGGAACGTTACCACCAAGTGTAACCAGGTTCACACACGTTACATTTGACTAAGGGGTAATCCAGTACTGACGCCATTTGAGCAAAAATGTTTTCTTTATTCAGGGTCCAAACCAACACCAAAAGGAAGCCTGTACAATCCTTTTGCTTCGTAATATTGCTCTAAGCTGCTTGCACACCAACTAGGAACCTGTAAAATGTAGAAATATCTAATTGTGACTACACCAAAAAAGGGAAATCAGATTTGTACTGTTAGGTGTTTCTTGTGGCTGTTTGACCTAAAAATACAACACACACTCTTATTGACAAAAATTTGAAATCCTTGCAGGAACACTCTACTTATGTCAGGGTAAACAATATGTGGTTTTGAAAAAACGAATGAACCAGAACGTAACTTCAAACAAAACAATTTATTTACAGAATGGGCAAAAAAAAACCAACTACTCCCTAAGGAGGACCGACATACGGTCAAGGACCACCAGCACCCCGATGATATTGCTGTGCATCTGGGCCACACAGGCGGATAAATTGGCCCGAAGCCTCTGTTCCTCTGTGGGTGAGAAAAGTGTGGGGATTAATCCAACAATAGTGAAACCACATTAAAAAAAATAAAAAAATAAAAAACAACAAAAAACATTTTAAAAAAACTGCATTAAAACTCATCACACTAAAATGGTGTAGGGCAAAAATACAAGGCCTATGTCCAAATTCCGACAGGTGTGCTATGTGTATGTTGAAAACAGCAGTAACAGGTTACGGCAATCGCCCAAAACCACTTAATTTTGGAAATTAAACACAAAAAAAAAAAAAAAAGAATACATACAAACAGTTTGTGATGATAAAAAACTGCAAAAAAAAACATACCGGAAGACCCAACGCCAGCTACAGAAGGCCCTCCATCGTCCTCCTCGGAGGTGGGTCCATTCCCCAAAGATCGGGGCGGTGTAATGACCGACTCCGGGAAGGGGGTCATTCTAAGAGGGGTGGTTGGAGGAGAGGGGGAATTGGGACGGAGGGGAAGGAGTCCAGAAAAATCTGACTGAGGGTGTAGGAAGGCTGGGGAGGAGTGGGGAATAGGGGAAGGAGTGGAGTTGGAGTGTTGGCTGGGGGTGGGGGAGAGTGGCCGTGATCGTCGTCTGGCGGGACGCTGACGGCGTAGTCTTCGCTGGGCCCCTAAAAGATGGGAAACAAATTGGGGTTAGTTCCAACACAAATCCGCGCACAAAAACAATTTCAAATGCACCCCCAAAAACAAAAAAAAAAATGATATGAGGAGAATGAATAAATATGAAACAGGGAAAACATGGCCATGCAGATATGAGGAGAATGAATAAATATGAAAGACAGGGAAAACATGGCCATGCAGATATGAGGAGAATGAATAAATATGACAGACAGGGAAAACATGGCCATGCAGATATGAGGAGAATGAATAAATATGAAAGACAGGGAAAACATGGCCATGCAGTTAGGGCCAAAAAGACAAACATGAAAACCACAATCCATTAAACTTACTTTCAGCGATCTGCATGCGAAAGAATGCCAGCAAGCGGGGCGTCTGCCGTTGCAGGTCCGACCACCTGCGCTCCAGCTGCCCGATATGGCGGCGTGAGCCGAAGGAGCGCAGGCGGGCCCGAACCTCCGCATATGCGGATCGCTTCTCGCGGTTGGTGATGGGTGGAGGCTGGCTGGTGATCCGCCTATCCATCACCTCCGTAAGCACCAGCAGCTCGCGCCTGGTGAATGCGGAGGCTCTCATGATGGCAATGGAGTTTTTCCTAAAAATCATTTTTGATAAAGTGCTCCCAAATTTTATGATTGGCTAATGTATTTAGGAAATTAACAGGAGCAATTCTATTGGTTAGTGTATGAGTCATGTGTTCGACAGGGCCAGAAATCTGTGGAGACTTATGATAGGCTTAATGCAGTGACATGCGTAAGCAAATTTACATAAAGAAATGAACTCCAGGAAATATGCGGGTATAAAAACAAATAGACCAATTATTTAATTGGGGCTAACATGTATTTTGACAATTAAAAGCGAATGTTTAAGCCGTACGTATTCTGCGGGTAAACACAAACACGGACATAAATAAAGTTTATTGCATTGTGTAAAAAAAAACAAAAAAACAATTAAGCTAATTGATATATTGATTGGCATGTTACGATTGAGGGAGGTAGGCAGAATAAACGAGCAGTTAATCGAAATGTGACAGTCCAACTTCCAGGTAGTACTAGTGCGTGCGTTCCCTTCAAACCACTTCGGGGATGTACGCTCGCTATTTGGCACGCTCGTTAGTTAGAGGAGGGGTCGCTTGAGTTTGGGGAGGATGTTTTGATGCGAACGAAAATACGAGCGTGTGCCTGAATTTAAATATTTTTTTACGTTCGCCCAATGTACGAACGGCCACTTGCGTCCGGGTCTGAATGAGGGCCAAGAAGGTCCCAAGTCTCTAGTTCCTCCAAATCTTTATCTGTCAGCAATGCAGACATAATGGCACGCGCAAAAGCGGAAGCTGCAAAAGTTCGGGCCGCCTTTGCTGTACAAGAGATGCAATTGAAAATAGAAAAATCACGTTTAGAAGCAGAGAAAGATATGGAGAGGTCACGTCTGGATGCAGAAAGAGTTGTGGAGAAACAACACCTAGAAGCAATTAGTGAGAAGCTCACTGCAGAGATGGAGGCAGCAGCTGCTGTCGCTGAAGCACAATTCTTAGAATCTGTAGAACTTATTAATATAGGGAAGATCAATGTGCTTGACACAGAGCTTGG
This sequence comes from Taudactylus pleione, assembly GCA_031769625.1. Classification (NCBI taxonomy): domain Eukaryota; kingdom Metazoa; phylum Chordata; class Amphibia; order Anura; family Myobatrachidae; genus Taudactylus; species Taudactylus pleione. The sequence continues at coordinate 460,566 of JAUIMM010000581.1, read as the reverse complement.
ATCGCAGAATTCATTGCAACGCACATCAGAATATGTAAATCAAGCATCCAAAATGAGCAGCATACCTCAATCAGTACAAAGCATGCATTCAGATTTCATCAGTGAAACAAGCCAAACACACAATGCAGCGCCCCCACTAGTCAACAGTGAACTGCAAACTTGCAAACAAGAGAATTCTAGACACAGGGAAACCATGAGGGACAACCTTCCCCCACACCAGATGTCTGAATCTGCAAACTACAACAAAGGCACAACTACCCGCACACAAAAGTGGTATGATACAAGCCAACAGGAACCATACAATCCTAACAGGTATGACCATGCACCATTTACTCACCATGTTAATGCACAAACAGCATCTCCTAGAGCCAATCAAGACACATTAGACTTTGCCAAGTTTCTTGCTCGCCGTGAGCTGGTCACAAACGGACTCTCAAAGTTCAATGATCGCCCTGAGAGCTTCAGAGCTTGGCAATCCTCTTTCCAAAATATAATCAGAGGGTTAGGCCTTTCACATAGTGAAGAGACAGACCTTTTAATTAAATGACTTGGGAATGAATCCGCTGAAAATTCTAGAAGGTTAAGAGTGATCAATATCAATCACCCTGAGAATGGCCTTAACAAGATCTGGGATAGATTAAATGAGTGCTACGGCTCACCAGAGATAATAGAAAGTGCACTATTCAAAAGAATTGATGATTTCCCTAGGTTACCTAACAAAAGCTATCAGAGACTGAGAGAATTAAGTGACTTACTAATGGAGCTTCAAGTAGCCAAGTGTGAGGGAGACTTACCAGGACTTGCCTTCCTCGACAAAGTCAGAGGCATTAACCCTATAGTGCAAAAGCTACCTTACAATCTGCAGGAGCAATGGCTCATCCATGGTTCCAAATATAAACAACGTACCATTTCCACCATTCTCTGTTTTTGTGGACTTTGTGCACCAACAAGCTAAGACCAGGAATGATCTTAGTTTTGCCTTTACCCTGACTAGCTCAACCCCTATTCTACCTAACCACCGCAAAATGTCAGTCGCAGTTCACAACACTAATGTGCATTATACAGATTCTTCCCACAGGTCTACCTATTCTACTCGTCAAGAGAACAAAGATAAAGATCCTGCCAAGCAGTGTCCCCTGCATAACAAACCGCATCCCCTCCTGAAATGCAGAGCCTTCAGAGAAAAGTCCCTGGAGAACCGCAAAACATTCCTAAGAGAAAACGGCATCTGCTACAAGTGCTGCTCTTCTACAACCCACCTTGCCAAGGATTGTAAGGTTAGTGTTAACTGCACAGAATGTCACAGCACAGAACACAACACAGCTCTACATCCTGGACCTTCCCCATTGACTTTACAACACAGTTATGGTGACATAGAGCATGGCGGGGAGCTCAGTGTGGAGCAAAGAGACACTACTGCGGTAATACCAGAGATAACTTCACAAGGTACTGAAGTCTGCAAAGATACTATTAGTGGCAAATCTTGCTCCAAAATCTGTTTAGTCAGAGTCTACCCCAATGGTCAACCAGAGAAAGCCGTCAAACTTTATGCAATCCTAGACGACCAATGTAACAAGTCCCTAGCCAGATCAACCTTCTTTGAGACCTTTAATATCAAAGGACCCAGCACTCCATACTCCTTAAGGACTTGTGCAGGGTGTTTTGAGACAATGGGGAGGAGAGCAATCGGCTATCAAGTCGAGTCCATAGACAGAAAGACATGCCTTCCCTTACCCACTATCACTGAATGCAATGAGATCCCTGATAATAGATCTGAAATCCCTACACCAGACGCAGCTATCCATCATGCACATTTGAAACGTATAGCACATCTGATACCAGAACTGGACCCACTAGCCCAGATAATTCTACTCATTGGGAAAGATACCTTACGAGTCCACAGAGCCAGAAGTCAGGTTAACGGTCCACACAATGCTCCTTATGCTCATAGATTAGACCTAGGATGGGTCATAAGAGGAGAAGTATGTCTTGGAAAAGTGCATAAACCAGCTACTGTCAACAGCATGCTTACCTGTACTTTAGAAATCGGACGCCCTTCTCTATTTCAACCATGTCACAATCACTTCCTCATAAAGGAACTACCACACTGCACTGCCATAGACTCTCCTAGTGACAACCACATCTGTGACAGCTACCAAGAACATTTCAGGTGCACAGTCTTCCAAAGAACAAAAAGGGATGATCAAGTCACAATGTCCATAGAGTACAATCTATTCCTGGAAATAATAAAAAAGGGACTAGTCAAAGATGATGCCAACAGCTGGGTTGCACCTCTACCCTTTAAAACACACAGATGGCACCTACCTAACAACAGAGAATAAGTATTTAAACACTTCTCTTCACTAAAACGCACTTCCACAGGAAGCCAGAAATGAAAGATCACTTCTCTTTCATGGACAAAATATTTGAGAACGGTCATGCTGAGATAGCTCCCATTCTTAAAGACACAGATGAATGCTGGTACTTACCAATGTTTGGAGTATACCACCCAAAGAAACCTGGTCAGATCAGAGTCGTGTTTGATTCCAGTGTCAAGTTTGAAGGCATCTCCTTAAATGATGTTCTCCTGACAGGACCAGACCTTAACAACAAACTCCTTGCAATACTCATACGTTTCCGCAAGGACTCTATTGCCTTCACAGCTGACATTCAACAAATGTTTCATTGCTTCCTCGTGAGGGAAAGTGACAGGAATTTCCTAAGATTCCTTTGGTTCAGAGACAACGACCTCTCTAAAGATATTGCAGAGTACCGCAGGAGGGTACACATCTTTGGTAACAGCCCTTCCCCTGCAGTTGCAATCTACGGACTCAGACGTTCAGCTCAAGAGGGTGAGCTAGAGTATGGTTCTGATGTTAGACAACTTGTGGAAAAAGATTTCTATGTAGATGACTGTTTAAAATCTATACCAACGGATGAGACAGCAATCATCCTCCTCAAGAGAGCTCAGGAAATGCTTGCCTGCTCTAATCTCAGGCTTCACAAAATAGCTTCCAACAGCAAAAGAGTGATTAAGGAACTGATTTTCCACCAGGTCAACGTAGCCTTGGACTCTTATGGGACTTAATATCTGACTCCTTTACCTTCCAAGTGAACAGTGGGGAAAGACCCTACACCCGCAGAGGTGTCTTGTCTGTTATAAACACCTTGTATGACCCCCTAGGATTTGCTGCTCCTGTCACTATCCAAGGTAAAGCCTTGCTCAGAGACCTAACCTGCAAGTTATCTGACTGGGACATGCCACTGTCTCCTCAGAAAAGAGATTTGTGGGAGGAGTGGAAAAGTTCTCTGTCCACCTTAACCAACCTTTATATTACACATTCATATGCTCCTGTGCCTTCTACAGAAGTACAAAACCAGAGACTATGTGTATTTTCTGACGCTTCAATCAAAGCAATTGCCACTGTTGCATATATTAAAACTGTGGATATTAGAGGCCAGTGTCATATTGGGTTTGTCATGGGCAAAGCAAAGTTAGCACCACTTCCAGAGCATACCATACCCAGGCTGGAACTTTGTGCTGCAGTGCTAGCTGTGACAACGATCCATACCATGATCTCAAATTGTCAACTTGAGACACACAGATTCCAAAGATTCTCTACTTGGAGATCACTTCTTAGAGCAATTACCTGCCTAACTCATATAGCCCATTCATTTAAACGTGACAAATTTCTTAGAGTGACTGAATGTATAGGTTGGCATCACTGTCAAAATATTTACGCAACCAAAGAATTACAAATTCACTCAAACATCAACACTAAAGGTGTAGAGAGATACCTCAGGTGCAAAGTTGTACATGGACTTTCAACCTGCCTCATTCTTCTCATATGGGAGGTACGTGGGAAAGGATGATTGGCATAAACACAGAATCCTTGGTTCCATATTCCTTCAAGTAGGTACTGCAAGACTTATTCACGAGAGTTTAACAACTTTCATGGCTGAAGTCTCAGCTATCATCAATGCCAGACCTTTGACTTCAGTTTCTAATGACCCAGAAGATCCGCTTCTGCTTACTCCTACTACTCTTCTTACTCAGAAGACCGGGACTGTCTATGCTCCTTCTGGAGAGTTTACCAACAAAGACTTATTCAAATGACAATGGAGGCAAGTTCAAAGCCTAGCAAATACCTTTTGGGACAGGTGGAAAAGACAATATATCTCTACCCTGCAGCCAAGGACCAAGTGGCAAGTTGCCAAACCCAACCTAAAACCTGGTGACATTGTGCTTGTCAGCGATTGCCAGGCACAACGTAATGAGTGGCCTTTGAGTATTGTCACCAAGACGTTCCCGAGCAAGGACAGAAACGTTTGTAAGGTCGAAGTCAAGATCTGTAAGCAAGGAGAGACTAAGTTATTTCTCAGACCAGTGTCTGAACTGTTTTTACTGTTACCTACTTAGAGTTTAAATTTGTGGTATCAATGATACCAGACGGGGAGTGTCATGCCTTCAGCATAGTATTTGTTATGTTACACTAATTCACATTAGCAGCCCCACCTAGTGGTCAGGACAGTAGCATCTTAAATCTGATCTATTTTGTCCTTCTTAACATTCCATAGCAGTCTAGCAATGCATTCTGGGCTAAAGAGCTGTAAGCAGCCATTTTCTTTCTCACATGATCCCAGACAGTCATCATTACATATGCTCAACCTAGTACAGCATCCGATGGTGAGTTCTAAGCTTCAACTGTGCCATCATATTGTAGATCTGCTTAGTCAGTAATGCATGTGAGCTGTACTATGTGAAATTGCAGCCTGTACTTTGCATACTGTATGTCTCATGTTGTTTGCATATCCCATGTTATGTATATGTTTGCCTTGCATTCCCATGTACATATAGTAATTGCTTTTCATTGTTTGTTTTCAGTTTTACCATCACTTATCATTACTTATCATCACTTATCATCTCATCACACACACGTGCACACTTGTTTATACGCATCAATCTGTACATCTACGCAAGTTCCTCTATCAAATAATAAACTCAGTTCTTCAGATCACATCTGACTGGATTATTGGAAGATAGCATATTGGTTATGCTGGCTGCTCCAAATTTGTCAGACACTTAGTGCGGGGCAGTACATTTAACTTTAAATTTTTTTATACTGGGGAAGAGCACCCCTGGATTGACAGAGCACCCCGTTGGACATCACAGCACCCCTTTATGAACTGCAGCCCTAGCCCCTTGATGGACAGAAAAACACTGCAGCACCCCTTTATGGACAACACAGCAGCAGCCGTTTATGTACTGCACACCCAGCTCCTTGATTGACTGGACAACAGTGACACAGCAGCACCCCTTTATGTACTGATTACTGAAGCCCCCCATATGTAATGCAGCCCCAGCCCCTTTATTAACAACACAGCAGCAGCCCTTTATGTACTGCAGCCCCAGCCCCTTGATTGACAGGACAACAGTGACACAGCAGCACCCCTTTATGTACTGCAGCCCCAGACCCTTTATGGACAACACAGCAGCAGCCTCCAACCCCAGCCCCCAATAGGACAACACAGTGACACAGCAGCACGTGCACAGACAGAGCACAGACAAAGCAACACGTCTGTTCTGTACACTCTTTACAGCCAGAGTGAAAATGGCACCGATCACCTCGACCTTTATACAATCCAAAACCCGCGAGAAACCGGGAGGATGATGCGTTTTGCCTCGTTTTCGGATCCGAGTCAGGCGGGAAGACTCGAACCAGACTCGGATCTCGGCTCAGATACACAAGGTTCGGGTGTGTCCATTTCCCGGAGAACCGGACCCATTCATCTCTAATTTTCATATGTACTAAGCCCCAGCCACCTGATTTTCGATGCAGAGGGTAACACCAGGTTTTTCTGGCATTACCCTATAGAAACATATGGGCGTCCTACCGCATCCCACTCCCCTCCACTTCGCCGCCACCGCCCAACTACCCCACACCTCACACTGCCGAACCTCCTCACCTCAGCCTCCTGCAGGCTCCAGGTGCTCCTCCTGGGTCACCCGCCTCCTTCATCTCACCTTCCAGGTGCAAGGAGGAGGAGCCCGGGACTTCCTGCAGAGGTCACCAGCAGGAAGCTCCCGGGGCTAGGAGGGGTTGGAGACCCGCGGAGACCCCCTCCCCTGGCGGTGGAAGCTTTGCAAAGGGCAGATCTTATTGCAAGTTAGTGCATATGCGATTAGTATTGTTGCGGTGACTGTCGGGATGTAAACCGCACGGTTAGTACATTAAAATTAAATTGTTAAATATATAATTTATCCCTGGCACACTACTGTACATGCCCAAGTTATCTTTGAATGGGTGGTCATACTGGTGCTGATAGTACTACAAGCTTGCCCATGGCTGCCAGAGCAGACTTGTATACTGCGCTATACTCTGCTGATTAAGTGGCTGTGTCCAGAGACTCACAAGTGGCTGTGCTGATAAAGTGACTGTGTATAGGGGGCACACTGCACGCTGATATATGCTGTGCTATACTCGGCTGATTTAGTGGCTGTGTCCAGAGACTCACAAGTGGCTGTGTGTACAAAAAAAAAAAAAGTTTAAAAAAGTAAAAAAAACTTTCAAGAAAGTTAAAAGTTTAAAAAGTAAAAGAAAATACAAAACATATTTTTTGGTGCTGCACCCCACTGTGTATGCAGGCACCATGACTCCTTGGGCTGTAGCCCACTGTGTATACAAGTACTGTGACTCCTTGGGCTATAGCCCACTGTGTATACAAGTACTGTGACTCCTTGGGCTGTAGCCCACTGTGTATACAAGTACTGTGACTCTGCAGGCCATAGCCCACTGTGTATACAAGCACTGTGGCTCCTTGGGCCTTAGCCCTCTGTGTAATCAAGCACTGTGACTCCTTGGGCCATAGCCTACTGCGTATACAAGTACTGTGACTCTGCAGGCCATAGCCCTCTGTGTATACAAACACTGTGACTTCTTGGGATGTAGCCCTCTGCATATACAAGTATTGTGACTCTGCAGGGCGTAGCCCACTGTATATACAAGCATCCTGACTCCTTGTGCCATAGCCCTTTGTGTATACAAGCACCGTAATTCTTTGGGCCTTAGCCCTCTGGTATACAAGCACCATGACTCCTTTGGCCGTAGCCCTCTGTATAACTGTATACAAGCACTGTGACTCCTTGGGCCTTAGCCCTATGTGTATGCAAGCATACATACTTACAGTACATACATATATACATACATACATAAGGGTAAGTGGGCCCTGCTCATAAGCTTACAATCTATACAAGCACCGTGACTCCTTGGGCTGTAGCCCTCTGTGTATACAAGCACCGTGACTCCTTGGGCCTTACCCTTTGTGTGTCCATAACACACAAGTACTGTGGCTCCGCAGTGAGTGGCAATGTTTCATAGATGTGCTTTAAACTGCAGTGTCTGTGCCGCTGCTCTGTCGTATTAGTAACCAGCCAGCTCACTGCAGCCTTTGGCCAATAGTGGTGAAAACAATATTGTGAGCTGTGAGGTGGTCTAAATTGAATGTAAATGACTGCAAATTAATGTTATTGAGGTTAATAATACTCTAGGACAGTGGTTCCCAAACAGTGCACCGCGGCACCCTGGGGTACCACGGGACACTTGCAGGGGTGCCTCAGGTTGGTTGTCCAGCACCAAATCAAATTATTTATACTCAATGTAATGTAAATATTTAGACAAACAGAAGCACAAACCTATCCACCACCACATAACTGAACCTAAGGATGACAGGTAAGCACAATTTACTTCACTTTACTACTTCACTACAATTTTTTCTGAATTTCTCAATAACAAACTTTTGGTGCCGTAAAAACAATTCTGATGCACTAGGGCGCCACGATTCAAAAAAGTTTGGGAACTACTGGTCTAGGAACAGAAACAAGCCCAAATTATGTGATTTTAGCTTTTTTTGGAAAATTTTTGTCAAAAAATTCAAATCCAAAACCAGTAACAGCGGTTTGGCAAATCCAAATCCAAAGCCGGATGACGAATCAGATCCAAATCCAGCAAAAATGGTCCGGCGCACATCTCTAATCCAAAGTACATGAGGTCTATTTATTGCTCACCAAAACCCAGTGGTTGGGGAGGAGGGGGGATAATGGGTACTCTTTAATCGATGTCAACATCCACAACTTAGCGATATAAAAAACTCTCAATAAAGCCAACTTGTTCCTTACATAGCACTGATGTGAATGACTTGGGCTGGTCAGTGCACTTCTGTTTGTATACAGTGGGGTTTTGCCACAGGGCACCAAATAGAGCCCTGGCACCTAATAGTTATTCAGACACTAAATGGTCTGGGCCGGCTGCCCGTCTGGTACATTCCCAAAATAGGCAAAATAAATTGAAGCCGCCCAACAGCCCCCTTACCGCCGTTACTTAGTCCAGTCCGGCAGTCCTGTCCTGTTACTGTACTAGGCTTATGAATGTCATCGCGACGCGTGACGTCATCACGCATTACGCTGCCCCAAGTGCCGGCTCTTCCCTGCAGCCACGGCCTGAGTAAAACAGCATGGCAGTCTGCAGCCAGAGAGCAGGAAGTAACTGCCTCCTCCATGTATAGTGAGTTACAGCACCACGCCACCTCTGCATCTACAAACACCCACTTTGGCAGACCCACCCAGGAGCCAGAATGACAGGCAACGCAGCAGCCTGAGCCTTCACAAAGTGTGGTGTGGTAAGTCAGCTTACTTTCTCTTTAATTTTGCTGCTACTTCCAAATATATACTATACAAAAATGGGTATGGGGGCCCCAGAGATATCAGTGTACCGGGCCCCAAGATTTCTGTTGCCGGCCCTGAATTTATGCAATGTGTAACTTTGTTTTTTATGTAAATGATAAAAAATATGTATTTTACATAATCTTGACATGCCTGCATTACACAGATTGTGTTCTTTTTCCAGATGCATTTTATGCTTAAATTTTTGGTGTAAATTGTGCCTAACTCTATATTAGCTCCAAAAAGTGTGTCAGTTCTGTATTTATGCAACAGAACAGCATTACATAATACTAATGCCATTGATGGCATAATTACATCTTAATAGTAGGGATGTGCACCGACTCCCGAGTTTTGGGTTTTGGTTTTGGATCTGTATCTCCTTCAAGGTTTTGGATCTGGATTTGGTTTTAGAAAACCACCCTTGCATATTTTGGTTTTGGATCTTTAATTTTTCTAAATAATCATAAAAACTGCTGAAATCACATAAGTTGGGCCTGTTTTTGTTCTTACAGTACTGTTAACCTCAATAACAGTTTTTTCCAGTAATTTCCAGTCAATTTTGACCACCTCACAGCTCACAATATTGATTTCATCCAGTTTAGGCCAAAAGGTTGTATCAAGCTAAGCGACAGCAGTGGGCAGCACTAACATGAGGCAGTTCAGCTTCCAACATGGCACAGAGTGGCACTGCAGTGGAGAAACGATGGCAGTTTAATAAACTATAAAATTAAAAATGCAGACAGCAATGCCCCGAACAGCACATAATGCAAAGAAAAGAGGTGCAAGATGGAATTGTCCTTGGGCCCTTCCACCCACCCTTATGTTGTATATTTTAAACAGGACATGCACAGTTTAACAAACCAATCACTTCAGCAACAGGGAATGCCAATTGTGGCTGAAATGATTGGTTTGTTTGGGCACACAAAACAAGCTAACAACGGGCAGCTGACATTTCTGGCAATGATCTCTCCGTGCACAAACTGACTTTACAGGGGCAAGATGTTGTCGCCATCATCATCCAGTTCCTCAACCTCATCAGTGTCTACATCATCTTCATACAATATTAATTTGTCCCCGCTGGAATCCACCATTACAGCCTCAGGTGCCTCTGTAATATTTGGATGTAATTGGTGGTAAATGTCTTCCTCATGAAATTTGTAGTTAATTTTGATGAAGATCATCTTTTCCACATTTTGAGGAAGTAGACTCCTGCACCAATCGCTGACAATGTTCCCGGCTGTGCTGAAAACTCTTTCTGAGTACACACTGGAGGATGGGCAGCTCAAGTAAAGCAAAGCCAGTTTGTGCAAGGGCCTCCAAATTGCCTTTTTTTCCTGCCAGTAGTGAAAGGACTGTCTGACATGCCTATTTGGATGCTATCATTAAAATAGTACTCAACCATTCTTTGAATGGTGACCGTATCAGATGGAGTCACCGTAGAGGTTTCATTAATTGTAGGCAATTCTATTAGACCAGACCAGATGTCAAAACTGGGTTGTGTTGACTCATCTGCATCACCAGTGGGTCTTTTTGGGGAAATTTTAGTTTTCTCTTGGTAACCGCACTTGCTAGAGAAACTAAAGGAGGAGCCATTGCTACATCACGTGCAACTGAAGCTGACAACTTCCTTACCAACAGCTCTTTGCATCTCTTCAGATCTGTGTCCACTGGGATGAAAGACACAATGTTTGACTTAAACTTATGATCCAGCACAGTCACCAAAATGTATTGATCCAATTGTAAGATCCTAACAACCCTTGGATCCTGGCGAAGCAAATAAAGAACTTTATCTACAAGTCCGACATACTTAGCGGAATCGCTTTGTTTCAGCTCCTCCTTCAGTTTCTCAAGCTTTAGTTTAATTAGGGGAATTACCTGACTTAAGCTGGTAGTGTCTGAACTCATTTCACAGGTGACTACTTCGAAGGGTTTCAGCACTTTGCACAATATGGAAAGTATTTTCCACTGAGCTTGAGTGAGGTCCATTCCCCCTCCTATTCCTATGTCATACTTTGTTGTGTAGCTTTGGATAGCTTATTGCTGTTCCTCCATCTGCTGAAGGATATAACAGGTGGAGTTCCACCTTGTAACTACCTCTTGCTTAATGTGGTGATAGGGCAAATTCAACATATCTTGCAGGTGCTGCAGTCTTCTACATGCACCTGCTGAATGGCAAAAATGTCCAGAAATTTTGCGGGCCACAGAGAGCATCTCATGTGCGGCCCTGTCAATTTTAAAAAAAATTGCACCACCAAGATTGATTGTCTGAGCAAAACATGGGACGTGTTGGAATTCACCCTGCTGTAATGCTCTCATAATATTGGTGGCGTTGTCAGAAATCACAAATACCGAGGTGAGTCCAAGCGGGGAAAGCCATTTTGCAATGACTTCCCTGAGTTTTTCTAAGAGGTGGTCAGCGGTATGCCTCTTAGTGAAACCGGTGATACACAGAGTAGGCTGCATTTGAATGAGCTGCTGTTTCTTAGATGCTGCTGCTGTTGGTGGCGCTGAAGGCAATATACCCACCCAGTGGGCTGTTACAGTCATGTAATCTTGCATTTGCCCTGTTCCACTTGTCCACATATCTGTGGTTAAGTGGACAGTGGGTACAACAGCATTTTGGAGGACACTAATTAAGTTTTTTTTTACATCCCTGTAGAGGCTGGGAATTGTTTTTCTAGTGAAGTGGAATCTATATGGGATTTGGTAGCGGTTACACAGGACCTCAATTAACTGTCTAAAACCCACTATACTAATGGCAGATATCGGACGCACATCTATTACCAGCATAGATGTTATGGCGTCAGTGATCCGCTGTGCAACTGAGTGACTGTTGTCATACTTGCTCCCCCTTGCAAATGATTGTTTAACAGTCAATAATTCTTTTTAACTACTACTAGTAGTCTTCCTGGTCCCCATCTTGGATGAAGATCCACTCCCAGCAGCAGCAGGATAGGGGAGGACTGAGTTAACCTTATCAAACTGGATGCGGGACTAGTTCCAATCATGTTTGAGGATATTGTTGATGGTGAAGATGCCAGGTGCTTGGATCTAGCAGAGAGAAGGGAGCTAACTGACATTGGACAGCTTGTTGTTACTTTTTTAGCCAAAGTTTCTGAATTTTGCAAACACTTTGGATGGATGCGCTGTAGAATATGTAACTGGGAGGAGGTTCCTAGATGGTTAAGGTCCTTACATTTACTTACTCTGGCATGACAATGGGTATAGATGGCTTGACAATTGTTGTCTGGATTTTTTTGTTTTATGTCAAGGCATGACAATGGGCTTTTCCTTATCATGGGCAACAACTGTTTCCACTGGGGCCTCATTTACACAAACATACTCATCAACAACATCCTCATAATCAGCATCCTCATCATCAACATCCTTTTTAGTGTCAGCTACACAAATATCCTCCTCATCCTGGTGCACTTCCACAGAAGCATACTCGATTTCTATGTCAGTATGTTGATTTGTGCTGCTCATCCCCACATTTGCAGAGGAGGCTCCTCTTTGAGTACAGTTTTGGAAAAGTCAGGTTCACACATGCCACTCGCTGACACACATAGGGGTAAATGTACTTAAGTGAGAGTTTTTAGAAGTGGAGCTGTTGCCCATAGCAACCAATCAGATTCTAGCTATTATCTTCTAGAAGGTGCTATTTAAATGTTAAGTAGAATCTGATTGGTTGCTATGGGCACATCTAAAAAAATCACTTTTAGTAATAATACCCCTTAGAATCTCCTCAGGGATTTGTGGCATTTCTCAGTGCACAGTTGGTTCCTTGCCTTAACGATTTTAATTTTATTGTAATGTCTACAGGGAGAAGGGCTTACATCATCAAAAGAGGCAGAACAACCAGTCTTAAATAAAGGCCAAGGCCTTAGACTTTCCTTGCCAATTTGTGTGGTGAAAGACATATTGCCAATTATATTTCTTTCTGCAGCTAACTTTCCCTTTGATGTTTTTTTCTTTCCCACTGTAAAAGATTGCTTCTTTGATTTTTGATGCCCTGACTTAAGCCCTGTATGCCCTCGGACATCAGCATTAGTAGTATTGTCATGACTGGTGGCACTGGCAGCAGCTCTAGTGCTAGTATGTGGTTCCTGCTCTCCTCTCAACTGATTGTTCTCCATATCAACAAACACGACAATTTGTACCAATTTTAAATATTGCACTGTGGTATCAATGACCTACAGTGTCACAATATTTTTTATGAATAATACTGTCGAAGCCGGATAATTAGCTGAGACACGATCGGTTTAAAATTAGATCTGCGCGACACCATTTTGCGAATGGCAACGAGACGCCATTTTGCGACTGGCCGCCCAGTGCCATTTTAATGAAACTCGCCTCTATAAGTACATACGGCGATGCTATTTAGTGTCGTGCGATTCCTGCGCAATAGAAATAAGTTAAAAGTCCTTACCACATAAATACAGACAGTCATTAAACATATAAACTAAGTATCCCTGCAAGACACGCTCCATAATGTACTCCACAAAACACATAGTCGCACAACGCTAACTTGCGTCTTTTCCCAATTCCCCAATACTTACACACTGCACACTTACATGAAAGGTTCCCTAGTATTAAAGTGCAACATTCAAGATTTATCCAGTGGTTATTAATGTTGTGTAATAAAGGTTATTTAATATCTAAGCTTTAGTACATGGTAAGCAGACCGTGTCTGGTGTTGTACTGATCCACTGTGTCTCCACAGATTTCCGCTACCATCGGTGAGAAGATCGAACAGATGTCTGCAAACTATGGACTATAGAGAGTTAAAACATTAAAATGTACTCTGTAATGTTAGCAGCTTAGATTTGCATGCAGCAGGAAAAAGGATACAAAGGGCGGTTGGAGGCCGTTTGTGTCCATTTGAAATTGTCCAATAAATGATCCTGTAACCAAGACAACTTTAAGAAGAACCAATGGAATCATGCCAAACTTGCCTATTGTATTCCCAATCCCTGAAAGAGTATATATGTGCGCTCTCTGACCCCAGTCTGGAGTCTTCTTGCTGTTGATGGAGGTTTCTTGCTGATGCCGGTATCTGGGACCAGAGCGCATGCTGGGTTGATAGGTAGGATTTAGAAGGTATAGGCAGGATCGTACAGAGGTTTTAATTAGGTATCGATAGTTGGGGGCTCGCAGTGTGAATCACGCCACCGGTCACTCGGTAACACTCGGTAGCGATCTCTCAGCAAAAGGGTGGAGGCACCTAACAGGAGAACGCATTGTGCCTTCGAAATCTGTTACCACTGTTGTTGCTGAGAGTGTGCTACCTGTTATTGTGACTTTAGGAGCGCTGATTGAGAATCCAGGGACGAGGGAGGAAAAAGTTTGTTTTCCTTCATAGATAGGTTTTTTTTGTGTGTTTTGTTTTGATTGTGAAAAAGGGGAAGTCGCATTATTGTGTATGCGGCTAAGTCGCATTATAGCGTAAGAGTCATAATACGTGTTGTGTAGAAGTCGCATTATTGTGTATGCGACTAGTCGCACAATAGCCTATATGTATTTCCGGTCTTGCTGCCACGTGTTTTAAACAAAGCTGTTGAGATTGCATTATCAAGTGTTGCCAATAGCTGGGTTAACGTGTATTTTCTGCACAGGAAAGAAGTGTGTAACAGTGAGCATTTGTTGGTTTAGGGTGTAACATGGTTCCTAAATGTTAAGGGTAACGTAGGATCCTTAAGTGCTAGGCGTAAGGAGCGGCCTAGTGACTCAGTAGCAGCTTACCGTTTACTATACACATAGCAGGTGTATGGGTTGTTATTTTTGTTAGGGTTCGGCTCTCTGTGCGATTACAGTATCAGTAATCGTTTAGGCTTATTTGAGCACTGTAATTGAAGCGCATAGTTTTGGCTAAACTGTGATTGTGAACTGATGAGAGGGTGGATGAAATCAACTGGAAAACAAAGGATAAGTATTACCTCCTAGCAGTTGAAAGGTAGTCAAAAAGGGATTTCTGCGTGGAAGCAGCTTCTTCCATAGCTGCATGGAGGCATCTAGAGTTCTTCCATAGGGTTTATGGATACGCCCTGTTTCAAAGACGTCCACAGGGAAGTGAAAGTGTCCTGGGTGTCTTTCACCAGTTCAAATCTTTATTGAAAAATGTAGGGGTTGTCCCAGGATGGGAGCCACGCAAACAGTTTAGATGTTAGACAATGATGTGCTGCTAATGGAAGCGCCACTTGGGTTGGCACGCCGTATTATGCATACTAAGTACGTGCTTATGCAATTAGGTACTGTGATGTATGGTTTAAGATGACGATGAAGAGTGTTAGACCGTTTCCCAGAACTGGTAGCTTTGATAAGGATGTATTGAGCAATGTCCAAGATCACATCAGTCTGGTGCGTTCTCGAGTGAAAAAGGTAAAATATAACGAATGTTTAAAATTATGGCAGCATGAAGTGGATGTGTGGCTTAAAGGTGTGCAAGTGATGCAAATTAGCGTCTCGAGCACGTTACTGGAAAGTACACCCACAGCGCTAAATTGCAGTGCATGCGCGCCATGAGATGGCGTGCACGTGCAGCAAGGGGGCATTGTGGAAGGTATTGCCAGTGGTTCACGCACACCACCACCACCCTATGCGGATGGGGGTGCAGGTACAGTTGTTGAAAAAATCCATAAAAATGTAACAAGTAATTTGTACCATCTCTTAAGTAATCATAAGGAAAATGTTTATGATGCGGATGATGAGCCTATTGTTATGTCTGCCATTTCCCATGCTGTACACATGTTAGATGCTGCATCACCACAGCAAGCACAAGTGGTGCCACCATCTTCATCAGTGATAGTACAGGAAGTGTTAACATCCACTGCACCCGTAGAGGAAGTTGTTAACCCTATACGTAGCAGTAACAGACTAAACCCCCAGCCAGGTAATAAGGTCAAAAGTAGCAGTGCGGCCGATCTGCATCCCATCTGGACATTAACTGTTCCAAATGGGAATACGGATGCGAACGGTGTAGTGCCCACAAGGGATGTGGTAATGCATTGTCCTTGGACAAGAGCGGAGCTAAATTCCATAATGAATTATTTCCCCGATCCCAAAAAGGAATTAGCCAAATGTCAAAGATTTTGAAAAATTTGGGTAGTTCTCACGAGCCAACCAATAAAGATTGGCGAGTGGTATTAAGGGCTTGTCTTCCACGCAATACCGACGTGACGAAATTTATCACGGATTGTGTATTGGATGGAGATGTTCCCTTAACAGACGAAGTTAACCAAGGTAACATTTCCCGCATTGTAACCCAATTAGGTGTATATTTTCCAGTAGTAGTTAACTGGAGCAAAATTTTCACCATAAAACAAAAAGAGAGTGAATCTGCAGAAGATTATTGTAACCAAGCTCTGCAGGCTATCACCC
Organism: Taudactylus pleione; assembly: GCA_031769625.1. NCBI lineage: Eukaryota > Metazoa > Chordata > Amphibia > Anura > Myobatrachidae > Taudactylus > Taudactylus pleione. The sequence continues at coordinate 444,470 of JAUIMM010000581.1, read as the reverse complement.
AGTACACTGGGTTAGAGGATATTAAAGATAGCACTCACCACAGGGGAATGATTGTCACTGTACTTATGGATGGTCTAAAAGAGAACTTAAAGACCCGAGTTCAGACCTCGCAGCCTGGCTGGAGGGGAGTCACTGTAGACACCCTCATAGAATCCGCTATTGAACATGACAAGAACATCTCTAAAAAGAGAGAGACCCAGAGCGAGAAACTAATGGCTGTTAGTATTCAAGCTCTAGAAGGAATGACGATAACATCACAGCCAGCAGACACACCTGCACCTGCACCTGAACAGCTACACGTCCTCACTAATCCTACACCACTGCAAACACAGCCCTACCCCACTTATCACACACAACCACAACTCTCATACTATCCACAACCACCATATCTCCCTCAATATCCTTACCCATACCCACCACCTTTCCCTCCTGCTCAACCCACACAGCAATCCTTTCATCCACCCCACTCATGGAAGTGCTTTAATTGCAACCCAACCAGGACATGTAAGTAGGAACTGTACGGCGAAGAGGGTAGGACCCCCTAACCAGGGAGTACCTGGATATCCCCATAAGGGATATACACAGAGACCAGAAAATGTCCAACAGACACCAGCTCCAATTGTGGCCGTTAATGCTTTATTGGAGAGTGGGAGTCAACGCTAGGGGTCAGGTCATACCTGTAGTCTACAGATAGTCAGGTTAATGGGAAGTACTAGGGAAGAACCGGTAATGATGGTTGATGTAGCTGGTACTAAATATCCTTTTCTTGTAGACACAGGAGTGACCAGGTCAGTGATAAAATCTCCTGTTAATTTACAGGTAACCAATGAGACAGTACCAGCAATGGCCGTAACGGGTAAAGTGCAACATTATCCGTTAACAAAATCCACAGAGATCACTATCAGGCCATTGCATACCAGGAATTCTTTCCTCCTGGCAGCAGCGGCTCCTACTAACCTACTGAGAAGGGATTTGTTATGTAAGATGGGATGTGTCATATATTGTACCCCTGATGGTGTATTTTTAGATATCCCAGAGAGAGTTGCGCATGAGGTGAGGGATATGCTGGACACTCCCCAAAGGATAATGTATCACTCTACTGGTTTATGTGAGAATCCATCTCAGGTAGATCTAATGTCTCAAATTCCAGATTCACTTTGGACCAAGGATGGACAAGACACTGGATTAATAGCAAATGTAAGTCCCGTATTGGTAAATTTAAAAAGCGGTAGGCAAGCTCCAAAATTTCACCAGTACCTATTAAAACAGGAGGTAGATTTAGGGGTTTATCCCATAAATGAGCGATTGTTACAGCAGGGAATTTTAGTTCGTACAGCTAGTGTAGCCAACAGTCCCATCTTTTCTGTAAAGAAGAGTGGTGGGAGGGGTTATAGGCTGGTACAAGACCTTAGAGGTATTAATAATGTGGTAGAGAGCCAATATCCTGTAGTGCCAAATCCAGCTGTCATTCTTATGCAGATCCCACCAAATGCAACCCATTTCACTGTCATTGACCTCCATTCTGCTTTCTTCTCTGTGCCTCTTCATCCTGACTGTCAGTACCTATTCGCTTTCACATACAGGGGTGTACAATACACATGGACACGATTGCCCCAAGGTTTCATAGACAGCCCCAGTATCTTCTCCCAGGCCTTACACAACTGTTTACAATCTTTTCAACCTGCCAATGGATCTGTTCTAATACAATATGTGGATGATTTATTGTTGTGTTCTGATTTGTTTATGTCATGTTTAAATGATACTAAACTTTTGTTGCTTTATCTCTCGCAAACAGGACACAAGGTTGCTAAGGACAAACTACAGCCATGCCAGTCCAGGGTTAAATATTTGGGACACTGCCTAACCCAGGGGTTATGACATCTTACAAATGACAGAATCCAGGCCATACAGAACATGACGCTGCCGCAGAACCAACAGCAAATTCGTACCTTCTTGGGAATGTGTGGATACTGCAGAATGTGGATCCCAGGTTTTTCTATTTTGGCCTTGCCATTACAGGACTTAGTCTCTTCCTCAAAGCCCGATCGTGTCATACACACAGAGGAATCACAGCAGGCCTTCCTTAATCTTAAGGATAGTCTGACAAAAGCACCTACATTGGGAATACCAGATTATGAAAAACCTTTTGATTTGTATTGTACGGAAGCTGATGGGTGTGCAGCAGGCGTCCTCTCACAAAAACATGGTGATGCCAGTAGGCCCGTAGCATACTACAGTGCACAATTGGACACTGTGGCAAGATCACTCCCAACATGTTTAAGAAGTGTAGCAGCAACTGCTTTATTGGTCAGTAAGAGTGAGGATGTGGTATTAGGCCATGATATGATTGTCTATACTCCCCATGCGGTATCTGCTTTGCTAAACTCTACCCAAACCAGACATGTTTCCTCAGCTAGGTTCACACTGCACACTTACATGAAAGGTTCCCTAGTATTAAAGTGTAACATTCAAGGTTTATCCAGTGGTTATTAATGTTGTGTAATAAAGGTTATTTAATATCTAAGATTTAGTACATGGTAAGCAGACCGTGTCTGGTGTTGTACTGATCCACTGTGTCTCCACAGATTTTCGGTACCATCGGTGAGAAGATCGGAACAGATGTCTGCAAACTATGGACTATAGAGAGTTAAAACATTAAAATGTACTCTGTAATGTTAGCAGCTTAGATTTGCATGCAGCGGGAAAATGGATACAAAGGGCGGTTGGAGGCCGTTTGTGTCCATTTGAAATTGTCCAATAAATGATCCTGTAACCAAGACAACTTTAAGAAGAACCAATGGAATCATGCCAAACTTCCCTATTGTATTCCCAATCCCTGAAAGAGTATATATGTGCGCTCTCTGACCCCAGTCTGGAATCTTCTTGCTGTGCTGTTGACGGAGGTTTCTTGCTGATGCCAGTATCTGGGACCAGAGCGCGTGTGTATGTAACAACTGTACCTTGGGTCTGTATGATTTATTTGCGCTATATTGTCTTTAGATCACAGCGTGTAACCATCTGTTTTTATGTTGAATAATAACTTTTTGTGCTTTGGAAACACATTCAAAGTCTGAAGGCATTTATTTACTGTGCGACTCATTACGCTAAATTGCGACAATTCTAGAAGGTATAGGTAGGATTTAGAAGGTATAGGCAGGATTGTACAGAGGTTTTACTTTGATATCGATAATACACTGCGCTACCATTTACAGTGTCACAATATTTTTATGAATAATACACTGCGCTACCACTTACAGTGTCACAATATTTTTTTATGTATAATATACTGTGCTACCACTTACAGTGTCACAATATTTTATATGAATAATACACTGTGGATCCACTTACAGTGTCACAATATTTTTTATAAATAATACACTGCACTATCCTTTACAGTGTCACAATATTTTTTATTAATAATACACTGCGTTTCCACTTACAGTGTCACAATATTTTTTATGAATACACAGCGCTACCACTTACAGTGTCACAATATTTTTTTTGAATAATACACTGTGCTACCAACCGGTCTTGGTGCAGTTCAGGTCTCCAAAACAGGTAACAATTTTACCAACTTTTATATACAGAAAGCAAAGCATTAACAGAGACAGAAAAATACTATTCCTACACTGAGCCAGAAGCTCTTGCGGTTAACAAGGGAGGCCTGTATTTTCTTTTCGATCTTCAATCAGAATTCCTAATAACCCCCTAACCCAGTGGTTCCCAAACTTTCATGAATCACGGTACCCTAGAATATCAGAATTTTTTTCATGGCACCCCCTAGGCCAAAAGTCTCTTATTGAGAAATTCATCCTTAGGGTCATTTATGTGGTGGTGGACAAGGTTACAATTCTGTTTGTCCACATATTTTATTATTGGCAGCCACCAGCTCTGGTTTTGCCTATCAAAAGGACCATAAATAACTTGATTAAGTCCTAGACCACCAACCAGTGGCACCCCGGCAAGTGTTCCTGGGGTGCTGTGGCACCCAGTTTGGGGACCACAGCCCTAACCTACATGTTGATTAAAAGCTACCTAGACAACTAAAAACAAACTTAGACAACATAACTACCACTCTCAACTCACCGTGAACCAGGAGTAATAAATCCTGATGACTACTTTTCTAGACATCAAATCCCATCCTACCGCGCTACTGCAGCAATTTTGGAATATGTGAAGTTTGTCATTGCACACTACAGCTAGTCATTGCTCTCTCTGGCCCATTTACAATCCAGAAACAAGGTCCTGCTGGAGCACATTCAGTTGATGCGTATGTACATATTTATTCATCTGGAATATACATCATTATCATAGTACACATTCACATTCTGGTTTTGGGATCTCCTCCTGAAAATCCCTCTGGACATGATGCAAAGTTGAACACAAGTCGTTGCCAAGCCTTACTTAAAGGTTTCTGTAGTGTGCATTCTCCAAAGCCTAGCATATACAAGTATAGCTGGGAGATGGAAAGTCGCCCACATTTCTGTTGCATCTCTACTAACTACTGAGTATGCAGGCTGTAATGGGGCTGTAATGGGGCTGAGCTCAGAGAGAGCCTGTTGGCAGCATTACAGACTAACCAGAGATGTGCACACGTGTAACTACGCCTGTTTTCAGGTTCATCTTTTATACCCAGGATAGGGCTGGTGCAGGTGCACACTGATTATAATAATGGCTATGACATCAGAATATGGATAGGCCTGTGGCTCTCCAGCTGTTGTGGAGCTACAAGTCCCAGCATGCTTTGCCAGCTGATCGGTGGGAGGGTATGCTGGAACGGGATGCAGTCAGGAAGCCGACGGTCAAAATGCCGACTGACAGCTTCCCGACTGTGCAATCCTGACAGGGGACTAATGAAAGGTGTCAAAATCCTGATGCCTATCATTATCCCTACCTGGGAGCCCGACGCCGAGCATACCAAACGAATGGACAGCCATGGGGGGGAGGAGGGTCAGGTTAGGGGCTCCAGGGGGGGAGTTAGGGTTAGGCACCCCCCCAGGAGGGTTAGGGTTAGGCTAGGGGAAGGGGGGGTTAGGGTTAGGCACCCTCAGAGGGAGGTTAGGGTTAGGCATCCCCCCGGGAGGATTAGTTTTAGGCTGCGGGGAGGGGGGGGGTTTAGGCACTTACAGGGGATTTAGGGTTAGGCACTAGGAGGGGAGGTTAGGGTTTGGCAACCCTAAGGGAGGGTTAGTGTTAGAGGGGGAAATGTTAGGGATAGTTAGTTACTTACCTTGTCGGGATCTTCACTCCTGCTGGTCTTCCACCATCGGGATTTGAACCGCCGGACATGGGTCCAGCAGTCATTCATACCGATCCCGCTGGAACTTGTAGTTTCACAACAGCTGGAGAACCACAAGTAGTACAGCCTGGGACAGGGGGTGTTCCGGCTGCAGAGAAGTGTTCGTCTCTGCATATGGTCAAAACTATGAAGTTAGTTCCATGCACTGAATGTCACTGATTGCAGCCATCTTGAGTTCAACTCTAAGGGCTCTACTTAGCAATGAGTCATAGCCAGTGATGTGCGATGAGGTAAATGGCTGGGGAGGCACTGACTAGTATCAGAGCCAGATTTACAGATACACATATGAACCCAAGGGTCCATGTGGGCATTATACAAAGGTACAGCAGTATATAGTGCTGGAAATTTTGTGAGTTTAGATCAGGGATGTGAGGAAAAGGTAGACAGGGGAGGCAGTGCAAATATATGCTGCTCCACTCCCTGGCATCTTGCCCAGTTAGTAGTGTCCTATACTATGTAGGCAAAGGGGTAATGTGACCTGGGGTGAGTATGGGTTAAATGGTTACTCACAGTGCCTAGTGAGAGCAGCGCTGCTACTGCAACTCACTCCAGGGATTCCCCAGCTCAGCTAGGATCACCGCCTCTCCCCTTCTTATGAACTTGAAGGGGCTTCCCCTTCCTTTGATGATGCTGGCCGCCGGGTTACTCCCCCAGCGCTCAGCTGATGCCGGTGACGCATCACCGCTGCTTCCGCTGCTGGGTCTGCCTCTGGCTCTGCCGTGCCCAGAGACCTCCGGCTCCACCTCCCTGGCAGACGCCGGCACCCAGCTTACATGGCTGGCTCCTCCTCTGATGATGCTAGTGCCTGGTCACTACCAACCACTTCCTGCCGGATGCAGGATTCACCAGCGCCGATCAGGCTTGCCCCTCACTGGCCTATGCTGTAGCTACCCAGCGCTCTCGCTTCCTTAGTGCCTGGTGAGTAGCACAAAAGGCACTGGAGGGGGGAACTGCATTAGCTCCCTCTCTGGCTCTGCCCCCCTGCGCCCGGCAGCCCATCGCTGCTCACTGGCCGCCCGGGTCACAGGAGGGCAGGCACTGGAGGGAGGGAACACCAGACTGGCCGGCAAAGCTGCCGGCCATTCTATTTATACCTCAGGCTATAGAGGCACGTGACCCTTACTTAGGCCGCGTGAGCCTCTCTCCTTCCCGCCTGCAGCGCGAGCCACTGATGTTCGCGCTGCTTCTAGAACACTATCCCCTCTCCTATTATAGCTCGCTCTATCTACCTCACGCTGGCCCCTACCTTTTGTTTTAGTGTTGACTAAGATCAGTCCAACATAATACAGTATATATACAGCTATGACTGGCATGGTATACATATCTCTTATCACTGTACATATAAATATACAACTATTTCATTTTCTCTAAGGTGACATCACATATATACGGTACATACATTTTACCTCAGACTTGCATATATATGAATAAAAATATATACCTGTACACAAATCCACTCTTAGTAAAATGTCACATATTTTTATACCTGCTCCAATTGTATATATGAATTATATTTATATGCAATATATCTCCGTAACCCTAACCAGGGTTACAATATTTATAATACTTTCTTTAATGTTTTCTTATCATTTTATAGTGTAAACTCTGGAGAATACATAAGTACTGTATGACAGGAAAGCAGAGCCGTAACTAGACTTTTTGGTGCTCTGTGCCAGAGAGAGCATTTTTGCCCCCCCCCTCTATTTTTTAATGGTGACATAAGATAGTGCACCTGAAAAAGGGCCATGGCTTCATGGGGAAGGGCCAGGGAAGAGATAATGGAGGCCAGGAGATGCTGGGGATAACAGAAGAGGAAGCTACGAGTGAGAATGATGATAAACAGGAAAACTGAGAGGCCGAACAGCGCCCCCTACCCTACGGTGCCCTGTGGCATGACACTGGTTGCACTACCCTAGTTACGGCCCTCCAGGAAAGGCTCTGCCTCACCTCACCACACATCACTGGCCATAGCCCCTTTAGCACTTGCCAAAGAGGTTTTGAGATCCATTCTGTATTTAGCAAACAGTGGTAACAAACAACTTGCCAATGTTTCTGGCTGTACTGCTTATGCCATCTATAGGTGGCGTTAGCCATATGGTCATTATTGCTGGCAATATGAAATTAGAAAAAAATGCGTAGACTGCTGTCGTGCGTGCGCATTGCTCAGTAGCCAGGCAACATAGTGCTCAGCAGCCAGGCAACACAGCGCATTGCTCAGCAGCCAGGCAACACAGCGCATTGCTCAGCAGCCAGGCAACACAGCGCATTGCTCAGCGGCCAGGCAACACAGTCTCAGCACCAAGGTAACACAGCACATTGCTCAGCAGCCAGGCAACACAGCGCATTGCTCAGCAGCCAGGCAACACAGCACATTGCTCAGCGGCCAGGCAACACAGTCTCAGCACCAAGGCAACACAGCACATTGCTCAGCAGCCAGGCAACACAGCACATTGCTCAGCAGCCAGGCAACACAGCGCATTGCTCAGCAGCCAGGCAACACAGCGCATTGCTCAGCAGCCAGGCAACACAGTCTCAGCACCAAGGCAACACAGCACATTGCTCAGCAGCCAGGCAACACAGCACATTGCTCAGCAGCCAGGCAACACAGTCTCAGCACCAAGGCAACACAGCACATTGCTCAGCAGCCAGGCAACACAGCACATTGCTCAGCAGCCAGGCAACACAGTCTCAGCACCAAGGCAACACAGCACATTGCTCAGCAGCCAGGCAACACAGTCTCAGCACCAAGGCAACACAGCACATTGCTCAGCAGCCAGGCAACACAGCGCATTGCTCAGCAGCCAGGCAACACAGCACATTGCTCAGCAGCCAGGCAACACAGTCTCAGCACCAAGGCAACACAGCACATTGCTCAGCAGCCATGCAACACAGCGCATTGCTCAGCAGCCAGGCAACACAGCACATTGCTCAGCGGCCAGGCAACACAGCGCATTGCTCAGCAGCCAGGCAACACAGTCTCAGCACCAAGGCAACACAGCACATTGCTCAGCAGCCAGGCAACACAGCACATTGCTCAGCAGCCAGGCAACACAGTCTCAGCACCAAGGCAACACAGCACATTGATCAGCAGCCAGGCAACACAGTGGAGATGGTTGCAGAGGAGGTGTACACTGTGGGACCTCGCCAGAGAGGTAAATTTTGTTAAATACCGGTGACATATTTGTTATTATTACTGTGATACTAAATGAAATATAATGCCGTAATGAGGATTGTTCTTAAATTGAGCCCTACATGTATATCAGTCCCACTTTAGCAAGACACAAGCAAAGACCTTGCCTACATACTACAGTATTTTCTTTTACAGCTTGGTGTAGCCCCATTCATATATTACGGTAAATTCATCACGTGAGTAAGGGGACATCAGGATTGTCCCCTTTCTCACTATTGTATAGTTTAATGATTTTTACACATTAGTAAAAAGACATTTGCTTTCGCACATAAAGTATGCCTGGAAATTGGTAGAATTAATTAATTAATTTCAGCTCTGTGCCAGATAATTGAGAGTGTGGAGAGGAGGGTGGGGCAAGTACAAAGTGCCCAGGGCAGGGCCACTGGGATGAGTCACAGCCACGCCCCCTCACCAAGTGTCTGGGTCCACTGAACTCTTGGCAGCCCTGCAGATAAGTACAGATTAAGAGGACACAAATTAGAAAGACCTTTAGTTTAACATAAATCCTGTTCCTCACAGCATTGTGACCTCAAATTTAGGGTATAAATCCTCATCCTCATATTGATTCAAAGAGTGAGATAACTGGACGTTATCTACTGAAAACAAGCTGAGCTCTTCATTTTAAAGATTTTGCCTTTCATTCACGAATGCTGTTTAATACACATTTTTTCACCCATAAACAGAGTGGGCCTGATTCACAACTACACAAAATGTTCACGTAGTAAGTGATTTTTTTTTTCCAACTGCGCATGCATGAACATTGTGAAAGAGTGTACAAAGGCGCTGCCTGCATTTTGCTTGTCTACCAAGTAGACAGTCATTCTTCGATTTTCAGTTCATGAGAGATTATTCCCAGGGATTACTATCTATTCAATGAGAATCGTCTGTTCTTAATCATACAATCACAGGAAGCTCTTGGCTTCTCTGGGTAGTACAGTTTTATTTTTTGTGGATTAATTTCACAAATATATATTTCTTTATTTCTTTATTTCTTATCAACCAGGATCGGAAAAGTCAAGGCCCTGTCATAGCTATGTTTTTACCCATCTCAACTCACCAAGCCTCTGCCAGGGCTTCCAAAGGACATGCTGCAATGACAAGTGACAGATACTCTTACAGTTCCCCAAAGCTTAGTAAACAGCGACAAATTCTGAGGCAAGGTTGATTTTTCAAAGCGTTGGAGCTGCCCTGAACTGACCAATCAGTGTGTCCCCTTTTATTCCTATGGAGAGTGTACGCAAGAAATATTCCATCACTCATAAATCTTGGAAACTTTAGAAATTGTCACGCATGCAGAATATTAAGCCGCTGTATACTTCAGAAGAAAATAAATAAATAAATAATAATAATAATAATAATAATAATAATAAAAATCATGGGGTCCCCCCTCTAAGCTTGGCCAGAAATAGTACTGGTTATCTGTTCACACTGCACTGCGAGGCGGGTGGAACTGCCAGTTTAAATGCCAGATCGCTCAACCCGGGTTATGGCAACTGGGTCCTTTCACACTGAGCAATTTCCCGGGTTGCTGCGCGTTCATGTGAAATAACCTGGTTTATTGCTGGCAGTGTGAAAGGGGTATAATGTGTCTCAGCACAGCATATAAGACATGCCAGGCCATGCTACATGGCGGAAGCAATGATAGGTATATAAGGAAATATCTGTAAGTGTTGATGGTCATCATCATCATCATCATCGTCATTTTCTTTACATCAAGCTTTTTAGTGCCACAAAAATATATGCCTCCCAATAGGCCTATCTGGAGATACTGCTTACTCTAACTTGGTGCATGCTCAGGGAGCCTTCTACGCTTATGCACACAGTTACTATTCATACATTGTGCCTGCCCCAGATCTGCCCATAAGGGACTACAAGTGCAAGTTACATGTAACTCTAATACATACATCCCAACTGTCCTGATTTTGGTCTTTTATGTTTTTTGGGGAGTCACAAACACTGACTGAGGGGTATGACCACACCCACTTTGATGTATCACGCTCCCAAGGTATCATAGCCCAGAGGTTCCTAAACTCGGTCCCCAAGGCACCCCAATGGTCCAAACTTGGGGATCCAAGTCTAATCCGAGCCCTGGCTCGGGTGTTCCCGTCAGGCTCAGATTTCACATCAAGGCCGAACGTCATCCTCCTGGTGTCAGATTCTCGCGGGTTTTGGACTCTATGAAAGGCGCTACGGGCGTGACTCGGTGCCGTTTCACTCCAGTCACACTGCCGTGTGCTGCGCTCTGCTCTGCGGTGTTCATCGGGCATGTGCTGATGTCACTGTGTCTATCTAAGGGGCTGTACTGCTGTCAGTGTGTCCATCTAAGTGGCTGTACTGCTGTCACTGTGTCCATCCACAAGCTGTGTCCAGTCCCCTTAGTCTAATTATATCACAGTGGTGCTGCACTGCCTCCACAGGCCCCACCCACTGCGTTCACAGTATGACTCCATATTTAGCAAAAAAAGTAAAAAAAATTAAAAATTGTTTTATATTTACTGTTCTGTGCACTGCACCCCAGTACGCTGTAGTACCCCAAAGTGTGTGCGTAAAAGCAGTCTGACTCCACACAGTGTAAGCTATGTGCCATGTTTGAAGTTGAACAGCCACATCTTTGTGCCGCCCACTGCTATCGTTTAGCTTAGTCAGCCAGCTACCGAGGCTCAGTGTAACCTTTAGGCTCGATAAAAACAATATTGTGAGCTGTGAGGTGGTCAAAATTGACTGGAAATGACTGGAAATAAATGTTATTGAGGTTAATAATACTCTAGGAACAAAAAAGACTCAAATTATGTGAGTTTAGCTTTTTTAGACAATTTGTGGATATAAATACAAAACAAAAAAAGAGTCACGGCGGTTTGGCAAAACCAAAACATGGCTGATGAATTAGAACCAAAACCAGCAAAAATGGTCCGGCGCACATCTCTAAAGTAAACCAAAGCAAATTTGCATTGTATTGTATTGTACTGTAAGTCACTGGCCACCTATTTGTTTATGTACTTTGTAAGGCGATGCGGAACACTTGTGGTGACAAAATAAATAAATAATAATAATAATAATATGTTGCGATACATACCTCTCAAGATACAAAAAAAAATATTACTAACAAATTGTGTAGATCTAAATTTGAAAAGATTACATTTCAGTGTGTAATTGTGCCACGTTGGCAACTTTGGTCCAGAAACCATTAAAGCAATTCAAATATATATATATATATATATATATATATATCAAGCAATAGATGGGTACAGCGCCACTACCTGTGTGACTTACTGAGTGAAACAAATAAATATTCAAATGTATAGCAACTTAGCCTATTATTTTTTTCGGCGTCCGCTCTGAGACAATAGTGTAATACTAGTGTGAGTATTTTTAAAAAGTGAAAAACAAGAGAATTGACAATCAGGCGACTAGTTTGCTAGATGTGTAAATTCACACACAGTAAAATGTACAGTAGATAAGTTAATGGTTTACAAATGTAGTTATACCTCAAACCATATAGAGGGGCGTGTTTCACGCTAATTAATAAATATAATGAACCAATAAATAGCAAGGTGCTTAGTGCAAAATATGATATATCTGATTACATCTAGATAAAAAAAAAAAAAAAATTTTTTTGTTGAACTCATATAGACAACAAAGTGCTAGTGCAAAAATATAATGAATCTGAAACAAAGTGCTAGTGCCAAGTATAATAAAAATTATGACAATTTATTGAAAAACAGTGCACATAAAAATATATAAATAAATATGATCATAAAAACAACGACTGGCAGTAAATAGATAAAAACAAAGTAGAGGAAAGTTGATATTTTTAAGCAGCTTATCTGATTGAAGGAGAGAGGTAGTTCTCCACAGTGCATGAGGCAGCCAACAGTCCCAACGCGTTTCGTCACTATGACTTCATCAAGGGGATATTGCTTCAGTGTGGTGGTCCTGTATTCATACCACACTGAGTTCAAATGAGAGTCAGGTGTTCACCCTACTTCCTTTGTCTTAGGGAGACCTCAAAACCAAGCGATTTCATAATTCAGCAAGCCATCATTTAAAATAGTTTGTGTTACAGGGTTTCCCATAAAGAAATGTTAGTTATAAATAGTCAAACGGCGATCTTTTAAGTTCAACTTCCGCCCTTTGTGAACTGGCCTCTGCCCTTAATTGGAGCGTCACATCCGTTCCCGGCAGCTGTGTTAAACCATAGCGCGCGATCAAGCACTTCCGTTTTCTTCCTCATGTTCCGAACTGGGCACGTCACTTCTGCCCGCCGTGTGTTGACGTGTTCGGAGGTGAGCCGCGTCACTTCCACCAACCCTTCTGTCGTTTCGCTCCAGGACGCGGCACATCACTTCCGCCCTTACTTAATAGATGTGTTGAGCTCTTCCGCCCCATTGTTTTCTCTGGACTTAATGCTTCCGCCCTTCTTGTCTATAGAATTAGTATGTTTTTTGCCCAAGTATGAATAATGAGTAGGTGGTGTCTTCCATATTATCTGAAACTAAAATAATAAAGGATAAGCATTCCATTTAAGGAGGGTAATCTGTTTTGATGCTGGATATATAGGTTAGATCATTAAATGATTAGTCTAAGTATAACATTCTCCTTAGGCATAGATATATATTAGAATAATAATATATTAATAGTTTGATCTAAAAACACTATGAATATGTACTGAATTGTTTTATGTATATAATTATATTGGATATTGTTTAGATATTTATTCCAAAAAGGAATTTCTTTAAAAGTTCAACCAAGAGGAGCAGAAATTCAGGGATATAATAAGTTGTGAAATGTTCTTAAGGTATGGGGATCATTCTTTCACTCTTTTCCTTGAAGAAGAGGTTCCAAAGACTCTGAAAATTTCTTGGATTTTCATATTGGTCCGACTCAGACAAACGACCTCTTTTCATCCAGTTAGATAGTTACAATCGGTTTTAAGATGTACTTGAAGTATGGGGATCATTCTTTTACTCTTTTTCTTGAAGGGGAGGTTCCAAAGACTCTAAGGATTTCTTGGATAATCATATAAGTCAAACCCAAGATCCACCTCTTTCCATTCAATTGGGTAGTTAGAATTGTAAAGTTCTGATATCATTATTCACTCCTTGGCCTTAAGGCTTGCAATTGTGAATATGCTATAATTCCCTTTTTAGGCATTATCATTCTCTAGCCTGGTTATATTCCAAACCGCCGGCTGAATTTGCGGCACCAGGTATTCTCAATGGGTTACCTTCCTTGGTACTAACCTGGCCCAATCATGCTTTGCTTCCAAGATCGGACGAGATTGGGCTCACACATGATGGTATGGCAGCAAATACATATTTCGATGGTCCATAATGCCAGATATTCTACCAAACCTGGACTTCCCTCAGAAGATGAACCTTCAGGGTACTACTCAGGCCCCTCCATAACCTGGGGGTATATTGGTAGATAGGAATGGAGCATATCACAAGAAAGGAGCAATTTCGTAGTATTCATTGAAGCCTTTAGGTGCCAGTGTGTCCAGTTCAAACAGCCAGAACATCTCTCTTCTTGATAGCAGATTGCCCAAATCCCCACCTCTTTCTCCCAGAGTAACGTGTTCTATTGCCTTGAAGGTGATATCTTCGGGATCCGAATTATGTTTTATTGAGAAGTGTTTGGAGACTGCATGTCCTTCAACTCTGTTTCTAATGTTCCTAATGTGCTCCTGAATTCTGATTTTTAGTGGTCTCTTGGTTTTTCCTATGTACTTGAGTCCACATGTGCACTCTAACAGGTATATCACTGATGTGGAGTTACAGTTCATAAAATTCTTTATAGTGTATTCCTTAGATCCGTCCGAATTCGTGAATGTTTTTCTCTTGGGGTGAAGAAATTTGCAAATATTGCAATGTCCGCATTTATAGCTTCCATTGCACTTCAAAGTGTTCATAGTTGGTCTTTCATTTCCTTTATCCCTCAGCATACTCGGTGCCAGTAAATCTTTTAAGTTCCTTGATTTTCTATATATAATCTGTGGTTTTGTCGGTAGGATCTTTTGGAGTAAAGGATCCATCAGAAGGATATTCCAGTTTTTGTTAAGAGATTTTTTAATATGATTCTCGTGTCCATTATATGTTGTAATAAATGGTACCATTTCTTCTTTTTGTGGTTTCTTCGTCTTATATTGTAGTAGATTATTTCTCTGTAGGTTTTTCGTTTTCTGCATAGCTGTATTGATGATTGCTTCCGGATACTCTTTTTCTCTAAACCTGGTTGCATAAATATCAAGTTGTTCATTACAGACGTTAGCATTGCTGCAATTACGTTTAATTCTGTAGAACTGGGAGTATGGTATGTTGTTCTTCCATTTGTCCAGGTGACAGCTTTTGTAATGCAGGTAGCTGTTCGCATCTACTCCTTTTATAAAAAATTTTGTGCAAATTTGGTCACCTTCTGATGTTAAAATCAAATCCAAAAACTCAATACTTCTGTTGTTAAAATTTGATGTAAATTTAAGATTCATATTGTTATTTGAAATAAAAATTAAAAAATCGTTAAAAGATTCTTCCGATCCTTCCCAAATAATTAAAATATCATCAATATATCTCTTATAAAAAATGATATTGTCTTTAAAAGGGTTATTACTGTAAACATAATTCTTTTCCCAACATCCCATGAACAAATTCGCAAAGCTGGGAGCAAAAGTTGTACCCATTGCGGTTCCACAGATTTGACGATAAAATTGATTTAAAAATTTAAAATAATTATGAGTAAGTATAAAAGACATAAGATCACATAAAAACTCTTTGTGTGGAACTTCAATTTCTTCATCCAACTCTAAAAACATTCTTGATGCGTTGATACCTTTTTCATGCTCAATACATGTATATAATGATTGTACATCGATAGTTATCCAGTTATAAGTTGATCTCCATGTTATATTTTCGGTTTGCTGTAATACACTCGTAGTATCCTTTAGATAAGATTCTAGTTTGATAACATATTTTTGTAAAAAGATGTCAACATATTTGGAGAGGTTGGATGTGAAGGAGTCAATACCTGCTATTATAGGCCTCCCTGGAGGTTCTGTAAGTGACTTATGTATTTTTGGTAAAAAATAGAAAATCGGGGTTGTGGGGTTTGATTTCATTAAGAATTGAAATTCTTCTTTGGTTAAAATATTCCTCTGTAGACCAAAGAGTAGAATGATTCTAAGTTCTTCTGTATATTCTTCAACTGGATCTTTGGTCAATTTTTCATAAGAAATTTGGTCATCCAGTAATCTATGTGCTTCTTTTAAGTAGTAAGCATAATCCATGATAACCAAACCCCCCCCTTTATAAGCTGGTTTTAGAACTATCTCACGGTTTTCTTTTAAGTTTTTTAGTGCCTCCTTTTCTCTATTACTTAGATTTTGTTTTTTTATTGGTGCATAGTTTGTCTGATTATTGCAAAGGTCCTTCTTTACCATTTCATAGAAAACGTTTATGTGAGTCCCTTTTGATTCCAGTGGGTAATATGTTGATTTACCTCTAAGACCGGATTTTGAATTAGGGGCAATATAGTTCTTTAGAGGTGCTGATTCTTTTCTCAGGAAATGTCGTTTGAGTGTGAGATTTCTCACAAACTTGTTTAAATCAATAAAAGTGTCAAATTTGTTCATGCTTCTTGTCGGGGCAAAGTTCAAGCCTTTGCTTAATAACGTTATTTCAGATTTAGTGAGTGTATGCTGGGATAAATTAAATATGCCTTTGGATTTCGGATCTATTAAAAATTCCGAAATAGATCCGAAATCCAAAGGCATATTTAATTTATCCCAGCATACACTCACTAAATCTGAAATAACGTTATTAAGCAAAGGCTTGAACTTTGCCCCGACAAGAAGCATGAACAAATTTGACACTTTTATTGATTTAAACAAGTTTGTGAGAAATCTCACACTCAAACGACATTTCCTGAGAAAAGAATCAGCACCTCTAAAGAACTATATTGCCCCTAATTCAAAATCCGGTCTTAGAGGTAAATCAACATATTACCCACTGGAATCAAAAGGGACTCACATAAACGTTTTCTATGAAATGGTAAAGAAGGACCTTTGCAATAATCAGACAAACTATGCACCAATAAAAAAACAAAATCTAAGTAATAGAGAAAAGGAGGCACTAAAAAACTTAAAAGAAAACCGTGAGATAGTTCTAAAACCAGCTGATAAAGGGGGGGGGGGGTTTGGTTATCATGGATTATGCTTACTACTTAAAAGAAGCACATAGATTACTGGATGACCAAATTTCTTATGAAAAATTGACCAAAGATCCAGTTGAAGAATATACAGAAGAACTTAGAATCATTCTACTCTTTGGTCTACAGAGGAATATTTTAACCAAAGAAGAATTTCAATTCTTAATGAAATCAAACCCCACAACCCCGATTTTCTATTTTTTACCAAAAATACATAAGTCACTTACAGAACCTCCAGGGAGGCCTATAATAGCAGGTATTGACTCCCTCACATCCAACCTCTCCAAATATGTTGACATCTTTTTACAAAAATATGTTATCAAACTAGAATCTTATCTAAAGGATACTACGAGTGTATTACAGCAAACCGAAAATATAACATGGAGATCAACTTATAACTGGATAACTATCGATGTACAATCATTATATACATGTATTGAGCATGAAAAAGGTATCAACGCATCAAGAATGTTTTTAGAGTTGGATGAAGAAATTGAAGTTCCACACAAAGAGTTTTTATGTGATCTTATGTCTTTTATACTTACTCATAATTATTTTAAATTTTTAAATCAATTTTATCGTCAAATCTGTGGAACCGCAATGGGTACAACTTTTGCTCCCAGCTTTGCGAATTTGTTCATGGGATGTTGGGAAAAGAATTATGTTTACAGTAATAACCCTTTTAAAGACAATATCATTTTTTATAAGAGATATATTGATGATATTTTAATTATTTGGGAAGGATCGGAAGAATCTTTTAACGATTTTTTAATTTTTATTTCAAATAACAATATGAATCTTAAATTTACATCAAATTTTAACAACAGAAGTATTGAGTTTTTGGATTTGATTTTAACATCAGAAGGTGACCAAATTTGCACAAAAAATTTTATAAAAGGAGTAGATGCGAACAGCTACCTGCATTACAAAAGCTGTCACCTGGACAAATGGAAGAACAACATACCATACTCCCAGTTCTACAGAATTAAACGTAATTGCAGCAATGCTAACGTCTGTAATGAACAACTTGATATTTATGCAACCAGGTTTAGAGAAAAAGAGTATCCGGAAGCAATCATCAATACAGCTATGCAGAAAACGAAAAACCTACAGAGAAATAATCTACTACAATATAAGACAGAGAAACCACAAAAAGAAGAAATGGTACCATTTATTACAACATATAATGGACACGAGAATCATATTAAAAAATCTCTTAACAAAAACTGGAATATCCTTCTGATGGATCCTTTACTCCAAAAGATCCTACCGACAAAACCACAGATTATATATAGAAAATCAAGGAACTTAAAAGATTTACTGGCACCGAGTATGCTGAGGGATAAAGGAAATGAAAGACCAACTATGAACACTTTGAAGTGCAATGGAAGCTATAAATGCAGACATTGCAATATTTGCAAATTTCTTCACCCCAAGAGAAAAACATTCACGAATTCGGACGGATCTAAGGAATACACTATAAAGAATTTTATGAACTGTAACTCCACATCAGTGATATACCTGTTAGAGTGCACATGTGGACTCAAGTACATAGGAAAAACCAAGAGACCACTAAAAATCAGAATTCAGGAGCACATTAGGAACATTAGAAACAGAGTTGAAGGACATGCAGTCTCCAAACACTTCTCAATAAAACATAATTCGGATCCCGAAGATATCACCTTCAAGGCAATAGAACACGTTACTCTGGGAGAAAGAGGTGGGGATTTGGGCAATCTGCTATCAAGAAGAGAGATGTTCTGGCTGTTTGAACTGGACACACTGGCACCTAAAGGCTTCAATGAATACTACGAAATTGCTCCTTTCTTGTGATATGCTCCATTCCTATCTACCAATATACCCCCAGGTTATGGAGGGGCCTGAGTAGTACCCTGAAGGTTCATCTTCTGAGGGAAGTCCAGGTTTGGTAGAATATCTGGCATTATGGACCATCGAAATATGTATTTGCTGCCATACCATCATGTGTGAGCCCAATCTCGTCCGATCTTGGAAGCAAAGCATGATTGGGCCAGGTTAGTACCAAGGAAGGTAACCCATTGAGAATACCTGGTGCTGCAAATTCAGCCGGCGGTTTGGAATATAACCAGGCTAGAGAATGATAATGCCTAAAAAGGGAATTATAGCATATTCACAATTGCAAGCCTTAAGGCCAAGGAGTGAATAATGATATCAGAACTTTACAATTCTAACTACCCAATTGAATGGAAAGAGGTGGATCTTGGGTTTGACTTATATGATTATCCAAGAAATCCTTAGAGTCTTTGGAACCTCCCCTTCAAGAAAAAGAGTAAAAGAATGATCCCCATACTTCAAGTACATCTTAAAACCGATTGTAACTATCTAACTGGATGAAAAGAGGTCGTTTGTCTGAGTCGGACCAATATGAAAATCCAAGAAATTTTCAGAGTCTTTGGAACCTCTTCTTCAAGGAAAAGAGTGAAAGAATGATCCCCATACCTTAAGAACATTTCACAACTTATTATATCCCTGAATTTCTGCTCCTCTTGGTTGAACTTTTAAAGAAATTCCTTTTTGGAATAAATATCTAAACAATATCCAATATAATTATATACATAAAACAATTCAGTACATATTCATAGTGTTTTTAGATCAAACTATTAATATATTATTATTCTAATATATATCTATGCCTAAGGAGAATGTTATACTTAGACTAATCATTTAATGATCTAACCTATATATCCAGCATCAAAACAGATTACCCTCCTTAAATGGAATGCTTATCCTTTATTATTTTAGTTTCAGATAATATGGAAGACACCACCTACTCATTATTCATACTTGGGCAAAAAACATACTAATTCTATAGACAAGAAGGGCGGAAGCATTAAGTCCGGAGAAAACAATGGGGCGGAAGAGCTCAACACATCTATTAAGTAAGGGCGGAAGTGATGTGCCGCGTCCTGGAGCGAAACGACAGAAGGGTTGGTGGAAGTGACGCGGTTCACCTCCGAACACGTCAACACACGGCGGGCAGAAGTGACGTGCCCAGTTCGGAACACGAGGAAGAAAACGGAAGTGCTTGATCGCGCGCTATGGTTTAACACAGCTGCCGGGAACGGATGTGACGCTCCAATTAAGGGCAGAGGCCAGTTCACAAAGGGCGGAAGTTGAACTTAAAAGATCGCCGTTTGACTATTTATAACTAACATTTCTTTATGGGAAACCCTGTAACACAAACTATTTTAAATGATGGCTTGCTGAATTATGAAATCGCTTGGTTTTGAGGTCTCCCTAAGACAAAGGAAGTAGGGTGAACACCTGACTCTCATTTGAACTCAGTGTGGTATGAATACAGGACCACCACACTGAAGCAATATCCCCTTGATGAAGTCATAGTGACGAAACGCGTTGGGACTGTTGGCTGCCTCATGCACTGTGGAGAACTACCTCTCTCCTTCAATCAGATAAGCTGCTTAAAAATATCAACTTTCCTCTACTTTGTTTTTATCTATTTACTGCCAGTCGTTGTTTTTATGGTCATATTTATTTATATATTTTTATGTGCACTGTTTTTCAATAAATTGTCATAATTTTTATTATACTTGGCACTAGCACTTTGTTTCAGATTCATTATATTTTTGCACTAGCACTTTGTTGTCTATATGAGTTCAACAAAAATTTTTTTTTTTTTTTTTTTTATCTAGATGTAATCAGATATATCATATTTTGCACTAAGCACCTTGCTATTTATTGGTTCATTATATTTATTAATTAGCGTGAAACACGCCCCTCTATATGGTTTGAGGTATAACTACATTTGTAAACCATTAACTTATCTACTGTACATTTTACTGTGTGTGAATTTACACATCTAGCAAACTAGTCGCCTGATTGTCAATTCTCTTGTTTTTCATATATATATATATATATATATATATTTGTATATATTTTTTTTATTATTCTTTTTTTTTCCTTTGAAATACATTTTATTTTGTCTTTGTAAAAGCAAGTACATTTTTCCCACAGAAAAAAATACAGAAATGAGCTAAATATATTTAGCAGTTTCCTGGTCTGAGTTAAGGTTTCCCAATGCTCTTGGGGTTACTTCTTGTCCCAGTGTTATTTCTGTAAATGGGATATAATTTAAGTATGACAAGAATGTTCTGCTGAAAGCAAGTCTGTTATGGCAGTTTTCAAATGTTCAAGTGGGAAAAGCAATGATTCCAGTATATGATACTACAGTATAAATTTATACTGAGTTTTAAAGATAACCAAATAAAAACACGAACAGCAATGTGGAGTACTACAATGTTCCAGAAGAAAAAAATATATAGGTTCCTATACAATCATTATGTAGCACCAGTTTAAATGAAGGTTTAACTGAATCTGCCAAAATAAAATCCTATTCTCAAATGCTAATAATTGTTGAATAGTAACATTGATCTGCATGAAAGTTGAGGCTGAGAATTATTTAGTAATATTTTCAGCTAATTCGAGAAAGAGCAGTTTAAAATATAGAGAGGGATTTTCTGAATGGAATTTAAACCACTGAATTCTGATTGAAAAGTTATCCATGAAACTTAGCATGAGGAAGGGGGAAATATCATACCAGCTAAAACAAATCAATAGAGAGCAGGGATGTAGCAGGGCAGAGAACTGTGTGCATAAGGTGTGCCAGGGACACTCTGGGTGACTGTAAGGTGGTAAATGAAGCATTCAAAAGATGCTCCAGGAGGCCCTCTAGACTGCAGGATGCCATTCCAAGCACCCTACAAGCCAAGTGCTGGTGCCAAAGGGAAGTGGCTGTGCTTAGGTTTGGCTGCTCATTAGCAAACAGGTGACCAGCTAGCACCCACAGAGAGAGAGAATGCTAATGAGTCTGGAGACCTGAATCTCATAAAAAAAATGAACAAGGTTGATTAATGGAAGTTACCGCAGGTAACTAATCCATGAGTGATTAGGCCTCTTTGATGAGAGCCATTGTGTGAACCTGATTTCTCCAGACTTTGTGTAGTGTCAGTAGTACTGTCAGGCATAGTACAATAATAGTCTCAGTACTGTCGCTGCTCCTCACACTTAATCATCCTTTCCTGATAAATCTGTCTAGCTCTCCCTGTGGTTATTGCATGTATGGTGAAAATCATAGTCTTGTTAAATAGGTTTGCACTAGATATGTGTGCGGACCCCTATGTTTTGGTTTTGGATCTGGATTTATCTTTGTGTTTTAGTTTTGGTTTTGCAAAACTACCCTCAAGTGTTTTGGTTTTGGATTCGGATAAAAATCGATTTGATGTTTTCCAGGTTTGGATTAAATTGGATTAAATTGTATTTATTGTTTCAATCCTCATATAAAAAACATTTAGATGCATCCAGGAGTGTAAAGGGGGGTAACCACTAGACGATAAAGTTGAATGATTGAACGATAATGATAAAATCGTTCTATAATCGTTCAATAATCGTTTGAACATTGTTTGAAAATCGTTTGAAAATTTGGTCTGTTAGACATCTTTTAGACATCTATCATCGTTCAAACATGCTGGTCAACCTGACGATATTGTCAGGTTCAGCATGTTTGCAGATGATTGATTGTACCTGCATTGAACGACATATCGTTCAGTGTGGGCACCCTGCAGTGTAGTGAACGAATGAAAGATAACAATATCGTTATCGTTCAGTCTTTCCACTGTCGTTTAGTGGATACCTGCCTTAACAGTTCAGAAATGAACCAACACTAGTGCTCATAGGTCTGCTGCTAGCTGCAAAATTGGCTGGAAGTGGTGAAAATTGTTGAATCTCCGTGAAATTGCTGCGACTAACAGTAGGCTATGCCAGCCAAGACTAATGGCACTACAGTTGTAAAACGCAAAGAGTTGGTTTTCCCTTCTATAGTACATATCAGTGCTATAATGGTCAGCACAAGCTGTATGTCCTAGGTTCTAGGCCTAGGGGAATCGGGTTTGCAAATATAAAAGTATAAAAAATGGAGGCCTCTTGCCTTCCTTAAGTAAGCCCTGTACTGAATCTTGTAAGATGCCCGTTGCTCAGCATATTGGATAAATTGTGTTGATTTATTATGGAAGCACCTACTTCTTGGTGTAAATTACATCAACATGAGTCCCACACAGAGCAGTAGGGAGGGGGGTGTATGTAAGATCCCTGCATCTGGCTACCATGGTGTCTGGAACAGCACCTGCAGCCAGTGGCACTGCTTCAGGACATTGCGGGTTTGGGGGCGTGTCTGGCACAGGGCGGCAGTGAGCCCTGCTCTATCACTAGCCCCACAGTGAATATTACAGAGCCATAAGGAATTGGAGAGGCTGGGATTAAATATTGCTTTCAAAAGACATCAAGGGGCCTGATAAAGACTCAAGGTGGAGCGTGATGGGTGGTATCAGTGATACATTTTGAGTGATCATCAGATATTGAAATTGCACATCCTTGTAGTGCCTGTTGGAGTTTTCTACCTCAGCGTATTACGTAAATGAGAGTGAATTGCCAAATAGAGTTTATGTTTAGCTTCAATAAAGGAATTGTATACTTTGTATATCTTATCATTAGGTTCCTATACCGGCAGTAAATGATAAGATATGACTCAGTGATAAAACAAAGTCAGATATCAGTGCTGTGTTTTTATATTCTATACAATTTAATGTGGTACAGGCTCAACTGTGTATAGTATCTGCAAAGACCAAAATGCACTTCATAGTGTGCAGGAGAGTTGTGAGATTTATCCCACTCATCTCTTCCTTTATATTCTAACCAAACCAGCTAGATTGAGGAACATTTCTCTTTAGGTGCCAGCTAGGCAGTCCATGGTGGTGTCAGCAGCCCAGAGACACTGGCCAGAGCCCTCCACCACCCCTACCTGGCTGGCAGCATGGTGCATCAAGATTTCCAGCTCCTGTTGCAGCAGGGGACTAGGTGAGGACAGAATGGCATCTCTGGGCTCTCCACTAAATTCTGCTATAAGGCCTTAGTACATAAGTTGATAACGCATACTTCCCAAGCTGGATTTTCAAATAATATCCTAACAATTTTAAAAAAGATGAAAGTCTTGGTGTGTGCCTGTCCCTTCATCTCCCCAAGCCATTTGCAGATCAAGTGAAAGTATAAAATTTACAGTAAGTGTCCCATGAATGCATTTTTCCTGCAATTATATGTAAGTATAGTATAACAGTACATGCCTAAATTACTTATTGTATCCCGAAGTGTCAAAGATAATTTACTAAGAACAAGCATCTTAACAACAATCACAATATTAAAATGTTAAGACTGACATCTGTGTCACTAATCACTCATCTATTAACGAAGGTTGTACAGCTACACCCTGGCTTACGTTTGGTTGCTGTGGAAACAAATAAAAATAAAGCAAAACACTCAGTTACTATGTTATTTTTATCAGATGTGGTTGTGAGAGCTGCAGTGGCATACAGTGAGTGAGGTGCAGACATAAGTTGGAAACTGGAAAATAAAACAAACACACTGACAGTTACTATGTTATTTTTCAGTTGTGGTTTTAAAAAAATGCAGAGACAACAGCAGAAATGTAGCCATAAGTAGGAAATAAGAAGCTGTGAGAGTGAGAGCCAGAACCTCCGCAGTAACATTATTGCTTTCTATTGAAATATGTTCCACTGTTTCTGAATTGCATTTTTATGCCTTAAAATATAGGTCTGAGTGCGTCTGAATGGGCGTGAGTGAAAAGATAGTACTAAGCTGTTATCTTGTGAGGGTTTATGGCTATAGTGATGATTTGTAAGTAACTGTTAGAGTATTAAGTGGCATATGTATCAAAGCTTGATGTGAGATAAAATTGTGAGATATATTTCACCAACCAATCAGCTTCTAACTTACATTTTGCAGGCTGTGGTTAAGAAATGATAGTTTGGAGCTGATTGGTTGGTGATATATATTTCACAATTTTATCTCACCTCAAGCTTTGATACATATGCCCCTTAATCTATATGCATTGTATTAATAAATGTTAATATTGGGGGGAATGTAATAGCCTCTGGTTTTGTATTGTAATTTGTAACCGATTTTTTGGCAAATTTCTACCAAAGTAAATCCCCACAGCTGAGAAATTAAAACGTATTGTATTGCAAGTTGTCATCCAGATTTTTCTAATGTTCAAAGCACAAGTCACCAGTTGTAGCATTAAGATGAAAACACGTTGAAAACATGATGAGATATTAGCAATCAGAGCTACCTGACCTGAACCAGTGGCGGAGCTGCCCTGTGCCGCTCCCAAACCTGTGATGTCATAAGAGGGGACGGGCCACTGGCAGTAGAAAGTGGAGAGGTCCTTGGACGCTCGGGGCGGCTCTACACACTGCAGTTTGCATTCCCATAATGTCCGGCACTAAAGAAGCACCATTAGCCATAGTGTGCCATGCCAGGCACCCTGCTAACCAGATGCTGGGGCATTGGGGAAGTGATGGGGCTGCCTCCAGGGCCCTGCTCGTCGAGCAACGGCACCGCTTGCATAAAACTGTTCTGTGGAATATTCTCCCCATTCTGTATTTGTCTGCAGAATATTTCCACATTTCTCCGATATCATTGTGCCATACATTCCCTATAACTTCTGTTCTGCAAGGAATTGCTCTAGCATATTACGTTCCATCCAGGCTTATTTATTATGTGTAATGCTAAAGAAGTACTGGAACCCAAAGACTGTACGGATGGAGTTGCATTCATCTGTGAAACAGACTTTTGCCTCAAAATGTTATTGGCTCAAATGTTTGCTGTGACTTTACTTTGTTCTAGGGTTTTGAAAATGATGGTGCTCTAAGGGATGACAGGAAGTAGAGTAAGTCTAGCAGGGCATAAGTAATAAGTCTTAGGACAAATGCATTTAAATATTGTCTACACAATTACTATGTGGGCACAGCAAAGCATGCACTTTCCACATCAACATTTAAAAACGTGTGTTTTTCATTATTGTGGTGCACAGACGGCAGCCAAATCTGAAATTTTATGGCATCAGAGCGAAAATTATTATTAGTTATATAGCAAAACTATATTGCATAGAGAAGGAGATACAGTAACTTGCCATTCACATACTGCAGATAGATACCTTGCTAACCATATGTTAACTAGAGTTAATATATAATGTACTGTACATAGGTTTAGAGAGAGAATGTTGGTCCCAAAAACGAAATTGGAACAGAAGAGTCCCAGGTACAGACCTCCCTGAACTAAGAACTGTTTTGGGAAATGTTGACATCTCCCAATTTTATTATACGGAGCTACAGTATTTTCTGTTGATGGGGGTAATGCAACAGGAGTGATGAGTGATAATGACAGCACCAGATCATTTTTTTCATGCCCACCACAATCATTCTTGGTAACACAGTTCTTAAAAAGTAAATATTTGACATTGATATTGATATATGTTAGATATAATGTACTTTAACCAACTGAAGAATGGGAGATTAAGTTTGAGTTTAGGACCTGATTCAGAGGTGTATGCTAATGCGATCGTAGCTGCGATTTCTTACGGCACGCAGCTGCGAAAATATGCTAATGTTAGCAAAGATCACCAAAGTTTAACTATAAAGACGCCCACTGCTGCCTTTTTACCTGCGTGTGACGACGCAACCCTGTGTAAATATCGGTAACATCGAAGCACATCGGCAGCCATCTTACACTTGCGGCAGGTCTGATCTGCCGCAGCCTTGGGTGCTCTTCTGACACGCAGAGCTGCGTATACAATAGCAGTGGCTAATTTATGCACACCCATGTAAAGGCGTTCAAACTGCCAGGCACACCTACATGTCACCGACTACCGTCAACACCCCCAAACGCTAACTGCCTGTCAATCACTCTGCTATGGGTCTCCGTGACCTGTGTGATCGCAGTGCGATGGCAGAGCTGCCTTCATGCATGCACACTGCGATGCATGTGCAATGGCAAACAATCGCTCGATCTGCGTGAAAAATTAATTGGCGTCTCTGAATAAGGCCCTTAGTGGAGAAGCAAAATGCTATTAAATTTACTTTTATAAGGCTTGCAGTGGAATGTCAGTGTACAGGACAATATATTTAACCTTCAAGTATTAAATGCAAAAATGTAATATTTAAATGCTACTAGTTTATAAGAAAGACAATCTGTGATACTCTTATTTGTAAGAAAGAAAAACCGCCACTACAGTACGTTTTGGGATTGGAAAAAGACTGACACGGTGTGATTCCTTTCATGTTACTGATCATATGTGTCCTACTGTAATGGCTAAATTACTCTTCAATTATGACATCAGTAGATGCTGTCTTATCTTCAAACGCATTCATTTCTGTATATAGCTGCAATCTCTTTACCTGTCTCAACACAGCATTGCAATTGCATGCAAATCTATCTACCATTATCAATATTACAGTGATCTTTGCCTTGCAATTGTGCTGTCAAGGTGAAAGCCATGATAACCTTTTGAACGACACTAGCAGCAAATATTTTGTGAGGCAACATTTAAATAAGTAACCCTTTTGTTCTTATGTAACATCTCCACCCTGTACTGATGAAATTCTTGGGGGCAAATTCAACTAGCCGTGTGGTTTACCCTGTGGCATTTTGTCACCCAGACCTGTTCAATTTGGTCCCACAAACCTGCGTGTTATTCCCAGAGGGTGCACTTAACGTGGATTTTCCCTTACAGGAGTTGCGAGGAAAAATATGCAAGTGCACCCTCTGGGACTTAGGGCCTGATTCAGCCTGGATCGCATGGCTGCGTTCACGTGCAGCTGGTCGATGTTTGTTCTCTGCGCATGGATCGCAGTGCATGTATGCGACCCAGCCACTGTAATCGGCAAGCGATCACAGTGAGCACGCAGTCCAACAGTATAATGATTGACATGAAGTGACCGTTTAGGGGTGGAGAGGGGGGGTGGTCGGCGGAACGCAGGCATGCCTGTGTGTTTGAACGCCATTACAGGGGCGTGCATAATTAAGTCCCTGGGATTGTATATGCTGGCAGAGGTCTAAATGGTGACAGGAAGTTTAGCAGTTTATGCGGTAGGGTCAGGTCAACCACAACTGTGCGAATGGTTCCGATGTTACTCGATGTTACCAATGTTTTCGCTGACATGCGGATTCATGTAATGGGAAGTGGGCGGCTTTATACAGTGATGGGTGTCTTGGTATAGTGCTGCGGTTGCCGTACGACTGCATTCATTAGCATATTTTCGCAGCTAGCGGATGCGTGCGAACGCAGCTGTGTGATCCAAGCTGAATAAGGTCTATAGCGCACGGGGAATACCTTAGCATCCTGCACTTAGTGTGGAATCTATAGTTTATCTCGCATGACACGTGGGTTTACCATGTGGGGAAAATGCTAAGAAATGCAATAGCTCCAGAAGTTAAACACCGCAGGTAACTGTATGGGCCCCTATGCACCCTTACTGAAATTGGAGGTTTTTTTTAATGGAAAGCCTGATTTAAGATAAATCTGGAAATACATTATTTTCATCTATAATGTAACCTTGCAACCAACAAAATGCAAGTGATAAATGTATGTGGCCATTTTGGGGGGGGGGGGGGGGGGCACTGCCAACTCTGTTATGTGGAACTGGCAAATCAAGTTAGCTCACCACCTTTAAATGTTAGTGGAGGGGAATGTGACTGGGAGGACAAATCACACTCTGCAATATATTGATCATACTTTTCTGTTACTCCTTTTGGAGTTGATGTAAGAAGAATGGAGGAACCGCAGGAAAAACTGTAGGCGGTGGAGCACTATTAAAGCAGCTATATTTGGCATACCATATTTAATAAGAAGGCAATTACTATATGGTGGAATATACTCTTACTATTGGGCAAATTAACAATAATGCATATTTCTCTCCCCTCCCTGTTAAATATCATTCCTTATCGCCGCATACAGTGCAGTGGTAATAACAAATGATAATAATATGCAATTTACTAAATGTATTTTGGTGGAACACGGACTCCAATAAGAGCCCATCCCAGAAACTTACTCTATCACTTTACTTCCTGGTACAGACCCGGCAAGGCTAATGCTTATACACAGCCGTTGGGTTGTACATGCACCAGTCAGGACCATAACTATGTATGGGCGAGCAGTGCAGCGACACAGAGTGCAGCATGGCATAGTGGCATGGCTTTAGCTTCCAGGGCCAAGATCCTTAAAGCTATGGGACTGCTTTTGTGAGTGATAGAAGAGGGTCCATAGCCGACAGCAAAAAATCATAGATTTATCATGAAACCTCATAATGAATATCCCCAATACATAAAAAATGCAGCAAATGTATTTATTTATTTAGTAAGAACACCCCCTATATATATATAATACGATTCTAGACAGCCTCATCAATTACTTACACCTTCTTCACATCTTTCCTTGTGGTATTATCATTAACCCTATCCAGTCCCTGCTACCACTTACTAGCACATGGAACCATCACACCTAAGAGGTCCCCTTATCAATACTGTTCTGTAGACACACATATAATTACTATAGATAAACTGAATAGCACAACCCTCATACAAATATAGCAAATATAAATATACTTCAGCTAATGTATCCACCACTCTTTTCTTCATGTTATAATTCTTATATGTATTCATTTATTCAGTTGCTCAGTCTTTGAGCTCGATTCAATTGAATGGGAATTAAATAGCGCCGGGAAGGAGCTCCCGGAGTTATTAATTCAGCGCGCTGTTAAGGATTTCTTCTCGCATAACTTCTGGACTGCGAGCAGAAATTCGACAAAAGTACAGGCGCAATGCTGTTTTCTGCCCTTAGCTCCGCGGATACAGCATTGCTCCAGGCAGTTTAGGCAGAGAATGCCCGTTCTGGTGACTAAATACCATGTTTAAGGTGCGAGGGACTCGAGAACGGGCATTCTCTCACCTAAAAGCGTGCAGAATTGAATAGCTCCTTCCCGGCGCTATTTAATTTGCATTCAATTAAATCGAGCCCTTTGTGGTGCTCTGTTGCTTTATCTGTGGGCTGAAGCTCGGATTTATATTTCTTCTGCTTATTTATCTGTGCTGCTACATTGTCTTTTTTGCTACCTTGTTATTACTGAATTGATAAAACATAAATAATGATGTCAGTTACTATAAAAGCACTATAATATAGCACTGCTGGAGGTTTTCCCGTTTGTGCTGTTCCATCTCCAGAGTAAAATTTCTATTAATATATTGCAGATTGGAAATATTGCCGAGCTTTCCAGTACAACTCTGTTCCCACCACACCCAGATAACTGACTGTCTACACATATAAATAGAGCAATTTTCAAGTATCAGCTTAAAGATCATGTTGCAATACTTTCTGTCTGGCTTATTGTAAGACTGTAGTACTATCTATTTAGCCCACAAATTCCTCTTGCCTCAGTTCATACTGCACAGCACAGTCTTCCAGAATTAGGACAGTTAATAGGATTATGTATGAATAAATAAACGTATGTAAATGTATGCAGACCTTTCCCTTATCATTTATTATCTTATCATTTCTTTTCCACCACATTACACACTGTAATTTAATTTACCTACTGTGATTTATTTCTTCCTCCTTCCCCCCAATTCATTTCTCCAACATAGCGCTAACTCTCATCACCCGTCTCTTCCCCTATACTTCATCTCTCTCCATATAATTCATACTCAATTCCCCTGCTGCAAACACCACTGTAATTCATCCTCCCCTCTAGAATCCCAATCTTAGGATAAAGACCTGCGCTACACTAGGTATTGTGGTTTCTAATATATCATTTCAAGCTGCAGGACCTGACAGGGTAACCCAACCCTGTAGAAAAAAATGTATTCATATGCAGTGGAGGTGGTCCGTGCTAAGTGGTAGTATGATTGTAACCATGTATATTAGGTGTCGAAAGTAATTAATAATTGTACACAATTTATGTTAAAATATAAGTTGCTTTCATTTGGTTACTGGTCGCCATAGGAGTCACAGTGCTCCTCTCCAGTCATAAACTAATTATGTGACCACTTAGAATCTAGATTCCCCCCTTTCTCAAAAATACAACTCTTGTAAACAATTTGAAAACAATAGCATGGGCGTTTCTACTTATTGTCATTAAAACACATGATATCACAATAGGAAAATCAAAATAATAAGATTTATGTAGTACGTACATTACAAATTTATGAAACTGGAAATAGACTTGTTCTGTATAAAAATAACCGTAATGGACACTGGGCCTGATTCAGAGCCGTTCGTAAGCGGCAGTACGCTCGTTCAGAAAAAGGGGGTGGCTATTCAAATGAACCGTTCGCTCTTTGCGGTCTGTTGCCGCCTCCATGTCTGAACGAGTGAACAAAACATGCGCTCGTTTATTTGAAAAAAAATGCCCCCTGGCCGCTCGCATCCTATGTCATGTCCGCTATTTAATAGATTAATCGAGTACATCGAACAGCGTATGAACTGCTCGCTATTCTTGTGGTTGGTTTTTGCTACCACAATTTTGCAAGCAGTTTTGGCTAAAAAATAACCCAGTGACGTGGTCAATGACGCTGCTGTTTTAATTATGCACACCCATAAAACGCCCGCTTTGACCTTTAAGCACGCCTGCGTTCTGATCTCCACTCCCCGTTTTCAAGCACCTTCCCCTGTTACCACCCACATACGCCTCCTCCTGTCACTCAAAATAGCAGGCCTTTGCTATATAGCGAACAAACGATTTTCGGCCGCACTGACTGGTTCGCGCATGCGTATTAAAAACCGTACGCATGCGCAGATGTGCAAACATCGTTCCGAACGAACGAGCGGCCGCTTACGAGCGGCTCTGAATCAGGCCCACAGTACCACAATTCTAATGCAATGTTCTAATATTCATTACTGGGCTCTTATTCTTTGGCAGCACCACTGAATCAATTGAAAAGTTCCATGATCAGAGGAAGAGGGTTGTGAGTTTTAATAGTAACTGCATTGAGGCCCATATAGTCAATGCTGTTGAAATGTCCTATTGGTATAAAACCTAGCAGGTTTACAATAGGCATCAGCAGAATTGTGAAATGGAGTTTAGGCCACACAGTGATCATTGACCATGCTTGCAGGTTTATTAGGGAAGAGTGTTAACTGCGGTAAATACACAATGGTGTAGGAGATGACATACAGCTGTGGTGACATTAGTGGTATATATGGTGGTACAGAGCATAAATATATAGCTTGACCTCTATGGGAGCTCCATGCAGCACTGAGACACTCAACACAGTAATGGTGCAGGGTCTCGCATGGGCACTAGCATACTGGCGGCCATCTTGGTAAAGGTGCCCAGCCAGAGTCACTGTAGGGAGGAAGGAGTCAGCGCAAGAGTGCACTCCTCTCCAACAAATGCAAGGTCGGAAATTCCATGTGGCAGCAGGATTTCTGATTGTTGTTTGAGGAATACTTCTTCAAGATTGGAATACTCTGGTGGAATCAGAAGTCACTTTCAAGTTCAACAGACATGAGTTATCCCTAGAATGTGATTTCTATCGCAGGCACTGAGGTAAATAGTCGTCAAAGGGAAGACTGGCAGAGTCACCTGACGAGAGTTGAAGGTAAAGAAATTCCCTGATGCTCCTGAATTCATTAAGGCAGGGTGAGGAGGGAGAGAGAAAGAGAAAGAGAGAGAGACAGAGAGAGAGAGAGAGAGAGAGAGAGAGAGAGAGAGAGAGAGAGAGAGAGAGAGAGTTATTTCAACCAGGGAGGTTTGTTACTGGTATGTTTTCGTACTTTAGCCTCTGAAGTGCAGCAGAACAATGAGGCTTTATTTGCTTAATATTGAAGAAGAGTGAACAATGGTTCCTAATTTGGCCACTACTAAACAAATTGGGACCTTGCATTTGAGGCAACAGGAGGCTAACACACGACCAGATCCTGCACAGAAAAGTCACATATGTCACGCTATTCCTGAGTTATACAAGAATGCCCCAGTCTCATGGGCTCTTCTGGAGATTGAGAAGGTGCCACAAAATAAGGAGCTAATTTAAAAGGAGTACACCGTGTTTGTTTGTTTTGTAAGTATCTTTTTCAGAAATGAATGTTGATTTTATTAAATAAATTGATCAAGTTGTTAAAAAAGGGGGTAGCTCATGATAGGCTAGCATGTATCTAATTCAATCTGATAAGCCTTGCCAGAATTCAGCAACAAGTGTCTCATTGTTCCAATGCAATTCAGAGGCCAAAATATGAAATGGTATCACATACTGGCCTACAGTTTGGGTTGCTTGGTGAGGGTGGAAAATACTGGTAGCAGAACAGGCTTTGGCCTGGTTCATTAAACTTCATGCAGAAAAAAAATGGGATAATTCCGGAGTAGAGGGTCATTTCTCTCCCGCAGGGTGAAGCCCAAGCTTACGCCTTCACTGTGAGTAACAACACAATATAAGCCACCTTGTTTCAGTCTGAAGGAAAATTGTCTGCAAAGAGTTCAATTGAATGGCACACTGTCTCAGAAACCCACAACACAAGCAGGAAGCTGTAGGCTATAAGCAGAACTGGCACTATACACTACAGGTGAAGGCAGCAAAGAAGCTTGACGGACGTCCATATGGGTGGAGAGTTCCTGCAGGAACCACATTAATTGAGTATTTCCCTGTTTCTCCAATTTTCCTGCAAGATATAGAAACATATAAACATAGAATTTGATGGCAGATAAGAACCACTTGGCCCATCTAGTCTGCCCCATTTTTAAACATATTATTACCTCACCCCTTATTGATCCTTACTTCTTCTGAAGGATATACTTATATCTATCCCATGCATGTTTAAATTGCTCTACTGGCTTAGCCTCTACCACCTCTGATGGGAGGCTATTCCACTTGTCCACTACCCTTTCTATGAAGTAATTTTTCCTCAAACTTCCCCTGAACCTACCACCCTCCAGTTTTAGAACATGTCCTCTTGTTCTAACACTTCTCTTTCTTTGAAGAATGTCTCCTTCCTTTACCTTGTTAAAACCCTTTATATATTTGAATGTTTCTATCATGTCCCCCCTATCCCTTCTCTGCTCCAAACTATACATATTAAGATCTTTTAGTTTTTCCTGGTACGTTTTGTGGTGTAGACCTTGCACCATTTTAGTTGCCCTTCTTTGTACAGTCTCTAATGTGTTAATATCCTTTTGGAGATATGGCCTCCAGAATTGAACACAGTATTCGAGGACGTACCAATGACCTATACAGTGGTATTATCACTACTTTCTTTCTGCTACTGATTCCTCTCCCTATGCAACCAAGCATCTGACTTGCCTTCCTCATTGCTTTGTTACAATGTTTGCTTGCCTTTAAGTCACCTGAAATAGTGACTCCTAGATCCCTTTCCTCTTCAGTACTTTCCAGTATAGTGCCATTAATACTATATTTAGCCTTTGGATTTTTGAGACCCAAGTGCATGATCTTGCATTTTTTGGCATTAAACTGTAGTTGCCACGTTCTTGACCATTCCTCTAGTCTACCTACATCATCAATCATTTGTTTTACCCCTCCTGGTGTGTCTACCCTGTTGCATACCTTTGTGTCATATGCAAAAAGGTATAGTTTCCCTTCAATACCATTTGCAATATCACAAATAAAGATATTAAAAAGCACTGGTGCAAGTACAGATCCCTGAGTACTCCACTGGTAACATTTCCCTCTTGAGAATGCACTCCGTTTACTACAACTCTGTTTCCTATCCTGTAGCCATGATCTTATCCATTCAACTATCTTTGTATCCAATCCCATGCTTTCCAGTTTATTTAACAGTCTGCGATGTGGAACAGTATCAAAACTAGGGGTGAGCGGGTTCGGATTTCTGAAATCCGAACCCCCCCGAGCCCCCCCGATCCGAGTCCGATCCGAGTCAGGCTCGACTTTTCCCGCCTGACTCGGATTCTGAAATCGAGGCAAAACGTCATCATCCCGCCTTCCGAGTCTCGCGGGTTTTGGATCCTATATAAGGTACCCGCGTCGGCGCCATTTTCTCACTCGGCTGTGGACAGTGAAGAGGGAGGGTGGGAGTTAGGGCTGGCTGGGCTGTGTAGTGTAGTGTAGTGTAGTGCAGAGTAGTGTTGTGCTGTGCTGTGCTGTGCTGTGCTGCTGTTGTCCATAGGGGCTGTGTCCACTACTTCAAAGTCCATAGGGGCTGGCTGTGTTGTGCTGTGCTGCTGTTGTTAATAGGGGCTGTGTCCACTACTTCAAAGTCCATAGGGGCTGGCTGGACTGTGTTGTGCAGTCAGTTGTCCATAGGGGCTGTGTCCACTCCAAAGTCCTGTGCAGTGTCCCAGTCCTAAAGGGGTGCTGTAGTGTTGTCCAGGGGGTGCTCTGTTCATCAGGGGTGCTCCCCCCAAGTGCTAAAAAAAATTTTT
The DNA here is from genome assembly GCA_031769625.1 of Taudactylus pleione. Taxonomy (NCBI): domain Eukaryota; kingdom Metazoa; phylum Chordata; class Amphibia; order Anura; family Myobatrachidae; genus Taudactylus; species Taudactylus pleione. The sequence goes on along the minus strand of JAUIMM010000581.1, from coordinate 409,498 downwards.
TTCTGTGTTTGTGAATTGTGTGTGCAGTAGCCGCACGTGCATCAACAAAGTAGTGCCAAGCGTGCGCCTGTGTCATAAGTAAAGGGCCGACTGGCTTGACCGTTAAAGGGTGCTGTAACCCCCAAAGTACACTCCAAACCAAATAAATTTTTTTTTTCTGTGTTTGTGAATTGTGTGCGCAGTAGCCGCACGTGCATCAACAAAGTAGTGCCAAGCGTGCGCCTGTGTCATAAGTAAAGGGCCGCCTGGCTTGACCGTTAAAGGGTGCTGTAACCCCCAAAGTACACTCCAGTCCAAACCAAATAAAAAAATATTTTCTGTGTTTGTGAATTGTGTGAGCAGTAGCCGCACGTGCATCAACAAAGTAGTGCCAAGCGTGCGCCTGTGTCCCATAAGTAAAGGGCCGGCTGGCTCATTTCTTAATGGGTGGTGTAACCCACAAAGTACACTAGTCTCCAACAAAAATAAAAAATTATTTTCTGTGTTTGTGTGCGCCTTAGCCGCACGTATATATCAATATAACATAAATGGAGGACCAAACTTTCTCCGATAAAAATAAAATAGGGAAAGATCAAGGACCACTTCCTCCTAGTGCTGAAGCTGCTGCCACTAGTCATGACATAGACGATAACATGCCATCAACGTCGTCTGCCAAGGCCGATGCCCAATGTCATAGTAGAGGGCACATACAATCCCAAATGACAAAGTTCAGGAAAATGACCTTGAAAATAACATTTAAATCATCTGAAGAGAAACGTAAACTTGCCAATAAGCCATTTACGACACGGAGTGGCAAGGAACGGCTAAGGTCTTTCCCTATGTTCATGACTAGTGGTTCAGCTTCACATGACGATGGAAGCCCTCCTCCCGCTAAAAAAATCAAACGAGTTAAGCTGGCAAAAGCACAGCGAAGAACTGTGCGTTCTAAGAAGATATCACAAATCCGCAAGGAGAGTCCAAGTGTGGTGGCGGTTGCGATGCCTGACCTTCCCAGCACTGGACGGGAAGAGGTGGCTCTTTCCACCATTTGCACGCCCCCTGCAAGTGCTGAAAGGAGCACCCACAGTCCACTTGCTGATATGCAAATTGAAGATGTCACTGTTGAAGTACAACAGGATGAGGATACTGGTGTAGCTGGCACTGAGGAGGAAGTTGGCGAGGAGGATTCTGATGGTGATGTGGTTTGTTTAAATCAGGCTCCGGGGGAGACAGTTGTTGTCCGTGGGATGAAAAAGCCCATCACGGTCATGCCTGGGCAGAAGACCAAACATTCCACCTCTTTGGTCTGGCAATATTTCTATCCAAATCCGGACAACAACTGTCTTGCCATATGTTCCATATGTAAAGGTGAAATAAGTAGGGGTAGGGACGTTAACCACCTAGGAACATCCTCCCTTATACGGCACCTGCAGCGCGTTCATAAAAAGTTACTGTCAAGTTCAGAAACTTTGGCTAAGACCGTAAGCAGTCCAGGGTCACCTAAATCCCTTTTTCCTGTTTTACCAAGGAATCGGTGGATGAGGAGGATGAGGACGACATCTTGCCTCCGTAGAACCAGTTTGTGCAGGGACACATTAATTGCCAGCTTGTTTTGTGGGGGCCCAAACGAACCAATCATTTCAGCCACAGTCATGTGGCAGACCCTGGCGCTGAAATGATTGGTTTGTTAAGTGTGCATGTCCTATTTATACAACATAAGGGAGGGTGGGAGGGCCCAAGGACAATTCCATCTTGCACCACTTTTTTTTCTTTGCAGTATGTACTGTTTGGGGCCTAGTTTTTCAAACTGCCATCCTGTCTGCCACTGCAGTGTCACTCCTAGATGGGCCACGTGTTTGTGCCGCCCACTCGTGTCGCTTAGCATAGTCATCCAGCTACCTTGGTGCAACCTTTTGGCCATAAAAACAATATTGTGAGGTGTGAGGTGTTCAGAATAGACTGGATATGAGTGGAAATGAAGGTTATTGAGGTTAATAATAGCATAGGAGCAAAAAAACCCACAAATTCTGTGATTTTAGCTGTTTTTATGCTTTTTTAAAAAAAAAAACAGATCCAAAACACAAAACCCAGAACCCAAAACACGGAAGGGTGGTTTTGGCAAAACCAATCCAGATCCAAAACACGAAGAAAGATCCAGATCCAAAACCAAAACACAAAACACGAAAAGTGGCCGGTGCACACCCCTAATCAAAACCCTTACTAAAGTCTAGATAAGCTATATCTATGGCCCCCCCTTTATCTATTTCCTTAGTCACCCAGTCAAAAAAGTCAATAAGATTTGTTTGACGACTTCCGGTGGGCGGACCTTGGAGATAGCCGCTTTTTAGAGAGCTCTCGCTCCCACCACATAGCAGCACTAATAGAACATCGCCAGCGCCGGGAGCGGTGACACGCAAACATCAGCGTGGACACCGGAGATAGCGGTGGGCAAGCGGGTCTAATCCCCGGCTCCCCACCATAAGCACACAGGTGCGTTACATAGCACCAATAAGCGCGGCCACCATCTTGGATTCGGCCGCGCCGCGCTGCTGCCTTCCCCGTTACCTCCCCTCACAAGCATATTAAAAGTGATATCATTCACCTCTCTGGCCTCACTGGGTCCCTTACAACACAGGTGTTGTGTGGGTACTGTGGGGTGGGTAGTGCAGCACACTAATCCACGGCAGCCTTCCCTCTGGCATTCCTTTACAAAGAGCCACATCTGAGTGATTTCTGGAGCTCCAGAACAGATCTGCACATAAAAGGACTGCTGCAGAAACATTTATCTAAAGATTGAATTTTCCATTTCTTGCACTGCAGATATCATATCTATATCAGCTCCCCCTGCTGGTTGGGATTGCTCAGTCCTTGTCACATTAAATATAATCAGCTTTTCAAGCAAAGCCTACTAACTGAGATATATACATGGATAAGCATGTGACTAAAATACAGAAGGGAGGTAGGGGAGGTCCAGGTGTCAGAAATAGGGAGACCAGAACCACAGCATCTGCCACCTCTAGTCCTCCTACTTCCCCAGCTGAGGATGATATCATGGATGGCGTGCATGATCCCTCCAAATTCAGTGCTGCGTCTGTGGCCAAAGCACAGGAAATCTTGGATCTTCTCTCACCATTGCTTGATAAAAAGTTGGCTGGTCTGAAAGAGGCGATAGATTCAGCTGTAACTCAACTTCGTGAGCATAGTGTGCGGTTTGACGAAGCAGAGCAACGCATTTCAAATCTTGAAGACGATCTTACTACGGCCAAGTCAGTAATTGAAACACAGGAAGCTTCCATTGTCACTGTGCAGGAAAAGTTGGAAGATTTGGGGAATCGCAATCGCCGTAATAATTTGCGCCTGATTGGCTTACCTGAATCTGTCAAACAACGGGAACTTATGGACTTTGGGCCTGATTCAGACCCACTCGCGAGCGGCTGTCCGCTCGCAAGTGGGTCGATGTTATGCACTGAGCATGCGCACGACGGAGGGAGCTCCGTCGTGCGCATGCGCCAGACGCGACGAGCGAAGGAAAGTCCTTCGCTCGTTGTGTCCGATCAAAGGGGGCGTGCTGTCAATGTTGATTGACAGCACGCCCCCTTTGGTGGGCGTGCCGGGGGCGTGCCTCCCTGACGGGGGCGTTCCCACGGGAACGCCTCCCGTCAGAAGCCGGCCCACTGACATCACTAGTGATGTCAGTGGGAGTGATTTTGGCTCTGATAGAGCCAAAATCACTCCGGAGCTTGCGGTTGAAAACCTCAACCGCAGGCTCCGGCTCGCAATTTCGATGGTCGCGATGGTCTCGACCATCGCGGCCATCAAAAAGCACGCTCGTATAGCCTGTGGGTGGTGACCCACAGCTATACGAGCGTCCAGGAGGACGCTCCATGAAAATGGAGCCCGGCCCTCATTCAGAGCGTGCGCTCTGCTCAGAGCGTACGGCTCTGAATGAGGGCCTTAGTTTCCACCTGGCTTCCTCAAGTGTTGGGTTGCAATCCTACGTCAGGCTCTATATTGATTGAATGTGCGCACAGAATTGGTCTGGATCATCAAGCAGATCCCCGCAGATCAAGTTCCTCAATTATATGGATAAAATCAGAATGATGGAGGCTTATCGTAAATCTCAGAATCTATCCTATAAAGGGGACAGGTTACTCCTCTTCCAAGATTTTTCTTATCAAGTGGCAATGAAACGAAGAGAATTTTCACCTGTGTACAATTCGCTTTTTGAAGCTGGAATCAGATTTGCCCTTCTCTATCCAGCTAAGCTTTGAGTACAACATGATTGCAAATAATATTTTTTTGATTCGGTGTCCCCGGCAAAGACATTTGTTGCCTCTCTTTCGGAATCCAGTTCACCCTCATCTGCTGATGAACATTGAGTTAATGCTTGAATCACAAGTATTATATCATTCGCATACATTTCATTATGCCATTGTTATTTGTTAATGAGAAATTGATTCTCATATGTTTTTGCGTATTTTGTGTACTTTTCATTAGTGATCCAATTTCTCCTTTTATTATTTTTCTGGCAGATTCTGTTTCCCCTACATTGTTTTTTTTTATTATTTGTTTTGATTTCGGAATTTTTTCTTTATTTTTTTGTATTTGGAATATAGATATTGGTTGTTATTGGCCAAAGAGGCCTTATGTTTGGGTTCTTAGAAAAACACAAAATGGTAGAACTGCATCATTTTGGTGTATATATATTTGGTTAAACGTAATGTTAATAAGATTGAGAGACCGCACGTTTGAAATAGTAATGGCATCCCTACTCGCTGGGACATGGGATGCTATGTTAAATATATTTCAACGAATTAGTATCTTCATGAAACAAGGTAATGGTTGATAATTTAAATTCTTTGGATATACCTGTAAACTATAAAGATTGTATAAAAATCCTTACTTGGAATGTAGAGGGTCTTAATACACTGCTTAAACGGCGGAAGGTATTACAACACCTACAGAGGCTTAAACCAGATGTAGCTGTGCTCCAGGAAACACACTGGAGGGAGGGGGATCCAAATACGCTAAAGAGCAATTGGTTAAATGAATACATAGCAGCTTCATATACTTCCAAACGAAGAGGGGTGGTTCTTCTTCTACACAGGTCCCTTAATTACACTATACTTGATAAATTGTGTGACCCTGAGGGTAGATTTTTATTTGTTAAAATACAGTTGGAAGGGGTTTTGTATACTATTGTCACCATATATGCACCAACTGGCCCTAACAGTGGTTTTTTTACGGATTTATATGTTCAATTACAGGAATGGGTCGAGGGGACTATTATTCTAGGGGGGGATTTCAATACTACTCTCAATCCACTATTAGATAGGTCAGGTGATGGGGGAAGGGGCAGCATATCTACGGCTTTACATTTTCTTATATCTTCTCTTCAACTCTCTGACCCCTGGAGGTATCAACATCCTGTGGATCATGATTATACATATTATTTGCACCCACATCACACATCCTCCAGGATTGATTATTGGCTTCTTCCTACAAACCTTCTTCCTAAAGTTTATGATTCTAAAGTGGAAAATATAGCTGTTTCTGATCACGTCCCAACATGGTTCTCCTTATCCCTTCCTACTACAAAACCCTCCTCCTTTAATTGGAGATTTCCCTCCTATTTATATAATTGTCCTGATTTTAAACAATATTTGGAACAACATTATGGGAATTATGTCAACGATAATAATCAACATATCGAAGATATTGATTTGTTTTGGGCAGCATCTAAGCCAGTTTTACATGGTTCTATCATAGCTTATGTTGCTGGAAAACGTAAGAAACTCTCTCAAAAATTTCAAGATATTAGTATAGCACTTTCTACATCTTATACAAATTTATTAAGGCTTAATACCCCAGAAACTCGTCAGATTTATATTGACACTAAAAATGTATATGATACCTTATGTACAGAAAAGGCTCAATGTTCCTTAGATTACCAAAAACACCGTTATTTCAAGTGGGGAAATAAGGCAGGGAAACTGTTGGCTAATGTGGTTAGAAATCAGCGTCCTCAGGTTAACATTTCAAAAATTATCTCAGAAACTCATGTCCTGACATCTACCTCTGATATAACAAATTCCTTTTTGGAATATTTTAAAAATGTATACACCGCACCACCACATAATCCGATTTTAGGTATGGACTTTCTACAGTCGGCAGGCTGACCTATATTAACTGAAGAGAAACGAGATATATTGACTGATTTAATTTCCGAGTATTGGGCGTTCGGCAATTGGCAAAGCTCTGGGCCCTGATGGACTTAGTGCAGAATACTATAAACTACTATCCCCATCTCTTACTCCTCATTTATTAAAATAGTTTAATTCCATTCTTTCCGGCGCAGCCGCTCCATCTGCCTTTAATGAAGCCCGTATAATAATGTTACCTAAGCCGGGCAAGGATCCAACATTAGTACCGTCTTATCGCCCTATATCCTTATTAAATCAGGATTTAAAATGATTATCCTCTATTATGGCACAAAGATTACAGATACTTTTACCCAATTTACTCCATATATCACAAACCGGCTTTGTGAAAAATAGATCATCGGTACATAACATTCGTCAGGTAATAGCAGCCATAATGCAATCATCAATAAATTCAGGGGGTACGTCTCTCTTGGTCAGTTGTGATGCTGATAAAGCATTTGACCATGTGTCTTGGGCACACTTGGTACGTGTTTTTCATTTTCAAAATTTTGGCCCAAGTTTTATACGATTTTTCAACTCATATAATATAATGTCCCCACAGCATTCCTCACCATTAATGGTTTAAATACGGAGAGCTTTCAACTGTATTGCGGTACAAGGCAAGGATGGAATTGGAAACCATGTATTAAAAGTGTGTCGAAGCTGGATTAGTGGCTGAGATGGAATCAGCGTAGAAATTGGCGTGCGTGACGCCATCTTGCGAATGGAAGCTAGACTCCATTTTAGAAACAAGAATCTGCAAGACGCCATTTTGCGACCAGCGCCATTTTAAGTTACAACTCACAAGATAAGTACAGATAGCAATGTTTTTGATAATCTACCAAAAACAACTAGAAATGCAGCCCCTGAGAAAAGTAAATAGAATAGACAATGCACCAGGATATTGTGAGTGTTTTACATACAAATTGGGAATCCCTGTATGTAGGCAAGTATAGTTGTGGCAATTGTAATATAACCCAGGCATTGATCTACACAATTGAATTTGTCTGAATCCTAAACAGGTTTTAGTCCCACACCCAGACAGAATGGCCCCCGGCTTCACAGCTGGGGGTAACCCATCTGCATTACAGTTTGAAACTGTAAATAAGGAATGAGATGTGTGTGTGTGTATATATATATATATATATATATATATGTATAAATATATGTATACACATATATATATATGTGTATGGAATCTCATGCATGAACACCGCACATTACGCACAGTTAAGCTGCTAACATGACGCTCAGTAGTGAATGCACAATATCCTGCATGCGAACGCTGTTTATTAGCTGCATGCGTGCACATCTGCCCCAAATCAGATAAACCTAACTAGCGTCTGTACATCAAACCCCACATACTCACACATTACATATTCACATACAAGGTTCCATAAGCTTTAAGGTATAAGATTCAAGTATGCACATTTACTATAATTGCTAAGAAATAAAGATTATTTTGTAACTAAGGTTTTATACGTGATAAGTAAGTCATGTTTGGTATTGTACTGATGCGTACTTTCTCAACAGTATTCCGGTAACATCGATGTAGAGATCGCAACAGGCATTCTCAACTTATGGACCGCAGAGACTTCAAGCAACAAAATGTACATTATATGACCAACTGTTAGGATTTGCATGAGTTGGGAAACCAGAGACCACCAGTTGTTAGAGGCTGGACTGTGTCTATTTGAACCAACCTGTTGGATGCCTTGTAACATATGCCCTCTCCTTTAGGACCAATGGTATTAGCAATAAACTTCTCTATTGTGTTGTCTATTTCTGGGGGGTATAAATATGTGTTCTCTGACCCTGGGTTCCTGGTCTTTGTGCTGAATACTGATTGACGAGGGGTTTCTTGCTGATGCCTACATCTGGTCCAGAGCGCTGCATATGTATAACTGTACTTGGGTCTGTATAATTCCTTTGCACTAAATTGTACTTATAACTAGCGTGTAACTGCTGTACTTTTACTTGAATAATACTTTGTGCTTTGGAACCACAGGTTCTAGGTCTGGAGTCTTTATTTACTGTGTAACCGCGTATGCAAAATAGCGTCATCATTAGAGGTTTATAGGCAGGATATCAGAAGGTATAGGCAGGGGGGTATAGAGGTTCAAAGGCAGAATTCTTAAGTGTCAGCATATGCTGATGACTTGCTATTATATTTTGCTCACCCGCAAGTTGCTTTCCCAGGTTTTATGCAACTTTTACATGATTTCACAATTGTATCAGGGTTTGTGGTTAATAAATCTAAGACAGAAGCTTTAGCCCTGCATGAGGGAGCACAAGCTAATTGGAGTGGTTCCTTTCCTTTTAAATGGGCGAATACCTCATTGACTTATTTAGGTTTACATATACCTATCAACCCCTCTGATCTTTATATGGCTAATTTCCCTATTGTAATCTCCCGTATTATTGCTGATTTTCAAGCTTGGAAACACTTGCCACTGTCATACATAGGTAGATGCCATCTGATAAAAATTATCTCTTTCCCCAGGTTGCTATACCCAATACAAATGTTACCCCTTCTTTTAAAAGATTCAGATTTAAAGTTATTGAATAAAGCCATGAGCAAGTTTATTTGGCCGGATAAAAAACCAAGAATATCCTTATTTAAATTAAGTCAAGCTCTACAATTGGGGGGTATTAACCTTCCTTGTATAAAAAGTTATACTCTAGTTGCAAACTATCGTTATGCAGTTGATTGGTTACAGAATTCTGAAGAATTTGCCAATACTAGTCTAGAACAAGCCTTTTGTCCTGACATTGCACTCTCTAGTCTATTACATATGAGACCCACAGATTTTCCTACCACGACTACTAATAATCTATTGCTAAGCACTACATGTACAGCTTGGCGTCTATCTAGACGCAAGATGGGTATATCAACACATAACACAATTTTTTTACCTATATATCATAATACAGGGTCTCAAAGATTCTCTGTTTTACATCATACTTTAACACGTTCTTGGGGTTCAGGGGGTCCGAGATTGGTTTATGAAATCTTGGACGAACAGACACTTACAATTCTTACATATGAAAAATTACAGGAGGTATTCCCTCGGATAACTATTTCTCTATTTACGTACTATCAACTCCGAAGTTATGTTATTAACATACTTTCCAAGCTAACAGAATCTGACAAAACACATATGTTAGATGGAGTGTTACGTAGTTGCCTGGGAAAATGTTGTTCTACCTCATATTTGTACTCTCAAATTAAACGATCTATAGATTTGGAAAAATTGCAATCTGGTATCGCTAAGTGGAAGACTGATTTTCCTGAAATTTCACTTAATGACATTCTTCAGGCTTTTATTCATCTTAATAAAATACTTATTTCGGCTTCCTACACAGAAATGCATTATAAACTGTTACACCGTGCTTATTACACACCCAAGTTACGCTTTTTGATGGGGGCCTCCAGTGACTCTAAATGTTTCAAATGTCATGCTCTGGAATTGGATCTTTATCACTGTATGTGGAGCTGCCCTGAAATTAATAAATTTTGGTCTATAATTCGAATTTATATTAAAGATGTTTTAGGTATATCTATTACTATCTTTCCTGAATGGGCCCTATGGGACATGTATCTAGATCAGAACTAGGGGTGAGCGGGTTCGGATTTCTGAAATCCGAACCCCCCCGAGCCCCCCCGATCCGAGGCTGATCCGAGTCAGGCTCGACTTTTCCCGCCTGACTCGGATCTGAAATCGAGGCAAAACGTCATCATCCCGCCTTCCGGGTCTCGCGGGTTTTGGATCCTATATAAGGTACCCGCGTCGGCGCCATTTTCTCACTCGGCTGTGGACAGTGAAGACGGAGGGTGGGAGTTAGGGCTGGCTGGGCTGTGTAGTGTAGTGCAGTGTAGTGTTGTGCTGTGCTGCGCTGTACTGCTGTTGTCCATAGGGGCTGTGTCCACTACTTCAAAGTCCATAGGGGCTGGCTGTGTTGTGCTGTGCTGCTGTTGTTAATAGGGGCTGTGTCCACTACTTCAAAGTCCATAGGGGCTGGCTGGACTGTGTTGTGCAGTCAGTTCTCCATAAGGGCTGTGTCCACTCCAAAGTCAAGTGCAGTGTCCCAGTCCTAAAGGGGTGCTCTAGTGTTCTCCAGGGGGTGCTCTGTCCATCAGGGGTGCTCCCCCCAAGTGCAAAAAAAAATTTTTTTTCTGTGTTTGTGAATTGTGTGCACTGTGGCTGCACGTGCATCAACACATGAGCAGCGCCAAGCGTGCGCCTGTGTCCCATAGGTAAAGGGCCAGCTGGCTTGACCGATAAAGGGTGCTGTAACCCCCAAAGTACACTCCAAACAAAATAAAAATATATATTTTTTTGTGTTTGTGAATTGTGTGCGCAGTAGCCGCACGTGCATCAACAAAGTAGTGCCAAGCGTGCGCCTGTGTCCCATAAATAAAGGGCCGGGTGGATTGACTGCTAAAGAGTGCTGTAACCCCCAAAGTACACTCCAAACAAAATAAAAAATATTTTCTGCGTTTGTGAATTGTGTGCGTAGTAGCCGCACGTGCATCAACAAAGTAGTGCCAAGCGTGCGCCTGTGTCATAAGTAAAGGGCCGGCTGGCTTGACCATTAAAGGGTGCTGTAACCCCCAAAGTACACTCCAAACAAAATAAAAAAATATTTTCTGTGTTTGTGAATTGTGTGCGCAGTAGCCGCACGTGCATCAACAAAGTAGTGCCAAGCGTGCGCCTGTGTCATAAGTAAAAGGCCGGCTGGCTTGATCATTAAAGTGTGCTGTAACCCCCAAAGGGCACTCCAAACAAAATAAAAAAATATTTTCAGTGTTTGTGAATTGTGTGCACTGTGGCTGCACGTGCATCAACAAATGAGCAGCGCCAAGCGTGCGCCTGTGTCCCATAGGTAAAGGGCCGGCTGGCTTGACCGATAAAGGGTGCTGTAACCCCAAAAGTACACTCCAAACAAAATAAAAAAATATTTTGTGCGTTTGTGAATTGTGTGCGTAGTAGCTGCACGTGCATCAACAAAGTAGTGCCAAGCGTGCGCCTGTGTCATAAGTAAAGGGCCGGCTGGCTTGACCATTAAAGGGTGCTGTAACCCCCAAAGTACACTCCAAACAAAATAAAAAAATATTTTCTGTGTTTGTGAATTGTATGCACTGTGGCTGCACGTGCATCAACAAATGAGCAGCGCCAAGCGTGCGCCTGTGTCCCATAGGTAAAGGGCCGGCTGGCTTGACCGATAAAGGGTGCTGTAACCCCCAAAGTACACTCCAAACAAAATAAAAATATATATTTTTTTGTGTTTGTGAATTGTGTGCGCAGTAGCTGCACGTGCATCAACAAAGTAGTGCCAAGCGTGCACCTGTGTCCCATAAATAAAGGGCCGGCTGGATTGACCGCTAAAGGGTGCTGTAAACCCCAAAGGGCACTCCGAACAAAGTAAAAAAAAAAATTCTGTGTTTGTGAATTGTGTGTACTGTGGCTGCACGTGCATCAACAAAGGAGCAGTGCCAAGCGTGCGCCTGTGTCCCATAAGTAAAAGGCTGGCTGGCTTGTCCGTTAAAGGGTGCTGTAACCCCCAAAGGGCACTCCAAACAAAATAAAAAAATATTTTCTGTGTTTGTGAATTGTGTGCGCAGTAGCCGCACGTGTATCAACAAAGTAGTGCCAAGCGTACGCCTGTGTCATAAGTAAAAGGCCGGCTGGCTTGACCATTAAAGGGTGCTGTAACCCCCAAAGGGCACTCCAAACAAAATAAAAAAATATTTTCTGTGTTTGTGAATTGTGTGCACTGTAGCCGCACGTGCATCAACAAAGGAGCAGCGCCAAGCGTGCGCCTGTGTCCCATAAGTAAAGGGCCGGCTGGCTTGTCCGTTAAAGGGTGCTGTAACCCCCAAAGTACACTCCAAACAAAATAAAAAAATATTTTCTGTGTTTGTGTGCGCCTTAGCCGCACGTATATATCAAATCAATATAACATAAATGGAGGACCAAACTTTCTCCGATAAAAATAAAATAGGGAAAGATCAAGAACCACTTCCTCCTAGTGCTGAAGCTGCTGCCACTAGTTATGACATAGACGATAACATGCCATCAACGTCGTCTGCCAAGGCCGATGCCAAATATCATAGTAGAGGGCACATACAATCTCAAATGACAAAGTTCAGGAAAATTACCTTAAAAAAAAACATTTAAATCATCTGAAGAGAAACGTAAACTTGCCAATATGCCATTTATGACACGGAGTGGCAAGGAACGGCTAAGGTCTTTCCCTATGTTCATGACTAGTAGTTCAGCTTCACATAACGATGGAAGCCCTCCTCCCGCTAAAAAAATCAAACGAGTTAAGCTGGCAAAAGCACAGCGAAGAACTGTGCGTTCTAAGAAGATATCACAAATCCGCAAGGAGAGTCCAAGTGTGGTGGCGGTTGCGATGCCTGACCTTCCCAGCACTGGACGGGAAGAGGTGGCTCTTTCCACCATTTGCACGCCCCCTGCAAGTGCTGAAAGGAGCACCCACAGTCCACTTGCTGATATGCAAATTGAAGATGTCACTGTTGAAGTACAACAGGATGAGGATACTGGTGTAGCTGGCGCTGAGGAGGAAGTTGGCGAGGAGGATTCTGATGGTGATGTAGTTTGTTTAAATCAGGCTCCGGGGGAGACAGTTGTTGTCCGTGGGATGAAAAAGCCCATCACGGTCATGCCTGGGCAGAAGACCAAACATTCCACCTCTTTGGTCTGGCAATATTTCTAACCAAATCCGGACAACAACTGTCTTGCCATATGTACCATATGTAAAGGTGAAATAAGTAGGGGTAGGGACGTTAACCACCTAGGAACATCCTCCCTTATACAGCACCTGCAGCGCGTTCATAAAAAGTTACTGTCAAGTTCAGAAACTTTGGCTAAGACCGTAAGCAGTCCAGGGACACCTAAATCCCTTTTTCCTGTTTTATCCAAGGAATCGGTGGATGAGGAGGATGAGGACGACATCTTGCCTCCGTAGAGCCAGTTTGTGCAGGGACACATTAATTGCCAGCTTGTTTTGTGGGGGCCCAAACGAACCAATCATTTCAGCCACAGTCATGTGGCAGACCCTGGCGCTGAAATGATTGGTTTGTTAAAGTGTGCATGTCCTATTTATACAACCATAAGGGTGGGTGGGAGGGCCCAAGGACAATTCCATCTTGCAGCTCTATTTTTTCTTTGCAGTATGTACTGTTTGGGGCCTAGTTTTTCAAACTGCCATCCTGTCTGCCACTGCAGTGTCACTCCTAGATGGGCCATGTGTTTGTGCCGCCCACTCGTGTCGCTTAGCATAGTCATCCAGCTACCTCAGGGCAAACTTTTGGCCATAAAAACAATATTATGAGGTGTGAGGTGTTCAGAATAGACTGGAAATTAGTGAAAATTAAGGTTATTGAGGTTAATAATTGAATAGGAGCAGAAAACCCACAAATTCTGTGATTTTAGCTGTTTTTATGCTTTTTTTCAAAAAAATACAGATCCAAAACACAAAACCCAGAACCCAAAACACGGAAGGGTGGTTTTGGCAAAACCAATCCAGATCCAAAACACGAAGAAAGATCCAGATCCAAAACCAAAACACAAAACACGAAAAGTGGCCGGTGCACACCCCTAATCAGGAGCAACCTAAACCTCCACTGGATCAATGAATTTTATTAGCTAAAATTGCAGCAGCAGGAAAGAAGACCATCCTGTCTCAGTGGATATCCACAGACACCTTGACACTATCTCTATTAATACCTCATATTTCTTACCTGTTCCACATGGACTGGCTTGAAATGTCAATTAACAAAGAAAAAAAGGCCAAAACATTTTTTGAGGTATGGTTACCATATATTTATACGTTACCCTCTGAGACAAGAGATAATTTATGTCGAGCAGTGAGGTTAACTACATAGTACAACTTAGAAGTTATTTCAACAGGAAATCCACCTTTTTAACATAGTAATTCGATTGAATTAAAGTGTTGGATAGTTGTACGTGCGGCTCTCTCAATCTATTTATTTTTGTTAATTTATATATATGTATTTTATTGTTAGTACATAATATATCTGTTTATACATATAGTTATGATACATTGCATATGTTGTACTAATATGTGCAGTTTGCCAATAAAACATTTAGGAAAAAAAAGATTTGTTTGACATGATCTCCCCCCAGTAAATCCATGCTGTTTGGGATCCTGCAAATTGCTGGATTTGAGATAATCTGCGACTCTTTCTTTTAAGAGTGTTTCCATCAATTTCCCTACTACTGATGTAAGGCTCACTGGTCGGTAGTTGCTTGCCTCTTCCTTGCTTCCACTTTTGTGCAGTGGGACAACTTTTGCTCTTTTCCAGTCCTCTGGAATTACTCCAGTAGCTAGTGACTGGTTGAATAATTCTGTTATTGGTGTTACCAGCCCCCTTTAAGCTCTTTTAGTATCCTTGGATGTATCCCATCTGGCCCAATTGATTTATCCACTTTCAGTTTTGAGGGTTCTGATAGGATCTTCTCTGTAAATGTGTTTGTTCCTGCCACATTTCTCTGATTACACCTGCAACTTTACTGTGGCCCCTTACCCTCTCTCAGTAGTGAATACTGAACAAAAATAATTATTAAGATGATCAACTATTACATTGTCTCCCTCAACAAGACTCCCCCTTTCTGTCTTTAGTCTTTTTATTCCACCGTTTGTTTTTTTCCTTTCGCTTATATACTTAAAAAACAGTTTTGCCCCCTTTACCCACTGACTGTGCCATGTTCTCCTCAGCTTTTGCCTTTGCACATTTGATTACTTTTTAGGCTCCTTCTGTTTTACAAGATACTCCTCTTTGTCTTCATTATTTTGCGTCTGCTTGTATTTCCTAAAGGCCATCTTTTTTGCTTTCACATTACTTGCTACCTCTTTCCCAAACCACACTGGCTTCCTTTTCCTTGTGGTTTTCCTAACCCTTTTGATACAAAGGTCTGTTGTCTTTAATATTGCACTTTTTACATTTTCCCACCTCACCTGCACTCTTTTCAAGTTCCTCCACTCTGCCAAAGATTCGCTTAAACATCTTCCTATCCCTGCAAAATCACCCTTCCTAAAATCTAACACCTTTGTTTTTGTATGGGGTGAGTCAGTATGTGGCCCTCATTCAGAGGAAGTCGCAAGAAGCGATTGCTCTCTCTGAACGAGGGCGGCCGCTTCTTTTTTTTAGTGCGGCCTCCTGGTCGCTAGCTAAGCTGTGGGTTGCCACCCACAGCTTAGCGACCGACCAGGGTGATGGTCGCGATGGTTAAGACCATCGTGACCATCGAGGCTTGCGACAAGACCCTAAGGTTGGGTCTCGGCAAGCGCAAGCCCCAGGGAGCTCCCTGCTCTGATTGAGCAGGAAGCTCCCCACTGACATAATTTTTCAGTGGGGCCGCCCCCAAACGGTAAACGTTCCGTCGGGAACGCCTCCATTTGGCCGGCCATCCCCTCTGCCCGCCTCCCAAACTGGGCGAGATGTCAATCACCATCGACAGCTCGCCCCCTTTGGTGCGAGACCCGTAGCGACGGTGCGCCCATCGCTAGCCGGGTCTCGCACATGCGCACGTCGGAGCCAGCTCCGACATGCGCATGCCCAGTGGGCAAACATCAACACAGTTGTGAGCGGTCAGCGCTTGCGACCGGGTCTGAATAAGGGCCTCTGGGTCTCATTCAAACCCGCTCGCGAGCGCAGGACGCTTGCAAGTGGGTTGATGGTACCCAAATGTGCATGCGCACGATGGAGGCGCCTCCGTCGTGCGCATGCGCGAGACCCGGCGAGCGATGGGGAAGCCGTCGCTCGGGGTCTCGCACCAAAGGGGGCGTGCTGTCGATGATGATTGATAGCACGCCCCCTTTGGTGGGCGTGCCGGGGGCGTGGCTGCCCAGACGGAGGCATTCCCATGGGAACGCCTACCGTCTGGGTCCGACCCCACTGACATCACTAGTGATGTCAGTGGGAGTGCTTTTGGAGCCAAAAGCACTCCAGGGCTTGCGGCAGCGAGACCCTACCGCAGGGTCTCGTCGCAAGTCCGATGTCGCGATGGTCTTGACCATCGCGACCATCATCATGGACGCTCGCATAAGCTGTGGGTGGTCACCCACAGCTATGCCAGCGGCCAGGAGGCCGCACCAATTTAAGGTAGACCGGCCCTGATTCAGAGCGAGCGCTCTGGTCAGAGCGTCCGGCTCTGAATCAGGCCTTCTGTCTTTATTCTGAACCATACTGCTTGATGATCACTGGATCCCAGGTTTTCACCCACTTTTACATCAGATATTCTGTCTCCATTTGTAAGTATTAAGTCTAATATTGCGTCTTTCTGAGTGGGCTCCCTCACCAATTGCTGGAGGGAGGCTCCCTGCAATGAATTCAGGATGTCCCTACTTCTAGTGGAACTTGCCACAGACACCTCCCAGTTTATATCGGATGGATTAAAATCTTCCATGATTATAACCTCTCCTTTTAATGCCATTTTAGTGATGTCCTGCAGTAGTTTATTGTCCAGTTCCTCTTCCTGACTTGGTGGTCTGTAGATCACCCCAATACGAAGAATCACTTTCTCATCTGTTTCTATAGTCACCCAAAGGGACTCGTTTTTTCCTTCAATACTATGTATTAACATAGCATTTATGCTTTCCTTGATATACATTGCTACTTCTCCGCCTATTCTTTCCATTCTGTCCTTCCTAAATAAAGTATCTCCTGGTATAGCTATGTCCCAGTCATGATATTCATTGCACCATGACTCCGTAATAGCCACAATATCCAGATCATCCCTTGTCATTATTGCAATTAGTTCAGGGATTTTATTTCCTAAACTCCTAGCATTTGCACACATTGCTCTTAGGGCTCTATTTATTAACATTATTTTTACTAAAATAATGTGAAAAAGGGTTTTTTCACACCCTTTTCACATTATTTTAGTATCACCTATAGTTATTACAGGGCAATTGGAGTAGAATTCGTAAAATTCTACTCCAACCCCTAAGTATCACTTATTTTTAGTACCGTATATACTCGAGTATAAGTCGACCCGAATATAAGCCGAGGTACCTACTTTTACCCCAAAAAACTGGGAAAACTTACTGACTCAAGTATAAGCCTAGTGTGGGAAATGGCAGCAGCTGGTAGTGCCCCCAGTAGTAATTCCCCCGGGTTGTGCCCCCAGTAGTAATCCCTCCTGGTAGTGCCCCCAGTGGTAATCCCCCCTTTCAGTGCCTCCAGTAGTAATCCCCCCCTGGTAGTACCCCCAGTAGTAATCCCCCCCTTTTAGTGCCCCCTGTAGTAATCCCCCACTGGTAGTGCCCCCTATAGTAATCCTCCCCTGGTAGTTCCCCCAGTGGTAATCCCCCCTTTTAGTGCCCCCTGTAGTAATCCCCCCCTGGTAGTGCCCCCTGTAGTAATCCCCCCCTGGTAGTTCCCCCAGTGCTAAACCCCCCTTTTAGTGCCCCCTGTAGTAATCGCCCCCTTATAATGCCCCCTGGTAGTGCCCCCTGTAGTAATCGCCCCCTGTAGTAATCGCCCCCTGATAATGCCCCCTGGTAGTGCCCCCTGTAGTCATCGCCCCCTGGTAGTGCCCCCTGTAGTCCCCCCCCCCTAGTAGAGAGAGACGTGATAACAATAATAAAAAAAAAAAAAAACACTTACCTGAAACTCCCGCTCCTGGTCCCGCCGCTGTCCGCTCCTCCGGCCGCTTTGCATGGGAGAGACGTCGTCATGACGACGTGTCTCCCATCACCCACTGCGGGAGCCGGAAGATGGCTCCCGCAGTGGGAGCAGCAGCAGCCGCTGAGAGTCTGACAGACTCTCAGCGGCTGCTGATTACACCAAACACATAGCTGCCGGCTCCGGCGGCTGTGTGTTTGGCAGTGTGTAGTGCTGACCGAACTCCGTCCGGTCAGCGCTACACTTGACTCGAGTATAAGCCGACGGGGTACTTTTTCAGCACATTTTTTGTGCTGAAAAACTCGGCTTATACTCGAGTATATACGGTAATCAGATCGCATTTCCCATAATTGTAATGGGAAATGTGATCTGGCCAAAGTTACTAAAAATAAATTGTAAAAAAATATCGGGGAAAGCCCTGTGATAATAACGCCACCTGGAGGTGGCGTTACCCAGGGTCTCCCCCAGTTACCGGCCTCCTACTCTTCTCTAACGGGCAGAGCAGAGCCGGGAGTCGGTCCCAGTAATCAGCTGTGTGGTCTAAACAGACTGCAAGCTGAATACTGTAAAAAAAAGTCCAGGGACCAGTGATTGGGCCTCCGGTGATGTCTCCACTCCGGTCAGCTGGTCTCCCATAGTGCACTGCGGCCCGGTCATCAGGTGATCGGGTCCCAGTGCAGTATGGGAGATCACCTGATCGGAGGCATGGAGGACATCACCGGAGGCCCGGATCATGCAGGTAAGTGTAATTAAGGGAGATGGGTTTCGCGGGGGGGAAGGGGGGTCACGGGGGGGTCCGCGATCTCAGGGGTGGGGCTTAGCGCCTGGGGACGGAGCTTAGGGCTGGGGGGTAGCAGCAGCCGGTCGGTGCATGCCTGAGCACTTTGTCACAGTATTTTTTGCGAATATATCGTGACTAGTGTGCAGATGGGATTCGCAAGGACAGAGCTTTATCGCAAGCTCTGTCCCTGCAAGGGATTTGTAGTAAATCCCTGTGATATTGCCTGAATTCGCAATGCGAATTCAGTCGGTAATATCACACTACAATCTGCATTCAATATGCGGATTGTAGTAAATAGAGCCCTTAGACTTTTATTTGTTTGCTTATTTCTCCTGTTCCTAGGTATGTTCATCTCTCTGCCTATGTTTATTTGGTTTTGTTCTGAATTATCTTCTGTTGCTGTGGATATGCTTCCTGTTCCATTTGCCAGCAGAAATAATACCTCTTTATTGGGGGAGCAGATTTCTTTTTTCATGTTTGGTTCACTATCCCCCTCTTCTAGTTTAAATAGTTCTTGGTGAAGCTTTCAAACCGTTCACTCAGTATTCTAGTTCCTTTTGAAGATGGGTGCAGGCCATTATATTTTTATACGCTTCTATCTTGCCAGATGGCGTGGCTATGGACTGTCAGTCCAAATCCCTCCTCATAATACCACTTCTGTAGCCAAACGGAATCGGTATGAAATACCGCCGGCCGCATGGTCGCGGTTCGATTCCCGGCAGCAGCAGCCCGACAGATGGACAGATCCCGGCAGCGGCAGCCTGACAGCACTGGAAATCCCGATCTTCCTCAGGTAAATATATACTAACCTAACCTCCCTAACCCTCCTTAGGGGTGCCTAACCCTAACCTCCCCCCAAGTGCCTAACCCCAATCCCCCCTGTAAGTGCCTAACTCTAACCCCCCCCTTCCCCGCTGCCTAAACCTAAGTCCCCCAGGGGGGTGCCTAACCCTAAGTCCCCCCGTGGGTGCCGAACTCTAACCCTCCCTCCCCCTAGCCTAACCCTAACCCTCCCGGGGGTGTGCCTGATCCTAAGTCCCCCCCGGGAGCCCTAAACCTAACCTTCCCCCCCCCCCCGCGGCTGTCCGCTCGCGGCGTCCAGCATCCCTTCGATCGGGATGCCAGGCGCCAGACTCCCGGCATCGGGGAAATGTCAGGCGTCTAGATATAGACACCTGTCATTTAACCCACGCCGGGATAAAGCAATCGGGAAGCCGGCTGTTGGGATCATGTCAGCCGGTTTCCCGATTGCATCCCAGCCAAACATTGAAGTTTCTGATGCAATGATTTCTATCTCCCCCTCTGTGTACTGGCAATACTTCTGAAAAAGTTACAGTGGTTGCCACCTGCTTTAGAGCAGTCCCTAACTTCCTGAATATATTAATGAATCTTTTAGTTGTAGGATTCTCTGCTGAACCCATGTTTGCCAGAATGTCCGAAAAAACATGAGAAGATGGATTCAGCATGGTTAGTACTGGTTGGCACTGCTTATCTCAGGGTTGTGGAATCTAATAAGGTACTGGTTTTCACCAGGGAACCCTGCAAGGAGATATACGCTCTGCTGCTGACACCCTGCAGGTCACGTCACCCAGAGTAAGCACCAGCTGTAACCATCAGTATATGAAGGAAGCGGCAGCACAATTACAGAGGATCCACAAGGCACAAGAGGATGGACTGCAGATATAATGGCTGATTGGTCTGAGAAACAAGGTAATACAGATGAGTGCCAGGTGTAGTAGCTGATTGGTGTAAGGAATGAGATACTGGGGGTAATACAGCTGAATGGTATTGTAGCTGATTAGTCTGAGACATGAGGCACTGGAGGTAGGACAGCTAGTACAAAAAAAAATAAAGGTAAACAATAGTGGGACAGAGTTTTTATCTGCAAACACAGGGATCCCAGGGACCAAAGAAGGCTCTGACAGCAAGCAAAGTTCTGGCGAACAGGAGGAGACCTTATAGATTTATATAAGAGATTTAGGGCCCCATTTATGAACCTATCTTATTACCAGCGGCATATTTTGTTTAGAATCGCAGTGATACTAACAAATATAGCACTGATATTCAGCATTACTCACCTCTCCAGCGAGGTCTGGCCAGGTCCATTGATGTTTCCTCTCCTGTGATTGACTTCCAAGTTCCTGTTCCATCTAACTGCCTGCCCTGCATTCTGCACTGACAGAGACCGCGCAGTACAGGTGGACAAGAGGAGGTGTGACCAGCAGCTAAAGAGGTAAAAAGTCAGTCACCAGAAATCCACTTTTGCTCCAGCCCAGCCTGGCCACACATGGTCCAATCTGGCATGCCCCATTCCTCCCCAGCCCACACCTGACTCTTTCATCCCCTACATGCTTGTCTGTCCAATTACAGCCTGTGCCTGCTTCTCCCTGACCACCCCTATATGCCTGTCATTGTCACCCACTGTGCCTCTCTCCCCCTTTGTTTTCCCCCTTTATCACCAATTATGTATATGCACTTGTCTTCATCTGCTCCTACCCATGTGTGCCCCTGCCCATCTGTGCCTCTCTACATACCCATGTATACCTTTCTCTATTGCCATGTGTGTCTTTGCCCATACCCACATGTGCCTTTGCTTATATTCATGTGTGCCACTAGTACTACCCCTGTCCATGTGTGCCTCTCTCCATACCTATGTGTGCCTTTCTCCGTACCCATGTGTGTCTCTCTCTATACCTATGTGTGCCTTTCTCCGTACCCATGTGTGCCTCTCTCTATATACCCATGTGTGCCTCTGCTTCTATTCATGTGTGCCACTTCCCCTGTACATGTGTGCCTTTCTCCATACCCATGTGTGCCTCTGCTTCTATTCATGTGTGCCTCTACCCCTGTACATGTGTGCCTCTCTCTATACCTATGTGTGCCTTTCTCCATACCCATGTGTGTCTCTCTCTATACCTATGTGTGCCTCTCTCCATACCTATGTGTGCCTTTCTCCATACCCATGTGTGCCTCTGCTTCTATTCATGTGTGCCACTTCCCTTGTACATGTGTGCCTCTCTCCATACCTATGTGTGTCTCTCTCTGTACCCATGTGTGTCTCTCTCTATACTCATGTGTGCCTCTGCTTCTATTCATGTGTGCCTCTACCCCTGTACATGTGTGCCTCTCTCTATACCTATGTGTGCCTTTCTCTGTACCTATGTGTGTCTCTCTCTGTACCCATGTGTGCCTCTGCTTCTATTCATGTGTGCCTCTACCCCTGTACATGTGTGCCTCTCTCTATACCTATGTGTGCCTTTCTCCGTACCCATGTGTGTCTCTCTCTATACCTATGTGTGCCTTTCTCCATACCCATGTGTGTCTCTCTCTATACCTATGTGTGCCTCTCTCCATACCTATGTGTGCCTTTCTCCATACCCATGTGTGCCTCTGCTTCTATTCATGTGTGCCACTTCCCTTGTACATGTGTGCCTCTCTCCATACCTATGTGTGTCTCTCTCTGTACCCATGTGTGTCTCTCTCTATACTCATGTGTGCCTCTGCTTCTATTCATGTGTGCCTCTACCCCTGTACATGTGTGCCTCTCTCTATACCTATGTGTGCCTTTCTCTGTACCTATGTGTGTCTCTCTCTGTACCCATGTGTGCCTCTGCTTCTATTCATGTGTGCCTCTACCCCTGTACATGTGTGCCTCTCTCTATACCTATGTGTGCCTTTCTCCGTACCCATGTGTGTCTCTCTCTATACCCAGGTGTGCCTCTGCTTCTATTCATGTGTGCCTCTACCCCTGTACATGTGTGCCTCTCTCTATACCTATGTGTGCCTTTCTCCGTACCCATGTGTGTCTCTCTCTGTACCCATGTGTGCCTCTGCTTCTATTCATGTGTGCCACTACCCCTGTACATGTGTGCCTCTCTCCATACCTGTGTGCCTCTATCCTTGCCCCTGTTTACTCACCTGTCATCCTCTCAATTCCAGCAGAGCTGCTCCCTAGATCTCTCATCAGCGTCACTGACGTGGTGTGTCATATGATGCCAATGTGGGGACACAGTCGGGAGTCGGGATGGGAGCTGCTCTGCACTGTATACAGCAGCAGTGCCACTGACTGTGTTGCTGTATGCAGTAGAACACAGCTGTGGCAGCTGAGCCCCCAGGCAGCTGTTCTTGGTAGGGTCACATGGGGGCCCCTCTGTGTGTGGGGGCTCTGGGGCTGCCGCCCCTGTTGTCCCTTTCTTAATCTGGCCCTGGCTCTATGTAATCATTTATAAAGCATTTCTGCATAAGAAGTAGGGGTGTGCACCGGCCACTTTTCGTGTTTTGTGTTTTGGTTTTGGATCTGGATCTTTCTTCGTGTTTTGGATCTGGATTGGTTTTGCCAAAACCACCCTTCCGTGTTTTGGGTTCTGGGTTTTGTGTTTTGGATCTGTATTTTTTTGAAAAAAAACATAAAAACAGCTAAAATCACAGAATTTGTAGGTTTTCCTGCTCCTATGCAATTATTAACCTCAATAACCTTAATTTCCACTCATTTCCAGTCTATTCTGAACACCTCACACCTCACAATAGTGTTTTTATGTCCAAAAGGTTGCACCGAGGTAGCTGGATGACTATGCTAAGCGACACGAGTGGGCGGCACAAACACGTGACCCATCTAGGCGTGATACTGCAGTGGCAGACAGGATGGCAGTTTGAAAAACTAGGCCCCAAACTGTACATAATGCAAAGAAAAAAAAGAGGTGCAAGATGGAATTGTCCTTGGGCCCTCCCACCCACCCTTATGTTGTATAAACAGGACATGCACACTTTAACAAACCAATCATTTCAGCGCCAGGGTCTGCCACACAACTGTGGCTGAAATTATTGGTTCGTTTGGGCCCCCACAAAACAAGCTGGCAATTAATCTGTCCCTGCACAAACTGGCTCTACGGAGGCAAGATGTCATCCTCATCCTCCTCATCCACCGATTCCTCACCCTCTTCAGTGTGTACATCCTCATCCTCACAAAGTATTAACTCGTCCCCACTTGAATCCACCACCACAGGTCCCTCTGTACGTTCTGGAGGCTGGTCTCCCTGGAAGAGCTGATAATTCATTTTGATGAACATCATCTTCTCCACATTCTGTGGAAGCAACCTCCTACGCCTTTCGCTGACAAGGTTCCCGGCTGCACTAAACACTCTTTTGGAGTACACACTGGAGGGGGGGCAACTCAGGTAAAATAGAGCCAGTTTGTACAGGGGCCTCCAAATTGCCTCTTTTTCCTGCCAGTACAGGTATGGACTGTCTGACATGCCTACTTGGATGCTGTCACCGATGTAATCCTCCACCATTCTGTCAATGGTGACAGTATCATATGCAGTGACAGTAGACATGTCAGAAATTGTTGCCAGGTCCTTCAGTCCGGACCAGATGTCCAAACTTGGTCCTGCCTGCCCTGCATCACCGCCAGCGGGTTGCTTAGGATACCTAAGTTTTTTCCTGGCAGCCCCAGTTGCGGGAGAAAATGAAGAAGGAGCTGTTGACGTGTCACGTTCCGCTTCAGCTGACAGTGTGTTCACCAGCAGGTCTTTGCACCTCTGCAGGCTTGTGTCGGCCAGAAAGAGAGACACCACATAGGCTTTAAACCTAGGATCGAGCACGGTGGCCAAAATGTAGTGGTCTGATTTCAACAGATTGACCACCCTGGAATCCTGGCAAAGCGAATGAAGGGCTTCATCCACAAGTCCCACATGCCGAGCGGAATCGCTCCGTCTTAGCTCCTCCTTCACTTTCTCCAGCTGCTTCTGCAAAAGCCTGATGAGGGGAATGACCTGACTCAAGCTGGCAGTGTCTGAACTGACTTCACGTGTGGCAAGTTCGAAGGGCTGGAGAACCTTGCACAACACGGAAATCATTCTCCACTGCGCTTGAGTCAGGTGCATACCCCCTCCTTTGCCTATGTCATAGGTGGATGTATAGGCTTGAATGGCCTTTTGCTGCTCCTCCATCCTCTGAAGCATATAGAGGGTTGAGTTCCACCGCGTCACAACCTCTTGCTTCAGGTGATGGCGGGGCAGGTTCAAGAGTGTTTGCTGGCGCTCCAGTCTTCGGCACGCAGTCGCTGAATGGCGAAAGTGGCCAGAAATTTTTCGGGCCACCCAAAACGTCTCCTGCACGCCCCTGTCGCTTTTCAGAAAATTCTGCACCACCAAGTTTATTGTGTGAGCAAAACATGGGACGTGCTGGAATTTGCCCAGATGTAATGCCCACACAATATTGGTGGCGTTGTCAGATATCACAAATCCCCAGGAGAGTCTAAGTGGGGTAAGCCACTGGGCGATGATTTCCCTCAGTTTCTCTAAGAGGTTGTCGGCGGTGTGCCTCTTACTGAAACTGGTGATACACAGCGTAGCCTGCCTTGGAACGAGCTGGCGTTTCTGAGATGCTGCGACTGGTGACGCTGCTGCTGTTGCTGCGTAAGGTGATACATCTACCCAGTGGGCTGTCACAGTCATATAGTCCTTAGTCTGCCCTGTTCCACTTGTCCACATGTCCGTGGTTAAGTGGACATTGGGTACAACGGCATTTTTCAGGACACTGAGGACACTTTTTCTGACGTTTCTGTACAGTCTCGGTATCGCCTGCCTAGTGAAGTAGAATCTAGACAGGATTTGGAACCGGGGACACACTACCTCCATCAATTGTCTAAATCCCACTGCACTAATGGCGGATACCGGATGCACGTCTAACACCAACATAGCAGTCAAGGCCTCAGTTATACGTTTTGCTTCAGGATGACTGCTGTCGTACTTCATCCTCCTCGCTAAGGACTGTTGGAGGGTCAATTGTTTAGTAAAAGTAGTGGTGTTCCTACTTCCTCTCTGGGATGATGAACGACTCCCAGCAGCAGCAACAGCAGCAGCGGCAGCAGGAGGCGTAGCAATGCAGGATCCTCCGGAGGAATCCCGGATAGGAGAGTCAGTCATGCCAGTGACATGGCCTGCAGGACTACTTCCGATCCTGACTAAGGAGGAAATTGTCGAGGAGGTAGTTGACTGTGTGGTTTGCAGGCGCTTGGATACAACAGGACAATGGGATTTAGGTGTCCCTGGACTGCTTACGGTCTTAGCCAAAGTTTCTGAACTTGACAGTAACTTATTATGAACGCGCTGCAGGTGCCGTATAAGGGAGGATGTTCCTAGGGGTTAACATCCCTACCCCTACTTATTCCATCTTTACATAAGGTACATATGGCAAGACAGTTGTTGTCCGGATTTGGATAGAAATATTGCCAAACCAAAGAGGTGGAATGTTTGGTCTTCTGCCCAGGCATGACCGTGATGGGCTTTTTCATCCCACGGACAACAACTGTCTCCCCCGGAGCCTGATTTAAACAAACCACATCACCATCAGAATCCTCCTCGCCCACTTCCTCCTCAGCGCCAGCTACACCAGTATCCTCATCCTGTTGTACTTCAACAGTGACATCTTCAATTTGCATATCAGCAAGTGGACTGTGGGTGCTCCTTTCAGCACTTGCAGGGGGCGTGCAAATGGTGGAAAGAGCCACCTCTTCCCGTCCAGTGCTGGGAAGGTCAGGCATCGCAACCGCCACCACACTTGGACTCTCCTTGGGGATTTGTGATATCTTCTTAGAACGCACAGTTCTTCGCTGTGCTTTTGCCAGCTTAACTCGTTTGATTTTTTCAGTGGGAGGAGGGCTTCCATCGTCATGTGAAGCTGAACCACTAGTCATGAACATAGGGAAAGACCTTAGCCATTCCTTGCCACTCTGTGTCATAAATGGCATATTGGCAAGTTTACGTTTCTCTTCAGATGATTTAAATGTTTTTTTTAAGGTCATTTTCCTGAACTTTGTCATTTGGGATTGTATGTGGCTTCTACTATGACATTGGGCATCGGCCTTGGCAGACAACGTTGATGGCATGTTATCGTCTATGTCATGACTAGTGGCAGAAGCTTCAGCACTAAGAGGAAGTGGTTCTTGATCTTTCTCTATTTTATTTTTATCGGAGAAAGTTTGGTCCTCCATTTATGTTATATCGATTTGATATATACGTGCGGCTAAGGCGCACACAAATACAGAAAATATTTTTTTATTTTTGCTGGAGAGTAGTGCACTTTGTGGGTTACACCACCCTTTAACAAATGAGCCAGCCGGCTCTTTACTTATGGGACACAGGCGCACGCTTGGCGCTGCTCCTTTGTTGATGCACGTGCGGCTACTGCGCACACAATTCACAAACACAGAAAATATTTTTTTATTTGGTTTGGAGTGTACTTTGGGGGTTACAGCACCCTTTTATTGTCAAGCCAGCCAGCCCTTTACTTATGACACAGGCGCACGCTTGGCACTACTTTGTTGATGCACGTGCGGCTACTGCGCACACAATTCACAAACACAGAAAAAATATTTTGTTATTTGGTTTGGAGTGTACTTTAGGGGTTACAGCACCCTTTAACGGTCAAGCCAGCCGGCCCTTTACTTATGACACAGGCGCACGCTTGGCACTACTTTGTTGATGCACGTGCGGCTACTGCGCACACAATTCACAAACACAGAAAAAATATTTTGTTATTTGGTTTGGAGTGTACTTTGGGGGTTACAGCACCCTTTAACGGTCAAGCCAGCCGGCCCTTTACTTATGACACAGGCGCACGCTTGGCACTACTTTGTTGATGCACGTGCGGCTACTGCGCACACAATTCACAAACACAGAAAAAATATTAATTTTTTAGCACTTGGGGGGAGCACCCCTGATGGACAGAGCACCCCCTGGACAACACTACAGCACACCTTTAGGACTGGGACACTGCACAGGACTTTGGAGTGGACACAGCCCCTATGGAGAACTGACTGCACAACACAGTCCAGCCAGCCCCTATGGACTTTGAAGTAGTGGACACAGCCCCTATTAACAACAGCAGCACAGCACAACACAGCCAGCCCCTATGGACTTTGAAGTAGTGGACACAGCCCCTATGGACAACAGCAGCACAGCGCAGCACAGCGCAGCACAACACAGCACAACGCTACTCTGCACTACACTACACTACACTACACAGCCCAGCCAGCCCTAACTCCCACCCTCCCTCTTCACTGTCCACAGCCGAGTGAGAAAATGGCGCCGACGCGGGTACCTTATATAGGATCCAAAACCCGCGAGACCCGGAAGGCGGGATGATGACGTTTTGCCTCGATTTCAGATCCGAGTCAGGCGGGAAAAGTCGAGCCTGACTCGGATCTGCCTCGGATCGGGGGGGCTCGGGGGGGTTCGGATTTCAGAAATCCGAACCCGCTCACCCCTAATAAGAAGATGATACTAGTTGTTTGTTGAGCACAGTGCACCATCCAGCAACATCCCTCAGGTCAATCCCATCAAAAGTATCCCTCCATTTGGCAAGTCCTGTAGTTCTTTAGATAACTCCAGCCGCCATTTAGTATACAAAAATATGAGTGACGTTGGGTGAGGAGATCTAGGGCGCAATCTTATTACACAGTCAAAATAGCAATTTACATCAGTTGGCGTTAAACAGGACATTATATGAGTAATATAGCTACGAACTTAAACATAGGCAAAGAGAGGAAAATCAAGGGAAGGCTATTTCTCTTTAAGCTGTGATAAGGTGAGTACAGAGGAGGAGTCAAAATCTAAGAATTGGTAAGGTGCCAAGAACGAACCACCGCGTTTGCCTCATCGTTCTGGAAGTCTTGGTTGGAAACCAAAGGCATAAACAAAGAGTTGGATGAGGGCAAACCAAGACATTTTCTAAGTTTGTGCCAGGCCAAACAAGGTGTATAAAGAAGGGGATTCATTTTTATCTCAGGGAAATGGAGACTAGCCGAAGAGTGTAACAAACCCACAAGATCAGAATGTGGACTAAAAGCCTGATCATACGCTGCATAGACAAAGTTATCACTTCCCCCAATCCAATCCAATGCATACCTATAGTTTGCAGCCATAACATGATTCTGTACACAGGGAGATTCACCCCACCAAGTAGTAGAGGCTGAAATACGGGTGCGTTTGTTCGGCCATATAAATTTGGTTAGAGCTCTGTTAATAATAAGGTCATGTTTCAAGAGGATAAAAGGAAGCATCTGGAGTGGATAGAGAAGACGAGGGAAGATACAATTTTAAACAAATGCCAGCGTCCTACAAATGAGATCAGAAGATGTCTTTAAAAATCCTCCAACATCTGGTTAATGAAATCAGAGAAATTCTAAGAGTACAGGGGGTATATTTACTAAAGTGCAGGTTTTTAAAAGTGGAGATGTTGCCCATAGCAACCAAACAGATTCTACTTAACATTTATTTAGCACCTTCTAGGAGATAATAGCTAGAATCTTATTGGTTGCTACGGGTAATATCTCCACTTCTAAAAACCCGCACTTTAGTAAATATACCTCCAGATCGGAGGGAGAAGGCGGGATATGTAAACCTAAATATTTCAAGTGGTCCTGAGCCCACCTAAAAGAGATTGATTCCCCTCACCCCTTTCTGCCTTCCAATGATTCAGTTTTAGTAAAATGAATCAGAAACCCAGACATTCAACAGAAATATAGGCCTATAGGATTGCACAAGAGCAGGGCCTTTTCCTGGCATTGCGAAAACTACAATTCTAGCTTCATTAAAGCCAGGAGGTGAAGGACGTCCACCTATCAATGAGTTAAATAAAGTTAATAAGTGGGCGTTAGATGAGGAGCCAACAACTGATAATATTCTGCTCCAAATCTGTTGGGGTCAGGGGATTTCACCTTTCTTTGATTTAATTAAAGAAAGAAGTTCTGGTTCTGTAACCAGTTCTATTAGAAGCTCTCTTTCATCATTAGTCAAAACCAGTAGGCCCGCCTTCTCAAGAAATTGTACGCCTAAAGCTTGGTCTTCAGGTGGCTCTGCACATCCGGACGCACTATGTACACCAGGGAAGGACTTTGTAGCTGCTTTTGCATATAGTCGCAGATGGATGACCGCCAATAGATGCAGTCGAGGCCACTTCCGCATGTGCCTCTGAATCAGCCCCTTAACCCTAAGGCCCAGTCCATCCGAATGACTCATTTCAGTGTCTTGCTATCTGAGATTTACAGGTTTGGATGTCCAAGTGCTGGTGACCTCTAAAGGTTGGAAGTATTTCTCTAAGAAATCAGAAACATTGTTGTTGGTCTAGTTGTTGAGCCTCAAAGATGGCTTATCCAGGGGGATTTCAATTCATGGGTCTATACACTCTCACACCTGGACCAAAGCCTTCTCTGCACAATAAATGGTATGGGTGTCACACAAGATATTAACTTTGCACACACACTCAATCTTGTGTACCAGATTGGATTAGAAGTCTCTGACCTAACCACAAACCCATTTACCTGGTCAGTCCACCACCCATTTGATTCTTAGTAAGATTTCCCTCAAAAGAAATATTTTCCAGTGGAGACTTTGAGACTTACTCAGCAGAGGGTAAGTCTTGATGTGGTCAGTCTAAGCTAGGCAATGCTTGTCTCAGAGTATGAATTCCTACCTATCTATACACCGTAAATGTCACTATTTAGTGTTATAGTTCGCACAAGAAATAATTGCTTTCCAGACTTGGATTGTGGTTCCAAAGCACAAAAAGATCTTATTCAACAAAAAGCAGATAGTTACACACTGTGATCTAAATACAGTTAGCGCAAACAAATTATACAATCACAAGGTACAGTCGAATACATACACATGCGCTCTGAATCCAGACCGGCATCAACTATGAAACCTCCGTCAACAGCAAAGAAAAGATGACTGACTAGCAGATCCAGGGTGCTTGCATATAAACCCTTGCAGAGGTAGGCAATACAATAGAACAAGTTGGCATAATCCCATTGGTTCTTCTTCCTGGTTCTTCTATTACGATACAGTTCATAAGGTCAGTTTGTATTGTAATAGTTCAGCCTCCAACAGTTCTTTGTGTCCGTTTTCCAACTGAAGAACAAGTCTAAACTGGCTACATTACAGAGTACATTTCAATGCCAAACTCTCTATGATCCATAATTTGCAGACGCATGTTGCGATTTCCTTGCTGATGGAACCGGAAGTCTGCAAATAAACAGTGGTTTAGAATAGCACCAAACACCGTCTGTTTATCATGTACTAAACCTGAGATCTTAAATACAGTCATTTTATTACATAACTAATAATGAATAAAACCTTGAATATTAACCTTAATGCTGGGGAACCTTTCTATGTAAGTGTGCAATGTGTAAGTATAAGGATATTAACAAAAGGCGCTAGTTAGCGTTGTGCGTCTACATGTTTGTGAAGTACTCCGTGGTACGTGTTTTGCAGGGTTGTTCATATTATATGTTTTAGTAAATGTATGTATTTATATAATGAGGACTTTTAACATTGTTCTATTGCGTGGGAATCGCATGACGCTAAATAATAACATTGCCATGTGTACTATTGTGAGACTCGATAAATGGCGTTGGGCGGCCATTCGTAAAATGGCGTCTTGTTGCCATTCGCAAAATGGCGTCGTGCAGATTTTAATTTTAACAGATTCTGTCTCAGCCAATTTTCCGGCTTCGACAAGAGTCAAAGAGTCTAACCAAGGAGGTTTGTTCTGCTGGCACTATGGAGGTCACAACCCCTTTGGTAAGCACCTGATTGTGACCAGAGATGGAATGAGCAGGATACTTGTGGTTAAAAACATGTAGTCAGAATACAGCCTGGGTTCAAGGTAGGTGTCAAACTAAGTAAGGTCAGAGTTCAGGGCAGGAAGCAGACAAAAGGATAATCAGAAGACAACCCAAGGTCGATCATAGTAGCAGGCAGAGAGAGGTCCAAAACAATCTGGGTCAATTACAGAGATCAGTCAGAAACTACAGTATGCATGTGCAGCCTTCAGAAAGCAGAAACTCAGGTTCAGAGTGCAAGGTCCGAGAATAACCCCTGAACACACAAGTGCTTTTATTTGCATGACTATGACACCGTGCTACTAACAATGACCAGGTGTAAGCACCTTGAGTCAGAATGAGAGTCCAGTGGCTGGGAAGGAAGACAGAATGATAAATGTTTGCAGTAATCAAAAATGGTCAGAGTCAGCCAGGTTTAGTACACAGATGAACAGATAAATGCAAAAGGGATCAGGACCATTGTCGAGGACCAGGTGGTTCCAGCACAGTAGTCAAGGATGACAGAGACAGCAATTAGATCACTGGCAGGAACATACTAATCTAGCAAAGAGAAAGTGATGGGGCCTACCCTATACTGAAAGTCATGTGCAGCTACCCAACAGCCAGAATAGATCTGTCAGCAGAATAGCAGTCTCCAGAGATACAGGTCCTGTATTCCAGGTACAGTCCAAAGTGGGATATTAATTCCCAGACTAGGTGTAATGGGTGCTTGGGAGGATCTCTGTTGTCATGTCCATATTTTGATATGGAAACAAAAATGACTTTGGTTCATGTAGTGTCAGTGAAATAGTGAGACCAGGGTGGTACGATAAGGAAAATGTTTATTTTATTCAGCTTCAGGTATGATTATAGGATAACATCAAATTAAAGCAGCAGTTATACAGCCTAAGGGCCTGATTCAGAAATGTACACTAATGCAATCGCAATTGCGAAAATATGGATGACTCACTTGCCGTCCAGTGCTTAGAGACGCCAACTGAAAGCATCTCAAATCCGCTGCTCAGGCACAAAACCGGAAACATTAAATGTAGATCAGGCAGCCATCAGTCTTACATGCCGCAGACACAGCGGGTCTCCAGACATGCAGAGGGCTCTCCTGCTGCCAGCAAGGATACAGTGGCTAATTTACAGACGTCCTGAAAATACGTTTAAATGGTCAGACACGCCTAAGTTTTCTAAACACCCCCGTTACCTCCCCGAAACGCTGACTACTTGTCACTCCCTCAAATGCTGACTACCTGTCACTCCCCCAAATGCTGACTACTTGTCACTTTCTCTCAAACACTGACTACCTGCCACTCCCCCAAACGCTGACTACTTGTCACTCCCTCAAACACTGACTGCCTGCCTCTCCCCCAAAACGCTGACTACCTGCCACTCCCCCAAATGCTGACTACCTGTTACTCCCCAAATGCTAACTACCTGCCACTCCCCCAAAACGCTGACTAGCTGTCACTCCCCCAAATGCTGACTAGCTGTCACTCCCCCAAATGCTGACTACCTGTTACTCCCCCAAACACTGACTACATGTCACTCCCCCAAACACTGACTACATGTCACTCCCCCAAACACTGACTACCTGTCACTCCCCCAAACACTGACTACCTGTCACTCACTTTGCTAGTGAATTCTCAATTCGAGTAATCTCAATTTGCTGCATGTATGCAGTGCGGTTTACACGCATGCGCAATGGCAAACAATCAGCATTGCATTGATCTCTGAATGAGGCCTTAAGACGGCGCCGGTAGCATCTAGATCCAGAGTTGATGGTCTGAGACAAGACTGCCCGACACTCTCTCATCTTAGTCATTCTTAATTGAAATTCACACTAATTTGGCTGCTGGACCCTCATTTTAAACATAATACAAAAATGCAGTTTTGTTATTATTGTTGTTTATTTAAAAGACACTACAGCGTGTACACAGCACTGTACATAGGATAGACATAAAAAACAACAACACAGAATATAATACAATATACACTGCCTAAGTTCTTGGTAAGAAAACATTACAATAAAACCTTGGACAGGAAGAGATGAGGACAGGGGCCAGTATAGGGCAACTGTTAGAGGGTAGTGCGCCCCTGCTCCTGCATGTCTCATCCTCTCTGTAGTGCACGCCAGTTGGGTGATGTCATTGCTGGGCTTGTGTGCAAACTGTTGTTCACACCACTGTGTAGAGTACTTAGCTCCATTAGTGAGACCTACTGTATGATTACCGCTGCTATAGATGTTTCTGATACTGCTATTATTAACCCTGTGCATACTGTTACTGTGTGTACTGCTGTCACCGCTATTTAACTCTGTGTACAACACTGTTACCATAAAAGAAACCAGGAGTCTGGTTACGGACATCTGTGTGGACTAACGTCCATCTCACATTCTGCTGACACCTATTTGTGACCAAGCAGGTTACACCAATAGGGAATACTAATAGCAACTACTATTTATATATGATCCCATGTACCACACTGCCCAGCACTTTGGTGTGAAGAGTAATGGGTGGCTGGAGAAGAGATGTCATAGTCTTCAAAGGTGCTGGCTGAAGACACAAAGAATAAAATATAAGCTAAAACTAATCAAACATATGGAAGAATACCAATCTACCATTCCCAGTAAGATGTCAGAGCCAGAGTTGTACCGCACACCCGCCCCCCCCCTCCACCATTGTGTCCTGAGTCTTTAACAAGCAGGCAAGTGTGCCTGGTGTTAGCTTGTATGAATACCTAAATGTCGCTATTTAGCATTGTAAGTCGCACAAGAAATAATTGCTCTCCAGACTTTGATTGTGGTTCCAAAGCACAAAAAGATATTATTCACCAAAAAGCATATAGTTACACGCTGTGATCTAAATACAATTAGCACAAACAAATTATACAATCTCTAGGTACAGTCGAATACATATGTATGCGCTCTGGATCCAGATTTCCCGGCATCAACTATGAAACCTCCGTCAACAGAAAAGAAAGATGACTAACTCTTAGATTCAGAGGGCTTGCTTATGTACCCTTACAGAGATAGGCAATACAATAGAACAAGTTGGCATAATCCCATTGGTTCTTCTTCCTGGTTCTTCTGTTACGATACAGTTCATAGGTCAGTTTGTATTGTAATAGTTCAGCCTCCAACAGGTCTTTGTGTCCATTTTCCCACCAAAGAACAAGTCTAAACTGGCAAATAAACATTACATTACAGAGTACATTTCAATGCCATCTCTTCGCGGACGCATGTTGCGATTTCCTCGCTGATGTAACCGGAAGTCTGCAAATAAACAGTGGTTTAGAATAGCACCAAACACGGTCGGCTTATCATGTACTAAACCTGAGATCTTAAATACAGTCACTTTATTACATAATTAATAATGAATAAAACCTTGAATATTAACCTTAATGCTAGGGAATCTTTCTATGTAAGTGTGCAATGTGTAAGTGTAAGGATATTAAGAAAAGACGCTAGTTAGCGTTGTGCATCTATGTGTTTGTGGAGAGCACCGTGGTACGTGTTTTGCAGGATTGTTCATAGTATATGTTTTAGTAAATGTATGTATGTATATAATGAGGACTTTTAACATTGTCCTATTACGTGGGAATTGCACGATGCTAAATAATAACATTGCCATGTGTACTATTGTGAGACTCGATAAATGGCGTTGGGCGGCCATTCGTAAAATGGCGTCTTGTTGCCATTCGCAAAATGGCGTCGTGCAGATTTTAATTTTAACAGATTCTGTCTCAGCCAATTTTCCAGCTTCGACAGTCCACCCTTTGATAGCAAACAATACGTTGTCACACTCTGATTGTAAAATTTAATTTAGGCTTACACTATGACATATTATTTAATGTTATATTATGGGATGGCACAAGGTGGTTCTTAAACCATCAATAATGTGTCTCTGGGAGGGACATAAAACTACCCTTATACGCACACCGCGGATCTTGGGAGATCATGGGAAAGATGTGGGGATGCACCTAACCTATAAAGGAAGTCTTGAAGGGCATAGGGACTTACATTATTTAGGATGTTTAAAATAACATTTAATAATACATTTCATGCATGGCCTTAACTATACATCATCTGATGGTACATTCTAGTTCAGGGTTGTAATGCAGTCCTTCATTTACCTTAGTATGCATACTGTTACTACTGACCACCAACATAATTTCATTCCTTCGATTTACCTTATCTTTACATTTTCCACATTTCAACAAAGTAGGAACACATTTGACACATAAGCCAATTACTATGATGACAACCAATATGAGGATCAGGAGTTTACCTATACTAGCAACTATTTCCTGGACCCACTCTCCTAGACCGGAGAACCTTTTCACTGGGTTCAACCAAGAAACCCATTCCTCTACCTTCTCCTCTACTTCAGCCACTGAAGCATTATGGTTCTTCCGAAATTCCCATTTTAACTGCAGAATTTCGTCCATCTTCCGGTCTATCACCTTCTTGGGCTCACTAGTATCATTTGTGATGTATGTACAACACTTTACCCCAAATTGGGTGGCCAAAGTTACAAAATACCCACCAGTGACAGCTATTAAATAATTTAACACTAGCCTATGTTGCACAAGTTCTTTCTTATAAGCTTGTAACTGCCTACCTGTGTACCTAAACGTGTCATCATACATCTCGGTGATATTATCTATTAATTTAGCAAGATCTTGGATATATCTAAAATTTTGTGTACCCCGAGTGATCCTGGTGGGATCCAATGCGACTAAAACCTGAAAGCCAGTTATTTCACTAATCAATTGTGTGGCTTTATGTACATCACCAGGTATCATGTTTCTCTTGTCACAGTGTTCATACTGTGTCTGAAAATATGGTGATGGTGTGTTTTTATGAATACCAAGCATTTCACCATGTGTAAGGGTCATAACCTCGGGGAGTATTCTTCCCAGATAACACAAACCTTCTGAACTCGGGGAGAGCCACTTATATGCTTTCCTTCCACATATAAAATATACACCATCGGGGAGAACATAGGGAATAGAATGCATCATAATCATCCAACACCTTTCCCTAACAAGTGATCCTATCTCAGGTTCTCCCATTTGGCTAACACATGTTTCTGGTTGTAGAACCCTGGCACAGTACCCTTCTGGTACTCTACCATTTCTTTGATGTCACTTAGTGTGTACCGATACCGGAAGTGTCTCCCATTTAACCTAATTGTGCGTAACAGTTCAAAGTTTATAGGCTCATAATCAGCTATTAATGAGAAGGTCATTGTCTGGTTATTCCCAGTCACCTCCCAACTTCCTGGTTTATTGAAGTTGGTGATGTTCAAACATAAAAGTGATTTATCCACTTGGTACTGGTGGAGTTTAAAATGAGGTGGTTTGGTGTTAAGAAATTTTCCATCCAGCGTCTTCCCTTGTTGCAATTCTAAGACCTCAGAGACATTTAATGGAAATGGCACTAACCCTACATTATGCTGTCCCTGAGGCACGTGAGAGCACACCCAACAGTCAGTCTGGTTATAAACTTTGCCCACCATAATATGATAATCCTCTAAAGGATACCCACCTCAATACTGGTTATACTTAGGTTGGCACTGTTGGATGCAATTCTCATTAACTAAGGACCCACAAAACTCACAAATACAATAATCCTCAGACGATAGACCTTCACACTGTCTCCGAGTTTCCAACATAGCAGATCTCTTAACAATTACTGTACTGGGTTTGGTCAGATACCGCCCTGGTGACTGTATTGCTCCTTCTTCCATCTCCACTCCATTGATATCACCATCAGCTCCTGTCTCCATCCCCTGTCCTCCATCACAGAAACCAGAGATCCCGAAACAACCCAGGATGATGAGAACTCTGGGAGAAAACACAAAGATAACCACAGCAGACCACTCCATTGCTGAAAACAATGATCTACAAATTTCTTTAGCTCAGGTATCTCACTGTAACCTTTAACCCTCCCGGAACAGACTCGCAATTGACAGGTCTACGTTATCTGCCTCGATTCCGCCTTGTCTCTCCACCGGTTGGTCGACCTTCTTACAGTGAGTAGAATGGACCCAGGTATCTCTCTCTGCCACTTTCAAGGAAGTTGTACTTGTCAGCAACACCTGATACAGACCTTCTCACCGATCTGTCAAACAACCTGAACACAAGAAATTTCTGATCATAACAAATTCTCCAGGTTCAACATCATGACAGTTTGTTTCAGGCATATCATTTGACAACAATTTCAGTTTCTGCTGTTGCTGCTTTAATTGTTTACTCATTGTTATAAAATACCTTACAGTAACCTCGTTGTCACTTTTCAGATCTTCCTGCGGACTTATAATCAAATGAGGTTGTCTACCAAACAGTATTTCAAAGGGGGACAGATTGAGAGGGGGTCTAGGAGTTGTCCTGATACTGTGGAGGACAAGTGGTAGTGCTTCTGGCCACCCCAGTCCAGTTTCTGCCATGATCTTACTTAATTTATTTTTAATAGTACCATTCATCCTCTCCACCTTGGCACTGGTTTGCGGTCGGTAGGGGGTGTGAAGTCTACTATTAATACCCATCAACTTACACATGTTTTGGAAGACATCACCTGTTAAATGAGTACCCCTATCACTTTCAATAATTCTAGGGATTACCGTATCTGCATATAAACTCCTGAACTATTTTCTTAGCAGTAAACGCAGCAGTATTAGTGGCAGCTGGGTATGCCTCAACCCAATTAGAAAACACATCAGTGCACACTAATACATATTTGAGATTCCTGCAGGGTTGTAATTGGATTAAATCAATTTGTATTACCTGAAAAGGTCCTGCGGTCGGGGGAATGTGGAATGGCTCAGTAGAGATTGTTTTCCCAATGTTTTTCCTCAAGCAGGTCAAACAGGACATTGCACTCTTTTCCGCTTGGGAAGAAAAACCCGGTGTACACCAGTATGCTCTCACGAATTTGCACATACCTTGCTTTCCCAAGTGAGTCAGACCGTGCGCTGCCTCAGCCAGGCTTGGGTAGTACGCCTTGGGAGCCACTGGCTTACCTTGTCCATCTCTCCAGAGTCCCGAGGACTCTTGCCCACATCCCTTGGACCTCCAGACTGCCTTTTCCTGAATGGAACACAAATTTTGTATCTCAATTAATTTCTGCATATCAATCATTTGAAACATCATTTGGTTAATTGGCATGTTCACTTTTAACCCTGCTGCCCATTTGGTAGCTTCATCTGCCCTGTTATTGCCCAGTGACACCGAATCATCCTCACATGTATGGGCTTTAAACTTAATTACGGCCACTGCCTTAGGCAATTGGATCGCTGTCAGTAGTCCTTTTATATGTCTGGAATGGTGTGCCTGCTGCTGTCATAAAATTTCTCAGATGCCATAGAGCACCAAAATCATGTACTACCCCAAAGGCGTACCTAGAGTCAGTGTAGATATTAGCAGATTTGCCTTCTGCTAATTCACACGCTATTCTTAGTGCCACCAGCTCTGCCATTTGGGCTGAGTGAGGTGGACCAAGAGGTTTGGCTTCTATGATGCCTTCGTCATTTACCACAGCATAACCTGTACATAACTCTCCAGTGACAGTCTGTCTATGACAACTCCCATCCGTGTAAAATGTCACATCTACATTTTCTAAAGGTGTATCCCGTATGTCAGGTCTTGCAGTAAAGGTCTGATTCGGATATTCCATACAATCATGTGCATCAACATACCTGCAGAACTCACCTTCCGCAAGCGACTCACCTCTCTCCACCCTTTGTGCATCCTGAGGCACATATGGTAAATACGTTGCTAGATTTAATGTACTGAACCGCTTAATGGTGATGTTTGCAGGTGCTATTCAGGCTAGTTCCCATTTCATGAACCTAGTTGAGGAGACATGTCTGGTTTGGGCAGAATTTAGCAAAGCAGATACAGCATGGGGTGTCTAGACAATCATATCATGGCCTAATACTACATCCTCACTCTTACTGACCAATAGAGCAGTTGCTGCTAAACTTCTTAAACACACTGGAAGTGATCTTGCCACAGTGTCCAATTGTGCACTGTAGTATGCTACGGGCCTACTGGCATCACCATTTTTTTGTGTGAGGACACATGCTGCGCAACCATTTGCTTCCGTAGTGTACAAATCAAAAGGTTTTTCATAATCAGGTATTCCCAATGCAGGTGCTCTTGTCAGACTATCCTTGAGGTTGGGGAAAGCCTGCTCTGTTTCTTCCATGTGTACGACACGATCAGGCTTTGAGGAAGAGACTATGGACCTCATTCAGAGCTGGTCGCACAGAGCGTGCGGTCGGTCTGAATGAGGGGAGGACCTCTTGAATTTTCAAGACATCCTCCTTTGCGGTGGTAAGGCTCTGTTAACATCCACAGCCTTACGACCGCCTAAGGTGATGGTCGCGATGGTCAAGACCATCGCGACCATCGGGGCTTACGACGAGACCCTAGGGTAGGGTCTCCCTTGTCGTAAACCCCGGAGAGCTTTCGGCCCTGTCTGAGCTGGAAGCTCTCCACTGACATCGCTAGTGATGTCAGTGGGGCCGCCCCCAAATGGTAGGCGTTCCCATGGGAACGCCCCTGTTTGGACTGCCACCCCCCCGGCCCGCCTTCCAAACGGGGCGAGCTGTCAATCAACATCGACAGCTCACCCCCTTTGGATCGAGACCCGCTACGACCGGCGCTGTCGGTCGTAGCGGGTCTCACGCATGCGCACAACGGCTATGGCGCCGTCGTGCGCATGCTCTGTGGGGGGCCATCGACCCGGTTCGAGTGCATCGGCGCTAACGACCGGGTCTGAATGTCCCCCAAAGACCTGTAATGGCAAGGCCAAAATAGAAAAACCTGGGATCCACATTCTGCAGTATCCACACATTCCCAAGAAGGTATGGATTTGCTGTTGGTTCTGCGGCAGTGTCATGGACTGTATGGCCTGGATTCTGTCAGTGGTCAGATGTCGTAACCCCTGGGTTAGGCAATGTCCCAAGTATTTAACCCTGGACTAGCATGGCTGTAGTTTATCCTTAGCAACCTTGTGTCCTGTTTGCGAGAGATGAAGCAATAAAAGTTTAGTATCATTTAAACATGACATAAACGAATCAGAACACAACAATAAATTGTCCACATATTGTATTAGAACAGATCCATTGGCAGGTTGAAAAGATTGTAAACAGTAATGTAATGCCTGGGAGAAGATACTGGGGCTGTCTATGAAGCCCTGGGCAATCGTGTCCATGTGTATTGTACCCTCCTGTATGTAAATTCAAACAGGTACTGACAGTCAGGATGAAGAGGGACAGAGAAGAAAGCAGAACAGAGGTCAATGACAGTAAAATGGGTTGCATTTGGTGGGATCTGCATGAGAATGACAGCTGAATTTGGCACTACGGGAAATTGGCTCTCTACTACCTTATTAACCCCTCTAAGGTCCTGTAAGAACCTATAACCCCTCCCACCACTCTTTTTCACAGGAAAGATGGTACAGTTGGCTACACTCGCTGTATGGACTAAAATTCCCTGTTGTAATAATCGCTCAATTATGGGATAAACCCCTATCTCTACCTCCTGTTTTAATGGGTACTGGGGAATTTTTGGAGCTTGCCTACCGCTTTTTAGATTTACCATTACGGGAGCTACATTTGCCATCAATCCAGTGTCCTGTCCATCTTTGGTCCAGATGGACCCCGGTATCTGAGATAACATTTGTTCTACTTGAGATGGATTTTTATCTGAAACAGTAGAGTGAAACATTAACCTTTGGGGAGTGTCCAATATATCCCTCACCTCACGTGCAACTCTCTCTGGGATATCTAGAAATATACCATCAGTGGTACAATAAATGACACATCCCATTTTACATAACAAATCCCTTCCCAGTAAGTTAGTAGGGGCCGCTGCTGCTAGGAGAAATTAATGCCTGGTATGCAATGGACCGATAGTAACCTCTGCAGATTTGGTTAAAGGATAATGTTGCACTGTACCCGTTACACCCATTGCTAGTACTGTTTCGCTGGTCACCTGTAAATTAAATGGAGATTTTATCACTGATCTGGTCGCCCCTGTGTCTACAAGAAAAGAATGTTTAGTACCAGCTACATCAATTAACATTTCAGGTTCTTCTCTAACATACCCAGTTAACCTGACTGACTGTAGACTACAGGTGTGACCTGACCCCTAGAGCTGACTATCTTTTTCCAGCAAAGCATTCACTGCTGTGACGTGAGCAGGTGATGGCTGGAATTGTCCTTTCTGTTGTGGGTGCCCCTTCTGCGGGTATGTCGGTGTTTCCCATTTCCTAGCCTTACAGAACTTACTTATATGGCCCTCCTGGTTACATCTATAACACCTTCGTAGTTGACGTGTTGTAAAAGGTTGTTGTTTTGTGGGTTGGGGAATGAGGAAAGATTGTGGTTGTGTATAGGGATAAGGGTTTGGAGGTTATATGGGATGGCTATATTGTGGCTGAGTGTGGTAAGAGTGCTGTGGTGTTATTTGCATTCCTTCCAGAGCTTGGATACTAACAGCCATTAGTTTCTCACTCTGCATTTCTCTTTTCCTAAAGCTGTTTTTATTATGCTTAATTGTAGATTCCCTGAGTGTGTCTACTGTAACTCCCCTCCACCCAGGAAGTGAGGTCTGAACCCTGACCTTTATAGTGCCCTTAAGACCATCCATAAGCACTGTGATTGTCATTTCCCTGTGATGGGTGTTGTCTTTTATGTCCTCTATACCTGTGTATTGGGTAATAGTCTCACTCTCTTTCTGCTTAATCGTGAAGATTTTACTCAAGTTAACAATTAATGGGAAAAATACAGCCAATTGGGTGACAATGTGGGTTATATTGTCCTGATTACCTGTATCAGTTATGGGACTATCTCCATCCAATACACAAGCCGTGATAAACTTTTTCACGTCGGTATTGTGTGGAAGACATGCCCGTAATACCACTCGCTAATCTTTATTGGTTGGCTCATGAGCATTACCTAAATCCTTTACAAATCTCTGGCACTTTGCTAGTTCTTTCCTAGGGTCAGGAAAATCTGTCATTATGGAACGTAGTTCTGCTCTTGTACATGGACAGTGCATCGCTACATCCCTTGTGGCTACTACACCATGCGCATCCGGATTCCCATTGGGAACAGTTATTGTCCAGACGGGATGGATGCCTGCCATAATGCTACCTTTTACCTGAGTACCTAGTTGAGGGTTCAGCCTATGGCTACTACATATGGTATTAGTAATCTCCGCTACTGTTAAAGCGGGGGTCAATACTTCCTGTATGGGTGGGGCTACCTCCATTTCTGGTACTAGCGTGGCAGCTACCTGTGCTTGCTGTGGTGGTACATTTAACATTTGTGAAACATGGGAAAGAGCGGACATCACAACAGGTTCATCATCTGCATCATAAACATGTTCCTTACAGTTACTTAGAAGAGGGTACATATTACTTGTTACATTTTTATGAGTTTTTACATCGACTGTACCTTCACCCCCATCTGCATAGTTCTGGTGTGCGTGAACTACTAACATTACCTTCCGCAACGCTACCTTGCTGTGCGTGTGTACTACTTTGCAGGACGCACGCAACACTATTTGCGTGTGCACTTCCTTGTGTCGTGCACGAGATGCTAGTTTGCGTCGCGTGCACACCGCTAAGCCGCATATCCCCCTCGTGCTGCCACATCTTCAAGCAATCGTTAAACTTTACCATTTTCTTCAGAGACTTCACTAAACATATACTGTCTCTGAGATTGTTCAGAAACTCCGAATCAAAGCTACCAATCTTAGGAAAAGTTGTTCTACATTTCTTGGTCATTTTGACCCATATGTCGCAGTACGCTGTAGCATACACACCATACTTTTTAAACATAACATACCTGGCCGATCCTAACAGCCCTTCCATCTGCAGCACATCAGCGACCATTACTAGAGATGACTTCGCACCCATCTGGGAAAACGCTTAGCAATTTCTAGAGTATTTTGATTGGTGAACGATTTTCAAAGAGCAATGTTCTCTCACTCCCTCCCGTTATACACAGCAGACCCGCCTGGTGTTACAGTCAGCTTGCACAACAAGGAGCAGACTAACCACCTATTGTAAATTATTCTACTTGCGGCTGTATTAAACCAAGCTTCAGCCGCTCGCTCCTTCCCGCTATACCCCACTTCACTGCTACGTTATGATCCATGTGTATACACGAGGAGTAAAGTAACCGACTAGCGAATTATTTTACTTGTGGTGAATTTAACCTAAGCTTCACCACTAGCTTCCTACTGTGAGTTTACTCCCACTGGTAGCATCTAGAAGTTCCAATAACCCCTACCCTTGCTAGCAGTTACACTCCCACGACACCCACTTCACAATCACAATTTATATAACCATGCAGTCCGATCGCATTGCCCAAAGAACCTAACTGATCAATGGATTTTGCGA
This sequence comes from Taudactylus pleione, assembly GCA_031769625.1. Taxonomy (NCBI): domain Eukaryota; kingdom Metazoa; phylum Chordata; class Amphibia; order Anura; family Myobatrachidae; genus Taudactylus; species Taudactylus pleione. The sequence goes on along the minus strand of JAUIMM010000581.1, from coordinate 365,824 downwards.
TTAATGGATGCTGGACCAAGAAACCCCTTAGTTTCTCGATAACCTAAACCACAATGTACCTGCTTTGTTAACTGGCCCAGTAGTTTGTGCTGCCCTGTCGGGCACCTACCGAGTTTATACTGAGGTTTAACAGACAGTAACCTCCACTTACACTTAGGCTTAACAGACAGTAGCCTCCACTTTGCAATCACACGTTTCAATTATACGCTCCTTTTCTGTACAGAAAATAAAAACCTTTTTCCCTTAATATAGTAGTATAATTCAGAGGTTTTTTAACAAGCAATCACGCTATACATACAATGACCGTTAAACACGTGGCAGCATTACAGGAAATATGCGTACGCTATTGTGCAACTTCCCCTTTTAACACTAACCTTTATCAACGAAGGAAAACAAACTTTTTCATTCCTTGTCCCTGGATTCTAATCAGCGCTCCTTGAACTCACGCAATAGTGGATAGTGGTCTCTCAGCATCAAATGGTAGCAGGTTTTTGAAGGCACAATGTGTTCTTTCCTGCGTATAGCGCCTCCACCCTTTACTGAGAGATTGATAACCGTGTGTTACTGTGTAAATTGGCAGTGTGAACTCACTCTATGAGCCCCCAACTATGAATACCTAATTATCTATACACCCTAAATGTCGCTATTTAGCATTGTAAGTAGCACAAGAAATAATTGCTTTCCAGACTTTGATTGTGGTTCCAAAGCACAAAAAGATATTATTCACCAAAAAGCATATAGTTACACGCTGTGATCTAAATACAATTAGTGCAAACAAATTATACAATCACTAGGTACAGTCGAATACATACACATGCGCTCTGGATCCAGATTTCCCGACATCAACTATGAAACCTCCGTCAACAGAAAAGAAAGATGACTATCAGATTCAGAGTGCTTGCTTATGTACCCTTACAGAGAAAGGCAATACAATAGAACAAGTTGGCATAATCCCATTGGTTCTTCTTCCTGGTTCTTCTGTTACGATACAGTTCATAGGTCAGTTTGTACTGTCAAAGTTCAGCCTCCAACAGCTCTTTGTGTCCATTTTCCCGCTGAAGAACAAGTCTAAACTGGCTAATAAACATTACATTACAGAGTACATTTCAATGCCTATCTCTCTATGATCCATAATTTGTGGATGCATGTTGCGATTTTCTCGCCGATGGAACCGGAAGTCTGCAAATAAACAGTGGTTTAGAATAGCACCAAACACGGTCGGCTTATCATGTACTAAACCTGAGATCTTAAATACAGTCACTTTATTACATAATTAATAATGAATAAAACCTTGAATATTAACCTTAATGCTAGGGAATCTTTCTATGTAAGTGTGCAATGTGTAAGTGTAAGGATATTAAGAAAATACACTAGTTAGCGTTGTGCGTCTATGTGTTTGTGGAGTACACCGTGGTACGTGTTTTGCAGGATTGTTCATAGTATATGTTTTAGTAAATGTATGTATTTATATAATGAGGATTTTTAACATTGTTCTATTGGAATCGCACGACGCTAAATAATAACATCGCCGTATGTACTGATATTGTGAGATTTGCTAAAATGGCGTTGGGTGGCCATTCGAAAAATGGTGTCTTGTTGCCATTCGCAAAATGGCGTTGTGCCGGTTTTAATTTTAACAGATTCTGTCTCAGTCAATTATTGTAGGGGGAGCTGCAGCGGAACTCGCAGACCCTCCTAGGCAGCCTTCCTACCAAGCTCTATCCTCCTGACCTGGACTAGAGCTGCCGTCTGCACAGGTGGTTCATTTCCTCAGAAAAGCAAACGCTTCTGTTTAATTTAGAATGACACTTAAAGCTGTAACTACAGCAAAAGCCAATGAAGAAGCAATGATGGATCTTGTAACATCATCCATTATATTAACGCATGTAACTATCAGTTAAAGACATATTCATGGTATAAAAACCAGCAACATTTTCATATAAATGCCCTGCTTTACCAGGGAAAATATACCTACAGCCCAGTCCATTACTATCAAATACTGCTCCTGTTTTGTTTTTTTGTTATTATTGTTATTTATTTAAAAGACACTCAGCCTGTACACAGCACTGTACATAGGATAGACATAAAAAACAACAACACAGAATATAATACAATATACACTGCCTAAGTTCTTGGTAAGAAAACATTACAATAAAACCTTGGACAGGAAGAGATGAGGACAGGGGCCAGTATAGGGCAACTGTTAGAGGGTAGTGCGCCCCTGCTCCTGCATGTCTCATCCTCTCTGTAGTGCACGCCAGTTGGGTGATGTCATTGCTGGGCTTGTGTGCAAACTGTTGTTCACACCACTGTGTAGAGTACTTAGCTCCATTAGTGAGACCTACTGTATGATTACCGCTGCTATAGCTGTTTCTGATACTGCTATTATTAACCCTGTGCATACTGTTACTGTGTGTACTGCTGTCACCGCTATTTAACTCTGTGTACAACACTGTTACCATAAAAGAAACCAGGAGTCTGGTTACGGACATCTGTGTGGACTAACGTCCATTTCACATTCTGCTGACACCTATTTGTGACCAAGCAGGTTACACCAATAGGGAATACTAATAGCAACTACTATTTATATATGATCCCATGTACCACACTGCCCAGCACTTTGGTGTGAAGAGTAATGGGTGGCTGGAGAAGAGATGTCATAGTCTTCAAAGGTGCTGGCTGAAGACACAAAGAATAAAATATAAGCTAAAACTAATCAAACATATGGAAGAATACCAATCTACCATTCCCAGTAAGATGTCAGAGCCAGTGTCATAACTGGGGGGGGGTGTCGAGTGGGGCACGTGCCCTGGGCACCATGGCAAGCCTGCAGAGGGGGGCACTGCCTGCCGGGGCATCGTACCCGCACGCCCACTCCACCACCACCATTGTGTCCTGAGTCTTTAACAAGCAGGCAAGTGTGCCTGGTGTTGGCTTGGTTGCCTGTAGGGGGAGCTGCAGTAGAACTCGCAGCCCCTCCTAGGCAGCCTTCCTACCAAGATCTATCCTCCTGACCTGGACTAGAGCTGCCATCTGCGCTGGGTGAGGAGTGATTCTTTCCTCCAGGGCGCTCTCTGTCTCCGCTCACTGCAGGTAAGCTATTGGGGGGGGTCGTGGGCGGATGGCTAAACTGACGGGGGGGTTATTGGATGGTTAAACTGCCATGGGGGGGTGGTACTGGATGGCAAAATTCCGCGGGGGGGGATTGGATGGCTAAACTGCCGTGGAGAGGGGGGGGATCGGATGGCTAAGCTTCCTCGAGAGGGGAAGGGGGGTGTTAATTTTTTTTATCTGGGGGGCTGCTGGCTGCATTTGTGTGATATAAGTGTGTGTCTGTATAGGTTTTCAGTGTGTGTGTCTGTATAGTATTGATACCCCTTAATCGCTATACCTAAATGTCGCTATTTAGTGCTGCAAGTCGCATAAGAAATAAATACTTTCCAATCCAATTGTGGTTCCAAAGCATAAAAAGTTATATTATTCAAGGAAAAGTATAACGCGCTGTGATCTAAACAATTAGCGCAAAAAGCAAGTAAATACAAAGGTACAAGCCGACACAATCGCGTGTGCACTGGTCCCAGTATACAGTCATCAATCCAGAAGCCTGCGGTCATCCAAGGAGAATGGCTTTATACTATAATCAGTACTCAGGTTATATACCTTACAGAGTTCAGCTCTAACAAAGAAACTAGCTGATAGATTTCCATTGGTCCTTGCTCCTGGACATTCTGGTACGATGCAGGTCATAGGTCAGTTCATTCAGTGTCACTAGGGTATGTCCCAGTTCCTCAGAAGTTGCTTTGTGTGGTTTTTCTGCCAAAGAACTGGTTTAAACTAGCCAAAGACACTACATACAGAGGTGTACATTCTAATCACTAATTCCCTATAATTCATAACTTGTGGACGCATGATGCGATCTCCTTGCCGATAGGACCGGAGATCTGCGAATAAACAGGGATTTAGAATCTTACCAAACATGTCTTGTCTACTAGTTTCTGTACCTTAAATATCATATACATTGCATTTCACAACATAAGCGTTTGCTAATAAAACCTCTAATATTAAGCTTAATGTGAGGGAACCTTTTTATAAGTGCGTGCATGTGTGAGTGTGAGAATATTGTGTACTTTCGCTAGTATGCATTGTGCATCTATGTGTTTTGTGCTTATCTGTAGGCTTTGATGTACAGCGCAAATGTGCGTTGTGCGTCTTGTATATTTTATATGTATTATCTAATGTCCGTATAGGTTTTGATTGGACTTTCAACAATATGCAGTAGTAAAACAGACGCAGGACGCTAATAACCAAGTATAGCGTTGTACACAATGGTATCATCCTGACAACGCAAAATGGCGTCGTCAGAGGCGATGCAAAATGGCGTCACCAGATATTAATTTAAAAGATTTGGTCTCAGCCAATAATCCGGCTTCGACAATAGGCTTTGTGTGTGTGTAAGTGTGTGTCTGTATAGGCTTTGTGTGTGTGTAAATGTGTGTCTGTATAGGCTTTGTGTGTGTGTAAGTGTGTGTCTGTATAGGCTTTGTGTGTGTGTGTCTGTATAGGCTTTGTGTGTGTGTCTGTATAGGCTTTGTGTGTGTGTAAGTGTTTGTCTGTATAGGCTTTGTGTGTGTGTCTGTATAGACTTTGTGTGTGGGTAAGTGTGTGTCTGTATAGGCATTGTGTGTGTGTAAGTGTGTGTCTGTATAGGCTTTGTGTGTGTGTAAATGTGTGTCTGTATAGGCTTTGTGGGTGTGTAAGTGTGTGTCTGTATAGACTTTGTGTGTGTGTTTGTATAGCAACAGGCCCATGCACAGAAGCATCAGCAGGCATCAGAGGGACTCACTGGTGCTGGGTATGCACCTGAGAAAATCAAATCAATAAGACACAGATGCAAGGATGTATCAGTGAGGTCCATCCATGCATCTGTTAAAAAATGAATGTGTAATATAAAAAAAATGATGTGCCCCCACAGCACAATCAGCTTTAGAGCCCCAGTGCTAGTTGTACTAAATACAGGGGACAAACAATGTAGAGGTACCCTGTATTAAGCACAACCAACACCAGGCTAATCAGAGCCAGTTCTGGTTGCCAAAATACCGGGAACAAACAACGTAGGGGTCGCCCTGGAGATGGGGACCCCTTTATTGGGGGGGGCCCTCAGCTCCCTGGGGATCCACGGCCTGGGCTGACTAGTGGTCAGGGTTGATGCTTCGGCCAGGGGGCCCGGTGAAAGGCTGTGGCATCAGCCCCCCACTAGAAGAAGTCCAATGCTGGTTCTGGAAAATACAGGGGAACCCTACTAATATTTTCCCCTGTATTTCCAGAACCAGGACTGGCTCAGAGCCCAGTGCTGGTTGCACTAAATAAGTCGTTTGTCCACCGTATTTTGGCAACCAGGACTGGTTCTGATTAGCCTAGTGCTGGTTGTGCTTAATACGGGTGTTACAGTGTGTACATTAAAATCAATAATAATAATTCCTTATACAGCTAAAAACAAAATATATATATGAAATGTGATAATTTTCCCAGAGCTTAGAAGTTTACACAGAACTGGTTATTCCAGCATATCAATAGATGGGAAGAGACCCCACAATACAAGCTAATTAAGAGACACAGCTTCCTGCCTAAGACCCTATACAATAAGGTTTGAATGTCCTTTTATGGGCAAGATCCCACAGGTGAGGAATGGGAGGAGGGCATTCACACAAACACTCTACAGAGACACAGGTGAGGGAGAGCAGGATGGCATTCACACACACACGGAGAAACACACATGCTTGCAAGGACACACCAGGGAGAAACACAAGGACAGCAGACTTTCTCCCCAAGATGCAGCTTCAATCGCCTGGAGATATCTGCTCATAATGGCTAAGTAAACTGTACATTAGTTAGCCTATAATGGGTATTTGTAACTAAGTTTGATTTAATCTGTTTATAGCTTGTATAGATAGTTTGTAGTGATTTATGAATATTGTAGTTCATAGTGGAATCTTTGTTAAAGGCCAGGTTGTCAGGCTGTGGTGCTTTGGTTGTGCCTTGGTTTGTGTTAATCTGTAGTAGACGATATGAAGATTGATTTGCGGTGATTTAGGTTCAGTTTTATACATATAGCTGGCTGTGTTAATCTGTACTTCTTTCCCCCTTCCTTCCCATGTGTTGTATTCTCGTGGTCTGACTGTATCATTGTGTAGTTGAGATTGGGATGGAGATTGGGTGAAATGTTGCATTCTGTAGATGTATATTTGTTTGATATCAGCTAGTGGTTGTGGTTCCATGGGAGTTGCAGATTGCTAGCCATATTGTGATAGTATTGTGAAGTTATATATTATCATAGTTTGGGAATTTAAAGATGCTACCTCCATGTGGTATGAACAAAGGAAATTCCATGTGCTCTCCCCCTTCCCCCATTGACCCATGTCTCTAATGGAAATTGAAGTTGGTCCATGTGTTTGGTGGATGCTTTATAGTATTATGATAGAATTGTGTACTATTAGTTGTATACTGGTATTTTAACTATTACAGAGGAATCAGCTTATATGTATTATACAACATTATAGTATCTGAAAAGCTTGTATAGTATAGTGGATGCGGTGTTATATCATGGAAGTTGAAAATAATTAGACACTGGTATACAATATAATGTACTGTTTTGGTCCAAAGATATCACACAGTTGTAGTGGGTGAGAGTATTGCTATTACAGAACATGGCATTATGGGAGATTTCAATGAGGGACATTCAAAATGGAGTTTGTGATCAGAGACCATGCGGTTTGAACAATAGGACAAAGGGTCACAACAACCACCACACACAATCTCACACAGCAGCCATATCTCTCTCTCTCTCTCTCTCTCGTCTATATTGTATTTTAACAAGCATTGATTTTATGAAGATTTGATATATAAAAACGTTTTACTTATAACATTTTGTGTGCATCGTTATCTTTATGAAAGGAAATTATCCAAATGATTTAAAAGGTATATAATTCTGGTTAACACTTTGCGAAGTTCATATATTTATGTTACTTATAACCTGATAGTTATTATATGAAAAATAGAATAATTTGCTTCAGATATATTGGGATTAAACAAGCTGGCAATGGCCTGTGCGTACAAATAGAAAGAAAGGAAAAAAACACCCCCTATCAACGGGGGAGTCCTATGTCGTTTGTCCTCCTATTTTGCACAACCAGTGCTGGGTCACTAAAAGCCCGGTGCTGGTTGCTCTTTTGGATGGGGTGACCACGCCATATTTTTTGTTGTGTTTTTTTACACATGTAAAAAAAAATTACACACAGAGCCGGCTACCTCCCTCGGGTTCTACTGCCCACCGCTCGCCCTGCCTGGGCCGCTAATTGCTGCACCGCCTCCACCGCTGCCTGCTTTCTCCTACTGAGGCTGCGCAAGGAATTGAATCTTCCTATCTCTATAATGGCGCAATTGCGAGGTAATAGTTTAAAAACTGTAACTTTCTCAATTACCTGAACCACAAAAGGCCCTACCCTGGAACAATAGCTACCTAATAAAACAAACTGCAAGTCTAAATTGCCGACTACCCTGAGTTACTGTATGCCTTCACAAAAATCCCCCCTAGAGAACAGCAGAAAAGTGGTCCTAACTGAGAGTGTCTGAAAAAACTCACAGTTGGAAATTTAGATTACTCCCAAATCCTCACTTTTTTTTAATTTTGCCCTGAAATTTGGCATGCAGCACCGAGCAACAGTTCTACACACCCATGCCAAATTTCAGCTTGGCACTTCCTATAGCTTTTGAGGTGTAGCCCCTTAAACACCATGCCCCCTCTCTGGAATTCTCTATGGAGATTTCTGTACTTTTTGATTCAGCCTTAATATAAGGGCACGACTGTGCCCTTATTATATATACATATACATATATAAATATATATATTGTGACACAGTTAGGTTAGGGGGTCCCTCTCCTGGGTAGAGGACTCCTTCCTTACACACACACAGCAGCAGGGAAGCAGCACACCAGTCTGGATGCAAGTACAAGCTGGTCGGCGCCAGTCTTTATTGTACAATGTCAGAAATATAAAGAAAACATAAATATAAATCCTAGCCCTGTCGGGGCACTAACTTCACAGGTAGTTCCCTCACTACCAGAACCTGGCAGGGCCTAATGCCCTCGCCAGCAACAAAAGCACAGCACAACACTCACAGTTAGGTATCCAAGTGTCTCTGAGCAAACTCCCTGCCTGCTCTCCCAGGTGAGACACTCAGCCCTAAACACACTAGGCTTATATTGGCCACTCTCAGGTGGAAACTCTAACAAGCCTGTTACCAGGCTAAGAGAACCAAAACCTGGAGTGGCCGTGGGTAGAGCCCTCCCTCTCCTCTCACCCACAACCCCCAGGTCCCAAACCGGCTTTTCAAAAAGCCGAAACTCAAGCCTGCTATACTGCAGACTTTCTCCTGGGGGTTTAAAACACATAAGACAGGAATCTGGGACAATTGTATCTGCCACAGACCACTTTACCAATGATCCTATCACATATCCCCCCCCTTTGTTTCAACCTGTGGGGCGGAACAACTGAAGCCCCCAAACAATGAACGCGTGACAACGCGTCAGCATTGGCCAGCTGGCTTCCTGGCCTGTGTTCCACTGAAAATTTTAAAGTTTGTAACGCCAAGAACCATCTCGTAATTCTCGCATTACTGTCCTTATTTTCGGACATCCACTTCAAAGGGGCATGGTCAGTGATCAATTTCAACTTTCTTCCGACCAAGTAGTACCTGAGAGCCTCTAACGCCCACTTTATGGCCAACGCCTCCTTCTCCACTGTGGCATAGTTTCTCTCATGTACATTCAACTTTCTACTTAGATATAAAATAGGGTGTTCCTCACCCTCCTTGTTCTGGGACAGGACCGCTCCTATACCTACTTCTGATGCATCGGTTTGTACTATGAATTCCCTTTCAAAATTAGGAGTCATCAGGACTGGTTGGGAACACAACGCTACTTTCAACTCCTGAAAAGCTTTCTCTGCCTCAGTACTCCATTCTACCATGACTTTTTGTTTGCCTTTGGTCAGGTCAGTCAGTGGGACTGCCATGGTGGCAAAGTTGGGTATAAACCTCCTGTAGTACCCCGTAATTCCCAAGAAGGCTCTCACCTGCTTCTTATTCAGAGGCCGTGGCCAGTTTTGTATGGCATCAACTTTATTGAGCTGAGGCTTTATCAGGCCTCTGCCAATGGTGTATCCCAGATATTTTACTTCCTCCATGCCTAGACAACACTTTTTTGGGTTGGCTGTCAAACCTGCCTTATAGATGGAGTCCAACACTGCTTGTACCCTGGGTAAGTGAGACTGCCAATCAGGACTATGAACGACCACGTCATCCAGATAAGCAGCCGCATACTGTCTATGGGGCCTTAGAATCCTGTCCATCATTCTTTGGAAGGTAGCAGGTGCCCCATGTAGCCCGAAGGGCAACATCTTGTACTGAAACAAGCCCTCTGGCGCTGAAAAAGCTGTCTTTTGTTTGGCGCTCTCGGTTAACGGTACTTGCCAATACCCTTTGGTTAGGTCAAGAGTGGTTAAATACCTTGCCGTCCCTAGTCTCTCAATCAGTTCATCCACTCTTGGCATCGGGTAGGCATCGAATTTTGAAACACTGTTCAACTTTCGGAAGTCATTGCAGAAACGCACACTCCCGTCGGGCTTTGGAATCAACACAATGGGACTTGACCATTCACTGTGTGATTCTTCAGTAACCCCTAACTCTAGCATATTTTTAATTTCTTTCGACACCGATTCTCTTTGTGCTTCTGGCAATCTATAGGGCTTTACATTAACTTTAATCCCTGGGTCAGTGATTATGTCATGTTTAATGACCGAGGTTTTCCCAGGTACGTCAGAGAACAGCACCCTATTTCTAATCAGAAACTCCTTGACCTCTTGTTGTTGAATTGCCGACAGGGTTTTTGCCACTGTCACTTCGGGAACTAAGGGCCCTGGATTTACTGGAGGGGCTCGGACGGCCGACAGTACCGTTCTATCTTTCCAGGGCTTTAATAGATTTATATGGTATATCTGTTCCGGCTTTCTTTTCCCCGGCTGGTAAACTTTGTAATTGACCTGTCCCACTCTTTCTAAGATTTCAAAGGGCCCTTGCCATTTAGCCAAAAGTTTATTGCGGTTGTATACCCTCTGCTGTGCCTGTTGAGCCTGTTCCAGGTGCTCTCTCACTATCGGCACTACCGCAGCAATTCTCTCCTGCATTTGAGAAACATACTCAATCACCGTTTTGTAAGGACTAGACTGCCCCTCCCATGTCTCTTTGGCAATGTCTAGTAACCCCCTTGGGTGTCTCCCATACAACAAGTCGAAGGGTGAAAACCCGGTGGAGGACTGGGGAACCTCTCTTATGGCCAACAATAAATACGGCAATAAGTAATCCCAATCCCTACCATCCTTGTTGACCACTTTCCTAAGCATGTGTTTTAACGTCTTGTTAAACCTCTCGACCAGCCCATCGGTTTGGGGGTGATAAACCAAAGTTCTTAACTGTTCAATTTTGAACAGGCGGCATAACTCTTTCATGACTTTTGACATAAACGGTGTACCCTGGTCAGTTAGTATCTCCTTGGGTATACCCAGCCTGCTAAAGACATGAACTAGCTCTCTGGCAATGGTCTTGGTTGACGTATTGCGAACGGGATCGCTTCCGGGTACCTGGTAGCGTAATCCATTATGACCAGAATATACTGGTGTCCCCTGGCAGACTTCATTAAGGGTCCCACCAAATCCATCGCTATTCTTTCAAACGGCACCTCTATGATAGGCAATGGAACTAGTGGACCCTTAAAATGTGGCCTGGGAGCATGATACTGACACTCAGGGCAGGATGCGCAAAAGTCAGATACCTCTTTATGAAGCCCGGGCCAGAAAAACCTCTGCATTATTCGCTCAGAGGTTTTCTCTACCCCTAGATGGCCTGCCGTTATATGACCATGGGCCAGATCCAACACTGTTCTTCTGTAGGCTTTGGGAACTATTAGTTGTTCCACAATATCTTCCCCCTTCTTAGTCACCTGATATAACAAATCCTGACACATTGCCATGTGGGGATAGACAAAGGACTATCAGGGTCTATGGGTTTACCATCAACTACTTTTACATTCTCCCTGGCTTATACCAAAGTAGGGTCATTCAACTGCTCCACGGCAAAGACCTCTCTTCTGACCTCTAAATCAGGCAGACGATCACCTGGCCCAACAACACTTCCCACCTCAATGGGAGGCACATCAGTTGGCGGGCCACCGTCACTTTCCGCATTCTCTAGTTCGCCAACCATAGTAGAAAAAGGGAATAACTCTGACTCAGAAGAAACTCCCTCCTCCACTACATCGACAACCTTCTCAAATGGATCAGGGTTGTTCACCAGCTCAGCTTTTATAAGTGTCACCAAGCTACCAGAGTCTAACTGTGCCTCTACTCGGTTGCCATCTACAGTGAGTACACACATGTGCTTATCAGTCTCAGCCTGCCGGTCAGCCGTACAGGCTGTCTGTGCAAAGAAAGACCCCCTGCGGTAGACATGAGCAGTATCACATTGCATAGGTTCAGTTGTAAGTGAACAATTAGCGGCAATATGGCCGAAGCCACCACATCGGAAACACTGAGTCATATTAATGTCTAGTCGTTTACAGGGCAAGAACCTTCCTGGCCTGGCAGGCCTGTCTCCAGGTTCTACACCCTCAGTCTTAGGTACATTCCACCACCCAGCACCCTTCTCCCCTGGAACAGTCTTACCAGTGTCTGTGGGAGTTTGCCGGTGCGCCATCGGGGCTCGGTGGGGCATACTCATCAGCTCCTCAGCCGCCACGTACCTCTCCACCAGCTCGACCAACTGGTCCGCGGACTTGGGGTCTGCATGGCTCACCCACTTGCGCAGAGTCACAGGTAATGATCGCAGGTACCGGTCCATCACGACCCTTTCCACGATCTGTGGTCCCGTCAGCGTCTCGGGCTGTAGCCATTTTGAGGACAGATGGATGAGGTTATGCATCTGTGAACGTGGAGGCTTGTCCCTATGGAACTCCCAGCGGTGGACCCGTTGGGCACGAACAAAGGTGGTGACTCCCAAGCGAGTTAGGATCTCCTGTTTTAGTTTTTTATAGTCCTTGGCATCAGCCAGGCATAAGTCGAAATAGGCCTTTTGTGGCTCCCCAGACAAAAAAGGTGCCACCAGACTTGCCCACTGCTCCTTGGGCCAACTCTCCCTTTCGGCCGTTCTTTCAAACGCGGTGAGATAGGCCTCCACATCATCGCCCGAAGTCATCTTTTGGAGGAAGTGACTGGCTCGTACGGAGTGAGTGGGGGTGGGAGGACCAGTAGCAACATCTCTGGGCCGGGCGAGCAGGTGCTGTACCACCTCTTTTATGGCCTGGCAGGTTTCCTCGATGGCGACCTGTTGTTGCCTCTGGGCTGTCTCTAAGGCCAACAGTTGCACCCTGGTGGATTCCTGCTGAGCTCTGGTAGATTCCTGCTGAAGTTTGTTTGTCTCCTGCTGAGCTGCTGTAGCTTGGAGCAAGGCCTTAATAATGTCCTCCATTTTGTCCTGGGGTGTAGGTTGGAAGCTGAACCTTGCCTCTCTGAGCATTGGCTGACGCCTCCTCTATGGGACTCCAAGGACACAGCGTTATTTCCACACTTACAAATTGGGTGTTTGTCCCTTTAATTTTTAAATGGAAAGTTTTCCTCTTGCTGCAACTTCAGTGCGAGTGGTAGCGGGATCGATGCCCGCATTCTCCACCATATTGTGACACAGTTAGGTTAGGGGGTCCCTCTCCTGGGTAGAGGACTCCTTCCTTACACACACACACAGCAGCAGGGAAGCAGCACACCAGTCTGGATGCAAGTACAAGCTGGTCAGCGCCAGTCTTTATTGTACAATGTCAGAAATATAAAGAAAACATAAATATAAATCCTAGCCCTGTCGGGGCACTAACTTCACAGGTAGTTCCCTCACTACCAGAACCTGGCAGGGCCTAATGCCCTCGCCAGCAACAAAAGCACAGCACAACACTCACAGTTAGGTATCCAAGTGTCTCTGAGCAAACTCCCTGCCTGCTCTCCCAGGTGAGACACTCAGCCCTAAACACACTAGGCTTATATTGGCCACTCTCAGGTGGAAACTCTAACAAGCCTGTTACCAGGCTAAGAGAACCAAAACCTGGAGTGGCCGTGGGTGGAGCCCTCCCTCTCCTCTCACCCACAACCCCCAGGTCCCAAACCGGCTTTTCAAAAAGCCGAAACTCAAGCCTGCTATACTGCAGACTTTCTCCTGGGGGTTTAAAACACATAAGACAGGAATCTGGGACAAATGTACCTGCCACAGACCACTTTACCAATGATCCTATCACAATATATATATATATATATATATATATATATATATTGTGATGAGAGGGGTTGTCTCTCACCTGAATTACCCACATTCTGCTGGAATCAGCTCCCTCCAAGGGAGGCTGGAGTGAGACCTGTGCATTCTGCATTAGCAGTGGAGGTGTGGAATTCCAGGTTTTCACATTTACACAGACCCAGCTCGAGTAATCACTGGATAATACTTTCACACCTGATGCTCCTTGTTCCTGATGCTGGATAAGCTAGCCAGGCGATAGGCTGGGGGTGGTGGTTAGCATTAGGGTGCCAGGACCTGGAAGGTCCACAGACATTAGCACAAGGAGTGCTGAGACATTTACTTTTATGTTGTTTGCTTATTTTCTGTTATGTGCCTGTGTGTGTCCAGGCCTGACCTCATGTATGCTAAGGTGCAGTGTCTGCTACCATTAAACAGACACTGCTTTACCAGCCTGTCTGGAGTCCTCATTTCAATACCCAATGTTACAATATATTATAAGGGCAAAGTCGTGCCCTTATATTAAGGCTGCATCTAAAAAAATGGATTTCTCCATAGAGAATTCTAAAGGGGGGGCAGGGTGTTCAAAGGGCTACACCTCAAAAGCTATTAAAGGTACGGATCTGATATGTGGCATGGCCGGGTAGAACTGTCACTGGGTCCTGCATGCCAAATTTCAAGGAAAAAACTTAACAAATTAGGATTTGGGAGTACTCTAAAGCTCCAACTGTCACATTTTTCTGACACTCTCAATTAGGACCACTTTTCTGCTGTAGTCTATGGGGGTTTTTTGTGAAGGCAAACTGGGTAGGAGGGCAAATTTAGACTTGGGGTTTGTTTTAGTAGGTAGCTATTGTGCCAGGGCACGTGCTTTTGGGGTTCAGGTAAATTAGAAAGTTACAGTTTTTAAACTACTACATCAAGAATCCGCCATTATAAAGATAGGACTTTTCAACTTGTTGCGCAGCCTCTGTAGGAGTCTCTAGCGGGTGTTCTCACTGTGGCTTCACTTGGGTGCACAAAGATGGGCAATGTTTGCGGGCGATAGTGGCGCTGGAACGCACCAATGGTAGCAAGGGTTGGGGACACGGAGGCGGAGACATCAGCGGCGGCGGCACGTGTGTCGGCGGTGTCAGCGGCGGTGCGGGTGTTGGTGGAACCCAGCGGCGGCAGTGGAACTAGTGGCAGTGCGGGCGTTGGTGGCGGGCCTGGATCTGAGAGGATCCAGTCCCCGCCAGCCATTCTTCTGAGTACGACAGTGGCGCCCATTTCAAAAATGGCGCCTCAGCACCATTTTTGAAATTCAAAGATGGCTGCCGCGAGCCAATCACGGCTCACAGTGGCCATCTTTGAATTTCAAAAATGGCCACCGCAAACCAATCACGGCTTGCGACATCATTGGAGGCAGCAGGACCCATCAGCGGCACCTGAAGAGGACCACAGAAGCCCTGGGGAGGAAGCAGCCACCCCCCCAGGTGAAGACACCAGAAGCCCTGGTGAGTGGGCACCCACCAGGCGAAGAAGAAGAAGCCCTGGTGAGTAGGCACCCGCCAGGCAAAGATGCCGAAGCCCTGGCAGGTTGGTGCCCACCAGATGAAGACGCCATAAGTCCTAGAGGCGGCAGCCACGAAAAAGAGTTGACACAGGCTGTCACCCACTAGGTGAAAACGCTAAAGCCCTAGCGGGTTGGCGCCCACCAGGCGAAGACATCAGAAGCCCTAGTGGGCGGTGGCCATGTAAAAGAGCTGACACAGGCTGCCGCCCACTAGGCAAAGATGCTGAAGCTCTGGCGGGTTGAGGCCCGCCAGGCAAAGACACCAGAAGTCCTAGTGAGTGGCGGCCACGTAAAAGAGCTAACACAGGCTGCCGCCCACTAGGCAAAGACACCAAAGCCCTCGCGGTGTTGCGCCGGCCAGGCGAAGATGCTGGAAGTCCTAGTGGGAGACAGCCATGAAAAAGAGTTGACACAGGCTGCAGCCCACTAGGTGAAGACGTTGAAGCCCTGGTGGGTTGGTGCCCACCAGGCAAAGACACCAAAGCCCTGGCGGGTTGGCAGCCACCAGGTGAAGATGCCAAAGCCCTGGCGGGTTGGTGCCCACCAGGCGCAGACGCCAGAAGTCCTAGTGGGTGGCAACCAAGTAAAAGAGCTGACACAGGCTGCTGCCGCCCACTAGGTGAAGACGCCAAAGCCCTGGTGGGTTGGTGCCCACCGGCAAATATGCCAAAGCCCTGGTGGGTTGGCATCCGCCAGGCAAAAACATATAAGCCTTGGCAGGTTGGCGCCCGCCAGGCAAAGTCACCAAAGCCCTGGTGAGTTGGCACCTGCCAGGCGAAGATGCCTAAGCCCTGGGGTGGCGGCGGCCACATAAAAGAGATTACAGGTCACAGTCCCCCAGGTGAAGACCTGTAAAATAAAATATTACAATATTAAAGTGTGTTTTTTTTACAGGTGGACTACAGGTGGCAATGGGCCCTAATGCCCAGCATGCTGGTACTTGTGGTTTTCCAAGTACCAGCATGAAGGGAGGCGTGCTGACTTCAATGGTGAGAACTGAGCATGCCCTTTTCAAAAATGGTGTCTCAGCGCCATTTCTGAAATTCAAAGATGGCCGCCACAAGCCAATCATGGCTCGCGACATCAACACCCCGCCCAACTCGGCGGGTTTATATACAGCCAGCGCGAGTTCCGGCCACTCACATTCCGTCGGCCGGGAGAGAAGAGCTGTCGAACACAGAAGACACCGCGGAAGCCCTGGATGGGCGGCGGCCGTGCAAAAAAGCTGAAAGGCCGCCGTCATCCAGGTGAAGATGCCGAAGAAGTCCTGGGGGAAGCGGCAGCCATGAAAAAGAGCTTAAAGGCTGCCGCTCCCCCAGGTGAAGGTGCAGCTAAATAAAATATTTTAAAAAACTGTGTCTGTTTGTTTTATTTTAATATTTATTTTGCAGGGTTACTATAGGTACCAGCAGGCCCTTAATGCCCCGCCTGATTGTACTTGTGGTTCTCCAATTACCAGTGTGTGGGCATGCCTGCTGGGACCTGTAGTACTACTGCAAAAGACAATATTTATATTTTCGTACGTGCTACACTACATAATCAACCCAGCACACATCACCCAGGGGTGCTGGGGATAGCCCCGGACTTTCAGCCTGGGCCTGGGGTGCCCTGTGGAGGGGGATACCTTTATTGGGGAAGGTCCTCAACTCCCCAAGGATCCCTGGCCTGGGCTGACTAGCGGACAGGGGTGATTCTTCGGCAGTTGACAGGGCTCCCCTGGCTGTGTCATCACTCCCCCGCTAGAAAGAGTCCGGTGCTGGATCTGGGAAATACAGGGGGACCCTATGCATTTTTCCCCCTGTGTTTTCCTGAACCATAACCGGCTTGGAGCCCAGTGCTGGTTGCATTAAATACAGGGGACCCTTACGTAATTTGCCCCCCGCATTCTGGCAAACAGGACTGGTTCTGAAAAGCCTGGTGCTGGTTGTGCCTAATACCGGGAAACCCCTACGTCATTTCTCCCCTGTATTTAGCACAACCAGTACTGGCTTTCCAAAGCCCGCTGCTGGTTGTTGTTTTTGGGGAGGGGACACACGTTTTCTTTTTTTCTTTACACACGGATATTTTTTAATCACAGAAGCATAGACGGGTCTCACTGATCACATCCATGCTTTTGTGTTTATTTATACACAGATACAGGTATCACGGATCTTTCAGATCCGAGCCTGCATCTGTCTGCTGCTACCTCCCCCCAAGTCCTTCTGCTTGCCCCACCGCCGCCACTAATGCCCCCGGGTCCCGGCCACAGCTAACATCTGCTGCCCCCTGGGTTCCTGCAGTAAATTACGGCTGCTTTCTTCTCCCAAGCCCATCCACTGCTACCGACCGCACTGACCTGCCATCTTGGTGCACCCAAGTGAAGCCACAGTGAGTACACCTGATGGAGGCTCCTACTGAGGCTGCGTATCAAGTTGAAACTTCCTATCTCTATTATGGCGGATTCGTGAGTTAATAATTTAAAACTGTAACTTTCTCAATTACCTAAATCCCAAAAACACTTACCGTTGAACAATAGTTACCTAATAAAACAAACCCCAAGTCTAAATTTGCCCCCTACCCTGAGTTATGCCTTCCCAAAAATCCACCATAGAGAACAGCAGAAAAGTGGTCCTAATTGAGTGTCAGAAAAAACTGACAGTTGGAAATTTAGATTATTCCCAAGTCCTCAATTTTTATGTTTTTGCCCTGAAATTTGGCATGCAGCACCGAGCGACAATTCTACCAGCCCATCCCAAATGTCAGCTCCGTACCTCCAATAGCTTTTGAGGTGTAGCCCCTTAAACACCATGCCCCCCCCCCTCCGGAATTCTCTATGAGAGAATTCTGTTTTTTTAGGGGACCCCTACGTCATTTGTCCCCTGTATTTTGGTAAACAGGACTGGCTCTGAAAAGCCTGGTGCTGGTTGTGCTTAATACGGGGGACCCCTGCATCATTTGTCCCCTGTGTTTAGCACAACCAGCACTGGGGCTCCGAAGCTTGATGCTGGTTGTGCTGTGGGGGCACGTCATTTTTTTTTTTTTATTATTATTATTATTATTATTATTATTATTATTATTATTATTACACATTCATTTTTTAAAACAATGCATGGATGGATCTCACTTATACGTCCATGCATCTATGTCTTAGTGATTTGATTTTCTCAGGTGCATTCCCAGCACCAGAGAGTCCCTCTGTGGCCCGCTGATGCTTCTGCGCACGGCCCTGTTGCTGCCACTGCTCCATACCCCCACTGCTGCCACTGCCCCACACAACAGAAGCCTGCCCACACAGCCATCTCTCCCTCTGCACCCTTAAAACACCTCCTGTGTGCTGTCTGCTCCTCCACCTGTATTAGTGTACCTAGTTGTTGACCTTCTGCCCTGCAGGTGGCCCGGTTGGATCATCAAAACCCTGATGATTAATACATTTTTAAAAATCTTTGGAATTCCATAGACAAAAAACCTTACGGTTTCACATGTCCTATTAAGGCTGCTTAAACATGATCTGAAATTTCACAAAACCTATGGAATTTCTGCCACTCAAACTTCAAAAAGCAATGATATTACGATCATTAAGGCTGACGCCTTAATGGACGTGTTACTTGCGTAATACAGATATGGTATGCCATGACACTTTATGGTTAACTGCAGATTCACCACTCTCACAGAGTGACATGGCTGGGGGCAAGGCAGTGGTAAAGATGGAAGGAAACACAGTGGCATGGATGCAGGAAGACAGTGCGGTGCACATGGGGAAAGACAAATTGGTGTGGATCAGGGCATACAGACTAGCACAGTTGGGAGAACACACAGCTGTAGGGATTGGGGAAGTTATAGCAGCATGGAGGCAAAGATAGTATACATGTATAGACAGAGTATGATAGTTTTAGCAATTGGGAAGCTGAATGTGTATAATAAATTAGATAAATATATGGAGTGAGAAGGATGTTGTAACACAGTGACATTTTTGTGATGACTGACTGGGAAGATTGTGGGCACTGAGTGGGATGTGGGAGCCACATAACTGCTCAGACCTCAGTTGCATAGACTGCATATATGTATTCCAATGAGCACACAATTCTGTGAATTAGCAGCTCCACCATTTTGTGAGTGACAGCAATCTCACTCTGTGAGAGTGGTGAATCTGCAGTTAACCACATGGTGTCATGGCATACCATATCTGTATTACGCAAGGAACACGTCCATTAAGGCGTTAGCCTTAATGATCGTAATTGCATTGCTTTTTGAAGTTTGAGTGGCAGAAATTCCATAGGTTCTGTGAAATTTCAGATCAGTCTAAGCAGCCTTAATGGTACATGTGAAACCGTAAGGTTTTTTTATTTTGTCTATGGAATATATATATATATATATATATATTTTAGGGGTGAGCGGGTTCGGATTTCTGAAATCCGAACCCCCCCCCGAGCCCCCCCGATCCGAGGCCGATCCTTGTCAGGCTCGACATTTCCCGCCTGACTCGGATCTGAAATCGAGGCAAAACGTCATCATCCCGCCTTCTGGGTCTCGCGGGTTTTGGATCCTATATAAGGTACCCGCGTCGGCACCATTTTCTCACTCGGCTGTGGACAGTGAAGAGGGAGGGTGGGAGTTAGGGCTGGCTGTGCTGTGTAGTGTAGTGTAGTGCAGTGTATCATTGTGCTGTGCTGTGCTGCTGTTGTCCATAGGGGCTGTGTCCACTCCTCCAAAGTCCATAGGGGCTGGCTGGACTGTGTTGTGCAGTCAGTTGTCCATAGGGGCTGTGTCCACTCCAAAGTCCTGTGCAGTGTCCCAGTCCTAAAGGGGTGCTGTAGTGTTGTCCAGGGGGTGCTCTGTCCATCAGGGGTGATCCCCCCAAGTCCAAAAAAATAAATATTTTTTCTGTGTTTGTGAATTGTGTGCACTGTGGCTGCACATGCATCAACAAAGGAGCAGCGCCAAGCGTGCGCCTGTGTCCCATTAGTAAAGGGCCGGCTGGCTTGTCCGTTAAAGGGTGCTGTAACCCCCAAAGTACACTCCAAACAAAATAAAAAAATATTTTCTGTGTTTGTGAATTGTGTGCACTGTGGTTGCACGTGCATCAACAAAGGAGCAGCGCCAAGCGTGCGCCTGTGTCCCATAAGTAAAAGGCCGGCTGGCTTGTCTGTTAAAGGGTGCTGTAACCCCCAAAGTACACTCCAAACAAAATAAAAAAATATTTTCTGTGTTTGTGAATTGTGTGCACTGTGGCTGCACGTGCATCAACAAAGGAGCAGCGCCAAGCGTACGCCTGTGTCCCATAAGTAAAGGGCCGGCTGGCTCATTTCTTAAAGGGTGTGGTGTAACCCACAAAGTGCACTAGTCTCCAACAAAAATAAAAAATAATTTTCTTTGTTTGTGTGTGCCTTAGCCGCACGTATATATCAATATAACATAAATGGAGGACCAAACTTTCTCCGTTAAAAATAAAATAGGGAAAGATCAAGAACCACTTCCTCCTAGTGCTGTTGCTGCTGCTGAGAGTTGTTCATCATCCCAGAGAGGAAGTAGGAACACCACCACTTTTACTAAACAATTGACCCTCCAACAGTCCTTAGC
The DNA here is from genome assembly GCA_031769625.1 of Taudactylus pleione. NCBI lineage: Eukaryota > Metazoa > Chordata > Amphibia > Anura > Myobatrachidae > Taudactylus > Taudactylus pleione. The sequence continues at coordinate 345,331 of JAUIMM010000581.1, read as the reverse complement.
GAGGAGGATGAAGTACGACAGCAGTCATCCTCAAGCAAAACGTATAACTGAGGCCTTGACTGCTATGTTGGTGTTAGACGTGCGTCCGGTATCCGCCATTAGTGCAGTGGGATTTAGACAATTGATGGAGGTAGTGTGTCCCCGGTTCCAAATCCCATCTAGATTCCACTTCACTAGGCAGGCGATACCGAGACTGTACAGAAACATCAGAAAAAGTGTCCCCAGTGTCCTGAAAAATGCGGTTGTACCCAATGTCCACTTAACCACGGACATGTGGACAAGTAGAACAGGGCAGACTAAGGCTTATATGACTGTGACACCCCACTGGGTAGATGTATCACCTTACGCAGCAACAACAGCAGCGTCACCAGTAGCAGCATCTCAGAAACGCCAGCTCGTTCCAAGGCAGGCTACGCTGTGTATCACCGGTTTCAGTAAGAGGCGCACCGCCGACAACCTCTTAGAGAAACTGAGGGAAATCATCGCCCAGTGGCTTACCCCACTTAGACTCTCCTGGGGATTTGTGATATCTGACAACGCCACCAAAATTGTGCGGGCATTACATCTGGGCAAATTCCAGCACATCCCATGTTTTGCTCACACAATAAACTTGGTGGTGCAGAATTTTCTGTAAAGCGACAGGGGCGTGCAGGAGACGCTTTGGGTGGCCCGAAAAATGTCTGCCCACTTTTGCCATTCAGCGACTGCGTGCGCCTGTGTCATAAGTAAAGGGCAGGCTGGCTTGTCCGTTAAAGGGTGCTGTAACCCCCAAAGTGCACTCCAAATAAAATAAAAAATTCTTTTTTTTTCTGTCTTTGTGAATTGTGTGGGCTGTAGCCGCACCTGCATCCTTAAAGCAGCAGCGACAAGCATGCATCTGTCTATTAAAGGGTGGTGTAACCCCCAAAGTGCGCTCCACAAAAAATAAAAAATTCTTCTTTTTTTTTCTGTCTTTGTGAAATGTATGCGCAGTAGCCGCACCTGCATCCTCAAAGCAGCAGCGACAAGCATGCGTCTGTCTGTTAAAGGGTGGTGTAACCCTCAAAGTGCGCTCCACAAACAATAAAAAAATTCTTCTTTTTTTTCTGTCTTTGTGAATTGTGTGGGCTGTAGCTGCACCTGCATCCTCAAAGCAGCAGCGACAAGCGTGCGTCTGTCTGTTAAAGGGTGGTGTAACCCTCAAAGTGCGCTCCACAAACAATAAAAAAATTATTCTTTTTTTTTCTGTCTTTGTGAATTGTGTGGGCTGTAGCCGCACCTGCATCCTCAAAGCAGCAGCGACAAGCGTGCGTCTGTCTGTTAAAGGGTGGTGTAACCCTCAAAGTGCGCTCCACAAAAAATAAAAAATTCTTCTTTTTTTTCTGTCTTTGTGAATTGTGTGGGCTGTAGCCGCAACCTGCATCCTCAAAGTAGCAGCGACAAGCGTGCGTCTGTCTGTTAAAGGGTGGTGTAACCCTCAAAGTGCGCTCCACAAACAATAAAAAAATTCTTCTTTTTTTTCTGTCTTTGTGAATTGTGTGGGCTGTAGCCGCACCTGCATCCTCAAAGCAGCAGCGACAAGCATGTGTCTGTCTGTTAAAGGATTACATCGGTGACAGCATCCAAGTAGGCATGTCAGACAGTCTGTACCTGTACTGGCAGGAAAAAGAGGCAATTTGGAGGCCCCTGTACAAACTGGCTCTATTTTACCTGAGTTGCCCCCCCTCCAGTGTGTACTCCGAAAGAGTGTTTAGTGCAGCCGGGAACCTTGTCAGCGAAAGGCGTAGGAGGTTTCTTCCACAAAATGTGGAGAAGATGATGTTCATAAAAATGAATTATCAACTCTTCCAGGGAGACCAGCCTCCAGAACGTACAGAGGGACCTGTGGTGGTGGATTCCAGGGGGGACGAATTAATACTCTGTGAGGATGAGGATGTACACAACACTGAAGAGGGTGAGGAATCGGTGGATGAGGAGGACGACATCTTGCCTCCGTAGAGCCAGTTTGTGCAGGGACAGATTAATTGCCAGCTTGTTTTGTGGGGGCCCAAACGAACCAATAATTTCAGCCACAGTCGTGTGGCAGACCCTGGCGCTGAAATGATTGTTTTGTTAAAGTGTGCATGTCCTGTTTATACAACATAAGGGTGGCTGGGAGGGCCCAAGAACAATTCCATCTTGCACCTCTTTTGTTTCTTTGCATTATGTACTGTTTGAGGCCTAGTTTTTCAAACTGCCATCCTGTCTGCCACTGCAGTGTCACTCCTAGATGGGCCACGTGTTTGTGCCGCCCACTCATGTCACTTAGCATAGTCATCCAGCTACCTCGGTGCAACCTTTTGGACATAAAAACACTATTGTGAGGTGTGAGGTGTTCAGAATAGACTGGAAATGAGTGGAAATTAAGGTTATTGAGGTCAATAATAGCATAGGAGCAGAAAAACCCACACATTCTGTGATTTTAGCTGTTTTTAAAAAAAAATACAGATCCAAAACACAAAACCCAGAAAACTATGGCTAACTCCATCTAGCATTAGCTACTGGCGCCAAGCTCCAGAATACATTGGTTTTTATTGTGGTTGCTTTCGCAATAAAAATAGGGGACTGCAGCAGATATTTCTGATATCCTTTGTGGTCCCTCATAGATTCAAGGGGATACTTGTGGGTACCCCCAAAATGGGTGTTTTTTTTCAGAGGATATTCTGCAAATATTCCTGAATAAATAGAGCATAACCTTTTTGCTGTAGCTAAGCCGGCACACTAATCTGATACTTCCATGGCATGTTCAGCACTAATTTGCCTTATTATTTATGCAGAATGTGTCCTGAAGGACGGGATTCCTACCCACAAGACATGAAAGAATGACGCACACAATTCTAGCTCCACATGTCTGCAATCTTTTACATATATTATTCTTAAGGAACTCAAATGCCCTTCCAAAAATTAGAAGCAGCATATGTACACAGTTAGCTTTCTGTGATGTTTTCATAGCACAACATAAAGGGAGAATGTTTACTTCCAGCTAGAGAATAACAAACTTGGGCAAGAAACAGGCATCTGGGTTTTCAATAGGAATTTCTGAGCAATTTAAGACTTCAACAAAGCCTTTTAACCCCTACTTGCCTACTATCGGGGAGCTCTTCTGAGAGAGTAAACCAACATCCCAGGTTCTTTCACTCCCCCAAAGACCTGGGCGATATGGGGTATCAATGATGCGCTAACATGTCCATGCCAATTGTGCAGCGGGGGATGAGTGGGGTTCGGAGCCGTAATATGCAATGCCACAAGGTAATTAATAGTACACAGCTTCATAACTATTAGCCTGCATTTTGTATATATTCATAACCATATTAACTCACTAATTTTCAGATATATTAATGCTTTAACCTTTTCGCTGCTAGGACTGCATGGCAAAATTATACTCAACACAAAACACTTATGTGCTCCATTCAGTATACATTAAGATGATCACCCATTTTCCATGACTGGTATGAATTACAGATGTGTCTAAAGGCTCTAGTTATTATCATTATTTTTACTAAAATAAAGTGAAAAAGGGTGTTTTCACACCCTTTTCACATTATTTTAGTTTCACCTAAAGTTACTAAAGGGCAATTGGAGTAGAATTCGTAAAATTCTACTCCAACCCCTAAGTATCACTTATTTTTAGTAATCAGATCGCATTTCCCATAATTGTAATGGAAATGCGATCTGTGTGCAAGTTAATAAAAATGAATTGTGATCAGCTGTGTGATCTAAACAGACCACACGCTGATACACTGCAAAAAAAAAAAGGTAAAAAAAAAATTAACTTACCTGAGTCCAGGGTCCGTAGTTTGAGGCTCTGGTGATGTCCTCCCTCTGGTCAGCTGGTCTGCTAGCGTTCCCGCTAGGCTGTTTTAGGCTCCTTCTGGAGAACAAAAAGCACCCTGCCCACCAGAAGGAGGGCAAAAAGCGCCCTGCCCTCACAGCCTGCGGGTGCCGTCTTCACCCGCGGGTCGCAGTGTCCCGCGGGTGGAGAAATGTGTGGTGACCCTGTCACCGCCGGAGAATAGACGCTGGGCGCATGTTCCCGGCATCTATTCTCCCTGTCTGCAGCGCTTGGGGGCTGCCCGGCATGTCCGTAAGTGCCGGGCACGCCCCAAGAGTCACGAAAAGGGGATGCGTCTTATAGACACAGACCCTTTTCAATGGCCATGCCACGCCCTGCCTGATGCCGGAGCTAGAGTGAACACTAGTCTTCCATACTGCACTGCGGCCCATTCATCAGGTGACCGGGTCCCAGTGCAGTATGAGATGTCAGCTGACCGGAGCCATGGAGGACATCACCAGAGCCCGGATCATGCAGGTAAGTGCAATTAAGAGAGGGGGGGTCGCAGAGGGTCCGCGATCACAGGGGGCCGGGGCTTAGCACCAGGGGCGGGGCTTAGCACCGGGGGGTAGCAGCGGCGGCCGGTCGGCACATGTGCGGGCACTTATCACGGTATTTTTTTTTTAAATACCATGATAAGGCTGAGGAGGGGATTCGCAGGGACAGAGCTTTATCGCAAGCTCCCTGCAAGGGATTTTTAGTAAATCCCTGTGATATTGCCTGAATTCGTTCAGTCGGTAATATCACACTACAATCTGCATTCCCAATTGCGGATTGTAGTAAATAGAGCCCTAAGTGTGTGGAGAGGTGTAGAAGTCTGAAGAGCAGAACTTTACACAGGGCTGGTGCAAAGTTTCTTGGTGCCCTAGACAATGTTTCATACTACAACCCCTCCTCCCCCAAAACACCCTTCCCCGCAGCTCATACACTACAATCATGTGAACTACAGCTGAGAGGCTGCAGTGATGTAATTTCAGGGGCTGAATCCCAGTTGCTGGTGTGGTACCCCAGAAACTGGGAGTACAACTTATGTAGTATTTCCTAGTGTCTAAATATGTAATTTATATGCATGCGACTCTGCACTGTTTGACATTGGTGACAGTGGACATTAAGGACAATTGCAGAAGTGGGCGTGCGGGCAGAACTGACAGTTGACGGAAAATGACAGTTGGCTGCTCTTGCTCACGGTCCCAGAAGAAAGCGGCTCGGACGTCAGTCAGAGAGGCTGCAGTTGAGATTGCTGGGCTACGGGAGTGTAGACATCCTTCCCAACATCTGCGGATGTCGCCGGCCAGGGCTGTGACCAACCAGGCACACTCAACCTCCCTTCATACTCACCAGCAGTAGCAGGCGGTCCAGAGGTGGGCAGAAAGTGGCTGGGACTTTACCCTCTAAAAGGGGAGTGGATGGAGAGGGAATAGCAATATCCCATCAACAAGCTTCTCATCTCAGGACCTCCAGATCCCGTACGTGAGAGAAGTCTGTAGCACCATATTCCCCACAGCCCTGCACCTCAGTTACCTCTTATAGACAGTGCTATTACGTCACTAGCTGCAAATATTAGTATACAAGATATATCTATTCAGCACAGGGACTGCTATGCAGCACAGGGACTGCAGTTAGCCATATCAAGCACAGTTCTGCATAATATAACACTGCACTCCAACTGTCTGGCTGCTTAGAGGTAGACAGTGTCCTCTTGTGGCAGTTGAGAGAGAGAGACTCAGGACTCAAGCGTAGCTATAAAAGCATAATTCTGTAGACTAGACAATTTCTCAACCAGTTAACCCGGGCAACCCAGCTAAAGTGCACCAACTCTATAGTAAGCACTGGACTTATTCAAGGGACTTAGCATGCATGCAGGGAAGTTAATTGAGTAGCCAAGACAAACAGAGGTTGATATATATCTTTACAGTAATTACCAAAGTGTTTGGTGAATTATTTTTATGTGATACTGTCACAAATATGTTGTGTTTCTTTTCTTTGTTGAGTTAACCCTTTAAGTCCGACAGGTGCCTACCTAAACTGTGTTCCTGAGGAAGAGGGTAGTTGACCCTACAAATATTCCTGTTGAATAAAACTTTTGTTTTATTCAAAACATTTTAAAGTGTGATACTCTAGCAGGGGTGTTAACAATATATTGTAAATTGTCTTTTACCAGTGATTATCTATTGTGTAATATCATCTGTTCAAATAAATTGTACTTTGCGTTTGAAACATAATGGGTTACTATACATGCCTGCATACTCCTTCTTACTCTCTAAACAAAGCAAAAGAACTAAGAGACCCAGGAACTGGTAAGAGTCGAGACACCATAACGCATCACTTGCTCAAACTTTTGGGGTGTTGCACTTGGCATCACAACGAACAAGATTTAGAGTCCAAACTAAAGAGGAATTGAAAGCAGGAACAATGTAACAGGAACAACAAGTGATGGGGGACTCATCGGTTGCAAGTGCCTGTTGCAACAGATCAGGGGCTACAATGATGCCTCAACTCAACCCAATTATGCTGCCATACTATTTTGGTGCTCCTTGGCTCCCCACGTACATGGATCTGATGGAAACTCTCTGACGGAGTTTAAAAATAAAATGAAATCCATGTTCCGGCTATACCCACTAAGCTACCAGCAACAGGTTGAAATATTAATTGGACAACTCAAGGGATCGGCCCTTAAGGAAGTGACCTTTTGGCCCTTGGACGAAAAACAGAAAGTAGATCAGGTGTTTCAGTGGTTGGCTGCTACTTTTGAGACCAGAACCATCTCAGAATTAAAAATTAGATTCTATGCCCGAAAACAACTTCCAGGAGAAACCCTGCGGGATTATGCCTTAAGTCTACAGGAAGCTGTACAAGCTATACAAGCTGTAGATGGTGAAGAAATACAAAACAAGGATGAAGCTTTGGTAGCTCAATTCATCGAAGGGTCTACTAGGGGATTCCTATTTTGTCTGCAGCTTGCAATTCTTTGGGATGAAGGGAAAAAAAACCCTATACACTATGAAGATCTGCTCCTGAAGTAATACAGAGCAGCTTTGCTCTGATTGGTCAGAACGTGGGAAAGTCACCCTGTATTGGTTAGCTGTATTATAGGCATTGATCCACTGCACTCACCACTGCTAGATCTGTGTGCAGGGGGTATGTGACCACAGTGTTTAAATAAAAATAACAGAGGCTCTGCACTCACCATAACAATGCATGGGGATTTAGTAGAACTCCAGCTTCTGGCTCTCTCCATGCGCACTATGGGATAGACGTCATGATGTCTCTCCCACAGTTCCGAGGAGCAGCCGGGCGGACAGGACGGCGGCGGATTAAGGTAAGTGGGTTTATTTTTTTTGTACAAGCGGCACTACAGGGGCATTATATGTGGGCACTACTACAGGGGCACTATATGGGGGTACTACTACAGGGGAACTATATGGGGCACTACTACAGGGGCATTATATGGGGGTACTACTACAGGGGCATTATATGGGGGCACTACTACAGGGGCATAACTATGGGGGCACTACTATATGATTTACTTCCTTTCAAATCAAGGGGGTAATGTCGGCGTATCTAAATATATTTTGGGGTAAAAGGTAAAAAAGTTCCCTGACCCCTGGTCTAGTGTGTATCCAGTAGTGCCTGTTGTCTGACCATGCAGGAAGTGGCCCTTGAGCTGTAGCTGTCTCCTCAACCTATACATGTCAACCTGCCACTTAAACTTAAAAGTGCGGTCGGTCTGCATCCCATCCAGACAATAACTGTTCAGAATGGGAATGCGGATGCGAACAGTGTAGTGCCCACAAGGGAGGTAGCAATGAATTGTCCTTGGACAAGAGCAGAGCTAAATTCCATAATGAATGATTTCCCTGATCCTAAAAAGGAATTAGCAAAATGCCAAAGATTTTTGAAAAATGTGGGTAGTGCTCACGAGCCAACCAATAAAGATTGGCGAGTGGTGTTTAGGGCTTGTCTTCTACACAATACCGACGTGACAAAGTTTATCATGGATTGCGTATTGGATGGAGATGTTCCCTTAACAGACGAAATTAACCAAGGTAACATTTCCCGCATAATAACTCAATTGGGTGTATATTTTCCAGTAGTAGTTAACTGGAGCAAAATTTTCACCATAAAACAAAAGGAGAGTGAATCTGCAGAGGATTATTGTAACCGAGCTCTGCAGGCTATCACCCAGTACACTGGGATAGAGGATATTAAAGATAGCACTCATCACAGGAGAATGATCATCACTGTACTTATGGATGGTCTAAAAGAGAATCTAAAGACCCGAGTTCAGACCTCACTACCTGGCTGGAGAGGAGTTACTGCGACCATCGGGCTTGCGACGAGACCCTGCGGTAGGGTCTCACTGCCGTAAGCCCAGGAGTGCTTTTGGCTCTATCAGAGCCAAAAGCACTCCCACTGACATCACTAGTGATGTCAGTGGGGCCGGCCCCAGACGGTAGGCGTTCCCATGGGAACGCCTCCATCTGGGCAGCAACGCCCCCGACACACCCACCAAAGGGGGCGTGCTGTCACTCACCATCGACAGCACGCCCCCTTTGGTGCGAGACCCATCGCTATTCGGGTCTCGCGCATGCGCACGACGGAGCTCCCTCCGTCATGCGCATGCGCACTAGGGCACCATCGACCCGCTTGCAAGCGCTCAGCACTCACGAGCGGGTCTGAATCAGGCCCTAATTCTTTATTGAAAAACGTAGGAGTTGTCCGGAGCCACGCAAACAATAGAGATGTTAGACAATGATGTACTGCTAATGGAAGCGCCGCTTGGATCGGCCCGTCGTATCATGCATACAAAGTATGGTACTTATGCAATAAGGTATTGTGATGTATGGTTTAAGATAATGATGAAGAGTGCTAGACCGTTTCCCAGAATTGGTAGTTTTGATAAAGATGTATTGGATAATGTCCGGGACCACATCAGTCTGATGCGGTCTCGAGGTAAGAAGGTAAAATATTATGAATGTTTAAAATTGTGGCAGCATGAAGGGGATGCGTGGCTTAAAAATGTGCAAGCGACACAAACTAGCGTCATGAACGCATTGCCAGGAAATACACCCGCAGCGCTGGATTGCAATGCGTGCGAGCCACAAAATGGCGCGCACGTGCAGCAAGGTAGCATTGCGGAAGGTATTGCCAGCAGTTCATGCGCACCACCGCCACCTTATGTGGATGGGGGTGCAAGTACAGTTATTGAAAAAACCTATAAAAATGTAACAAGCAATTTGTACCCTCTCTTAAGGAACCATAAAGAAAATGTTCATGATGTGGACGATGAGCCTATTGTAATGTCTGCCATTTCCCATGCTGCACAAAAGATAGATGCTGTACCACGACAATCACGAGTGGTGCCGCCATCTCCATCGGTAACAGCAAGGGAAGTGCTAACACCCTCTGCACCCATAGAGGAAGTTGTTAATACCATACGTAGCAGCAACAGATTAAACCCCCAGCCAGGTAACAAGGTCAAAGGTAGCAGTACTGCCGGTCTGCATCCTATTCGGACAATAACTGTTCCGAATGGAAATGCAGATGCGAACGGTGTAGTGCCCACGAGGGAAGTGGTAATGCATTGTCCTTGGACAAGGACAGAACTAAATTCCATCATAAATGATTTCCCCGATCCCAAAAAGGAACTAGCCAAATGTCAAAGATTTTTGAGGAATTTGGGTAGTTCTCATGAGCCAACTAACAAAGATTGGCGTGTGGTGTTAAGGGCCTGTTTACCACACAATATCGACGTGACAAAATTTATCATGGATTGCGTATTGGATGGTGACGTTCCCTTAACAGACCAAGTAAATCAAGGTAACATTTCCCGCATTGTAACTCAATTGGGTAAATATTTTCCAGTAGTAGTTAACTGGAACAAAATTTTCACCATAAAGCAAAAGGAGAGTGAATCTGCAGAAGATTATTGCGACCGGGCTCTGCAGGCTATCACTCAGTACACTGGGTTAGAAGATATTAAAGATAGCACTCATCACAGGGGAATGATAGTCACCATACTCATGGACGGTCTTAAAGAGAACCTAAAGACCCGGGTTCAGACCTCACAGCCTGGCTGGAGGGGAGTCACAATAGATACCCTCATAGAATCTGCCATAGAACATGATAAAAACATCTCAAAGAAGAGAGAGACCCAGAGCGAAAAGCTAATGGCTGTCAGTATCCAAGCTCTAGAAGGAATGACAGTAACATCACAGCCAGCAGACACACCTGCACCCACACACACACTTACACCTGAACAGTTATATGCCCTCACTAATCCCACACAACAGCAAACACAGCTCCATCCCACATACCCTACACAACCACAGGTCCCATACTACCCACAAACTTCATGCCCCCTACAATACCCATATCCTCCATATCCCTACCCATATCCACCACCTTTCCCCCCTGCTCAAATCTCACAACAACCCGTGTCCTCATCTGATCCACGAGCATGTTTTAATTGTAAACAATTAGGACATTTAAATAGAAACTGTCTGGTAAAAAGGGTAGGACCCCCAAACCAGAGAGTACCTAAAGGATATGCACAGAGACCAGCAAATATCCAACAGGTACCAGCTCCAATTGTGGCCGTTAATGCATTATTGGAGAATGGTAGCCAACGCTAGGGGTCAGGTCATACCTATAGTCTACAGATAGTCAGGTTAACGGAAAGTACTAGGGAAGAACCGGTCATGATGGTTGATGTAGCTGGTACTAAATATCCTTTTCTTGTAGACACAGGGGCGACCAGGTCAGTGATAAAATCTCCCATTAATTTACAGGTGACCAACGATATAGTACCAACAATGGGTGTAACAGGTAAAGTGCAACATTATCCTTTAACAAAGTCCACAGAGGTTACTATCGGGCCGTTGCATACCAGGCATTCTTTTCTTCTGGCTGCAGCGGCTCCTACTAACCTGCTGGGTAGAGATTTGTTATGTAAGATGGGATGTGTCATATACTGCACCCCTGATGGTGTATTTCTAGATATCCCAAAGAGAGTTGCGAATGAGGTGCGGGATATGTTGGACACTCCCCAAAGGATAATGTATCACTCTACCAGTTTAAATGAAAATCCATCTCAGGTAGATCAAATGTTGTCCCAAATTCCAGGTTCCCTTTCGACTAAGGATGGACAGGACACTGGATTAATGGCAAACGTAAGCCCCGTAAAGGTAAATTTAAAAGGCGGTAGGCAAGCTCAAAAAATTCCCCAGTACCCACTAAAACAGGAGGTAGAATTAGGGGTTTTTCCAATAATTGAGCGATTATTGCAACAGGGAATTTTAGTTCGTACAGCTAGTGTAGCCAACAGTCCCATCTTTACGGTGAAGAAGAGTGGTGGGAGGGGTTATAGGCTGGTACAAGACCTTAGAGGTGTTAATAAGGTAGTAGAGAGCCAATTCCCCGTAGTGCCAAATCCAGCTGTCATTCTTATGCAGATCCCACCAAATGCAACCCATTTCATTGTCATTGACCTCTGTTCTGCTTTCTTCTCTGTGCCTCTCCACCCTGACTGTCAGTATTTATTCACATTCACATACAGAGGTGTACAATATACATGGACACGGTTGCCCCAAGGTTTCATAGACAGCCCCAGTATCTTCTCCCAGGCCTTGCACGACTGTTTACAATCTGTTCAACCTGCAAATGGATCTGTTTTAATTCAATTTGTGGACGATTTATTGCTATGTTCTGATTCGTTTATGTCATGTTTGAATGATACTAAACTTTTGTTGCTTCATCTCTCGCATACAGGACACAAGGTTGCTAAGGAAAAACTACAGCCGTGCCAATCCAGAGTAAAATATTTGGGACACTGCCTAACTCAGGGGTTACGACATCTCACAAATGACAGAATCCAGGCCATACAGAACATGACACTGCCGCAGAACCAGCAGCAAATTCGTACCTTCTTGGGAATGTGTGGATACTGTAGAATGTGGATCCCAGGTTTTTCTATTTTGGCCTTGCCTTTACAGGACTTAGTCACTTCCTCAAAGCCCAATCGTGTCATACACACAGAGGAATCAGAGCAGGCTTTCCTTAATCTTAAGGATAGTCTGACAAAATCACCTGCATTGGGAATACCTGACTATGAAAAACCTTTTGATTTGTATTTTATACATAAAAACATGGTGATGCCAGTAGGCCCGTAGCATACTACAGTGCACAATTGGACACTGTGACAAGATCACTCCCAACGTGTTTAAGAAGTGAAGCAGCAACTGCTCTATTGGTCAGTAAGAGTGAGGATGTAGTACTAGGCCATGATATGATTGTCTATACTCCCCATGCTGTATCTGCTTTGCTAAACTCTGCCCAAACCAGACATGTCTCCTCAGCTAGGTTCACAAAATGGGAACTAGCCTTAAAAGCGCCTGCAAACTTCACCATCAAACGGTGCAGTACGTTAAATCCAGCTACGTATTTACCATATGTGCAAAATGATGCGCAAAGGGTGGAGAGAGGTGAGTCGCTGGCGAAAGGTGAGTTCTGCAGGTGTATTGATACACATGATTGTATGGAATATCTGAATCAAACCTTTACTGCAAGACCTGACATATGGGATACACCTTTAGAAAATGTAGATGTGACATTTTACACGGATGGGAGTTGTCATAGACAAACTGAAACAGGAGAGTCATGTACAGGTTATGTTGTGGTAAATGACGAGGACGTTATAGAAGCCGAACCTTTAGGCCCAGCACACTCGGCCCAAGTGGCGGAACTGGTGGCACTAAAGAGAGCATGTGAATTAGCGGAAGGTAAATCTGCTAATATCTACACTGACTCTAGGTACGCCTTCGGGGTAGTACTCGATTTCGGCACCCTATGGCATCTGTGAAAATTTATGACAGTAGCAGGCACACCAATAGCACATTCCAGACATATAAAAGGACTACTAACAGCAATCCAATTGCCTAATACAGTGGCGGTAATTAAGTGTAAAGCCCATACATGTGAGGATGATCCAATGTCACTGGGCAACAACAGGGCAGACGAAGCTGCAAAATAGGCAGCAGGGTTAATAATGAATGTATATGGGAAAGATTAAACTTAGATTTATAAGTTAAAAATGAATGTACCAACTGAACAAATGATGACTTTTCTATCAATAGATATGCTGAAATTAATTGAGATGCAAAATTTGTGTTCCACGCAGGAAAAGGCAGTCTGGAAGTCCAAGGGATGTGGGCAAGAGTCTTCTGGACTCTGGAGAGATGGACAAGGTAAGCCAGTGGCTCCCAAGGCATACTACCCAAGCCTGGCTGAGGCAGCGCATGGTCTGACTCATTTGGGAAAGCAAGGTATGTGCAAATTGGTGAGAGCATACTGGTGTGCACTGGGTTTTTCTTCTCAAGCAGAAAAGAGAGCAATGTCCTGTCTGACCTGCTTGAGGAAAAACATTGGGAAAATGATCCCTACCGAACCATCCCACATTCCTCCGACAGACGGACCTTTTCAGGTAATACAAATTGATTTCATCCAATTACCACCCTGCAGGAATCTCAAGTATGTATTAGTGTGCACTAATGTGTTTTCTAATTGGGTTGAGACATACCCAGCTGCCACTAATACTGCTGCGTTTACTGCCAAGAAAATTGTTCAGGAGTTTGTATGCAGATACGGTATCCCTAGAATTATTGAGAGTGATAGGGGTACTCATTTCACAGGTGATGTTTTCCAAATATCTGTAAACTGATGGGTATTAATAGTAGACTTCATACCCCCTACTGACCGCAAGCCAGTGCCAAGGTGGAGAGGATAAACGGGACTATTAAAAACAAATTAAGTATAATCATGTTGGAAACTGTACTAGGTTGGCCAGAAGCACTACCACTTGTCCTTCATAGTATTAGGACAACTCCTAGACCCCCTCTCAATCTGTCCCCCTTTGAAATACTGTTTGGTAGACAACCTCATTTGATATAAGACAGCAGGAAGATTTGAAAGGTAACTGTAAGGTATCTTATATCAATGAGCAAACAGTTAAAACAGCAACAGCAGGAACTGAAATTGTTGTCACATGATATGCCTGAAACAAACTGTCATGGTGTTGAACCTGGAGAATATGTTATGATCAGAAATTTCTTGTGTTCAGGTTGTTTGACAGATCGGTGGGAAGGTCCGTATCAGGTGTTGCTGATGAGCACAACTTCATTGAAGGTGGCGGAGAGAGATACCTTGGTCCATTCCACTCACTGTAAAAAGGTCAACCAACCGGTGGAGAAACAAGGCGGAGACGAGGTAGATAAAGCAGACTTGTCAATCGCGAGCTTGTTCTGGGAGCGTTAAAAGGTTGCAGTGAGATATCTGAGCTAAAGAAATTTGCAGATCCTTGCTACGGCAATGGACTGGTCTGCTGTGTTCATTTTTATATTCTCTTCCAGAGTTTCCATCATCCTGTTTGTTTGGGGATCTCTTATTTCTGTGACGGGGAACCGATAGAGGAGATGGGAGCTAATGGCAGTATTGACGGAGTGGAGTCGAGAGGAGGAGTGCTATGCCAATCAGGGGAATGTCTGAACAATCTTACTACAGTAATTGTTAAGAGATCTGTTATTTTGGATACTCGGAGACAGTGTGAAGGTCTATCATCTAAGGATTATTGAATGTGTGAGTTCTGTAGGTCCGTAATTGATGAGAGATGCATCCAACGGTGTCAACCCAAGTATAATCAGTATTGGGGTGGGTATCCTTTAGAGGATTATCACACTATGGTGGGCAAAATTTTGAACCAAACCGACTGTTGGGTGTGCTCTCACGTGCCCCAAGGACAGCATAATGTAGGATTAGTGCCACTCCCATTAAATGTATCTGAAATTTTAGAATCACAAAGAGGGCATGCACTGGATGGAAAATTTCTTAAGTCCAAACCACCCCATTTTAAACTCCACCAGTAGCAAGTAGATAAATCACTTTTATGTTTAAACATCACCAACTCCAATGAACCAGGAAGTTGGGAGGTGACTGGGAATAACCAGACGATGACCTTCTCACTAAGAGCTGATCATGAGCCTATGAATTATGAACTGTTACGCACAATTAGATCAGGTGGAAGACATTTCCGGTATAAATATACACTAAGTTCCACCAAAGAAATGATTGGTAGGGTACCAGAAGGGTATTGTGCCAAGATATTACAACGGGAAACTTGTATGAGTCAAATGGGAGAACCTTAAGTAGGATCACTTGCTAGGGAAATGTGTGGGTTACTGATGTTCACTATTCCTTATGTTCTCCCCGATGATGTATATTTTATATGTTGAAGGAAAGCGTATAAGTGGCTCTCTCCAAGTTCCGAAGGTTTGTGTTACCTGGGAAGAGTAGTCCCAGAGGTTATGACCCTTACACATGGTGAAATGCTTGGTATTCATAAAGACACACCATCACCATATCTTCACACGCAGTATGAACACAGAGACAAAAGAATTATGATACCTGGTGACGTGCATAAAGCCACACAGTTAATTAGTGAGACAACTGGCTTTCAAGTATACAGGTAGGGAGTTGCAGGCCTACAAGAAAGAACTGGTGCAACACAGACTAGTGTTAAATTATTTAACAGCTGTCACTGGAGGGTATTGCGTAACTTTGGCCACCCAATTTGGAGTAAAGTGTTGCACTTACATTACAAATGATACAAGCGATCCCAAGGAGGTACTAGACCGGAAGATGGATGAAATTCTGCAGTTAAAATGGGAATTTCGAAAGAACCATAATGCTTCAGTGGCTGAAGTAGAGGAGAATGTAGAGGATGGGTTTCATGGTTGAACCCAGTGAAATGGTTCTCATGTCTAGGAGAGTGGGTCCAGGAAATGATTGCATGTATAGGTAAACTCCTGATCCTCATACTAGTTGTCATCATAGTAATTGGCACGTGTCAGGTGTGTTCCTACTTTGTTGAAATGTGGAAAATGTAAAGATATAGTGAATCAAAGGAATGAAATAATGATGGTGGTCAGTAGTAACAGTATGAATACTAAGGTAAATGTAGGACTGCATTACAAACCTGGACTAGAAGGTACCATCATATGATGTATAAGATTTAGACATGCATAAAATGTGTTATTAAAATGTTATTTCAAAACATCTTAAATAATGTAAGTCCCTATTCCCCCTCAAGACTTCCCTTATAGGATTGGTGCATCCCAACATCTTTCCCATGATCTCCCAAAATCTGCTGTGTGCGCATAAGGGTAGTTTTATGTCCCTCCCAGAGACACATTATTGATGATTTAAGAACCACCTTGTGCCATCCCATAATATAACATTAAATAATATGCCATAATGTAAGCCTAAATTAAATTTTAAAATCAGAGTATGATAGCATGTTGTTTACTGTCAAAGGGTGGACTGTCGAAGCCGGATAATTGGCTGTGACAGGATCAGTTTAAAATTAAATCTGCACAACGCCATTTTGCAAATGGCAATGAGATGCCATTTTGCGACTGGCCGCCCAGCGCCATTTTTTGTGAATCTCGCCCATTATAAGTACATACGGCGATGGTATTATTTAGCGTTGTGCGATTCCCACGCAATAGAAAGAAGTTAAAAGTCCTCATCATACAAATACAGACAGTCACTAAGCCATATAAAATGATTAACCCTGCAAAACACGTACCATGGTGTACTCCACAAACACATAGTCGCACAATGCTAACTAGCGTATTTTCTCAATTCCCCAATACTTACACACTGCACACTTACATAAAAGGTTC
The DNA here is from genome assembly GCA_031769625.1 of Taudactylus pleione. Classification (NCBI taxonomy): domain Eukaryota; kingdom Metazoa; phylum Chordata; class Amphibia; order Anura; family Myobatrachidae; genus Taudactylus; species Taudactylus pleione. Next base: position 328,744 of record JAUIMM010000581.1, on the reverse strand, counting down.
CCTAGTATTAAAGTGTAATATTCAAGGTTTATTCAGTAATGATTAATGTTGTGTTTGGTGTTGTACTGATCCACTGTGTCTCAACAGATTTCCGGTATCATCGGTGAGAAGATTGCAACATGCATCTGCAAACTATGGACTATAGAGAGTTATACATTAAAATGTACTCTGTAATGTTACCAGCTTAGATTTAGCATGCAGTGGGAAAAAGGAAACAAAGGGTTGTTGTAGGCTGGTTTGTGTCCATACAAACTGACCTATGAACTATCATGTAACAGAAGAACCTTTAAGAAGAACCAATGGAATCATGCCAAACTGTTCTATTGTATTGCCTATCCCTGTAAAGAGTATATATGTGGGCTCTCTAAACTTGGATACCAGTCTTCTTGCCTTGCTGTTGACGGAGGTTTCTATGTTGATGCCGGAATCTGGGTCCAGAGAGCGTGCGTATGTAACAACTGTACCTTGAGTCTGTATGATTTATTTGCGCTAATTGTATTTAGATCACAGCATGTAACCATCTGTTTTTATATTGAATAATAACTTTTGTGCTTTGGAACCACACTCAAAATCTGAAACCTTTTATTTCTTGTGCGACTCATAACGCTAAAGAGCGACAATTTTAGAAGGTGCAGGCAGGGATCGTAATTAGAAGGTATAGACAGGCAGGAATCTAACGATACTGGATTTGAACCTCTATACGCTCCTACCTATACCTTCTAAAACCTGCCTATAAACCTCTAAAATTTACGCTATTTGCGTACGCAGTCATACCGTAAAATAAAGACTTTAGACCTTGAACATGTGTTTCCAAAGCACAAAGTATTATTCAAGTAAAGTACTGTCAGTTACACGCTGTGATCTAAGTACAATTTAGCGCAAAGAATTATACAGACCCAAGATACAGTTATACATACGCACGCGCTCTGGACCAGATACCGGCATCAGCAAGAAACCTCCGGCAATCAGCAATCAGCAAGAAGACTCCAGACTGGGGTCACAACACACACATTTATACCCTTACAGCAACAAACAACACAATAGAGAGGTTTGTTGCTGATCCCATTGGTTCCCATCACGGTGCGTTTGTTACAGGACATTTAACAGGTTGATTCAAATGGAAACAGAACAGCCTCTAACAGCGTGTTGCCTCCTCTATTCCACCTGCATGCAAATCTAGGCTGTTGGTTTCACAAAATACATTTTGGTGCTTTATATCTCTACGGTCCATAAGTTGAGAATGCATGTTGCGATCTTCACACCGATGATACCAGAAAGCTGTTGAGAAAGTGCAGATCAGTATAATACCAAACACGGCTTACTTATCACGTATTAAACCTTAGATACCAAAATAGCCTTTATTTCACAGCATTTCTAATAAATGAATAAAACTTAGATCTTATACTTTAAAGCTATGGAACCTTTTATGTGAGTGTGCATTATGTAAGTATTAGGGGTTTGGGAAAAGACGCTAGTTAGGTTTATCTGATTTGGGGCAGATGTGCACACATGCAGCTAATAAACAGCATTCGCATGAAGGATATTGTGCATTCGCTAATGTGCATCATGTTAACAGCGCAACTGTGCATAATTTGCGGTGTTTATGCATGTGAATCTATTTATAATAGATTTAATATATATATATATATAATTTCTTACTAACATTTTTTAAACTGCAATGCAAATGTGTTATGGGCAGTGAGCTCCACTCTCAAACAGGGTGGAGACCCCCAACCGTGCTGGTGCCAGCCTGTCTGACAGTGAGTTTAAAAGAGCAGATTTCTTACCATTGTTCATTCAGTCAAATTCAAGTGTCTGGGCCATATTACAATTGCCACAGCTACACCTGTCCACATGTGGGGTCTCTCCTTTTACATGCAAAAACACCCACAGTTCCTGGTGTATTGTTTTTTTCTAATTCCTTTTCTCAGGAAGCTGTTTTTCTAGTTGCTAACTGATACTATGTTTGTTTTGGTATATTTCTATGCAAGGTTGTCCCCAGAATGGGCCCGTCATGGCTTCTAAAGGGATTACCAAAAACATTGCCATCTGTACTTAGCTTGTGAGTTGTAACTTAAAATGGCGTCGTGCAGATTCTTATTTTTCCATTCGCAAGATGGCGTCGCTCCAAACTAATTTTACACTGATTCTGTCTCAGCCATTAAACCAGCTTCGATAGTCCACCCTTTGCCCTTTGATAGCAAACAACATGCTATCATACTCTGATTTTAGGCTTGCATATGGGGTATTATTTTACCGTTATTTTTATGGGATGGCACAAGGTGGTTTCAATTCATCTATGATGGGTCTCTAGGGGGGGAACATAAAACTACCATTATACGCACACCACGGATCTTGGGAGATCATGTGAAAGATGTGGGGATGCACCAGTCCTATAAAGGAAGTTTTGAAGGGGAATAGAGACTTACATCATCTAAGATGTTTAAATGAGAAAAATAAGTTCAGGGTTGTAATGCAGTTCTACATTTACCTCAGTATTCATATGGACACTACTAACCACCATCATTATTTTGCCCTTTCGGTTTACCTTATTTTTACATTTCCCACACTTCAACACATTAGGAACACACTTGACACATATGCCAATTACTATGACGACACCCAGTATAAGGATCAGGAGTTTACCTATGCTTGCGATCATTTCCTGGACCCACTCCCTTAGACCTGAGAACCACTTCGCTGGGTTCAACCATGAAACCCATTCCTCTACCTTCTCCTCTACTTCAGCCACTGAAGCCTTGTGGTTCTTCCGAAATTCCCATTTTAACTGCAGAATCTCATCCATCTTTCGGTCTATCACCTACTTGGGGTCACTGGTATCATTGGTGACATAGGTGCAACACTTCACTCCAAATTGGGTGGCCAAAGTTACGCAATATCCTCCAGTGACAGCGGTTAAATAATTTAACACTAGCCTGTGTTGCACCAGTTCTTTCTTGTACGCTTGCAATTCCCTACCTGTATACCTGAAGGTGTCATCATACATCTCGGTGATATTATCTATCAATTTAGCAAGATCTTGGATATATCTAAAATTTAGTGTACCCCGAGCGATCCTGGTGGGATCCAATGCGACTAAAACTTGAAAGCCAGTTGTCTCACTAATTCATTCAGTGGCTTTATGCAAGTCACCAGGTATCATATTTATTTTGCATCTGTGTTCATACTGTGTGTGAAGATATGGTGATGGTGTGTTTTTATGAATACCAAGCATTTCACCATGTGTAAGGGTCATAAATAACATAACAATTACGGTACTAAGATTGGTCAGACACTAACCTGATCTGGCATAGCACTCCTCCTCCTGACTTCACTCCTTCAGCACTGCCATCAGCTCCCATCTCCTCTATCGGTCCTCCATCACAGAAACTGGGTATCCCCAAATAGATCATCACGACAGAAACTCTGGAAGAAAGAAATAGGATGACCACAGCAGACCACTCCATTGCTGGAAGCACCGATCTACACATTTCTTTAGCTCAGGTATCTCACCGCACCTTTTAACCCTCCCGGAACAGGCCCACAATCGACAGGTTCATGTTATCTGCCTCGACTCCGCCCCGTATCTCCACCGGTTGGTTGACCTTTCTACAGTGAGTGGAATGGACCCAGGTATCTCTCTCGGCCACCTTCAGCAACACCTGATTCGGACCTTTCCAATGATCAGTCAAACAACCTGAGCTAAAAAAAATTAGCATCATAACAAATTCCCCAGGTTTGACATCATGACAGTTTGCATCAGACATGTTAGAAAATAACATTTACAATTTCAGTTGTTCTTACTCTTCGTGAGACACTGCACAGTAACCTCATTATCATATTTTCACATGAGGCTGCCTGTTAAACAGTATCTCAAAGGGAGACAGATAAAAAGACAGTCTGGGATGATCTTGATATTAATACCCATCACCTTACACATGTTCTGGAAGACGTCACCTGTGAAATGAGTACCCCTATCACTTTTAATAATTCTAGGGATATCGTATCTGCATACATATTCCTGCAATTAAATCCTGTTATCAATAGCTACTGCTCTAAATATTGCCTGGGCCCCTGGGTTGGACAGTATTCAGAGTATTTGACCTTAGCCTGGCATGGCTGCCGTTTGTCCTTAGCAACCTTGTGTCCTGTGTGTGAGAGATAAAGCACAACAGTTTAATATCATTTAAACATGACCTAAATACAACAATAAATCGTCCACATTTTACATTTTACATTAGAACAGATCCATTGGCAGGTTGGAAAGATTGTAAACAGTCATATAAGGCCTGGGAGAAGATACTGGGGTTGTCTATGAACCAATGGGACACTCGTGTCCATGTGTAGTGTACACCTCCCCCTAGGTGAGAAAAGAAAAATACTGACAGTCAGGGTGTTAGGGTACAGGGAAGAAAGCACTACAGAGATTGGGAATCAGTGACATCAATTACCATTACCAGTTTTTCCCTAGTACTTCCCGTCAACCTGTCTATCTGCAGACCACAAGTATGACCCAACTCCTAGCATTGGCTCCCACTCTCCAATAAAGCATTAACGGCCACAATTGGAGCTGGTGCCTGTTGGAGGTTTCCTGTTACTATCTGGTTTGGGAGTCCTACATTCTTCACTTTACAGTTCTTACTTAGGTGTCCCACTTGGTTGCAGTTAAAACATTTTTGTGAGCGGGGTGGATGAAAGGATTGTTGTGGGAGTTGAGCAAGAGGGAAAGGTGGTGGGTATGGGTAAGGATATTGAGGGAAAGGATATTGTGGGGGGTATGCAGTTTGTGGGTATTATGGGACTTGTGGATGTGTGTGATAAGTGGGGTAGGGCTGTGTTTGCAGTGGTGTGGGATTGGTGAGGACGTGTAACTGTTCAGGTGCAGGTGTGTGTGTGGGCGCAGGTGTGTCTGCTGGCTGTGATGTTACCATCATTCCTTCTAGAGCTTGAATACTGACAGACATTATTTTCTCGCTCTGGGTCTCTCTCTTCTTTGAGATGTTTTTGTCATGTTCTATGGCGGATTCTATGAGGGTATCTATTGTGACTCCCCTCCAGCCAGGCTGTAAGGTCTGAACCCGGGTCTTTAGGTCTTCGTTAAGGCCATCCATGAGTATAGTGACAATCATTCCCCTGTGGTGAGTGCTATCTTTAATATCTTCTAACCCAGTGTACTGGGTGATAGCCTGCAGAGCCCAGTCGCAATAGTCTTCTGCAGATTCACTCTCTTTTTGTTTTATAGTGAAAATTTTGTTCCAGTTAACTACTACTGGAAAATATACACCCAATTGAGTTATAATACGGGAAATGTTACCTTGGTTCACTTCATCTGTTAAGGGAACGTCACCATCCAATACACAATCTGTGATAAATTTTGTCACGTCGATATTGCGTGGTAGACAGGCCCTTAACACCACACGCCAATCTTTGTTAGTTGGCTCATGAGAACTACCCAAATTCCTCAAAAATCTTTGACATTTGGCTAATTCCTTTTTTGGATAGGGGAAATCATTCATGATGGAATTTAGTTCCGCTCTTTTCCAAGGACAATGCATTACCACTTCCCTCGTGGGCACTACTCCATTCGCATCCGAATTTCCATTTGGAATAGGTATTGTCCAAATGGGATGCAGACCGGCAGTGCTGCTACCTTTGACCTTATTACCTGGCTGGGGGTTTAATCTGTTGCTGCAACCTATAGTGTTAACAACTTCCTCTATGGGTGCAGAGGGTGTTAGCACTTCCCGTGCTGTTACTGATGGAGATGGTTGCACCACTCTTGATTGTCGTGGTGCAGCATCTATCATTTGTACAGCATGGGAAATGGCAGACATTACAACATTCTCATCATCCACATCATAAACATTTTCTTTATGGTGACTTAAGAGAGGGTACAAATTACTTGTTACATTTTTAGTTTTTTTTTTTGATAACTGTACCTGCACCCCCATCCACATACGGTGGTGGTGGTGCACGTGAACTGCTGGCAATACCCTCCGCAACGCTACCTTGCTGCACGTGCGCCCTATTTCGCGGCTCGCACGCATTGCAATTTAGCGCTATGGGTGTACTTTCTGGTAATGAGTTCGCAACGCTAGTTTGCATCGCTTGCACATTTTTAAACCATGCATCCGCTTCATGCTGCCACAATTTTAAACATTCATAATATTCTACCTTTTTCACTTGAGAACGCACCAAACAGATGTGAGCTCGGACATTATTCAATATCTCCTTATCAAAACTACCAATTCTAGGAAACGGCCTAACACTCTTCCTCGTCATATTAAACCATAAATCACAATACCTGGTTGCATTGGCACTGTACTTAATATGCATAATATGTCGTGCCGACCCAAGTGGCGCTTCCAACAGCAGCAAATCATTTAACATCTCTACTGTTTGCTTGGCCCCCATCCTGGGAGAACCCTAAGTTTTTCAATAAAGATATAAATTGGTGAAAGACAGTCTAGATACTCTCACTTACCTATGGAAGTTATTTCTAGATGCTCCCGCTCACCTATGGAAGTTATTTCTAGATGCTCCCACTCACCTATGGAAGTTTTTTCTAGATGCTCCCGCTCACCTATGGAAGTTATTTCGAGATGCTCCCACTCACCTATTATCTCTCAGTTTACAATCACAAGTTTCCAGTGAGGCTCAATTACAATGCTCCAGTAACCCAACCTAATTACTAAACACTGCAATCACACTGAGAGCCGGTCCCTACAACAAAGACAACATGTACACCTGCTGATGTGTATAGAACGGTAGCTACTACCGAGCAGCTAGGCTAACTCCTGCACCTAGCCCTTAAGGATCATACAATACCCTTAAAATTCAGGACCCGTGTTACACCCTAAACAAATACTCACAATCACACACTCTTTTCCTGCGCAGAAAAATACTCGTTAACCCAGTTATTGGCAACAATTGATAATGTAACCTCAATGGCTTTGTTTAAACACGTGGCAGCACAACCGGAAGTACGTATACGCTATTGTGCGACTAGTCGCATACACAATAATGTGAATACTACACAACCGTATGACTCTTACCCTTAACTGCGTACGCAAAAATGCATCTCAGCTGCATATGCAAAACTGCGACCCAGCCATGTACGCAATAATGCGATACCCCTTTTTAACACAAAAAAAATAAAACGGAAAAACAACCTGTCAACGAAGGAAAACAAACTTTTTCCTCCCCCATCCCTGGATTCTTAATCAGCGCTCCTAATTTCACAGTAACCGGCAGCGCACTCTCAGCAACAATGGTGGTAACAGATTACGAACGCACAATGCGTTCTCCTGCCAGGCGCCTCCACCCTTTTGCTGAGAGTTCGATACCGAGTGTTACAGAGTGGTTGCGAGTTTAAACCTGCGAGCTCCCATCTAATGATACTGGATTTGAACCTCTATACGCTCCTACCTATACCTTCTAAAACCTGCCTATAAACCTCTAAAATTTACGCTATTTGTGTACGCAGTCATACCGTAAAATAAAGACTTTAGACCTTGAACATGTGTTTCCAAAGCACAAAGTATTATTCAAGTAAAGTACTGTCAGTTACACGCTGTGATCTAAGTACAATTTAGCACAAAGAATTATACAGACCCAAGATACAGTTATACATACGCACGCGCTCTGGACCAGATACCGGCATCAGCAAGAAACCTCCGGCAATCAGCAATCAGCAAGAAGACTCCAGACTGGGGTCACAATACACACATTTATACCCTTACAGAAACAGACAACACAATAGAGAGGTTTGTTGCTGATCCCATTGGTTCCCCATCACGGTGCATTTGTTACAGGACATTTAACAGGTTGATTCAAATGGACACAGAACAACCTCTAACAGCTTGTTGCCTCCTCTATTACCCCTGCATGCAAATCTAGGCTGTTGGTTTCACAAAATACATTTTGGTGCTTTATATCTCTACGGTCCATAAGTTGAGAATGCATGTTGCGATCTTCACACCGATGATACCAGAAAGCTGTGGATAAAGTGCAGATCAGTATAATACCAAACATGGCTTACTTATCACGTATTAAACCATAGATACCAAATAGCCTTTATTTCACAGCATTTGTAATAAATGTATAAAACTTGGATCTTATACTTTAAAGCTACGGAACCTTTTATGTGAGTGTGCATTATGTACGTATTAGGGATATGGGAAAAGACGCTAGTTAGGTTTATCTGATTTGGGGCAGATGTGCACGCATGCAGCTAATAAACAGCATTCGCATGAAGGATATTGTGCATTCGCTAATGTGTGTCATGTTACCAGCGCAACTGTGCGTAATTTGCGGTGTTTATGCATGTGAATCTATTTATAATAGATTTAATATATATATATAATTTCTTACTAACATTTTTTTAAACTGCAATGCAAATGTGTTATGGGCAGTGAGCTCCACTCTCAAACAGGGTGGAGACCCCAACCGTGCTGGTGCCAGCCTGTCTGACAGTGAGTTTAAAAGAGCAGATTTCTTACCATTGTTCATTCAGTCAAATTCAAGTGTCTGGGCCATATTACAATTGCCACAGCTACACCTGTCCACATGTGGGGTCTCTCCCTTTACATGCAAAAACACCCACAGTTCCTGGTGTATTGTTTTTTTCTAATTCCTTTTCTCAGGAAGCTGTTTTTCTTGTTGCTAACTGATACTATGTTTGTTTTGGTATTTCTCTATGCTAGGTTGTCCCCTGAATGGGCCTGTCATGGCTTCTAAAGGGATTACCAAAAACATTGCCATCTGTACTTAGCTCGTGAGTTGTAACTTAAAATGGCGTCATGCAGATTCTTATTTTTAAGATGGAGTCTGGTTTCCATTCGCAAGATGGCGTCGCTCCAAACTAATTTTACACTGATTCTGTCTCAGCCACTAAACCAGCTTCGACAAATCGATAAGAGATTAGAGGGCACCCTCCTAATAGTGGCTGAATGGAAGCTGGCAGCTCTCCCAGGGGTCCGCCAACACCCAGAACCTAGAGGTAATATATAGTAATCGATGGTAGCACCAAAACGCCTGTATCTGACCCGTGAGACACAAAGAAAATTTGTACAGAATATATCACAATATATTTGTTATTATAATAACACAGGCATTACTTCAATGATAAAGTCAATGTGCTGATCTTAAAATTCCATATATAACATATTCTGGATGCAGAGAAAAACTTCCAAGGATCACGTGTATTATAAGGCCATAAGCTAGAAAATGTAGTATAGAGTGGTTTTAGATCAGCTTTTCTTGTAAAATCCAGCCTTTAGAGTGCTTCCAAGTCACAAAGTGGCATGTGCATGAAACACTGTATCATTGCAATAAGCAAACACAGTATCCATTCACGGTGATTCCTAGTATTCTCAACTAGGACTACAATATCTGGCTTTCTCAAAGTCTCAATGGTATTAGCAGCTCCTTATGTACTGTAGTTCCACATAAACAGGATCAACCAGTACTGTTGCTGCAATGTAACCCCACTCTACCAATGTCAGTGTGAAGGGAACCGGCTAGTGTAACACCCCTGGGACCCGCCATAGCCGATCATAAATGGGGAGACGCTTTATTATTATTATTATTATCCTTTATTTATATGGCGCCACAAGTGTTCCGCAGCGCCTTACATAGTACATACAACTAATGGGTGAACAAGAAACAAGTAACATACAGTACATTACAGTACAGGACAAGGACACAACTTATATACATTGCTGAAATAGTGATTAAAGCACTCACAATAAGCTGCCGGGAATTGGCGGTCCCGTGTTAGGTGCCCTAATGGGGAGTAGAGAGTAGAAGAAAATGTAAAGAGAAGCACATGAAGGAAGAGGTCCCTGCTCGTGAGAGCTTACATTCTAAGGGGAGGGGCAGACAGACAGGCGTGACACAGAAGGGGAAGATGGGAAGGAAAGAGCATGAGGTGGGTTAGGATGAGTGCTGGAAGGCCTTGATGAAGTAGTGGGTCTTGAGAGCCCGTTTGAAGATTTGTAGAGAGGTGGAGAGTCTGATGGGGAGAGGGAGAGCATTCCAAAGGTAGGGACAGCACGGGCAAAATCTCGGATGCGGGAGTGGGAGGAAGTAATCAGTTGGCAAGAGAGGCGGCATGCATTAGTTGAGCGAAGTGGGCGGGCGGGAGTGTGAAGGGAGAGAAGGTCAGAAATGTATGCGGGAGAGGATTTGGTGAGGGCTTTGTAGGCGAATGTAAGAACCTTGAATTGGCATCTGAAGGGGAAGGGGAGCCAGTGTAGGGCTTGGAGGAGAGGGGAAGCAGATCAGGTTTGTGTGCTTACCAGGTCCGTATGGTGTTAACTGCATGCCAGTTCCTGCTGTTGTTGCTGTGGCTCGGGATTCCTGCGAAGTTCCCACTGCTGTAGCCATGGCCAGGGGTTTTGTGTATTGATACACTGTGAGTTGTATCCCACTGCTGTGGTTGCAGTTAAGGAGCTGCTTCATATGTAGACAATCCACTCTCCTAGTAGGTATAGCCTGCAATGGATGCAGTGTTCTGGCCACAGCTAGGTTATGAGGTCAGGATAAAATAACCTTCTGGATAATATGCAAGGAGCTGACCGCAGTGAGGCATTCACTGGCTACTAATCACTGGTGGAAATCAGACAGAGGTTTGTTCAACCCAGTCTCCTGTGAATCAGCAATACAAGTCAAATATGCAATCTTGATCTGGAGACACCCTTAACGCGTTACTTTCTCACTGAGCACGTGAGCCGGGATCTCCTCCGTGCCAACCAGGATAGACACTGCATAGGTAAATCGTAAGCTTCAACACTACAGATCATGGCAGCCCCCCCATCCCTCCCTTGATGGGTGATCCCAGGGCACCTTTGAGGCTTGTGTGGAAACTTGGCATGGAACAATTTGATCAGCTGAGGAGCATGCACATCAGAAGAGAAGAAAAAGTCCAAGAGTGTTCTTCAGGACCATAACCTTTCCAATCAATCAAGTATTGAATTCGTCCATACTGAATACGAGAGTCCAGAATCTTAGCAACTTCATACTCTACTCCATGATGAGTTTGAACCTTGGGATTCTTTGGAAGTGTAGAATGAAATCTGTTGAGTATGAATGGTTTCAATAAAGAAATATGGAATGAATTAGATATTTTCAGGAAAAGCTTGAGTTTGAAGGAAACTGGGTTGATCACATGTTCAATAGCAAATGGTCCACTGTAACGGGGTGCAAACTTCATGAATGGCACTCTCAGACGCAAATTTCTAGTGTAAAGACAAACCTTATCACCTTCTTTGAGACTGGGAGCTGCTCTTCTCTTTTTGTCAGCACATATTTTGTAACTATCAGAAGCTTTCAATAGTGGATTTATTTCCAAACTTTAGAAAAGTGCTATAAGGTGCGATCAGCAGCTGGAGCTTGAGATGCAGGTAGGAGTTGAAAAACAGGAACTCTGGGGTGGAGACCATAATTGGCATAGAAAGATGTGGTTCCAGGTGAGGAATAATACTGATTATTATGACAATATTCAGCCCAAGGAAGAAGTTTAGCCCAGTCATCTTGAGAGGATGAAATGTACAGTCTAAGAAAAGCTTCCAGATCTTGATTAACTCTTTCCATTTGACCATTGGATTGAGGATGGTATGCAGTGGAAAAGTCGAGCTTGACCTGAAGTGAAGTACATAAGAACCACCAAAACTTTGCCACAAACTGTACTCCTCTATCTGAAACGATTTCCTGAGGAAGTCCATGATGTCTGAAAATTTCTTGAATGAATATCTGAGCTAACTTGGGAGCCTATGGAAGACCGATGAGAAGTATGAAGTGAGCCATCTTGGTAAACCAATCCACCACTACCCATATGGTATTGAATTTATTGGAAACCAGAAGAAAGGTAATGAAATCCATTGAAAGATGAGACCAGGGTTGAGGTAGAATTTAGAGAGGAAACAATTGCCCAGCCGGAGACTGTCGAGGAATTTTATGCTGAGCACATTTGTTGCAGGAAGCAATAAAGTCTTTAACATCGATGGCCACCAATAGGATCTGGAAATAAATTCAAAAGTCTTTTGTACACCTGCGTGACCAGCAAAACAGGAAGCATGAGCCCAATGTAACAGGTTTTTGTGCAGGACTGGTTTAAGAAGTGTTTTCCCAACAGGAGGAGAGTCTTTTACTCCAACAGCAGCAAACGCAAGTATATCAATGATGAGATGTCTTTGTTACGATCCTCTAGCAATTTGCTAGGACCGAGATGGAGGTATTAGAGATACGTGGCACATAGAAGAACAGTCACAAGCAGAATATTAGAATAATGGCAGTTTACTTAATAAATGATATGGTGGACCAGGAGGGCCAGTACAAACACAACATGTCCATGATGTAATAAGGAGCTGAAACAATAGGATAGTCAATAGAATATACTGTAGACTTACAGTCCAAACTAAAGTTGTTAAATGGCCAGGAGGCCTAGTTGACAGCGATGCTTGAAACGTGGTGTAGAAGCAGGATTGCTGGATGGCCTTTAGGGCCTAGTAGACAGTGATGCTTGAAACGTGGTGATGAAGCAGGATTGCTGTATGGCCTGGAGGGCCTAGTAGACAGCGATGCTTGAAACGTGGTGTTGAAGCAGGATTGCTGTATGGCCTGGAGGGCCTAGTAGACAGCGATGCTTGAAACGTGGTGTTGAAGCAGGATTGCTGTACGGCCTGGAGGGCCTAGTTGACAGCGGTGCTTGAAACGTGGTGTAGAAGCGGGATTGCTGTATGGCCTGGAGGGCCTAGTAGACAGCGATGCTTGAAACGTGGTGTAGAAGCAGGATTGCTGTAAGGCCTGGAGGGCCTAGTAGACAGCGATGCTTGAAACATGGTGTTGAAGCAGGATTGCTGTATGGCCTGGAGGGCCTAGTAGACAGCTATGCTTGAAACGTGGTGTAGAAGCAGGATTGCTGTAAGGCCTGGAGGGCCTAGTAGACAGCGATGCTTGAAACATGGTGTAGAAGCAGGGTAGCTGTATGGCCTGGAGGGCTCTGCAGACAGTGAAGCTTGAACCCAGGGTACTTGGGTCACTTAGAAGCCGGTGAGCAGAATACACGCAGCATGTACAAATTATAGCTGGAAGTCTGGATGCACAGAAAGCAGGTTGCATAACCAAAAGTTCCACATGAAAACTCTATAGCCGACAGGGCGGCGACAGTCCAAGAAGTTCAAATAGGATCAGCTGCCAATCAGGCAACACTAGGAGGCAACATGTGAAATCCTCTGACGTCTGGGTCTCCTAGCAACCGGCAGCCTAGAAGCATGGTCAGGAGCAGGAGGAATACTGGCAGGAGACAAGTCCTTGACTGGACTTGTAACAGTCTTTCACTGGATGAGTTATCATTCTCTTGTTCCATAGAGAAAGAGAGAGCATCGGCCTTCTGATTTTAGTCTCCTGGGTGAAAAGATAATTTAAAATTGAACCTGGAAAAGAATAAGGCCCATCTGGCTTGTCTAGGATTGAGACAATGAGCTGTTTGAAGATACAAAAGATTTTTATGATCTGTAAAAATACTGGTGGCATGTAATGTTCTTTCCAGCAGGTAGCACCATGCTTCTAAGGCTAACTTGATAGCAAGAAGTTCTTGATCTCCAATGGAATAATTACATTCAGCTGGAGTGAATTTCCTGGAATAAAACCAACAAGGATGGAGAAGATTATCAGCTGCCCATTGAGAGAGCACTGCCCCTACTCCCACGGACGAAGTATCAACTTCTAAGACAAATGGCAAGTGACATCAGGCTGTCGAAGAACAGGAGCAGAAATCAATCATTGCCTAATTTCTTAGAACGCCTCAATAGCTGCTTCTGACCATGGATTGGCACCTTTCCGGTGTAATAGGTGCAATGACAGTAGAAAAGTTCTTTATAAATTTCCGATAGTAATTGGCGAAGCCCAAGAAGCGTTGAACCGCCCTGAGAGTATTGGTTAAAAGCCAATCTTGAATTGCTTGAAGTTTAACGGGATCCATTTTGAGACCGGAGCCTGAAATTATATATCCCAGAAATGGAATAGACGACTTCAAAAACACATTTCTCCAACTTGCAATAGAGATGATGAGTGTGAAGATGTGACAATACTTCCTTTACTTGAAGACGATGTTCTTACAGATTATTGGCAAATATGAGATACAACAACATGTTTATATAGTAGATTGCAGAATATCTCATTCACATAATGCTGGAATACAGCAGGAGCGCTACTGAGGTCAAAGGGCATAACAAGGTTCTCATAATGGCCGTCACGAGTGTTAAATTCGGTTTTCCACTTGTCTCCTTCACGGATGTGTATGAGATTGTTAGCACCACGTAAGTCCAATTTTGAAAAGATGGTGCACCACTGACCTGATAAAAGAGTTCTGTAATGAGTGGAAGAGGGTAATGGTTTTTAATGGTGATTTTATTTAAACCTCTGTAGTCGGTACTTGGATGAAGGTTTTCGTCCTCCTTCTTAACAAAAGAGAATCCTGCACCAGCAGGAGAGGTGGAGGGATGAATGAACCCCATTTCCAGATTCTCTGCAATATAGTCAGACATGGCTTTATTCTCTGGTATAGATAGAGGATAGGTATATACTCTAGGAGGAGATTTTTCTGGAACACGTTCAATAGGCCAATCCCATTCACGGTGCAGAGGAATGACATCAGCTCCTTTTCTGATGAAAACATCAGTAAATTCTTGATAAGGAGGAGGTAGGACATCCGGATGAGACGGTACAACAGAACACACTGGAAGAACTTTCTGAAGACAGGAGTCAAAACAGGAGGATCCCCACATAGTAATTTGTGAGGTTCGCCAATCAATTTGCGGATTATGTATACGGAGCCAGGTATGCCTAGAACAATAGAATGCGAAGCCCAGGGTATCACGAGGAATTGTAAAAGTCCAGAATGCAAAGCACCGATTTTGACATACAGTTGGAGTGTTGCTGAGTAATAGTACTTCCTGGAATATGGCTGCCATTCACAGCAGTGAGATAAATAGGACTGGACAAGTTCTCAGTAAGCAGTGCTCATTGCTGAACCCATTCGGATGTAACGAAGTTACCAGCTGCACCGGAATCTAATAAAGCTAAGACTTGCTTGAAGGTCTTTTTTACGTGATTAGAAACTGGAATGATACAGTATTTATTTTTTGGAGAGGATCGCATCACTCCCAACTTAGCCTCTCCTTCCTGAGTTAAGAGAGGGAGTTTCCCAAACGCTTGGGACAGTTATTAATTAGATGTGATGGAGCAATACAATATAAGCAAAGGTTCTCTGTTTGCAGTCTCCGGCATTCTTCTTGAGACAATCGAGAGCAATCATCTTGCATCAGTTCTGCTTTAAATTCTTCCTTGAGAGGTGAGGTGGGGGAAGACACGACTATAGCTCGAGTTTTGAAATGAAGGGATCTTTCTTTCTCTGAAACGTAAGTCCACTTTGGTACATAAGGAAATTAAGGGCCTGATTCAGACCCACTCGCGAGCGCACAGTGCTCGCAAGCAGGTCGATGGTCGGGCAGTGCGCATGCGCGGCTTGCGCACTGTGCGTGCGCGAGCCCCGGAGTGAGTGAGAACTTCACTCGCTCGGGGCTTGCAGCAAAACGGGGTGGCTGTCGATGTTGATCGACAGCTCACCCCATTTTGTAGGCGGGTCGGGAGAGTGGCTGCACAAACGGAGGCGTTCCCGCAGGAACTCCTGCCATTTGTGGGCGGCTCTATTGACATCACACGTGATGTCAGTAGTGAACTTCCTGCTCTATTAGAGCAGGAAGTTCACTGGGGCTTGCGGTGGACGAGACCCTACCACAAGGGTCTCATCACAAGCCCGATGGTCGCGATAATCGCGACCATCGCTGTGGTCACCCACAGCTATGCGAGCGGCCTGGAGGCGGATTTTTTATTTTTTAAATCCGCCCTGATTCAAAGCGAGTGCTCACAAATAGTGAGCGCCTCTGAATCTGGACCTAAGTCCTCTAATTTATCAGGCAGATCACAAGTGACCAGGACATCTTTAATTCTGTTGGATAAGCCATTCCAGAAGGCTGCGTAGAGAGCTTGATTATTCCAAGACAATTCTGATGCTAGAATGTGGAACTGCACAAGATATTGATCCACAGTATTAGAGCCCTGATGTAAATGTAAGAGATTAGTGGATGCAGATGATACTCTTCCAGGCTTATCGAAAAGTAGTGATGAGCTCTTTATAAGATGAGAGCAGAGGATCTGTTCTTTCCCATAAAGGCGATGCCCAGTCTAAGGCGGAACCAGACAACAGGGAAATGATTTACGCCACTCAGGTTCGATCTGTAGGAAAATTGTGAGATTGAAGCTCAAACTGTATTTCACATTGTATTAGAAATTCTCTGCAGTTCTTAGGATTTCCATCAAATTTCGCTGGAGTAGGAATATGGAGATGAGAAGCTGTAGACACACTAAGAGTCGGAACTGTGGACACTCCTGAATTTCTGAGAGAGGATTGGATGTTATCCAGCCGGCCAGATAGTTCTTGAATGAAATGGACCACTCTTCCCTGTGCCACTGCTTGGTGTTCCAGGCGGGTAACCAGGTTAGGTGAAAACCAGTGGCGTCACAAGGGGGTGCGGGCCGCACCTGGGTGTCACCCGCCGAGGGGTGACACCAAGGTGCAGACTGACACTCCCCCACAGTAACAGGAGCCGGGTGTTGCACTGTAGTATTAAGTGCAGCACCCGCCTCCTGACACTGTGAGGGAGCTGGCACTGTAACACAATGCAGTCAGCACCCCCTGCACCCCCCCCCCAGTAATATAAAAAAAACGGATGAGGGGGATCGGGCCATGAGACTACACCCCGTTACGTGAGGTCACACCTCTTTGCACGAGGCATTGCCCCCTTTTAGGTGCGCACGTGGATGCACCGTGCTCACAATGTCCCTCCCTGCACCGGGTGACACCGCGGGGAGGGACGCCACTGGTGAAAACGCAGCAGCTTGTGTTGGATTCATGGCTGGATCCTTGGGGCCTGTACAAACTGTCATGCCTGCGGGTAGATCTGACTGGAAGCAGGCTTGGGTAACTGAAGAGGAATGCACAAACCTGTGTGGCTGGACCCAGGTCTTTCTCATAGAAGAACAGGAGGTAGATGTGATGACTGTGATGTCAGGAGGAACGGATGAAAGAACCACTAGACAATGATAATAGTCCACAAGAATAGATGACTTGATATTAATAGTAAAAGTCAATAGAAGAATATACTGGATCAGCATAGACAATCGGTAAGGACCGATATTGGCACTGGATAGTGACCGATGGTAGAACTTAATATTGATAGTTGATGAAAAGCAAGGTGAATGCTTGATAGGAATTGATGATAACTTTATTAACGATGATCGGTAAGATCCAGTTTTGGAACTTGAAAGGAATTGATGATAACTTTATTAACGATGTTCAGTAAGAACCGATTTTGGAACTTGAAAGGAATTGATGATACATTTATTAGAGACGGGTGGTAGGAAAAGATGTTGGTAGAAATCGATGATGACTTTATTAGAGATGATCGGTAGGAACCGATGTAGATAGGAATTGATGTTGACTTTATTTAAGATGTTCGGTAGGAACCGATGTTGATATGAATCGATGTTTATTGAGAGATAATTCCCAATGATGGTAATAAAACTCCAATGGTCGAACTCGGAGAGATACTTCTCGATGGCAAATCCAGACTGCAGCTGAAGAAATGAGAATAATTCCCAATGGCAAATGCAAACTGCAACAATCGATGGTGGAGTTGATTGAAGATGAAGATAATTGATAAGGATGGACTGCGCCATTCAGAATAGAAATTAAGGGAGCACAGCACAGGAGCTGTTACTTCAGTGGAATAGACGTTGTACTGGCAGAGGAGTTTGTTGTACTGGCGAAGGAGTCCAGACCGAGGAAAGAATTTATAGGGCTGGACTCCAGATGATAGGTCGGTGCAGTCAGCAGACCCGCAGACCATGCTCTGAGTGGATGACTGGACTCATGTCCAAGATGGCTGCACCCATGACCCAGCTCTGGAGGTAATTTTTAGAACCGCAATTCGTATGATGTTTTTAAACGTTGCGCGCCATTCTCTGTCATTTCTAGAAACTACTTTGTGTAAAAATCCCAGGAGTTTCTGAGACACACTAAATACCCCAACAATCATTCCACATTCAGGGCCAGTTCTAGATCAAGGGGAGCCCAGGACGAAAATTTCCTTTGCCCCTTCCCCCATACAAAAAAGTTAACATCCCAGTTTAATAATAACAATACTTGGTACAAGGCATCACTCATTTTGGAAAAAATAAGGAAAGGGGGTCTAGGAAAGACTAATGCACAGGAATTATTGGTATATAATGACTCAATGTTAATTATTTCTGAACCAACACTACACTACTGACCCCTCTATATCTATACCCTGCACTACATTACCGACCCCTCTATACCCTACACCACACTACTGACTCCTCTATACCCTACACTTCTGACCCCTCTATACCCTACACCACACTACTGACTCCTCTATACCCTACACCACACTACTGACTCCTCTATACCCTACACTTCTGACCCCTCTATACCCTACACCACACTACTGACTCCTCTATACCCTACACTTCTGACCCCTGTATACCCATAAGACAAAGGATAAAGTGAGCAACAGACACTGATGCACTAGACAGAGGAGAGAGGGAGTGTGAAAAAAGTAAAGCACTGGGCAACGGACACACAATAGTGTCGAAGCCAGATGATTGGCTGAGACCAGATCTTAAATTAATATCTGAAGACGCCATGTTTGCGTTGTCTGCATGACGCCATCTGGCGTAGTCAGTACAATATTATTGTATACGGTGCTATTAAGCGTTGTGTACATCTCCCGTGTTACTGCACATTGTTAAAGTCTTTACATAATAAATGCGCACGGATACACATATGTATTTAAAAGACTTTATATATATTTAAAAATGCAAGGTTTGGCCAGTGCTGGGAGACAAGTCCTGTGGACATGTCTGTGACTAGTAATTGAAAAACACGCACATATTGTGAGGTGCAGACGAGTGTTTTCAATGAACCATTGTCTTTAAGTCTGACTATCATTGTATGCCTAAAGGAACTGGCATTTACCTTCCAAATAGGCTGGAGAGAGGCCTTTAATTACATTGTGATTCCATCAAGTATCTGCTGGCCATCTCTGATCAGAACAACTCCATTGTCTGTCATTTTTGACCTTAGGGCCTGATTCAGACCCGCTCGCGAGTGCTTGAGCGCCCGCGAGCGGGTCGATGTTGTGCTCTGCGCACGCGCAGCGGCCGCACTGCGCGTGTGCAAGCCCCGGAGCGAGAGAGAAAATCTCTCGCTCCATGGCTCACTACAACAGCTCGCCCCATTTTGTAGGCGTGGTGGGGGAGTGGCTTCACAAACAGAGGCGTTCCCAAGCAAACGCCTGCCGTTTGTGGGTCGCCCCACTGACATTACCAGTAATGTCAGTGAGAGAGCTTCCGGCTCTATTAGAGCCAGAAGCTCTCTGGGGCTTGTGGCCACGAGCCCCTACCACAAGGGTCTCGTTGCAAGCTCGATGGTCGCGATGGTCTTGACCATCGCGACCATCATCCTGGCCGCTCGCAGAAGGCCGCACAAAAAAAAAATCTCTGAATCAGGGCCTTAGTTCAGACAGAAGTAAACATAATATTACCAGTTACTGAATAAAGCTAGATATATATATATTAAAATATGTATATGACACTGATGCACATTAGCACACACACACATATATATATATATATATATATATATATATATATATATATATATAATGTGATAGGATCACTGGTAAAGTGGTCTGTGGCAGGTACATTTGTCCCAGATTCCTGTCTTTTGTGTTTTAAACCCCCAGGAGAAAGTCTGCAGTGTAGCAGGCTTGAGTTTCGGCTTTTTGAAAAGCCGGTTTGGGACCTGGGGGTTGTGGGTGAGAGGAGAGGGAGGGCTCCACCCACGGCCACTCCAGGTTTTGGTTCTCTTAGCCTGGTAACAGGCTTGTTAGAGTTTCCACCTGAGAGTGGCCAATATAAGCCTAGTGTGTTTAGGGCTGAGTGTCTCACCTGGGAGAGCAGGCAGGGAGTTTGCTCAGAGACACTTGAAAACCAAACTGTAAGTGTTGTGCTGTGCTTTTGTTGCTGGTGAGGGCATTAGGCCCTGCCAGGTTCTGGTAGTGAGGGAACTACCTGTGAAGTTAGTGCCCCGACAGGGCTAGGATTTATATTTATGTTTTCTTTATATTTCTGTCATTGTACAATAAAGACTGGCGCCGACCAGCTTGTACTTGCATCCAGACTGGTGTGCTGCTTCCCTGCTGCTGTGTGTGTGTGTGTGTAAGGAAGGAGTCCTCTACCCAGGAGAGGGACCCCCTAACCTAACTGTGTCACAATATATATATATATATATATACATACACTTAAACAATCGCAGGTGTATCCTTAATGCGTGCACACATATACACAGTTGCTATTGTAAATATAAACACACACACAGCACATGTTTGCGCTGTACACAACCCCTGCACACAGCGCACCTTTTACGCTGCGTGTAGCTGCACAACGCATACTTACATATAATCATAAATATACACTCACTCATAAAAGGTTCCTTTACATTAAACATAATATTAGAGGTTTTAGTAGCATATAATTATGTTGTGAAATGTATGTATATGATATTTAAGGTATACAACATGGTAGACAAGTCATGTTTGGTACTATACTGACACCCTGTTTATTTCCAGATATTCGAGTCTATCAGCGAGGGAGTCGCATCTTGCGTTTGATGGTTATGGATCACAGGAAATTATTGGTTAGAATGTTTACTCTGTATTTAGTGTCTTAAACCAATTATAGAAAGACAATGTAATCTCAAGAGACTGTGGAGAATTGGGACATACCCCTAGTGAACTGTCCTATGAACTATAGCGTACTACAAAGATCAGAGAAGCAAGAACCAAGGGAATTATGTTTGTCTGTCTACATTGTTGTTATGATCTGTTAGGGTATATAGCCTGTGTCCCGGTCCCAGTCAACAGCCATTCTCCTTGGATGACCACAGGCTTCTGGACTGATGACTTTATGCTGGGACCGGTGCACACGCGTATGTATTGGGCTGTATCGTATATTCTGTATTTAATTGTCTTTGCGCTAATTGTGCTAGATCAAAGAGTGTACCTTTCTTTTTTATTGCAATAAGAATTTTTGTGCTTTGGAAACACAATTATTGTCCGGACAGCGATTATTTCTCTCTAGCAATTAAGGGGTATTTATAATAGAGAGAGTGAGTATATAAACACTACAAAAATGAAAACAAAGGGGAAAGTGGGCGAAGAATACAGACAAGACACAGAAACACTAAAGGGGAAAGTGGGCGTACACTCACCTACATTCATCTATGGAGTAGTCTGCATGATGTACATGGCTGTTCTTTAGGCTGTACAGCTCCTGTCTTCCTATGGCAGTCCCATGACACCACTGGGACTAGTGGACCACAGGAAACCCCCAGTGAGGTCAATAACTGGCTACAGACCAAAGAAGAGGCAGCAGCTTCAGAAGAAGAGGGAGAGGCAGTATGCACCAGGCATATGCAGCAGGGGGAATGCAGCATGAACCAGGGGAAAAGGCAAGCCAGATGGGGGGCAGTATGGAGCATGGGGAGAATGTATGCAGAAGGGAAAAGGCAGCAGCTACACGGAGCAGGGTAGAGGCAGTATGCAGGGCCAGTGCAACATTTGTTGGTGCCCCAGGCAAACCTTCACTCCAACAACCCTCCCAATACCCACTTACCAGCCCTCACAAAAACTGACATATTGACTATTTACCTCATGAAGCGCAAACAGGGGAGTTACCCCAACATTATTATTATGACGCCTGATACTTTATTCAAGTATCTGCTGCTTCTGGCCTAATACTAAAAATTCTGTTTTTGTTGCTAAACTGATTCATATAAATACTAATTTTAACTTATTACTAACCTTTATTGATGACCACAGACATAATACAAGCACGAATGTGGATTGATAGGGGCCAACATACATTTGGGAAAGAATGTTAACTTCAAACTATTAAATTCTGATCACTTAAATTCTCCATTGCCCCACTTGCTGTGGAGCACCACAAAAAGAACCCTTAAACCTAAGATGTAAAAAGCACTCACTAACCTTGTAAAAATAATTTTCAGAATTGAATCATTATTGTAATTTCCCCATGTGATATAGTCATCGCAGGTGGGGTGTCCAAGGGATTGCATGAGAATACCAGAGAGATTTTTTTCAACTGTGTCACCTTGTGCAGTATCACTGGCGGCTCCCATTGTGCCAGTTGCAGTAAGCAACTGCATAATGGGGATGACATGTCATCCGACCTGGCCGCAAACAGCACCAAGGTGGAAGTGGTGTAGGGGTATCTGGAAACCTCCGGGTGTGGTCTACATAAGACCTGGGGGTATATTTACAAAGCTTCGATTTTGTTTTTTGTTCTATTTGCCATTTGATTTTGGTTTGATTTTTTTATGAAGGGATTTACAAAAGGCTAAATCAAATGTCAAATCGAACAGAAAAATTAATTTCAAATGAAATTGAATTTTTTAAAAACATCAATGTTTTCCCATAGAGGACATTAGGATCCCTTAATTTACTAACATTCGATTTGCAAATAGAATGAAAAACAAACTGAAAATCGAACTGCAAATCCCCAAATGAATAGAAGAACTTCATGCTTTCGTTTTCAGCATGAGCAGTTTGTTTTGACACAGATACATGCATTTTACATGGAGAACCCTATGCATTTTTTCCCCTGTAATTCCAGAACCAGGACCAGATCAGAGCCTGGTGCTGAGGACAGGGGAACCCTACGCAATTTTTTCCCTGTACTTACACAACCAGTACTGTCTATGAAAAGTCCGGGGCTGGTTCTGTTTTAGGGGGGACCCCACGTAATTTTTTTTTTAAAACATTAACCCTTTACAAGCTTTTTACAGTAAGCATGTATCTGTGTCAAAACTAACTGCTCATGCTGAAAATGAAAGAATGAAGCAGTTCTAATCATTTCGGGATTTGAAGTTAATTTTGGACTGGGATTTGCTGTTTGATTTGGACATGAACATGCAAAATCGAACAGCAAATCCCTTCTTAAACTGAAACAAGATTGAATTTGAGTTGAAAATCGAAAGCAAAATCCATTCTTAGTAAATTTGAGATTTGCTTAGGGATTTTGCTGTTCAAGTTCAATTCAATCTCAGGAGATTTCAGAGATTCATAAAAATGAATCTCTAATCGAACTTTAATAAATTTATCCCCAGGCTCTTGGCTCCGTAATGCTCATGTTTATTCATCGATGCCCTCACTACTCCTGGAAACATTTATGTGTACACTGTCATAGGTAAATGCAGGATTTTGTTTTTGGGGGGGAGGGCACCATCCACCAGCAAGCAGCTCTTTTACCCTGAGAAAGTGGAAAGTATGGGTTGGCCAATGACATGATTTGCTTTGATGTGAAATGCATGTCATGATCATGGCTGATCATGGCGTTCCACTTTTTGGATGCACTTTACATTTGCGCTTACATACAAATTGTGTCCAACTCTGAATAAAGTCCATTCTATGTATGTATCCTTTTTCTTTCTATAAGGGTTTGTATTGCATGTCCGATATCAAAAGTAGGCAACTTGTGGCACTCCAGCTACTGTGCAACTACACATTCCAGAATTCCCTGCTCCAGTTTTAGCATGCCCTAATAGCAAGACTGTGGTAGGGCATTTTGGGATGTGTAGTTTCACAACAGCTGGAGTGCCACATGGAACATTGCTACTGTACTATATCAACCCAAATATGTGATATCGTACTCTGGGCGGGATTCGCTATGGTATGCAACTGCGTATGCAATAGCGTTTACACACGTAGTTCAACTGCGATAGTATGCTAATTCATTGCAATCGCTATTCCCTCGCAGCATTACACAAGGACGCCCATTTTACTTACCACATATCCGTAATGATTAGAAAGACTGCAAAACCATCGGTACAATCGAGTACCATCGCAGCCTCACGCACACTTGCACAAGCCCTGACCTTACTCAAAAATGACTAACAACCACGCAAGCTATGAGACCTCAGATTGCATAGGTCATTGCAGCGGATAATTTATGCACGCCCCTGCAACGGCGTTGAAACGCACTGGCATGCCTGCGTTTGCCCGACCACCACCTCGTCACCACCCACAAATGGCACTTCCTGTCAATCACTCTGCGATGGGTGTGTGTAGTCACTGCGATCGCAGTCCCCATCATAATGGCTAGTTTGCGCACACGTACTGCGATGCATACGCATTACGCAACACTTGGCCAATTGCGTGCGTATCAGCAGTTGCGTTCCTTGCTGAATCAGGCCCTCTCTCAAGTAGATTTTGTGATAATTGCTAAAAATTACACATCATAAGATTACAAATTGGCTGTGGAGTTAGAAGCAAAAGTCATATTATGATGTTTGATAGAAATCCATGTGTTAATATTTTGCTATATCATAAATGTAAATGCCTTTGTTTTTTATAAACATATTTTTAAAGGTGTACATTTTGGAAACAGATGTTAAACACTATTATATAAAAAATTTCACATGAGTCATGAATTTGCTATGCACAGTTCAGTAATAAAATAACATTTTACTGATTGCAAACACTAGCATATTTTCACAGTGGGTCTGAGTGCGTAATCGCAGCTGCGATAGCAATAGCGATCCGTAATGAATCAGGCCCAGTGTCCTTAAGGGATCTGATGATGCATAATATGACATAACTGGTCCTGCCCCTTTGTATCAATCTACCAATCCATGCAGTGTATTTCTGAATAGTCTATCATTCACTGAAACTTCAGTTACCAAGAGTCTTTGCTCCACTGAAAATAACCTTTTAGTGCGCTCTTTGAATAGTATATGCAAATGTTTACACAAGATGTTTTTGATAGTTTGTTTTGTGCTGATTGTATCATTTTATAAAGCTCTTCAGTAGCTGTCTTTTGTTGGCTTAAATATATTGTTGTAAATTGTAATGCCATACATTTTATAAACAGACGAAAATGTAAGGTTGGAATGTTCTGTTTAATATTGTTTTGACAGTTCCAGTATGTTGTACAGTTCCAGTATGTTGTACAGTATGTCTAATTATAGAAACATAATTTGCTGTAATATAAACCAGAAAATGTGTGCGTACATACATTTGCATGTCAGAGGAATTTGGCAGCTGGCCAGTACACCTAACATTTAGAAAAAATCTCGATAGGATGTATTGTCTAGCACTTGGCAAAGATACTAGGCTTCATTAAGCATTGGATATAAATTAATTTGTGCCACAAAAAAAAATGTGTTGTGGTGCATTGTGTTTACTGTAGAATTATAGAGGTGGATCAGGAGTGTTCAAAAGGACTCAAAGGCTAAGCACTTTATATCTGCAAGAATTAAGCCACATTACAAAGGAGGCAGCCATCTCTGGCGCACTACAAAACTTACAGTGGGTGAATACAAAATATAAAACTATAAATTTAATTAGAAGGTATAGGGGGCTTGTCAGGTTACGGCCTAGGATCGGCCATTTCTCACCCCAGCGCCGACTTCCCCTGATTTCTCGAGCGGTCAGACAACAGGTGCAGCGGTGAATGATGTGCTGAGGATTATACCTTAGGACCGCTTGGACTTCCATGTGCTGCTCCGTGACTTGGTTACTGCTGTTGCCGTCATGGGTGCAGCCATGACAGTCTTCATCACCTGACTGATGCTATCCTCCAATGGACTGTTACCTTAGGGAATATAACTGGGCTCTGGACAGCAGGAAGTTGCCTGTACAACATGGTTTCTTCTGGTGTGTGCTTGCCATTACTACGTTCCAGGTTCTGTGCTCCGCTCTTGTCAGAGCTATTTCTAATGTTCATCCACAGCTTGTGTACTCATGGCCTGATTCAGGTTGGTTCGCAAGGCTGCGTTCGCATGCACCCACTCGCTGCGAAAATATGCTAATGAATGCAATCGCACGACAGCTGCAGCACTATACTAAGATGCCCACCACTGTATAAGCCACCCACTTCCCATGACATACATCCGCAAGTCAGCAAAAACATCGGTAACAATGAGTAACATATCGAAACCATACGTACAGTGGTGGTTGACCATGACCTGCCCCACAAACTGCTAAACTTCCTGTCACCAACTAGATCTCTGGCTACGTATACAGTTGCAAGGCTTAATTATGCACGCCCCTGTAACTCACAGGCATGCCTGCGTTCGCCCGACCACCCCCCCTCTCCACCCCCAAACGGTCACTTGCTGTCAATCACTGTGTAATGGGACTGCATGCTTATTGCAATCGCTTCCTGATCGCATTGGCCAGTTCTCGCACGCAGAGCAGTCAGTTCATGCATGCGCACTGCGGTGCATACGCTTGCGCAGAATGCAAACATCGACCGGCTGCGTATGAATGCAGCCTTGCGAACCAACCTGAATCAGGCCCCCAGTACCATCATCTAGTACCTCTGCATGATACCATCTGCCAGCGACAGTGCTGAGTCTAAGACCACAGTGTGTGTACTCAGGGCCTGATTCAGACACGTTCGCTTGCAAGCGATCGCACGGAGCGAGCAATGTTTTACAAAGTGCGCATGCATATGCATCGCAGTGCGTGTGCGCAAACTAGTCCGAGCGATCGGGAAGCAATCGCTCGCCCAGTAGAGACAGCCCAGCTGCATGAGTGGCAGGTCAAGAGATTTGTGGGTGGTAACAGGGGCAGGCCACTGGAAACGAGGGAGTGGCGGTACGAATGCAGGCGTGCCAGAGCATCTTAACTAGTGGTGTGCACCGGCCACTTTTCGTGTTTTGTGTTTTGGTTTTAGATCTGGATCTTTCTTCATGTTTTGGATCTGGATTGGTTTTGTCAAAACCACCCTTCCGTGTTTTGGGTTCTGGGTTTTGTGTTTTGGATCTGTATTTTTTTTTAAAAAAGCATAAAAATAGCTAAAATCACAGAATGTGTGGGTTTTTCTGCTCCTATGCTATTATTAACCTCAATAACCTTAATTTCCACTCATTTCCAGTCTATTCTGAACACCTCACACCTCACAACAGTGTTTTTATGTCCAAAAGGTTGCACCGAGGTAGCTGGATGACTATGCTAAGCGACACGAGTGGGCGGCACAAACACGTGGCCCATCTAGGAATGACACTGCAGTGGCAGACAGGATGGCAGTTTGAAAAACTAGGCCCCAAACAGTACATAATGCAAAAAAATAAAAGAGGTGCAAGATGGAATTGTCCATGGGCCCTCCCACCCACCCTTATGTTGTATAAACAGGACATTAACAAACCAATCATTTCAGCGCCAGCGTTTGCCACACGACTGTGGCTGAAATTATTGGTTCTTTTGGGCCCCCACAAAACAAGCTGGCAATTAATCTGTCCCTGCACAAACTGGCTCTACGGAGGCAAGATGTCGTCCTCATCCTCCTTATCCACCGATTCCTCACCCTCTTCAGTGTTGTGTACATCCTCTTCCTCAAAGAGTATTAATTCGTCCCCGCTGGAATCCACCACCACAGGTCCCTCTGTACATTCTGGAGGCTGGTCTCCCTGGAAGAGTTGAAAATTCAATTTTATGAACATCATCTTCTCCACATTTTGTGGAAGCAACCTCCTACGCATTTCGCTGACAAGGTTCCCGGCTGCACTAAACACTCTTTCAGAGTACACACTGGAGGGGGGGCAACTCAGGTAAAATAGAGCCAGTTTGTACAGGGGCCTCCAAATTGCCTATTTTTGCTGCCAGTACAGGTACGGACTGTCTGACATGCCTACTTGGATGCTGTCACTGATGTAATCCTCCACCATTCTGTCAATGGTGACAGTATCATATGCAGTGACAGTAGACATGTCAGAAATTGTTGCCAGGTCCTTCAGTCCGGACCAGATGTCCAAACTTGGTCCTGCCTGCCCTGCATCACCGCCAGCGGGTTGCTTAGGATACCTAAGTTTTTTCCTGGCAGCCCCAGTTGCGGGAGAAAATGAAGAAGGAACTGTTGACGAGTCACGTTCCGCTTCAGCTGACAGTGTTTTCACCAGGAGGTCTTTGCACCTCTGCAGGCTTGTCGGCTGGAAAGAGAGACACCACATAGGCTTTAAACCTAGGATCAAGCACGGTGGCCAAAATGTAGTGGTCTGATTTCAACAGATTGACCACCCTGGAATCCTGGCAAAGCGAATGAAGGGCTTCATCCACAAGTCCCACATGCCGAGCGGAATCGCTCCGTCTTAGCTCCTCCTTCACTTTCTCCAGCTGCTTCTGCAAAAGCCTGATGAGGGGAATGACCTGACTCAAGCTGGCAATGTCTGAACTGACTTCACATGTGGCAAGTTCAAAGGGCTGGAGAACCTTGCACAACACGGAAATCATTCTCCACTGTGCTTGAGTCAGGTGCATACCCCCTCCTTTGCCTATGTCATAGATGGATGTATAAGCTTGAATGGCTTTTTGCTGCTCCTCCATTCTCTGAAGCATATAGAGGGTTGAGTTCCACAGCGTCACAACCTCTGGAATTTGCCCAGATGTAATGCCCGCACAATATTGAAGGCATTGTCAGATATCACAAATCCCCAGGAGAGTCTAAGTGGGGTAAGCCACTGGGCAATGATTTCCCTCAGTTTCTCTAAGAGGTTGTCGGCAGTGTGCCTCTTACTGAAACCGGTGATACACAGCGTAGCCTGCCTTGGAACGAGCTGGCGTTTCTGAGATACTGCTACTGGTGACGCTGCTGTTGTTGCTGCATAAGGTGATACATCTACCCAGTGGGCTGTCACAGTCATATAGTCCTTAGTCTGCCCTGTTCCACTTGTCCACATGACCGTGCTTAAGTGGACATTGGGTACAACCAAATTTTTCAGGAATTGATATATCAGATACGAGCGCTAATGAATAATAATACTAAATATGTAGATTGTTATATAGTGGCTAGTGTATTGTTGAGAATACGTGCTCTACCTCACCATAAATCATATAACAGTGGCACCTGTGTGTGCTGAGTGATTTATAAATGGTTAAAATTTAAGTAAGAGCACTAGAAGCACTTGAGATATTGGTAACAATAATTTGATACCAATACTGGATATATAAATTGTTACTTAATAACTAGTGTGTTTGCTGACATGTAAGCTTTGCAACACTGTATCTTATTCACCTCTTTGAATAGTCAGTGATGTATATTTGATTATGTGTAGAATTGGAGCATTTAATTAAACTTTAAAACCAATGTTTGGAACACAAGGATAATTAAAAACAAAGCCAAAATTAAAAATCACTTAGATAAAAATGTTTTATGTTTATAGCTCTTATGAGATATTTGTTTGGAGAGTCCGTCAGTCTGTACACGGCTGATATGCCGCCAATGGATGCCGCACCTGGCAGTGAGGCCAAAACAATGGAGGTAATGCGTCACCCTAACTGTCCCTATCTTACCTCCTAGGCTTCTTCTGTTGGTGCGGGAGGTCTTCTCCTCGCTGCTGCCGTGAGTGGATGCAGGAAGGGAGCCGCTAGTAGTGTAGCTCTGCCGGGACGGGTGATATGACGTCACCCGCTTCCGTGCACAGTGCGTCTCTTCTGTTATCGGACTCCGGTTCTCTCTCCACCTTCTCCAATGCGTTTCGTACCACAGCGGATACCTTTTCAAGGATAAGGTGTTCCAGGACTGCTGCTCTTTTTATACGAATTTTAATTAAAATCCTCACAAAAAACTTTATTGTTCCTTTTAAAATTAGAGCAGGAAGTTCAAAAATAAAAAGCAGTAACCTTGTGTTCCAGTTAAAAAAAGTGCTCTCATGCTTATAATGGTAAAAAATATATGTACGGACATGATAAAATAATTGATGTTGTTTTTGAAATATATTGTAAGCCCTAGTCAAAATTTTAATGTAAACTTGTATTGGGATATGATAAATCCAAATTAAAAGCATTAATAGAAAAATTTTTTTTGTTTAAAAATAGTGGTTATTTCAAGGTTCTTCCAAGAAGGCATTTAATTCTATATCAATATTTAGCCCTCTTGGTGTAAGGGTTCTTAGGGTATGAATCCATTTTGTTTCACATTTTATTAGGGTTGTACTGATGTTTCCTCCTCTCCAATTTAATAAAATATTCTGGATACCTATGAACTTAAGTCCCCTTGGATTTTTCCCATGCTTTTCCAAGAAGTGATGAGATACACTATGTGAATCAACTCCTTTTTTTATATTGTTAATATGTTCCATGATCCTTGTTTTTAATTTGCATAGCTTGGTGCGAATGTGGTGCCCATAGCTTTTGAGTTGTTTGAAGTATCCCCCATTGTACCAAAAAAAGTTATGGTTGAGGATAAATTCAATACTGTCCATTATGAAATTCACTTGTCTTGTTGGGATATTTGTACTTGTTGTAAGGTAGTGTCTTGTGTGATTACATCCAATTTCATGATCTATACACGTATAAAGAGATTTTACGTCACTTGTGCATAAAGTATAGCTATTCTTCCACTCCGTTTTCTCCAGCAGCTGTAGAACTTGTATGGTGTCCTTCAAAAACTTTTTTGTTTCATTACTATGTCTTGGAGGAAGAAATCTATGTATTTGGATAGTTTTGATGATATAGAGCCAATTCCCGAAACTATGGGCCATCCTGGTGGGTTACGCTTGTCTTTGTGTAGTTTCGGCAAATGGTAGAACACAGGAATTTTGGGGTTTTTGACATCCAGTAATCCATTTCTTTTTTTGTTATTATTCCAAGATGTAGCCCTTCCTCAAGGTGGAGTGATAGTTCTCTTCTATACTCTTCTGTTGGGTTTTTGGGTAATTGTTGATAAGTTGTTGGATCTTCTAGCAATCTCTCTAGTTCTTTTGTGTAGTCCTCTTTGTTCATAATTACCAATCCCCCTCCCTTGTCGACGGGTTTGATGATTATTGAATCATCTTCTTTTAAATTCTTCAATGCTTCTTTCTCTGCTATTGTCAAGTTGTAGTTGATTTTCAATTTTTCTGGTAAATCTTCTATTTCTTTTTCCACCAATTTCTGAAACGTATCGATATGGGGTCCCTTGATGTGTGATGGGAAGAAGGTTGAATTGGGCTTGAATGACGTATGTACATATTCTGAACACCTGTCTTTAGTGGTCTTATTTTCTTCATTGTATGTTCTGGTGGTTTCCCTGTGCCCCAAACAAAGTCTAGAAAATCTTCATCATCGCTATCTTCTGAATTGACTCTTTCTTTTCTTTGTCTTTGCTTTGTTGTTGTTCCTGATGGGATTGTTGTTTCAACTTGTTCCATTAGACTGCGATAGTTTCTTCCTTGTTCTTTTTCTGCTGCCTGTGTACCTTGATTGAATGATTTCTTGATAAGTTTATATGGGTCCTCTATATTGTATGAGAAATGTCTCTTATTATATGACTGGTAGGTCCTCGGTATTGTTGGTGCTGTCGACATTGGGCATCGGCCTCGACAGCACAAAAAGACAAAGACAAAGAAAAGAAAGAGTCAATTCAGAAGATAGCGATGATGAAGATTTTTTAGACTTTGTTTGGGGCACAGGGAAACCACCAGAACATACAATGAAGAAAATAAGACCACTAAAGACAAAAGAAAAAGAGGTGTCAGAGGAGGACTTAGAAATAGAAAGAACCAGACAAGTTTCACGGATGTGAATAAGGAAAAGAAGCAGAGCATATTCAATTTAAGCAACAAGATTCTAACAGAAAACCACATAAATCTACTCAGTAAAGGTCTGAAATTCGCTCCCCACTCAAGTATTAACAAGTTTAATCTTTATGTTGACACTCAGAAGTTTATCAGGAAATTGTGCCTGAAGAAATATTTTGTAAGGGACCCAGTAACAAGAATGGATTTGGGACCACGTTCAGAATATATACATACGTCATTCAAGCCCAATTCAACCTTCTTCCCATCACACATCAAGGGACCCCATATCGATACGTTTCAGAAATTGGTGGAAAAAGAAATAGAAGATTTACCAGAAAAATTGAAAATCAACTACAACTTGACAATAGCAGAGAAAGAAGCATTGAAGAATTTAAAAGAAGATGATTCAATAATCATCACACCCGCCGACAAGGGAGGGGGATTGGTAATTATGAACAAAGAGGACTACACAAAAGAACTAGAGAGATTGCTAGAAGATCCAACAACTTATCAACAATTACCCAAAAACCCAACAGAAGAGTATAAAAGAGAACTATCACTCCACCTTGAGGAAGGGCTACATCTTGGAATAATAACAAAAAAAGAAATGGATTACCTGGATGTCAAAAACCCCCAAATTCCTGTGTTCTACCATTTGCCGAAACTACACAAAGACAAGCGTAACCCACCAGGATGGCCCATAGTTTCAGGAATTGGCTCTATATCATCGAAACTATCCAAATACATAGATTTCTTCCTCCAAGACATAGTAATGAAACAAAAAAGTTTTTTGAAGGACACCATACAAGTTCTACAGCTGCTGGAGAAAACGGAGTGGAAGAATAGCTATACTTTATGCACAAGTGACATAAATTCTCTTTATACGTGTATAGATCATGAAATTGGATGTAATCACACAAGACACTACCTTACAACAAGTACAAATATCCCAACAAGACAAGTGAATTTCATAATGGACAGTATTGAATTTATCCTCAACCATAACTTTTTTTGGTACAATGGGGGATACTTCAAACAACTCAAAGGTACAGCTATGGGCACCACATTCGCACCAAGCTATGCAAATCTTTTTGTCGCAAAGTGGGAAGATGACCACATTTGGACCAATAACCCCTTTATTGAATATATAATATGTTGGAAACGATATATAGACGACATACTGTTTATTTGGGATGGACCAGAGAATCTTTTGAAAGATTTTATCAAATACATCAATGATAATGGTATCGGCTTGGAGTTCACCACAAAGAGCAGCAAAGAAACAGTGGTTTTTCTTGACCTGGAAATTTTTGTCAGGGGAGGAATACTGAAGACAAGAACACACATTAAAGAGGTAGATGGTAACAACTTCCTTGATAGTAGAAGCAACCACCACAGGAAATGGATAGAAAACAGACCAGAGGGTCAGATGAAAAGAATATGTAGAAATTGTACAGACCAAGGAGACTTCATACAACAAACGGAAGATTTAAAACAGAAATTTGTTGAAAAAGGTTATAAGGAAGAAAAATTGGAGAATCATATGAAAAAAGTCACGAATATGAAAAGGGAAGAACTCCTACAGTATAAAAAAAGAGTCCAAGAGAACCCTGAAGTTACCTTGATTACACAATACAATGGAAACTATAATATTATAGAAAACATATATCGCAAGCATTGGCACATCTTACAATTAGACCAGGACCTCAAAGGAATGGTTGGAGCAAGGCCAAAAATAATATACACCAGACCCAAAAACCTAAAACAGGAACTCACCAAAAGCTTTGCACCCATTGAAAAGGATGAGAGAAACAAGCTGAATACAGGTTTTTACCATTGCCTAAAATGTAAAGCATGTAGAAATGAGAAATTTCATAATACAAGGAAAATTGAAAAATTTAAATCAAACAACACAGAGCAAGAGTTTAAAATCAAAGAGCACATCACATGCGAAACAGAAGGGGTCATATATCTTTTAGAATGCCCTTGTGGTAAACAATATGTAGGCCAGACGAAAAGAAAATTAAAAACAAGGATCATGGAACATATTAACAATATAAAAGAGTTGATTCACATAGTGTATCTCATCACTTCTTGGAAAAGCATGGGAAAAATCCAAGGGGACTTAAGTTCATAGGTATCCAGAATATTTTATTAAATTGGAGAGGAGGAAACATCAGTACAACCCTAATAAAATGTGAAACAAAATGGATTCATACATTAAGAACCCTTACACCAAGAGGGCTAAATATTGATATAGAATTAAATGCCTTCTTGGAAGAACCTTGAAATAACCACTATTTTTAAACAAAAAATTTTTTTTCTATTAATGCTTTTAATTTGGATTTATCATATCCCAATACAAGTTTACATTAAAATTAACATATTGACTAGGGCTTACAATATATTTCAAAAACAACATCAATTATTTTATCATGTCCGTACATATATTTTTTACCATTATAAGCATGAGAGCACTTTTTTTAACTTGAACACAAGGTTACCGCTTTTTATTTTTGAACTTCCTGCTCTAATTTTAAAAGGAACAATAAAGTTTTTTGTGAGGATTTTAATTAAAATTCGTATAAAAAGAGCAGCAGTCCTGGAACACCTTCTCCTTGAAAAAGTACCCGCTGTGGTACGAAACGCGTTGGAGAAGGTGGAGAGAGAACCGGAGTCCCATAACAGAGGAGACGCACTGTGCACGGAAGCGGGTGACGTCATATCACCTGTCCCGGCAGAGCTACACTACTAGCGGCTCCCTTCCTGCATCCGCTTATGGCAGCAGCGAGGAGAAGACCTGCCGCACCAACAGAAGAAGCCTAGGAGGTAAGATAGGGACAGTTAGGGTGACGCATTACCTCCATTGTTTTGGCCTCACTGCCAGGTGCAGCATCCGTTGGCGGCCTATCAGCCGTGTACAGACTGACGGACTCTCCAAACAAATATCTCATAAGAGCTATAAACATAAAACATTTTTATCTAAGTGATTTTTAATTTTGGCTTTGTTTTTAATTATCCTTGTGTTCCAAACATTGGTTTTAAAGTTTAATTAAATGCTCCAATTCTACACATAATCAAATATACATCACTGACTATTCAAAGAGGTGAATAAGATACAGTGTTGCAAAGCTTACATGTCAGCAAACACACTAGTTATTAAGTAACAATTTATATATCCAGTATTGGTATCAAATTATTGTTACCAATATCTCAAGTGCTTCTAGTGCTCTTACTTAAATTTTAACCATTTATAAATCACTCAGCACACACAGGTGCCACTGTTATATGATTTATGGTGAGGTAGAGCACGTATTCTCAACAATACACTAGCCACTATATAACAATCTACATATTTAGTATTATTATTCATTAGCGCTCGTATCTGATATATCAATTCCAACATTTATTTTACTGAGCTGCTTAAACATTCATAAGCGCAGAATATTTTTATTTTTTTACGCATTTTTCAGGACACTGAGGACACTTTTTCTGACGTTTCTGTACAATCTCGGTATCGCCTGCCTAGTGAAGTGGAATCTAGACGGGATTTGGAACCGGGGACACACTACCTCCATCAATTGTCTAAATCCCACTGCACTAATGGCGGATACCAGATGCACGTCTAACACCAACATAGCAGTAAAGGCCTCAGTTATACATTTTGCTTCAGGATGACTGCTGTCGTACTTCATCCTCCTCGCTAAGGACTGTTGGAGGGTCAATTGTTTAGTAAAAGTAGTGGTGTTCCTACTTCCTCTATGGGATGATGAACGACTCCCAGCAGCAGAAGAAACGGCAGCAGCAGTAGGCGTAGCAATGCAGGATCCTCCGGAGTAATCCCGGATAGGAGAGTCAGTCATGCCAGTGACATGGCCTGCAGGACTACTTCCGATCCTGACTAAGGAGGAAATTGACGAGGAGGGAGTTGACGGTGTGGTTTGCAGGTGCTTGCCTTGGATACAACAGGACGAAGGGATTTAGGTGTCCCTGGACTGCTTACGGTCTTAGCCAAAGTTTCTGAACTTGACAGTAACTTTTTATGAATGCGCTGCAGGTGACGTATAAGGGAGGATGTTCTTAGGTGGTTAACGTCCCTACCCCTACTTATTTCACCTTTACATATGGTACATATGGCAAGACAGTTGTTGTCAAGATTTGGATAGAAATATTGCCAGACCAAAGAGGTGGAATGTTTGGTCTTCTGCCCAGGCATGACCATGATGGGCTTTTTCATCCCACGGACAACAACTGTCTCTCCTGGAGCCTGATTTAAACACACCACATCACCATCAGAATCCTCCTCGCCAACTTCCTCCTCAGGGCCAGCTACACCAGTATCCTCATCCTGTTGTACTTCAACAGTGACATCTTCAATTTGCATATCAGCAAGTGGACTGTGGGTGCTCCTTTCAGCACTTGCAGAGGGCGTGCAAATGGTGGAAAGAGCCACCTCTTCCTGTCCAGTGCTGGGAAGGTCAGGCATCGCAACCGCCACCACACTTGGACTCTCCTTGGGGATTTGTGATATCTTCTTAGAACGCACAGTTCTTCGCTGTGCTTTTGCCAGCTTAACTCATTTGATTTTTTTAGCGGGATGAGGGCTTCCATCGTCATGTGAAGCTGAACCACTAGTCATGAACATAGGGAAAGACCTTAGCCGTTCCTTGCCACTCCGTGTCATAAATGGCATATTGGCAAGTTTACGTTTCTCCTCAGATGATTTAAATGTTTTTTTAAGGTCATTTTCCTGAACTTCGTCATTTGGGATTGTATATCCCCTCTACTATGACATTGGGCATCGGCCTTGGCAGACAATGTTGATGGCATGTTATCGTCTATGTCATGACTAGTGGCAGCAGCTTCAGCACTAGGAGGAAGTGGTTCTTGATCTTTCCCTATTTTATTTTTATCTGAGAAAGTTTGGTCCTCCATTTATGTTATATTGATATATACGTGCGGCTAAGGCGCACACAAACACAGAAAATAATTTTTTATTTTTGTTGGAGACTAGTGCTCTTTGTGGGTTACACCACCCTTTAAGAAATGAGCCAGCAGGCTCTTTACTTATGGGACATAGGCACACGCTTGGCATTGCTCCTTTGTTGATGCACATGCAGCTACAGTGCACACAATTCACAAAGACAGAAAAAAAAGAAGATTTTTTAATTTTTTGTGGAGTGCACTTTGAGGGTTACACCACCCTTTAACAGACAGATGCACGCTTTTTCTTTGCTGCTTTGAGGATGCACGTACAGTGCAGACAATTCACAAACCCAGAAGAAAATGTTTTTTTTTGTTGGAGTGCACTTTGGGGGAGCACCCCTGATGCACAGATCACCCCTAGGACTACAGCCTTTATGGGACACTGCACAACACAGTCCAGCCAGCCCCTATAGACTTTGGAGTGGACACAGCCCCTATGGACAACTGACTGCACAACACAGCCCAGCCAGCCCCTATGACCGCAGCACCACACAGCCCAGCCAGCCTCTATGGACAACAGCAGCACAACACAGCCCAGTCAGCCCCTATTGACTGAGTGGTCACAGCCCCTATTGACAACAGCAGCACAACACAGCCCAGCTTGCCCTAGCTCCCATCCTCCCTCTTCACTGTCCACAGCCGGAGTGAGAAATGGCGCCGACGCGGGGACCTTTTATAGAATCCAAAACCCGCGAGATCCGGAAGGTAGGATGATGACGTTTTGCCTCGATTTCAGATCCGAGTCAGGCAGGAAAAGTCGAGTCTGACTCGGATACGACTCGGATCGGGGGGCTCGGGGGGGTTCGGATTTCAGAAATCCAAACCCGCTCATCCCTAATCTTAACGCAGTTTCAGAGGCGTGCATAATTAACAGGCAGCATCATAGTACACGTCACCTGGTTGAATATTACACTGAAGTGCTCGCAGTGCTTGCGGTAGGGTACTGTCAACCGCAAGCGCTGCGGTCAATTCCGATGGAACCCGATGTGCCGATGGTTGTATACACTTCCTGGAAATGACGTTCGCTAGTGGGCGGCTAAAGACAGGCTGGTGGGCGTCTGCATACACTAAGTGTTCGCATGCCAATACATAGTGGGTGTGCTTATGCCTTGCCGTGTGATCGCCTGCCTTGATGTCACTTAGCTGATTTTGCATACGCTGGGAGCGAGCGTACACATCTAGCGGCCGGGTCTAGCGGCCGGGTACCTTCATATAGTACCACTGCATGATACCATCTGCCTGTGACAGTGCTGCGTCTAAGACCACAGCGTGTGTACTCAGACCTGTTTGCTATGATGCGAATGCTCATAGGTGGCCGATAGTCGCTAACTGCACATGCGTATGCTTTGCAAATGCACATGCGCAAAACAATGCGAGAAATCAGGATGCGTTCGCTCACTGTGTATAGACTGCCCAGTAGAGTGAGTGACAGGAGAGGCCGTTGGTGGGTGGCGACAGGGGCTTAGCTCCTCAGTACCTTCATCTAGTACCACTGCATGATACCATCTGCCAGCTACAGTGCTGCGTCTAAGACCACAGTGTTTGTACTCAGGAGCTCATTCAGACCCGCTCGCTAGATGCGTACGCTCGCTCCCAGCGTATGCAAATTCGACTAAGCGATGGCATGGCTGGCGATCGCACGGCTAGGCATAAGCACGCGCATTGCGAAGCATACTCATGTGCAGTCAGTGACTATCAGCCAGCTACAAGCATTGGCATCAAAGTGAAAGGGTCTGAATCAGCCCCTCAGTACCATCATCCATTGCCATTTCATAAACCATTCCTCTGTGAATGCGCTGCGTCTAAAACCACAGCGTGTGTACCCAAGGCCTGATTCAGAGGAGCTCGCTGTTTGCGAGCGCTCGCTCTGAATCAGAGCGGGGATTTTTAATTTTTTTTTCTCCTTCCCGCTCACTAAGCTTTGGGTGCCCACCCACAGCTTGTGCGAGTGGGCTGGAGATGGTCACGATTATCGCGACCATCGGCATTGCGAGGAGACCCTAAGGTAGGGTCTCAGCACTCGTAATGCCGAGTGGACTTCCTGCTCTAAGCAGGAAGTCCACTACTGACATCACGAGTGATGTCACTAGGGCCGCCCACAAACGGCAGGTGTTCCTTCAGGAACTCCTCCGTTTGTGCAGCCACCCCCCCTACCCGCCTACAAAACGGGGCGAGCTGTCGATCAACGTCGACAGCCACCCTGTTTTGTTGCGAGCCCCGGAGACAGTGAAGTTCTCACTCGCTACGGAGCTTGCGCACGCGCGACGCATTCGCCGCATGTGCGCACTGGGCCACCATTGACCCGCTTACGAGCGCTATGCGCTCGCGAGCGGGTCTGAATCAGGCCCTCAGTACCTTCATCTAGTATCACTGCATGATACCATCTGCCTGTGACAGTGCTGCGTCTAAGACCACAGCGTGTGTACTCAGGGCCTGATTCAGATCCGTTCGCTAGACTGCATTCGCACGTAGCCTGCCGATATTTGCAGTGTGCGCATGCGGCAGTGCGCGTGTGCTAACTAGTCAATGCGACCGGGAAGCGTTGCACCCTGTACATAGTCGCCTCACTAGAATGAGTGACAGGACAAGCCATTTGTGGGTGGCGACAAGGGTTGGTCGATGGAAACGGGGGTGTGGTCATACGAACACAGGCGTGTCTGTGCAGCTTAACGCCATTACAGAGACGTGCATAATTATGCAGCATCATAATACACGTCGCATGGCTGAATTACACGCTGAAACACTCACATTGCTTGCCGTAGAGTGGTCAGTCAAAAGTGCTACGTATGGGTCTGATGTTACCGATTGTTGAATACACTTCCTGGAGATGATGTGTATTACCAAGGGAAAGTGGGCATCTTAAGACAGGCCGGTGGAATCTAAATACACACCGCGATCGCACACCAAGACATAGTGGGTGTGCTAATGTCTTGTCGAGCGATCGCGGGATTTGCATACTTTGGCAGCTGACGGCTGTGTGCGAACGCATCTAGCAACATGGTCTGTATCAGGCCCTCAGTACCATCTTCCAGTGACAATGCCACATCTAAGCCACAACTAGTGTACTCAGTACCCCCATCAAATACTTCCTCGTGTTACTAATTCTCTGTGCCAGCGTTACCTTAGGATCTGCTTTTAGCGCACTCTTCCTGCAGCTTAGTTCTATCAGTGCTATTCCTCTGTGTCACCTCTGTGATTGTGTTCCTCTATTCCCATTTGTGCCAGATACCTGACCTGCCTGTTGGGTGCAGCATAAACTCAAATCCCAATTGGAGGGGTCACTGGTGAACACCTCCCAGCAGGTTAGACTCCTTTGATCAGGTCTCGTCAATATCCGGTAATATATATATATATATATATATATATATATATATATATATATATATATTAGTGTAACAGAGTCAGCATAATTCTACATGAGGTAAATGTGGAATATCCAGATCTCCCAGGTTTGGCAGAGCAAAGGCATTAGGAATGTGTGAAGTCCAGTTCAGGTGTTGTCTCAGTCAGAATCTGGAAAGTCAGCTGATTACAGACACCTGTGTGAGGCTGGTTTAAGAACTGCAGAGACACTGGGGAAACTGAGCCTGATGGTGACATAGTTGCCCAGCTTATAGGCCCGGTGGTGATTAGTGTTAGGGATCCTGGACCTGCGAGTCCACTGAAGAAAATATTGCTGTTTGGAAGACTATGTAATATCTTTCCAGTGAAACTGCCATATCCTGTGTACCTGCCTGTGGTGAGCAATAAAGCTACTGATGGATTTTACCAGGTCTATGTGATTCTTGTCACATTTGGCACCCAAACATTGACCTGGTGGAAACAACTACACAAAAGCCCGGATACAGTGACCGGATCCACTCACAGCACTGTGAGATGCTTTGCAGTACACTACCCATTGCGCAGCGGCTTGGTGAGTGAGTCGCTTTACTAGCAGCTGGGTGGGTGAGTGTGGCAGGCCAGCCATAAAACGGCAGTTGTTCACAGTGATAATTTGTCTGTGTATATGCAAATTGTGCACAATATAAAAACTGCTTACAATAATTCCTATGTATGTGGTTGAGTACCCAGGGAATGTAGTGCAGTTTTAAAGCCAGTTGTTATAGATTGCTGAATCTGGCTTGCAAAAGAGAACTTCTAAAGCCTGCTAAATGTATCCATATAGGGAAAATGCTGTGTAATATGGAGGAATTGATGAAACTGCTTGCTGAACTGGCTGTAGGGCAGCAAGCTTTGGCTGCTGGGCAACAAACTGAAACTCAGCTATTACATGCAGAGTTAACTGAAGTGAGGAAAGTTGGGCAGGAGCGAGAGGTGTTACAGAAGCTTACTCCGTTTGATGACATTGAAGCTTTTCTGTGCACCTTTGAGCATCCGGCCTGACGTTTAAAATGGTCTGAGGAGGAGTGGGCTGCCAGACTTGCTCCCTGTCTCACAGTGGAACCTCAGAGAGCATATGTTGATCTAAATGTGACTGAGGCAAACTCCTATCCGCACTTGAAAAATGCCATATTAAGTAGAGTTGGAGTGACTGGACCTAGCAAAGCTCAGGAGTTTCAGGAATGGCGGCTAAACCCATCTGAAGCTCCAAGGGTCCAGCTGGCGAAATTAGTAAGGCGTGATTGCAGCCGGATAAGAACTCTGCTCAGTGTATAGTAGAAATGGTGGCTTTGGACCATGCTGTGCGGGTACTAGATCGTGTAGTGCTACAGTGTGCTCTACAGGCTGATCCTCAAACGTTTGAGGAGTTAGCGGTGGTGATTGATCGGTACCTGACTCTTTGGAAGTTAAACACTTAACTGACAAATTCTTTTTCCAAAAACCGCTCCAAAATTGTCGGGTTTTTTTATGATTGAATTAGGTCAGGAACAGCTTTTAAAACATATCCAACACTATTTTGTAAAAAAAAAATATATATATTTGTTTAAACGCTGTATACCACAAAAATGGCAATTCTTATGGTATATAGTAGTGATGGCCATTGATAGAAAAATCGATTGTGACCACAGCTGCAGTGGTTTTGGGCTGATATGTATGTATGTGTGTGTGTGTGTATATATATATATATATATAGCCAGGGCTCTGCTGTTTATTCATGGGGGTGGGGCTTGCATAAATTGGGGAGAAGCTGCTGATAGCGGGGGTGGAGAGAGGGAAGGACAGCGCTGATAGCGCTACCTTCTCTGCCCAGCGGCTGCTGCTTGCCGGAGGAGGAGGGAGAGAAGGACAGCGCTGCCTTCTCTGCCCTGTCCTCTTGACAGCCGCTGGGGGGGTGGGTGTGCCAGCGCTGGGCTGGCCGATCACTGCTCGGCCCACGGGGAGGGACAGTGGGCCTGATTCAGACCCGGTTGCAAGCGCTGAGTGCTCGCAACCGGGTCGGTGTTTGCCCACTGGGCATGCACATGACGGAGCCGGCTCCATCGTGCACATGCGCGAGACCCGGCTAGCGACGGGTGCTCCGTCGCTCCGGGTCCCGCATCAAAGGGGGCGAGCTATCCATGGTGATTGACAGCTCGCCCCGTTTGGTAGGCGTGGCCGGGTGGTGGCTTCACAAACGGAGGCGTTCCCAAGTGAACGCCTGCCGTTTGTGGGTGGCCCCACTGACATCACAAGTGAAGTCAGTGGGAGAGCTTCTGGCTCTATTAGAGCCAGAAGCTTTCTGGGGCTTGCGACCACGAGACCCTACCACAAGGGTCTTGTCACAAGCCCGATGGTCTTGACCATCGTGACCATCATCCTGGCCACTCGCAATAGCTGTGGATGGTCACCCACAGCTATGTGAGCGGCCAGGAGGCAGAAAAAAAAATGCCCAGATTCAGTCCGGCTCTGAATCAGGGCCTGTGAGCAAAGGGACCAGGAGGTCCCTCTGTGATTGGCGGCTGCAAGAAAATGATTTTCCAGCAACCACCCACAGAGCTTTTCTGACTGGTCGTATCAGATACAACCATGTCAGGGAAAGCCCAGTCTGGTATGGTCGTATCTGATACAACCATGCCAGGCAAGTGGTTAAGCAAAGCCAAACCGGGATTCCAGCCAGTTCCCAAGCCTAGAATCCAGGACCCAGTTGTTAAAGCCAACAACCCACCTCCAGCTGTGTGTTTTGACTGCGGCAAGCCCAGTCATTTGCGTCTGCACTGCCCAATGCAGGGCGAGCTGATGGACTGTAGTGCTGGAAAAACAACTCGACCAGTGGTCAGCATGGCTGCTGGAAGCACTTTCCCGGTGCAAACCACCATGTTTCGTTTGATGGTGCGAGTGGAAGGCTGGGAGGTCAGAGCCTTAGTGGATGCTGGCAGTGAATTAACCATCATCTCTGCCAACCTGGTTCCACCTGGGGCTGATCAGGTGCTACCCCTTTTAAAGATTATATGTGCACATGGGGATGTAGAAGAATGCCCCTGAGTGCACTTCCCAATAATGATCAAAGGGCAATTCCTGAAAGTGACAGCCACAGTAGCCGCCAGGCCACCCTACCCATTGATCCTAGGTCGGGACTTTCTGTTACGTGGCATGATGACAGCAGAAGGTCCACATCAGAGGTGTCCCAGGAGCCAAGCTCTGCTGTTTCCCAAAGTTTGGTGGTTGTAACACCCTCCTTAGCCAGTGAGCAACCTGGAGGGGAGTGAGACCGAGACACAGTGGGTTCCCATTGGCAAGGAAGTGTCCTTGCAGGACTTTGGCAGGATCAACAGAATGATGGGAACTTGATAAATGCATTTGAAAATGTTGTAGAGATAAATGGTAGAGTAATCACAGCTTTACCAGCAGGTGTACCATACTTTGCATTGAAAAATGATTTGTTATATCGTGTAACCTATTTGCAGGGTGAGAGCATAGACCAATTGTTGGTTCACCGGAAACACGAGCAGTTGGTGTTAAGGGCGGCTCATACACACCTGTGAGGTGGCCATATGGGGGAGGAGAAAACTCTCCAGCATATTCAGTTAAGATGCTTCTGGCCCGGCATTCATGCAGCAGTAAAAATGTATTGTCAACAATGTCCAGTCTGTCAGAAGACAGCACCCTGGCCAAGGTTTCGGGCACCCTTGGTTCCCCTCCCTGTCATTTCCGTACCTTTTGAGAGAATTGGCATTGATCTGATAGGGCTGGTGGAAAAATCTGCTCTTGGGCATCAATAAATATTTGTGGTGGTAGAATATCCGACAATGTACCCGGAGGCCATCCCACTACATTACATGAAATCTAGCACTATGTGAGGTTCTGAATTTGTTGTGGACCCGGGGTGGTGATGGGAGAAGACACAGAAGCAGAGTTAAATGAAAAAGTGGAGTTTTTAATAAGTGACTTAGAAGACATGGGAATGGCAAATGAAAAAGTCCAGGTATAGCACTAAAGTGCACTTGATAACTGTAGTGGGGGTTAATGGGGAAATGTCCAGATAGTGACAGGCAGGAACAGTCCAGTATACAAGTATGGTGAGCTGAAAACAGAATGCAGGTTTGATGAGCTGTAACTGAATGCAGGTTTGGTGAGCTGTAACTGATGCAGGCAGAGGTAGTGAAGTCCAGCTGGGAGTGAAATAAAGCAAGGTGCAGGGAAACAGCAGGTTCAGGGACTCAGGCAGGTAAGAAGGTATATGGAGGGTGCAGGGTAAGTCCAGCAGGTTGGAGCAGGCAAGGTTCAGGCTAGGAGCATATTACAAGGAGGTAGGTAAGGCACAGGTACTCTCTCTCAGCCGCAGCTGAGAAACACGTTGCAAAGGAAGGAAGGCTCTGGACCTTCCTAAATACTCAGTACCATGCTGTGACTGGCTGGAATGAGCACATGACCCACCAGGATTGGACAGCTGGGTTCACATGGCTGCAGGCAAGATGTCGGCACCCATGCCAACAGAACGGAAACACCACCA
Source organism: Taudactylus pleione (assembly GCA_031769625.1). NCBI lineage: Eukaryota > Metazoa > Chordata > Amphibia > Anura > Myobatrachidae > Taudactylus > Taudactylus pleione. The sequence continues at coordinate 284,165 of JAUIMM010000581.1, read as the reverse complement.
GGCCTAGTGACAATGTGCCCGCACAGAACCATGCGCAGCCAATGTCCCTCACCAAACACCAGCACCGCTTCCAGAGACCCCTCACCATAATGACCTCACAGGTAATACCCGGTGACTACCATGCCGAGAAACCCTGGCCGTGACACACTATTACCCGGGAATTGTTGATGCTATATACCCACTTGGGAATACCAAAGGAGTTCTTTACGGACCAAGGTACCCCTTTTGTCTCTAAACTAATTAAAGATATGTACTGACTGTTAAAGGTGGATAGGATTACTACCTCAGTTACTACACCCGCAAACAGATGGGCTTGTTGAACGCTTTAACCACACCCTGAAACAAATTATAAAAAGGGCGGTGTCTGAGGAAAAGCGAGATTGGGACTTACTCCCTCCTACCTTACTTAATGTTTGCAATGTGAGAGAGGTACCCCAATCCTCTATGGGATTTAGGACCTCATTCAGACCCGGTCGCAAGCACTGAGCACTCACAACCGGGTCGATGTTAAGGCCCTGCGCACGTGCAGCGGCCACACTGTGCGTGCGCAAGCCCCAGAGCGAGAGAGAAACTCTCTCACTCCGGAGCTTACTACACAATGCCTGGCTGTCGATGTTGATCGACAACTCGGCCCGTTTTGTAGGCGGGGCGGGGGGTGGCTACACAAACGGAGGCATTCCCAAGTGAGCGTCTGCCGTTTTGTGGGCGGCCGCACTGACAACAGCAGTGATGTCAGTGGGGAGCTTCCTGCTCGATCAGAGCAGGAAGCTCCCTGGGGCTTGTGGTTGCCAAGACCCAACCTTAGGGTCTCGTCGCAAGCTCCGATGGTCGCGATGGTCTTGACCATTGTGACCATCAACCTGGTCGGTCGCTAAGCTGTGGGTGGTAACCCACAGCTTAGCTAGCAACCAGGAGGCTGCACTAAAAAAAAGAAGTGGCCGCCCTCATTCAGAGAGAGGAGGCAACCTAGAGAGATTTTAGATCTGTTGAAAGAAGGGTGGGAACAACAGTCATGCCATGAGCCTAACATCGTTCAGTTAGTGACCTAATTGTATGGCCATTTAAGGCAAATTGCGCCACTCGTGAATGAGCACATGGATAGGGCACAACAGCGGCAAAAAACGTCGAGATGACGTGACCGTGGTTAATCGGTCTTATAAACCGGGTGGCAAGGTACTGGTTCTGGTACCCACCACTGAAAGCAAAATGTATGCTCAGTGGAAAGGCCCTTATGAAGTTATACAGGCAGTGGAACCTGTTAATTATATGGTTCGACAGGAGGGTAGAAGGAAAGAAGTGCAAATCTACCATGTAAACCTGTTAAAACCCTGGAAAGAGAGCGTTGGTCAGCCCACATTGGTTGCCAATAAAACCCCGGAATGTCAGGTACCCATTAAAGTTACCCTTTTCCCTGCCAGAAACAGAAGGCCGTGAGTTTAGTAGCACGGCACCAACATGTGTTCTCTGCCATTCCGGAAAAAAACTAATTATCCAGCAGGATATAGTTACTCCTCCTGGGGTGGTAATAAAACAGAGGCAATACTGTATACCCGAGGCAAAGCAGGCAGCAGTTAAACAGGAAGTAGAGGAAATGCTGCGCCTAGGGGTCATAGAGGAATTAAATAGCGAATGGAATAATTCCATAGTTTTAGTGCCTAAGCCTTCAGGTGCTTTAAGATTCTGCAATGATTTTTGCAAATTAAATAGTGTTGCAGTTTGATTCCTATCCGATGCCCCAGGTGGACGAGCTGGTGGAGAATTTAGCAAACAGCCAGTATCTCACCACCCTAGATTTAATAAAAGGGTATCGGCAGATTCCTTTAACTGAGACTGCTGAGGCCAAAAGAGCCTTCTCTACCCCAGAAGGTTTGTTTCAGTATAAAATGCTGCCGTTTGGTTTGCATGGGGCTCCTGCAACCTTCCAGAGGTCTATGAACAGATTGCTGCAGCCTCACAAGGAATATGCAGCTGCATATCTAGATGACATAGTTATCTTTAGCCCCGACTGGGAGTCACACCTACCCAGAGTAGAAGCAGTGTTGCAGTCTTTACGGGCACATGGATTTACTGGTAATCCTAACAAGTGTGCCATTGGAATGGTGGAGGCAAAATATTTGGGATATATTGTAGGCAGAGGGCAGGTAAAACCTCAGCCCACTAAGGTGGAGGCAGTTCTCACATGGCCTAAACCCAAATGTAAAACCCAGCTCAGAACATTCCTTGGCCTAGTGGGTTACTACCGTAGATTCATTCGTGATTTTGCCACTAGGGCAGCACCATTAACAGAGTGTCTAAAAAAAACAGTCCCCAGATAAGATAGTCTGGTCTGGAGCAGCAGAAGCTGCATGGCAGGATTTAAGGCGCGCCTTGTGTGCAGAACATGTTCTGCAGGCTCCTAACCTTAAAAAGCAGTTTATATTGCAGACAGATGCCTCAGGTATGGGATTGGGGTCAGTCCTTTCCCAAGTGGTAGAAGAAACCCATCCTCTACCTTAGCCGGAAATTGCTGCCCAGGGAGTGCAAGCACTCAACTGTGGAGCAAGAGTGCTTGGCAATTAAGTGGGCAGTAGACTCGTTAAAATATTATTTGTTGGGGCAGGAGTTTTTGTTGGTTACAGATCATGTCCCTTTACAGTGGATGCACATGAACAAAGTGAATGCTCGTGTAACCCGCTGGTTTTGGTCTTTGCAGCCATTTTAGTTTGAGGTGCAGCATCATTCGGGGAAACAGCACCTCAATGCTGATGCCCTTTTCAGAAGGTTTGTTGGGCACGATCCTCCAAGCAACCCTATGGTGAAGCTAGACGAGAAGGAGGAAGAGTGTGAGGATGGCAAATGGTGGAAAATGCAGATAGCTCGCTTGAAAGTGTTTTAGCTTCACCAGGGTGGTTGAAGCTAAGGGGGGAGGAGTGTGACAGGGTCAGCATAATTCTCCCAGGTTTGACAGAGCAAAGGCATTAGGAATGTGTAATGTCCAGTTGAGGTGTTGTCTCAATCAAAATCTGGAAAGCAGCTGATTATAGACACCTGTGTGAGGCTGGTTTAAGAACTGCAGAGACACTGGGGAAACTGAGCCTGATGGTGAGGTAGTCGCCCAGTTTATACGCCTGGGGTTGACTAGTGGAATCCTGGACCTGCGAGTCCACTGAAGAAAATATTGCTGTATGGAAGACTTCGTTACATCTTGCCTGTGAAGCTGCCATAACCGGTGTACCTGCCTGTGGTGAGCAATAAAGCTACTGATGGATTTTACCCTGTCTATGTGATCTTGTCAAAATATATATATATATAGATATAGATATAGATATATATATATATATATATATATATATATATATATATATATATAGAGACTGGCCAGACTAAGCAGTAACTCAGTGGGTCAGTATGCCTGAGGAAGCTGAGTAATGCTCAGATGCATCACCAGTGTATTTCTTTATATACGTGCGGGTGATGAAATTGTTTAGTCTTCATACACTCTGCAGTTACTGTCATAGACATGCATGCACACCTCATGTATAGCATGTGACTTACTAGATAGGATCCCATATGTCTGATAAGTGGAGTTGCACTATCAGCAACTGCTATATATATTCTCCCAGGCTGGCTTCCTCTCCACCAAATATCCACATTGTTCCTAATTATTTTAAACCTTTCACTACATTGTGTTCATGTCAACTTTGTACCTCAGTTGACTACACGGTTTATGGAGTTTTGTGCTCTGCCAGTTTTATAGCCTCTTTATTTCTGTTCATGATATGAACTTGTACACAATGATGTCACAGAATATCCTGTATCATGCTCTTCCTTCTTTACATCATTTTCTAGTCTTCCTAATACATACATACATACATACATACATACATACATACATACATGCTGTATATGCAGAACATAGAGCCATGGCAGCACCCGTGCAGAAATGGACACCAGTTCTAGGCAGGGTCACCCCAACTTTGTGTGGGGGCTCCTCTGTGACTGTGGGCCCCTGTTGCCCCACTCCTAATCAAACCCTCAATAGCACAAAGGAGGGACAGTGTGTGACTACGTAGACACATGAGGTTCAGAGGCCCCTGCACATGGAACCTTACAATCTAGAGGGAGGGGGAGAAGAAGAAAGGAGAAGTTGTTCTGACTGTGGCAGATGGGAAGAGTGGTAATAGATGAATCAGGAGGACAAGAGGTAGGCACTGGAAAAGAAGTAGGTTTTCAGTGACCGCTTGAAGCATTGAAGAGAATCCTGGTTACGTGGATAAGATAATCACACAAGTGGCCAGCAACATGGAAGATGTATTAGATGCGGGAGCGTAAGGTGGTTACCTGGCTGGAGGAGAGGCGTAGGTCAGGGGAAGATCAGAGAGAGTGATGAGGGGGATAAATCTCAAAACAAGGTCAGATATGTATCAAGAGAAGAAGCTGGTTAGGCCTTTAAAAGTGAGGGTGAAGAGTTAGAATTTAATACTGACAGGTGAGCCATTGGAGAGAGTTACTGGAAGGTGAGATGAAGTGACACAAGAGGAAGATCAATCTTACTGTAGTATTTAGGATGATTTCTCAGAGGGTAAGAACCAGTAGTGGGAAAGATCATATTACAGGATGTTGCAGGAGGTGATGGAAGAGTGGATCTGGGATTTGGTAATATTCTGTGTCAGGAAAGGGCATATTTTTGCAATGTTACAAAAATGGAAGAGGCAGGATAGGGTGATGGATTGTATATTATGTTACAAGAGGAGTACTGTGATGCCAAGGTAGCAAATTTGGGTAAAAGTTCAGAGTAGGATGTTTTCAACTGTGAGGGAGCCTACGGAAGATGCAGTGACTCCCAAGTTGAGGAAGATGATGAGCTCTGTTTTGTCCATGTCCAGTATTACAGTAGGTAGTGTTTGCATATTTAGGTGAATATAGCAGAGTGGCAGTCGGAAATGCAGGATAGAAAGGAGGAGAGAGGTCAGGAGAGGATAGATTTGTGTGTCTTCAAAATATAGTGTGTGTGGAGGCCAAAGAAATGTATAAGTTCACCAAGATAATAAGTAGGAGGAGAACCAGGATAGTACAGTGTCAGAAAGGTCTTAGGAGTGATGGATTGGGAGTAGAATAGGTGGGTCAGTTGTGTCAAAAAACAGCAAAGAGGTGAAGCAGAGAGTAAGTAGAGAGAAAGTTTAAACCATTGTACAGAAGCTGCTGAAGTAAATTAGAGACAGAAGGGAGGAGAAAGGGCAGTAGCTGAAAATATACTGTAGGTAGGGTCAATAGAGGGTTTCTTAAAGAGTGGGGTGATGACGGCACATTTGAATTGGAAGGGATAGGTGCTAGAAGAGAACGATAGCTATAAAAGGCAAATGAAATGCAAGCTGGCATTAGAGGGGGAAAAGGATAGGAGAAGATGACCAGATCAAGGAGACGGGGAGGGTGGATGAGAAGGAGTATGACAACCTCATCTCCAGTGACAGGAGAGATGGAACAGAGGGTGGGGTGATTGGTAAATGAGGAGATAGTGTGGGAAGGGGGTGTAATGAGAGGAGATCTCTTGAGGGATGTTACTGTATATCTAAAGAAGGTGGCAGTCATGCTATAAGAAGAAAAACAGAAAGGTGGGTGTCTCCCAGCACACTAAATTGTACCTGCAACAATACTTGAAAATGATATGGTACTAGAAATTCTGAGATATTTATTGCATGCATTTGCAAATACATGTCAATTCACCAGGCCAACCTCATGGCTTCTCTGGTGGTCCCTACACTGCATGATAACAATACCCTCTCTGCGCCATGAAATTGTCTTTTGCAAGGCCTCATGGTAAAGGCACATGCAGAAATATATCCACATTGAGAGCAATGTGGATGTGTTTCTGTATGTGCCTTTACCATGAGGCCTCTTTCTGTTGGGGTACCACCAGTATCAGAGAAGCTGTGAAGTTGGCCTGGTGGCTTACCATATATTTGCAAATGCATGTAACAAATATCTCTGAATCTATTACGATATAGTTTTCAAGTATTGTTGCAGGTGCAATTTAGTGTGCTGGGCGACATCTGGGACATCACACCCTTTTCTGTTTTTTTTGTTTAGTATGACCCTTCCCTTTCATGCACCTGAAGAGTATAGCTGGATTGATTTGAGCAGCTTGCACTTTGTTATGTTTGTTGTTTTGAGAGGCATAGATGGAATCAGTAGTTGGAGGGCATGTTGATTCCTATAGTGCTAATTGGAGGTCCCAGTGGTGACTCCCAGGTAATCTGGCTCTCAATATCAATGTATTTCTCTATGTGCCTTTACCATGAGGCCTTACAACAGACAATTACATGGCGCAGAGTGGGTACTGTTATCATGCAGTGTAGGGACCACCAGTATCAGAGAAGCCGTGAAATTGGGCTGGTGGCTTACCTTGTGGCTTACCATGTATTTGCAAATGCATGCAACAAATATCTCAAAATTTCTATTACCATATCATTTTCAAGTATTGCTGCAGGTACAATTTAGTGTGCTGGGGGACATCCCCTTTCTGGTTTTTTGTTTAGCATGACCCATACTTGCCTAACCTCCCGAGAATGTCATGGGAGGCTCCAGATTTTTGGGTAACCTCCGCACCCCCGAAAGAGTAGGCAATTCTCCCACATCCTGCCCACTTCCTGGAGAAGTGGGCAGACTGGGGAGATTTTCTGAGAAATTTGCGGGACCGTAGGGAGGGGACAGGGCTAAATACCACGAATCACAGGGTTTTCCTGTAAAGGGACGGGGCCTAATGATGGCTATAGTCTGGGTTCGCCCCCCGAAGATGAGCTGCAGGTCCTCTCCGGTGGCTTCCAGAAAGGTGCCAAGCAAAGTAGGTAAGTATGGTATGACCTCTCCCTTTCATGCACCTGAAGAGTATTGTCAGATTGATTTGAGCAGCTTCTACTTTGTTAGAACAAAATTTCTCCCTTTGGCATTTAGCTGTACAGGAGAATTTTGCATATGGCGTGCTTCTTCTGCATGTCAGGGATGGGGATTGGGTGATCAGAGGTGGAATGTGGTAATAGGATCTGCCATATCTAGGGCTGCAGCAAAATGGAGTTGTAGAATGAGACAGACACTTCTCTTTATATAAGAGAGGAGATGGAGGAAAGAGGAAGTTAAACTGAGGCACAGAATAGATTACAGTCAATGCATTTAGGAGAGAAGAATAGAAGGTTGCGATCAGAGGAGGAAGACCGAGCTAGACAAGGTGGAGACATCACCGAGAAGAAAGAAAACATGATTGATGGAGTGTCTAATTGTGATGGGTGGGAAAATATTCCACTGTGGTCAGTGCCGGTAGCGTAGTTAATGGTCATGTTGAAGTTACCAACACTGACAGAAGGTCGATGAGAGGTAAGACAGCCAAGTCGAGAAGTTATAAAAGAATTATGAGTCAGAGCCAGGGGGCAGATAGATGACAACAGCATGGACGAGAGAAAATTAAAATGGCCTAGACTTCAAAGGAGGAGTATTCACACCTCACTAAACACAGTATTAAGACTTTGAGGAAATTATACAGAAACCATTCATAAAAGGAATAACACCTTAAATACTTTTGGCAGGCTTTGGCAACAAAAATGTAAAAAGTTGAATGCAGGAATTTTGTTTCATAAAGAGGTGCAGTTCATAGAAACAACTGCTTCTTCCACTATGTAATTGTGTCACAAACAGTCAGTACTTAAAATGGTCTTAGAGACACGGTGGAACCCCCCCTCTGCGCTTTTTCAATAAAGGGACAGAGTGCGCTGCAAAATAGGGGTGTGGTCACAAAATAAAGGGGCGTGGTTGCACAATAGTATCCACAATTCAAATTATGCCACACAGTAGCACAATCTTATTCACATTACAACACACATGGGACCTGATTTAGTAAGGACCGCAACTGTGATTGCAATAGCTATTACGCATGCAGTCTCACTATGATAGTATGCTATTCCATTGAGATCGCTATGCCGTCGCAGCACAACATAAGGATGCCCACTTTACCTTACACACATCCGTAATGTTTAGCGAGACTGCAAAACCATCGGTACCATCACAGCCTCACAGACACTTGCACAAGCTCTGACCTTACTCAGGAATTGCTAACTTCATCACACGCTATGAGACCTCAGTGTCACGACCATGTCTAGTTTTCACCCATTTGCCTGTAGACTTATCCCTGCCAGCTGTCTCATGGATCTGTTTGTAATTTGCCTGGGAGATCATGCTGGGAATGCATTCAATTCCACAGTGATTATTCACCTGGGCCTCCTCTGTCTGTGAGTACTGCTGGTCTTGATTGGAGTCGCAGATGTGGTTCTGACTCTCAGTACTGCAGAGAAGATCTCTCCCTCTGCATGTTGTGCTCTCCACCACTCAGAGTGCTACTACCAGACGACCTGTCCGTATCCACCAATTGCTGCCAGACCCAGGGTATAAACATCCTCGTCTGATAGCATTCTGGGCCTGAACATCTCATTACTTCCCATGGTGTACAGTGTGTGCTATTTCTGTCTCTCCGTGTGCAAGTGTATCCCAGGCTCCTGCTGGCAGTAACCCCTGCTGCATTTGGAAAACTTGCTGGTTCCTAGACCAGTTCAATCTGAAATCCTGCTAACAGCAATACCTGGCAATCCAGAAATCCTGCTAACAGCAATACCTGGTGTCGAAGCTGAATAATTGGCTGAGACAGAATCTGTTTAAAATTAAATCTGCACAATGCCATTTTCCGAATGGCAACAAGATACCATTTTGCGACTGACCGCCCAGCGCCATTTTAGTGAACCTCACACAAGTACATACGGCGATGCTATTATTTAGCATCGTGCGATTCCCACGCAATAGAAAGATGTTAAAAGTCCTCATTATATAAATACCAACAGTTACTAAAACATATAATATGATCAACCCTGCAAAACACGTACCACAGTGTACTCCACAAAACATGTAGCCACACAACGCTAACTAGCGTCTTTTCTTCAAACCCCAATACTTACACTCTACACACTTACGTAAAAAGGTTCCCTAGCATTAAGGTTAATATTTAAGGTTTAATTCATTATCAGTAATGTTGTGAAATACATGTTATTTGATATCTAAGGTTTAGTGCATGATAAGCAGACCGTGTTTGGTGTCATTCTAAACCACTATGTTTTTGCAGATTTCTGGTTCCATCGGAGAAGAAATTGCAACGTGTGTCCGCAAGTTATGGATCATAGAGAGTCAGGGATTGAAATGTTTCCTGTAATGCAGCCAGTCTAATTTGTTATGCAGCGGGAAAATGGACACTAAGAGCTGTTGGAGGCTGGAATGTGACCATACGAATTGACCTATGAACTGTACTGTAACAGAAGAACCAATGGAATCATGCCAACCTGTTTTATAGTATTGCCTATCTCTGCTAGAGTATACTGTATATGTGGGCTCTCTGAAACTAGATGCCAGTCTTCTTGCTTTGCTGTTGATGGAGGTTTCATCTTTGATGCTGGGATATGGATCCAGAGCGCATGCATATGTAACGACTGTACCTTGTGACTGTATGATTTATTTGCGCTAATTGTATTTAGATCACAGCGTGTAACCATCTGTTTTTATATTGAATAATAACTTTTGTGCTTTGGAACCACAATCAAAGTCTGAAAACAATTATTTCTATTGTGTGACTCATAACACTAAATAGCGACAATTTTAGAGTGTATAGTTAGATAGGAATCAATAGTTGGGGGCTCGCAGTGTGAAATCACGCTACCGGTCACTCGGTCAGCGATCTCTCAGCAAAAGGGTGGAGGCGCCATAGCAGGAAAGAATGCATTGTGCCTTCGAAAATCTGCTACCATTTTGTTGCTGAGAGTCCGCTACCCATTATTGTGTGAGTTCAAGGAGTGCTGATTAGAATCCAGGGTCAAGAGAGGAAGAAGTTTGTTTTCCTTTGTTGATAGAATTTTCATGTTAAAAGGGGAAGTCGCACAATAGCGTAAGGGTAATAATACGTTTTGTGTAGTAGTCGCATTATTGTGTATGCGACTAGTCGCACAATAGTGTATATGTATTTCCTGTACTGCCGTCACGTGTTTTAAACAAAGCCGTTGAGATTGTATTGTGATATTGATAGATAACATTGTTGTAAATATCTTGATCAGTGTTGCCATAATCTGGGAAAACGTGTATTTTTCTGCTCAGGAAAAGGGTATGTAACAGTGAACATTTGTTGGTAGGGGTAACATGTTCCCTAGTTAACGGTATCGTAGGACCCTTAAGTGCTAGGCACCTGGTGTCGGCCTAGTGGCTCGGTAGTAGATACCGCAGTCTATACACATAAGCAGGTGTAGTTGTTGTCTTTGTTGTAGTTTTGGCCCTCAGTGTGATTACAGTACACAGTGATCAGTCAGGGTTATTTGAGCATTGTAATTAAACCGCACAGTTGTGGAAAATTGTGATTGTGAACTGAGCAGAGGGTGGACGAAATCACTGAAAAGGGTAGGTGTTATTGGAATACCTACATGCTAGCAGTGAAAGGTAGTCAAAAAGGGATTAGGTGCGTGGAAGCAGCCTGGTTATTCTTCCATAGGTGTGTGGGCACATCCTGTTAATATCGTCCACAGGTAAGTGAAAGTAGCCTTGATGTTCTTTTACCAGTCTAAATCTCTATTGAATAGCTTAGAGTTATTTTCCCAGGATGGGAGCCAAGCAAACTGTAGAGATGTTAGATGATGTGCTGCTGTTGGAAGCGCCGCTTGGGTCGGCACGGCATATTATGCATACTAAGTACAGTGCTTATGCAATTAGGTACTGTGATGTATTGTTTAAAATGACGAGGAAATGTGTTAAACCGTTTCCCAGAATTGGCAGCTTTGATAAGGAGGTATTGAACAATATCCGAGATAGCATCTGTATGGTGCACTCTCGAATGAAAAAGATAAAATATAACGAGTGTTTAAAGTTGTGGCAGCATGAGGGGGATGCGTGGCTTAAAAGTGTGCACACGATGCAAACTAGCATCACGAGAATGATGCAGGAGAGTGCACACGTGGCGCTAAACTGCGGTGCGTGCGCGCCTGGAAATAGCATGCTCAGCAAGGTAGCGTTGCTGAAGGTATTGTCAGTGGATGGGGGTGGAGGTACAGTCTATGTAAAAACTCATAAAAATATAACAGGTAACTTGTACCCTCTCTTGAGTAATCACAAGGAAAATGTTTATGATGCAGATGATGACCCTGTTATGTCTGCCATTTCCCATGCTGTACACATGTTAGATGCTCCATCACAACAAGCACGAGTGGTGGCCCCATCTTCATCAGTGATAGTACAGGAAGTGTCAACATCCACTGCACCCGTAGAGTAATTTGTTAACCCTATATGTAGCAGTAACAGGCTAAATCTCCAGCCAGGTAACAAGGTCAAAGGTAGCAGTGCGGCCGGTCTGCATCCCATCCGGACAATAACTGTTCCAAATGGGAAAGCAGATGCGCATGGTGTAGTACCCACAAGGGAGGTAGCAATGCATTGTCCTTGGATGAGAGCTGAGCTAAATTCCATAATGAATGACTTCCCTGACCCTAAGAAGGAATTAGCAAAATGCCAAAGATTTTTGAAAAATTTGGGTAATGCTCACGAGCCAACCAATAAAGATTGGCGAGTGGTGTTAAGGGCGTGTCTTCCACACAATACCGACATGAAAAAGTTTATCACGGATTGCGTATTGGAGGGAGATAGTCCTTTAACAGACGAGGGTAACCAAGGTAACATTACCCGCATAATAACTCAATTGGGTGTATATTTTCCAGTAGGAGTTAACTGGAGCAAAATTTTCACCATAAAACAAAGAGTGAATCTGCAGAGGTGGAAAGTGGATGAACAGCGCTAGTAGTATGTGAACATAAATACGAAATCGTATTGATAATAATGCAATAACAGAATTGACTGAGCTAGCAAAATCAATATTCATAGAATAAATCTATATAGATAATAATGGATACTCTATATGGCTTGATTGAAAATGTAATAAAACTATTTATTCTTATAAATAAAAAATAAAATATACACATACATAACATGAAAACACATATAATGAATAAAATCCAATCATGGACGAAGAATGTATTGAAGGCTTTTGGGAGCAACAGTGAGCTCAATCCAAATGACAAAGTCAATGTATCACAACAGTCACTGGCCTGTGCGTATGTATGCGGAATAATGTCCAGCTATTGGTGTATTTACCAGACTCAGTAGAATGTCCACAGCCTGAGATGCGTCCAGAAATGAATGCACTGGTGTGCTGACGATGCAGAGTAGAGACTGGAAAGCAAATGCAGTGATGCCAGTCCGGAACGAATCTGCAGAGGATTATTGTACCCGAGCTCTGCAGGCTATCACCCAGTACACTGGGTTAGAGGATATTAAAGATAGCACTCATTACAGGGAAATGATCATCACGGGTACTTATGGATGGTCTTAAAGACAATCTAAAGACCAGAGTCCAGACCTCACTACCTGGCTGGAGGGGAGTTACTGTAGACACACTCAGGGAATCCGCTATTGAGCATGATAAAAACATCCTCAAGTAGAGAGAGACCCAGAGCGAGAAGCTAATGTTAACTGTTAGTATTCAAGCTCTAAGAGGAATGAATGTAACATCACAGCCACCAGACACACATGCACCTGCACTGCTACACGCCCTCACCAATCCTGCACCACCACAGCCCTACCCCACTTATCACACACAGCCACAAAACCCATACTATCCACAACTACCATGTTACCCTCAAAATCCTTATCTACACCCACAATCTTTCTCTACCACTCAACCCTTTCACCCACCCCACTCTTGAAGGTGCTTTAACTGCAACCAAGTGGGACATGTAAGTAGGAACTGTAAGGTGAAGAAGGTAGGACCCCCTAACCAGGGAGTACCTGGATATCCACATAAGGGATATACACAGAGTACAGGTAATTTCCAACAGTCACCAGCTCCAATTGTGTCCATAAATGCTGTATTGGAGAGTGAGAATCAACGCTAGACTTCAGGTCATACCTGTAGTCTACAGATAGTCAGGTTAACGGGAAGTACTAGGGAAGAACTGGTGATAATGGTTAATGTAGCTGGTACTAAACATCCTTTTCTTGTAGACACGGGGGCGACCAGATCAGTGATAAAATCTCCCACTAATTTCCAGGTGACCAACGAGACAGTACCAGCAACGGGTGTAACGGGTAAAGTGCAACATTATCCTGTAACTAAACTAACAGAGGTCACTATCGGGCCATTGCATACCAGGCATTCTTTTCCCCTGGCAGCAGCGGCTCCTACTAACCTACTGGGAAGGGATTTGTTATGTAAGATGGGATGTGTCATATATTGTACCCCTGATGGCATATTTCTAGATATCCCAGAGAGAGTTGCACACGAGGTGAGGGATATATTGGACACTCCCCAATTCGCTTTTACATACAGGGGTTACACATGGACACAATTGCCCCAGGGCTTCATAGACAGCCCCAGTATCTTCTCCCAGGCCTTACATGACTGTTTACAATCTTTTCAACCTGCCAACGGATCTGTTCTAATACAATATGTGGATGATTTATTGTTATGTTCTGATTCGTTTATGTCATGTTTAAATGATACTAAACTTTTATTGCTTCATCTCTCGCAAACAGGACACAAGGTTGCTAAGGACAAACTGCAGCTATGCCAGTCCAGGGTTAAATACTTGGGACATTGCCTAACCCAGGGGTTACAACATCTGACCACTGACAGAATCCAAGCCATACAGACCATGACACTGCCGCAGAACCAACAGCAAATTCGTAACTTCTTGGGAATGTGTGGATACTGCAGAATGTGGATCCCAGGTTTTTCTATTTTGGCCTTGCCATTACAGGACTTGGGGCCTGATTCAGACCCACTCGCGAGTGGCTGTCCGCTCGCAAGTGGGTCGATGTTCTGGACTGAGCATGCGCACGACAGAGGGAACTCCGTCGTGCGCATGCGCCAGACGCGACGAGCGAAGGAAAGTCCTTCGCTCGTTGTGTCTGATCAAAGGGGGCGTGCTGTCGATGTTGATTGACAGCACGCCCCCTTTGGTAGGTGTGCCGGGGGCGTGCCTCCCTGACGGGGGCGTTCCCACGGGAACGCCTCCCGTCAGAAGCCGGCCCACTGACATCACTAGTGATGTCAGTGGGAGTGATTTTGGCTGATAGAGCAGGCTCCGGGTCGCAGTTTCGATGGTCACGACCATCGCGGCCATCAAACTGCACGCTCGTATAGCCTGTGGGTGGTGACCCACAGCTATACGAGCGTCCAGGAGGACGCTCCATTTTCAGGGAGGCCGGCCCTCATTCAGAGCGTGCGCTCTGCTCAATCAACATCGACAGCACGCCCCCTTTGATCAGACACAATGAGCGAAGGACTTTCCTTCGCTCATCGCGTCTGGCGCATGCGCACGACGGAGCTCCCTCCGTCGTGCGCATGGTCAGTCCAGAACATCGACCCACTTGCGAGCGGACAGCCGCTCGCGAGGGGGTCTGAATCAGGCCCTTATTCTCTTCCTCAAAGCCCTATCGTGTCATACACAGAGGAATCAGGGCAGGCTTTCCTTAATCTTAAGGATAGTCTGACAAGAGCACCTGCATTGGGAATACCTGATTTTGAAAAACCTTTTGATTTGTATTGTACGGAAGCTAATGGTTGTGCAGCAGGTGTCCTCACACAAAAACATGCTGATGCCAGTAGGCCCGTAGCATACTACAGTGCACAATTGGACACTGTGGCAAGATCACTCCCGATGTGTTTAAGAAGTGTAGCAGCAACTGCTCTATTGGTCACTAAGAGTGAGGATGTGGTATTAGGCCATGATATGATTGTCTATACTCCCCATGCTGTATCTGCTTTGCTAAACTCTGCCCAAACCAGACATGTCTCCTCAGCTAGGTTCACAATATGGGAACTAGCCCTTATAGCACCTGCAAACATCACCATCAAACAGTGCAGTACGTTAAATCCAGTTATGTATTTACCATATGTGCAAAATGATGCACAAAGGGTGGAGAGAGGTGAGTCGCTGGCGGAAGGTGAGTTCTGCAGGTATATTGATGCACATGACTGTATGGAATGCAAATGAGAGGTGTACCGTTCCGATGCAGGGAGACCCTGTAACGAGGTGGCAAGTGGTACGGTGTACTGGCGGTGACGGTAAGCACTGCGGTGAAATGGATAAAATAACTTGCACACAGGCTGTGATGGTAAAGCACTGCAGTGAGGTGGATGGTATAACTTGCACACAGGCTGCGATGGTAAAGCATTGCGGTGAAATGGAGGATAACCTTGCAAACAGGCTGTGATGATAAAGCACTGCGGTGAGGTGGATGGTATAACTTGCACACAGGCTGCGATGGTAAAGCACTGCGGTGAAATGGAGGATAACCTTGCACACAGGCTGTGATGGTAAAAGCACTGTGGCGAGGTGGTTGGTATAACTTGCACACAGGCTGTGATGGTAAAGCACTGCGGTGAGAATGCTCTGTAGCTCTGGAAGAAACACACTGGAAGCATGGGAACCTGGAACGAGACTCCACTAGTTACAGTAGCAGTGACAATGGTTGTTCAGGCAACTACCTGGAGCACAGGAGCCAGATATATACCCCTGGAAGCCTGCTGATAGGTCCAAAGCATCAGCTGACCAGCCAGGCCACCCGGGGGAAGGAAGTACTGTCATAGGGAAAAGTGTCATGGTGGCGCCCATGATGGAAACTGCGATCCCCGCTCACCGGACAGCCCGACAACACAGCAACAGGGTGAATGCTCAGCTCCTCCCATGTCGCCGCGCCAGCCGCCTGACTGTCCTGGAGAATTTGTTATGATCAGAAATTTCTTGCATTCAGGTTGTTTGACTGATGGGTGGGAAGGTCCATTTCAGGTGTTGCTGATGAGTACAACTTCATCACCAGATATACCTGGGTTCATTCACTCACTGTAAGAAGGTCAACCAACCGGTTGAGAAACAAGGCGGAATCGAGGCAGATAACGTAGCCCTGTCAATTGTGAGTCTGTTCTGGGAAGGTTAAAGGTTACAGTGAGATACCTGAGCTAAAGAAATTTGTAGATCCTTGTTTTCAGCAATGGATTGGTCTGCTGTGGTTATCTTTGTGTTTTCTCCCAGAGTCCTCATTATCTTGGGTTATTTCGGGATCTCTGGTTTCTGTGATGAAGGACGGAGAGGGGAGCTGATGGTGATATCAATGAAATGGAGTCGGGAGATGGAGTGCTAAACCTACCGGGGGAGTATCTGACCAAACCCAGTACAGTAATTGTTGAGATCTGCTATTCTGGATATTCTGAGACAGTGTGAAGGTCTATCATCTGAGGATTATTGTATGTGTGAGTTCTGTGGGTCCGTAGTCAATGAGAGATGCATCCAACAGTGCAGCCTAAGTATAACCAGTATTGGGGTGGGTATCCTTTAGAGGATTAACATACCATGGTGGGCAAAGTTTTAAACCAAACCGACTGTTGGGTGTGCTCTCACGTGCCCCAAGGACAGCATAATGTAGGATTAGTGCCATTTCCATTAAATGTCTGAGATTTTAGAATTACAAAAAGGGAAGACACTGGAAAATTTCTTAACACCAAACCACCCCATTTTAAACTCCACCAGTACCAGGTAGATCAAACATTTTTATGTTTGAACATCACCAACTCCAATGAACCAGGAAGTTGGGAGGTGACTAGGAATAACCAGACTATGACCTACTCACTAAGAGCTGATCATGAGCCTATGAATTATGAACTGTTATGCACAATTAGGTAGGGTGGAAGACACTTCCGGTATGAATATACACTAAGTAAGACCAAAGAAATGGTTGGCAGAATACCAGAAGTGTACTGTGCTAGGGTTATACAACAAGAAATGTGTATTAGCCAGAAGGAAGAACCTGAGATAGTATCATTTGTTAGGGACATGTGCTGGATGATTATGATGCATTTTATTCCTTATGTTCTCCCCGATGATGTATATTTTATATGTGGAAGGAAAGCATATAAGTGGCTCTCTCCGAGTTCCAAAGGTTTGTGTTACCTGGGAAGAGTACTTCCAGAGGTTATGACCCTTACACATGGTGAAATGCTTGGTATTAATAAAAACACACTATCACCATATCTTCACACACAGTATGAACACAGAGACAAAAGAAATATGATACCTTGTGAAGTAAATAAAGCCACACAGTTAATTAGTGAGACAACTGGCTTTCAAGTTTTGGTAGCGTTGGACCCCACCAGGATCGCTTGGGGTACACTAAATTTTAGATATATCTAAGATCTTGCTAAATTAATAGATAATATCACTGAGATGTATGATGTCACATTTAGGTACACAGGTAAGGAGTTGCAGGCCTACAAGAAAGAACTGGTGCAACACAGATTAGTTTTAAATTATTTAACAGCTGTCACTGGAGGGTATTGCGTAACTTTGGCACCCAATTTGGTGTAAAGTGTTGCACATACATTACAAATAATACTAGTGACCAAGGAGGTGATAGACCGGAAGATGGATGAAATTCTGCAGCTGAAATGGGAATTCCAGAAGAACCATAATGCTTCAGTGGCTGAAGTAGAGGAGAAGGTAGAGGAATGGGTTTCATGGTTG
The DNA here is from genome assembly GCA_031769625.1 of Taudactylus pleione. Classification (NCBI taxonomy): domain Eukaryota; kingdom Metazoa; phylum Chordata; class Amphibia; order Anura; family Myobatrachidae; genus Taudactylus; species Taudactylus pleione. The sequence goes on along the minus strand of JAUIMM010000581.1, from coordinate 266,547 downwards.
AACCCAGTGAAATGGTTCTCAGGTCTAGGAGAGTGGGTCCAGGAAATGATTGCGAGTATAGGTAAACTACTGATCCTCCAACTGGTTGTCATCATAGTAATTGGCTTACGTGTCAGGTGTGTTCCTACTGTGTTGAAATGTGGAAAATGTAAAGATAAGGTAAACCGAAAGAATGAAATTATGATGGTGGTCAGTAGTAACAATATGAATACTGAGGTAAATGTAGGATTGCATTACAACCCTGAACTAGAAGGTACCATCATATTATGTATAAGATTTAGCCATGCATAAAATGTTATTAAAATGTTATTTTAAAACATCTTAAATAATGTAAGTCCCTATCCGCTTCAAGACTTACTTTATAGGATTGGTGCATCCCCACATCTTTCCCATGATCTCCCAAGATCAGTGGTGTGCGTATAAGGGTAGTTTTATGACCCCTCCTAGAGACACATTATTGATGGTTTAAGAACCACCTTGTGCCATCCCATAATATAACACTAAATAATATGTCATAATGTAAGCCTAAATTAAATTAATTGTAAAATCTGAGTGTGATAGCATATTGTTTGCTATCAAAGGGTGGACTGTCGAAGCTGGATAATTGGCTGAGACAGAATTAAAATTAAATCTGCATGACTCCATTTTGTGAATGGCAACAAGACGCCATTTTGAGACTGGCCACCCAGCGCCATTTTAGTGAACCTCACACATAAGTATATATGGTGATGCTATTATTTAGCGTTGTGCGATTCCCACACAATAGAAAGATGTTAAAAGTCCTCATTATATAAATATCGACAGTTACTAAATCATATAATATGATCAACCCTGCAAAACACGTACCACGGTGTATTCCACAAAACACGTAGCCGCACACCACTAACTAGCGTCTTTTCCCAATACCCTAATACTTACACTCTACACACTTACGTAAAAAGGTTCCCTAGCATTAAGGTTAATATTTAAGGTTTAATTCATTATCAGTAATGTTGTGAAATACATGTTATTTGATATCTAAGGTTTAGTGCATGATAAGCAGACCATGTTTGGTGTCATTCTAAACCACTGTATCTTTGCAGATTTCTGGTTCCAACGGGGAAGAAATCGCAACATGTGTCCGCAAGTTATGGATCATAGAGAGTCAGGGTTTGAAATGTTTCCTGTAATTTGTTATGCAGCGGGAAAATGGACACAAAGAGCTGTTGGAGGCTGAAATGTAACCATACGAATTGACCTACGAACTGTACTGTAACAGAAGAACTAGAAAGAAGAACCAATGGAATCATGCCAACCTGTTCTATTGTATTGCCTATCTCTGCTAAAGTATATATGTGGGTTCTCTGAAACTAGATGCCAGTCTTCTTGCTTTGCTGTTGATGGAGGTTTCATCTTTGATGCCGGGATCTGGATCAAGAGCATGTGTGTATGTAACGACTGTACCTTGTGACTGTATGATTTATTTGCGCTAATTGTATTTAGATCACAGCGTGTAATCATCTGTTTTTATAGTGAATAATAACTTTTGTGCTTTGAAATCACAATCAAAGTCTGAAAACAATTATTTCTATTATGTGACTCATAACACTAAATAGCAACAATTTTAGAGTGTATAGATAGGTAGGAATCGATACTGGCAATACAGAAATCCTGCTTACAGCTATACCTGGCAATCCAGAAATCCTGCTTACAGCTATACCTGGCAATCCAGAAATCCTGCTTACAACAATACCTGGCAATCTAGAAATCCTGCTTACAGCAATACCTCGCAATCCAGAAATCCTGCTTACAGCAATACCTGGCAAATCCAGAAGTCCTGCTTACAGCAATACCTGGAGCATCCAGAAATCCAGCTAGTTCCCAGGCCAGTGCAACTCGTGTGTTTCAGCATCAGCTATAAGTGAGTTCCTGCACTCCTGACCTTGTACTCTGCTGCTTTCCCTACTCCTGGTTGGTCCCTGGCTCCCTGCAAACCTGCACCATGTAACCCTGCCTTGCTTCCTGCTGTGGATCAACTCCTTCTCCTTCTACCTACCCACTCGCTCCCTGAACCTAAAATTCCCAAACCTACCCATTCCTTCCTGCACCTGTTATTCCCAAGTACCCAATCCAGCCTGCACCTGAGTTCCAGCCTTTGTCACAGCATTTCTGGATTACCCTGTTTAGCCCTCGTCTAAGCATTACCTGATTTCCCTTCAGCCATTGTCACATTATTCCAGTCCAGAGTCAAGTTCCAAGTTCACCAGTTCGACACAGGAAGTCTTCCTGCCGGTCCCAGTCCGGTTCCTCCAAGTTTTCCACTGGTTCCAAGTTTCTGTCATTTATCATCAAAGGCAGTTCTCGCTGCCGCATAAGTCTTGCAATAGAGCTATTTACGTCAACTATGGTTCCAGTCATGCCGGTCTCCATTGAATCCAGCTCATCACCTGAGACAGGTAACTCACAGACACCAATCGTGACACTCAGGCTGCGTATACCATCGCAGTGGCTAATTTATGCATACCCCTGCAACGGCGTTCAAATGCACTGGCATACCTGAATTTCACCACCCCCCCATCACCACCCACAAATGGCTCTTCCTGTCAATCACTCTGCGATGGGTATGTGTGGTCTCTGCGAATGCAGTCCCGATCAGTGGCTGGTTCGCACACGCGCACTACGATACATGCGCAAAACACAACAATCAGCCGACTCTGTGCTTAATCGCAGTTGCGATCAGTAATGAATTAGGCCCATAGTGCCCCTGATTCACATTACGCCACGTAGTAGTGTCCCTTATTGATGTTATGACATACAGTAGTGCCCCTTTTACACAATGCCCACATTAGTGCCCTTATACACAGTGCCCACAGTAATAGTGCCCCTAATACACATAATACCCACAGTAGTAGTGCCCCTTATAAAATGCCCACAGCAGTAGTACCCCTTATGCAATGCCCCCTGTACTGGTGCCCCTTATGCAGTGCCCCCACTAGTGGTGCCCCTTATGCAGTGCCCCCACTAGTGGTGCCCCTTATGCAGTGCCCCTTATGCTGTGTCCCCAGTGGTAGTGTCCCAAGTAATAGTGTCCCCATTAGTGCCCCCAGTGTTAATGCCCCCATTAGTAGTGCCCCCAGTGGTAGTACTACCAGTAATAGTGCCCCTTACACAAAAAAAACTTAAAATACAAACACAATACTTACTTAAGCCCTGCTCCTGTGTCTCTGCCATCTGGTCAGACCACTTCTTGGAACTATGGGAGAGACATCATGATGTCTCTCCCAACATGCCTGTGGGGATGCCGGAGCTGAGGAGTGAGCTCCAGCCTCCGGCTGCCACTGCAGGGAAGGAGCCAGACGCCCACTGGTACAAAAATCTCAGCAAGCGCCCAGAAAATGGAGCTAGTTGGAGTTCCCAGGGGTGACTCCAAGGTAAGCTGGCTCTCAATTCGGATGCATTTATGTATGTGCCTTTATCATGAGGCCTTACATCTGCCAAAATATACTGTACATGTGTCTTTATTATGAGGCTTTAATTGGCATACATTACATTTGGGGTGAGTGTTTGGGCGTAGGGCCCCCGAGGCTGTTCTGGCTGGGCCTCCTCAGGGCCACTTAATACACATAATACCACTTAATACACATAATTACTTTTCACATCACCTTTTATGTTTGTTTATTATTCATGTAATTTTTCACATATATTTTTAACTCTTTTTCAGAACTTAATAATTACTTGCACACGTCTATACTTTACACTACACTGTCACTCTTTTTCCATTTTTCGTGTGATGCCCTGGGGGGGGTCCTGGGCTGGACATTGTTTTGGGGTTTTCTGCATCCCAGACATGAACCTTTTAGTGTTAGGGACTGCTAGTGACAGAGAAGCCGTGGCGAGGCCTAGCAGCTTCCCATGTATTTGCAAATGCATGCAACCAATATCTCTGAAATTCTGTTACCATATAGTGTTCATATATTGTTGCTATTATAATTCAGTGTGCTGAGGAACAATAGGGGGTTAAACCCCCCTCCCTTTTCTACTTGGTATGACCCCTCCCTTTCATGCACCTGAAAAGAGTACTACCAGATTGATTGAGCAGCTGCCATTTCTTGTTTGCTGTCTAAAATACAACCAAGTGACGTGTACAAAGACACTTCTTTACTAATTATGCACACCCATAAAATGTCATTTAGACGCCCAGACATGCTTGCGTTTGCACATTCACTCCCCCATTCACAAGCACCATCCCCTGTTACCACCCACAAATGGCGTTATCTGTCACTCAAAATAGCATCCAGTCTGTATAATTCGAGTGCTCGAATCCCGGACGCAGTGAATGGTTTGCGCATGCATACTTTGATGCATGCGCAAACGTGCGATAATCGCTCATAGCGTGTGTTCACAGCTTCACCCACCCTTATGTAGTATATCCTTTTTTTCCTCACAGTAATCAAAAGGACTTTATGACCTGCTAATTTGTACACTGTCATTAAAATAATCATCCACTATCCTATTGATGCTTAGTGTATTAGTTTGAGTCATGGTAGAGGTACATAGGGGGAGGGGCCCTAGATTGCACACCCTAAGGACAATGTGAGGAGCTACCTGCTGAGACTTGTAGTGCTGCAAGCATAGAGAGACAAATGCAAGTGTACACTTGGTAGAGGTGTCAATAATTTTGGGCAATTCTTTTAAGCCTCACCAGATTTCAAAATGGTGTTTCACTTTGTTGCACTGAGTTGACTTATCATCCTCACCACCAGTGGGTTTTTTTCCCAGTAGCAGCATTTGCAGGAGATGTTGTGGTGTCATGTAACACTTGAGCTGACAACTTGCTCTCAAGGAGCTTTTTGCATCTCTCGAGATCTGTCAGTTGAAAAGAAAGACATTATGTTGGATTTAAACAAAGTTGCCAAAATGTAGAAATCCTGTTGTAAGATGTTGCAAACCCATTGGTCCTGGTGAAGGGAAAACAGAACTATGTCTACAAGTCTGACATACTTTGTGGAATCACTTCGCTTCATCTCCTCTTTCAGTTTCTCTAGCTGCTTTTCCAGTAGTTTAACTAATGGAATCACCTGACTCAGGCTGGCAGTGTCTGAACTCACTTCTTTAGTTATCATTTCAAATGGTGTCAGTATCTTGCATATTCTCCACTGTGCTAGAGTAAGAAACATTCCCCCTTTTCTCCCTATGTTATGGCTTGTAGTGTAGGTTTAATGGCTTTTTTGCTATTCCTCCAGTCACTGAAGCACATAAAGGGTGCTTCAGTTGGAATGGGAAGTTGAACTGTTCTTGCAGCTGCTGTAATCTTTTACATGCCTTTGAATGCCAAAAATGCCCACAAATTTTTCAGGCCACAGACATCACCTCCATGCCCCTGTACAAATTTCTTTCAGCATTCTAAATCTAAAATAAAATAAAAGTTTTTGTGTGCAAAACATGGTACATATTCAAATCACCCAGTTGTAATGCTCCTATAACATTTCTTGTATAATTGGAAATTTCAAATCCAGAGGAAAGTCTTAAGCTGGGTACACACACCTATACATTCATTGGGATGTTCATCAATATCGAGAGAATGGCCGTTGGATTGTATAGGTGTGTGTATGCTGTCCCAATGCAGGAACATTAGCCAATAAATGGCTTTTAACACTCCTGCAACGGTCAGGATCGGGAGGTCGCATCTTATGTATGGTTTAATATTTATTGTGTCAACCTCCCAATCCCATAGAAGCCCGTACACACTGTGCTATGTCTGCACAGTGTGTATGCAGCTGACAGGGGGTCACACTGGGGATAGACTGCATGGCTGATCAGGACAGTTTTACCCAATCAGCCTGCAATTGTAAAAGTGTGTACCCAGCTTTAGCAGGGTAAGTCATTTTGCTATCCCATCCATTAGTTTTTCCAACAGGTTGCCATTGGTGTGTCTCTTCATTAAGCCAGTTATACAGAGAGTACCCTGCCTGTGAATAAGCTGGCATTGTGTGTTAGATACTGCTGCTGCTGCTGGTGAAGGTGGGCTGTCAGTCATGTAATCTTTCATTTCACCAGTCCCGCTTCTCTATATTTCTATAGTTAAGTGGATAGAGGGTGCAATAGCATTATTTAGGCCAAGAATTCGTTTTTGTTTTTACCTCTCCGTACAGGCGTGGAATTGTTGTTTTGGTAAAATGGAATTGAGATGGAATTTGGTATCGGGGACACAGGACCTCAATTAACTGTCTAAAAGCAGATGCACTATGACAGATATTGGATGCAGATCTTATGCTAACATAGCTGTCATGGCTTCAGTGATCCGCTGAGCAACTGGATGGCTGTTTTCATACTTGCTTCCTCTTGCAAAGGGCTGGTTCACAGTCAATTGCTGTTTGAAACTACTAGTCTTCTTGGTCCCCTTCTGGGATGAAGATTCACTCCCAGCAGCAACAGCAGCACGAGCGCACAAGGATTCTTCTAATGAGGAGTCATTTAGCCTTCCCAAATTGGATACAGAAGGACTACCTCCAATCGTTAATGAGGAGATTGATGATGGTGTTAGCAGTGGAGATTGCATGTGCTGAGATCTATCCAAGCTGCTGATAGCTGATGCTGGGCTGCTTGCTATTATTTTACAAGATTTTTGAGATTCCCAAATAATTTGCATGACCTCGCTGCAAATTATGTAACATGGAGGAGGTTCCTACCTCTACTTACTTTTAACAACACAAACAGTACAGATGCCACTTTGGCTGACTTACTTTGACACAAACAACATCTTCCTCACATTCATCATCACCATCCTCAGTATTGTCAGATACAATAATACCCCCCTCATCCTGTTGCACTTCTACAATAGCATCCTCAATTTCTATGTAACCATCTTTACTTTTACTGCTACTCATCCTCACATTTGCTGAGAGTGCAGAAATGGTGAAAGGAGGCTTCTCCATAATTACAGTTTCAGAAATGTCAGACTCACACATGGCATTCGTGGACACCATTATACTCTCCTCCGGGATTAGTGAAGTTTGTAAACACTCAGTTTGTTCTTCAGCCTTAGAATTTATTTGTGCACTGATTTGCCTATTTTAAAGGTAACACCTTTTAGGCTCAAAGCGAGAAGGTGTTGCATGTGAGGTTTCAGAAGATGCCTTACTCTGTTTGGCCCTGGCTTCTGCAATAGGCATTCTAGTGCATAAAACAGCAGTAGCAGGACCACCACTCACAAAGAAAGGCCATGGTCTGAGCCTTTCCTTGCCACTGTGTGTGGAGTATGGCATGCTGGCAATTTTACATTTTTCAGCAGTAAATCTTCCCATTATTGTTAGAGGTAATATTTTTTTTTTCTATAACATTTTGAAATATTGTTTAGATTTGGTGTGTCCTTTCCTAAACCTTCTTCTTTAAACCTTGACCTCTTTTAGTAGATGTTGAAGTACTATCATCATGACTGGCAGCAGCTGCGGCTCTAGTACTGGTTTGCTGCTCCTGCTCTTCTAACCACTGATCCATGATTGGTTTTATTTTTGACACCAGCCAAGAAATTCGTTTTACACAGTTTAAAATTGTTTTAGCATGTAGGTGATCAGGAACACCACTGCACACAGAACAGTAATATACGCTGCATCACTCATCTGAACACACACTAAATAAATACACAACATTATTTTTAATTCAATTAGAAAACACTGCAGATGTTTTAGACAACAGGAAAAAAAATATTTTGTTTTGCAATTATTTAGCTGGGACTCATCAAAACAAAGAAGTCTTGTTGGGGTGTAGCAGCCTCAAACAGATTAGAGTATATTATTTTTGGGGCAATTATTAAACAATATGGTTTTATGCAGTGATAGATTGTGCCTAAACACACAACACAGTGCCTCACAGCGCTGCTAGTAATGGCACCCTAATGGAGTTTAACACAGTGCCTGAACACACAACACAGTGGGGAATTCAGTTGTTTTTTGGGTGTCCTGCGTCCAATGGAGCAATTCAATTGTTTCCAGATTCGGGAGCGTATTCCGCGCATACCCATTATTTCTGCTTGCTCTCTCCTGTGGAGACGTGCAGAAATGTACGAAAAGCCAGACTTTCCACACATTTTCCATTTTGCACCCGGTCTATTAGTGCGTGACCAGTGAGATAAATGAATGGGCTCCAAGGGCCGGATCCAGAATTGAATATCATCCAGTCGAAAGTAACAGTTGATTGGGCGCAACAGGGCATGTAAAAACAATTGAATCTCCCCCACAGTATTTTTTGTTTTAAATTAACAGTGCCTGAACACACAACAGTGTTTTATTTTTATTTTTTTAACATAGCGCCTAAATGCATAACACAGTGCTCCTATTAATGGCAACCTAATGACGTTATTTTTAACAAAGTGCCTGAACACACAACACAGTGCCTCAAAATGCTCCTAGCAATGGTACCCTAATGGCTTTTTTTTAACAAAGTGCCTGAACACACAACACAGTGCCTTATAGCACTCCTAGTAATGGCTTTTTTTAACACAGTGCATACAACAGTATTTTATTTAAAAGAAAAACACAAAGTGCTTCTATGGGAGTGGCACCCTAATGGAGTAATAACAGTGCCCCTTTACCACAGTGCTCCTAATGGCTTCTTTTAAAAACAGTGACTGAACACACAACACAGTGCCTCACAATGCTCCTATGACAGTGGCACCCTACGGCATTTATTTTATTAATAGCACAGTTCCCCTTTAAGACAGTTCTCCTATATATTTTCTTTTTTATAGCACAATGCCTGAACACACAGGCAGTGGCAGGTGGGGAGTTTGACTGGGGCGGTACACCTGTCAAACCGTAATGCAGGTGTCCTAAGGCAAGCTCAGGGAGGACAGAAACTTCCCGTGGAGCAGAAGGAGCAGCAGTTTTTTTAACACTGTTTTAACACAGTGCCTGATACCCTGAACACTCTCTATGGTGTTGTTTTTTAAATAACACAGTGCCCCTTTAACGCATTGCTCTTAATGGGGTTTTTTTCTAGGTCCTGATAGTGCCTCACAGTGCTGCAGCCCACAGTCTACATCCCTCCTCTGTGAAATGGTGCCCGATCACAAGGGAGGAACTTGTATGTTATCCAAAACACATGAGATCCGACGCCCGGGAAGAAACCTTTTGCTTCGTTTTGGGATTGAAACGTGGCGGGAAGACCCGAGCAGGGACTCGGAATCACTTATTTTTACCTTTTAACTGTGCCAACCTAATTCTGTCTGATCTTAGGGCCTGATTCAGATCCGGTCGCTTGCTGCCAAAAGGGGCCGGGTATGCAAATCCCGCGATCGCACTATCTGACTTAAGGATGCCCTCTATGTCTTAGAGGGCAACGGCAGTGAGCATACGCAGGAGTATAAAGCCACCCCCCTTTCTCTCTTAGCACACGTCCTCTCCAGGAAGTGTGTGATTAATCGTAACATCGAGACCCATCGGAGCTGCACGCAGCACTTGAGGTAGCCCCTACCCCACCGCAAGAGCTGCGATCAGTTCAGGCTAAAGTACAACCAACTGACGTGTTCAATGACGCTACTTTGATAATTATGCACACCCATTAAACTCCGTTTTGACGCTCAGACACGCCTGCGTTCGCACATCCACTCCCCCATTCACAAGCACCTTCCTCTGTTACCACCCACAAACGGCACTATCTGTCACTCAAAGTAGCATCCAGTCTGTGTACGACGAGCGCACAATTCCTGGCCGCAGTGACTGGTTCGCACATGCGTACTTTTACGCATGTGCAGATGTGCGATAATCGCCCCTAGCGAGTGTTCACAGCTTAGCGACCGTGTCTGAATCAGGCCCTTAGGGCCCGATTCAACAAGGATCGCTGATGTGATGGTGGCTGCAATCGCGCACGCAGGTCTGCTGAGAAAGAACTGTATGCTAATAATTGCAATCGCGAAGCACTCACACGGACAACATGCAGATGCCCACTTCCCCTCTCGCACATCCATAATACCTTGCAATCCAGGCAAAACATCGGTAACATCGAAGTACATTGGAGCCACTCGCACATTTAAGGCAGGTCTGACCCTACCACTGAATTGTGATTTGGGGATGTGTGACTGGCGCTGAGTTTCACACAAAAAGGGATCCAATTGGATATGCAGCCATGAACAGCAGGGGCTTTTCAACAGAGCTCCTCAAACAGACAATGGAAAATAAATAAATGAAAGGGTTGGTTCTGGTGTTTCCTTAGGATCTATGGCTATCTTGGTGCTCCCATCATGGGATAAAGAGAGAAAAAATATATATAGTGTAAATCCGTAAATAATAGCAAATAAGAAATGGCGACGTAAGAATCACACTCACCCTTTTTCGGTGAGTGTGTAGTGTTAGACCTAATAATCACCGTGGTCCTACGGTGGTTGCCGATTGCAACAATGACGTCACAGATGGTTTCAATGGTTATCTTCAAATGGTCAGAGGGAGAAACTTCCATGGGTTTTAAATTAATATGGTACAAAAGCTCAAAGTAATATTGGAGAAATAGATACGTGTTCCATAAAAAAAAATTTACATTTTATTTTATTTCCTCAACAAAAATATTTTCCTGAAAGAGTATTTAAGATGTGTGCTTATATATAAAAAAAATGGTATTTGCAGGTCATACATAACCATTTAAACACATCAAAATAGAATAAGGGCATATATGACAATAAAATACTAGAGAAACATTTTTTAAAAATAAAAATATTTAGTAATAAAATTATTTCTTAAAAAATGAAAAAATAAAAATAAAATGGGTAATAAAAAATGGAGAGTACCGAAAATCAAGCAACGCATTTCGCAGAGCCTCTGTCTGCTTCCACAGGCTGATGGACATATATCTATTTCTCCAATATTACTTCGAGCTTTTGTACCATATTAAAACCCTGATTGAGTAGACACCGACCGACTGACAATTTTTTTTTTTACAAGAAATAAATGTCCAAAGATCATATAATTATAAATAGTGAGCATAATAACGCATTGGCTATAATCTGGTTTCCTGAAACACATTGATCTGCACCATGGAAGTGCTCTCCATGTCTTTCTCCCTCTGATCGTTTGAAGACAACCATTGAAACCATTTGTGACATAATTGTTGCAATCGGCAACTACCGTAGGACCACAGTGATTATTAGGTCCAACGCTACACATTCACCGAAAAAGGGTGAGTGCGATTCTTACATCTCTATTTCTTATTTTGCTATTATTTCCGGATTTACACTATATATATATATATATATATATATATATATATATATATATATATATATTTAACAAATAATGGCGGCACTCCACGACTGTATGGTAGATCAAAACAGCAGCTTTATTGCGTCAATCCAACGTTTCGGGCGTCAGCCCTTCGTCTGGGATATACACATACAGTAATACAAACACATATAAATAGACAAACAATTAAAAATTACCTGATCCAGGTGAGCCGGAAACTCAGCATCCACCTCCATCGGCCCCCGCAAACACGCGCCCAAACAGCAGAGTTGCGGTCAGCGTGACATCATCGGAAAGTGTCCGCGAGGTAACCGGACCACCTGCACCGCCCATGCAGTCATGGCAACAAAGCTGTTGCCGGAAGTATAATAACATTATCAGGGGGATATCCAACAATATACATGACATATAATGAATAAATAGGCTCATATACAATAATTGTACTGCTGGCTACCAATTTCAAACACATTGTATCCATATGGAAAACGCCAACAATAATAAATATAACAACTATGTATAAAGCCAATCATACAGCGGACTATACTAGGGAAAATACGCATAAGTGGTCAACAAAATAGCAAGATGATAGTGCAATGATATTATTACATAAACAAATCTAGAAATAATGTAGGAATATAAGCAGCACAGACTCCAATACCTATAGGAAACACTGCAAGCCAAGGGTTTCATTAAGCCCCCTGGGTGCCATGGTATCGAGCTTAAAAATCCACCGACATTCAGCCTGTAGTAATTTCAAAGATCTATTGCCACCCCTGATATCAGGTGGGATGTTGTCAATGATTTTAAATTTCAAATCAGCCACTCCATGCTTTAAAGCTATCCAGTGCCTAGCCACTGGCTGTTCGCTAACTCCTGCATTAACACCTAAACTGATAGCCAACCGGTGTAATGCCATGCGCTCTTTGATTTGGCGTTCTGTTTTGCCCACGTAGTTAAGTCCACATGGGCAAAACAACATATATACCACAAAGGTAGTACTACATGACACTGGGAACCTGATGGAGAATCTATTACCCGTGTGTGGATGATTGAAGGTATCACCCAAAATTACCGCCCTACAGGTTATGCATCCCAAGCAACGATGGTAACCATTTTTAAAGATAAAAAATTTGGGGGGGGTTTTTTCTTTTTCAATTTAGCCACATCAAGTTTCACCAGGCGATCCCTAAGATTTCTAGCACGAGTATAGCAGGGCATTACTCTAGAGCCCTTCAAAGTTGGTAGATCACTATCAGTGTTTACTAATGGCCAGAGATTTTTTACAATCCTGGCTGTTTCTGTACCTTTAGTGTTAAACTGATTAACCCAGGGCATGACCTGAGCTGATAAGTTCTTCATCTGATTCGAACTGAAGGTCATTTCTCTGGGCAAGTCTAACACTCTCTGCTTGGTCTTATGAAGTTCATTAAGTTTATATCCTCATGCTACAAATTTGTTGACCATTAAGTTCAATTGATGTTCCAATTGGACTGGGTCACTGGTAATATGCCTAACTCAACATTTGGGAGTAGGGTAAACCACGACGTAAAGATAGTGGATGAAAGCTATCGTGTCTAAGAATGGTGTTACGGTCTGTCTCTTTGACAAACAAATCAGTGTTAAGTACACCCTCATTCAATGTAATTCTAACATCCAAAAAGTGTATATTTACACTATCAATAATGTAGGTCAATTGCACCTCATGACCCGAGCGATTGTGTATGTCTAAAAGATTTTGCAGTTCCTCTCTTGGACCAGACCAGAAAATCAAAAGATCATCTATGAATCTACAATATAATAACAGTTTGCTGGAAACATCAGAAACAGAACTGAAAAGTTGTTGTTCAATCATATACATGTACGCATTGGCGTACGATGGGGACACATTCGACCCCATCGCACAGCCGAGTTTCTGTAAATAAAAACGATTGTCATAGATGAAATAGTTCCTGGTCAGGACCAATTCAAGCAATTTTAGAAAAAAACTAATGGGGGGACCCGTATATAATGGGTTACCACTAATAAGTTTCTCTACCGCTTTTAGACCTTGCTGATGTGGTATGCAGGTATAAAGTGATGTGACGTCCGCACTACAAAGAAGAGTATCATCAGGTAAATTGCCAAAATCTTTCAGTTTAATCAACAAGGAGGTAGTATCCCTCAAATAAGAGGGTATGCTTTGAACACATATATTAAGGTATCCATCCAGCATGACCGAAATCGGCTGGTATAGTGATCCCCTGGCCGAGATAATAGGTCGGCCAGGGGGACTCACTAAGGTTTTGTGTACCTTAGGGAGGGTATAGAATAAAGGGACAATAGGAAAAACAACCTTCAAGGTAGAACATAATTCATTAGAAATCACACCCTCAGAAACAGCAACAGCCAATAATGTATCTAATTCTCTTTTGTAGGCAGATGTGGGGTCCCTCGGCAGGAGCTCATAGGTGTCATTATTGAGCAGCTGTCGTTGGCACTCACTATCATACGCCTGAAGGTCTTGTATCACCACAGCACCGCCCTTATCGGCACTGCAAATTACCACATCAGACCTGCTTTCTAAAGACCTCAATGCATCATATTCATCATTTGACAAATTATTACCAACATTAAAACCAATGGGCAGTTGTTGAACCCGTTGGTCAACCATCCTAGAAAAGGTTTTAATAGATGGACTCGTTGTAGCTGGATCAAATTTAGACCGGGGTTTGAATTTATTCAAGAAGTCAGGGACCACACAAGGGTCCTGCACAGATGACTTAGGTTGTTTGCCAAAGAACTCTTGTAAACGTAGTTTACGATTAAGTCTGTAGGAGTCAACTTTCCACTGGAACTCGTCAAATGGACTGGTTGGAATATAAGAAAGTCCCTTAGCCAATACGCTGTATTCAAAAGAAGTCAAAGTTACAGATGACAAATTAAAAATCGTATTTATCTCTTCCGTGGTGGTCTGCGAGTAATGGCTTTGCCTCGTATTTTGCCCACCCCGACGGGTTGGTCGCAACCTGGGCTGTTGATAGCAGCCCGGGTGGTTACCCCTAAAGGGTAGGCTCTCACTGAATTAGATGTCTGGAGAAGGCTCTCAACTTCACTCATAGAAGATGTAGAAGATCCTTGCTGAACAAAAGTACGCCTTGACTTAGTAAATTTACGGGGTTGAAAGGTACCTCTTGCCGAGTTGTTTAACCAAGAGTATACCCGTTGTTGTTGGTAATCGAATTGTACCTTTACCAGCTTGTATCCATATGGAAAACGCCAACAATAATAAATATAACAACTATGTATAAAGCCAATCATACAGCGGACTATACTAGGGAAAATACGCATAAGTGGGCAAAATACGAGGCAAAACCATTACTTGCAGACCACCACGGAAGAGATAAATACGATTTTTAATTTGTCATCTGTAACTTTGACTTCTTTTGAATACACCTATGAGCTCCTGCCGAGGGACCCCACATCTGCCTACAAAAGAGAATTAGATACATTATTGGCTGTTGCTGTTTCTGAGGGTGTGATTTCTAATGAATTATGTTCTACCTTGAAGGTTGATTTTCCTATTGTCCCTTTATTCTATACCCTCCCTAAGGTACACAAAACCTTAGTGAGGCCCCCTGGCCGACCTATTATCTCGGCCAGGGGATCACTATACCAGCCGATTTCGGTCATGCTGGATGGATACCTTTAATATATGTGTTCAAAGCATACCCTCTTATTTGAGGGATACTACCTCCTTGTTGATTAAACTGAAAGATTTTGGCAATTTACCTGATGATACTCTTCTTTGTAGTGCGGACGTCACATCACTTTATACCTGCATACCACATCAGCAAGGTCTAAAAGCGGTAGAGAAACTTATTAGTGGTAACCCATTATATACGGGTCCCCCCATTAGTTTTTTTCTAAAATTGCTTGAATTGGTCCTGACCAGGAACTATTTCATCTATGACAATCGTTTTTATTTGCAGAAACTCGGCTGTTCGATGGGGTCGAATGTGGCCCCATCGTACGCCAATGCGTACATGTATATGATTGAACAACAACTTTTCAGTTCTGTTTCTGATGTTTCCAGCAAACTGTTATTATATTGTAGATTCATAGATGATCTTTTGATTTTCTGGTCTGGTCCAAGAGAGGAACTGCTAAATCTTTTAGACATACACAATCGCTCGGGTCATGAGGTGCAATTGACCTACATTATTGATAGTGTAAATATACACTTTTTGGATGTTAGCATTACATTGAATGAGGGTGTACTTAACACTGATTTGTTTGTCAAAGAGACAGACCGTACCACCATTCTTAGACACGATAGCTTTCATCCACTATCTTTACGTCGTGGTTTACCCTACTCCCAAATGTTGAGAGTTAGGCGTATTACCAGTGACCCAGTCCAATTGGAACATCAATTGAACTTAATGGTCAACAAATTTGTAGCACGAGGATATAAGCTTAATGAACTTCATAAGACCAAGCAGAGAGTGTTAGACTTGCCCAGAGAAATGACCTTCAATTCGAATCAGACGAAGAACTTATCAGCTCAGGTCATGCCCTGGGTTAATCGGTTTAACACTAAAAGTACAGAAACAGCCAGGATTGTAAAAAATCTCTGGCCATTAGTAAACACTGATAGTGATCTACCAACTTTGAAGGGCTCTAGAGTAATGCCCTGCTATACTCGTGCTAGAAATCTTAGGGATCGCCTGGTGAAACTTGATGTGGCTAAATTGAAATAGAAAACCCCCCCCCCAAAATTTTTTATCTTTACAAAATGGTTACCATCGTTGCCTGGGATGCATAACCTGTAGGGCGGTAATTTTGGGTGATACCTTCAATCATCCACACACGGGTAAGAGGTTCTCCATCAGGTTTCCAGTGTCATGTAGTACTACCTTTGTGGTATATATGTTGTTTTGCCCATGTGGACTTAACTACGTGGGCAAAACAGAACGCCAAATCAAAGAGCGCATGGCATTACACCGGTCGGCTATCCGTTTAGGTATTAATGCAGGAGTTAGCGAACAGCCAGTGGCTAGGCACTGGATAGCTTTAAAGCATGGAGTGGCTGATTTGAAGTTTAAAATCATTGACAACATCCCACCTGATATCAGGGGTGGCAATAGATCTTTGAAATTACTACAGGCTGAATGTCTGTGGATTTTTAAGCTCGATACCATGGCACCCAGGGGGCTTTATGAAACCCTTGGCTTGCAGTGTTTCCTATAGGTATTGGAGTCTGTGCTGCTTATATTCCTACATTATTTCTAGATTTGTTTATGTAATAATATCATTGCACTATCATCTTGCTATTTTGTTGACCACTTATGCGTATTTTCCCTAGTATAGTCCGCTGTATGATTGGCTTTATACATAGTTGTTATATTTATTATTGTTGGCGTTTTCCATATGGATACAATGTGTTTGAAATTGGTAGCCAGCAGTACAATTATTGTATATGAGCCTATTGATTCATTATGTCATGTATATTGTTGGATATCCCCCTGATAATGTTATTATACTTCCGGCAACAGCTTTGTTGCCATGACTGCATGGGCGGTGCAGGTGGTCCGGTTACCTCGCGGACACTTTCCGATGATGTCACGCTGACCGCAACTCTGCTGTTTGGGCGCGTGTTTGCGGGGGCCGATGGAGGTGGACGCTGAGTTTCCGGCTCACCTGGATCAGGTAATTTTTAATTGTTTGTCTATTTATATGTGTTTGTATTACTGTATGTGTATATCCCAGACGAAGGGCTGACGCCCGAAACGTTGGATTGACGCAATAAAGCTGCTGTTTTGATCTATTATACAGTCGTGGAGTGCCGCCATTATTTGTTGATTATACCGGACCCGGTGGCCCATGGATGGCACCTACGCTCTTCATTGCTTTTGCCACGAGTGCCGGAATTCTCTTGGTATATATATATATATATATATATATATATTTTCTCTCTTTATCCCATGAGGGGAACACAAAGACATCCATAGATCCTACGGAAGCGCCGGCACCTTTTTTTTTTTTTTTCTACCACCCTAAATTGCTAACTTTCCTGTACGCAGTGAGCTGCATATACCGTCACAGTGGCTAATTTGAACTCACTGGCATGCCTGTGTTTCTCCAACCCCCCCCCCCATCACCACCCCCCAAACGGTGCTTCCTGTCAATCACTCTGCGATGGGTCTGTGTACTCACTGCGATCGCAATCCTGAATGCAGTGAGGAATTCGCACACGCACACTGCGATGCATGCGCAGTACGCTACAATCGACCTTCTGCGTACGCTTTAGCAGTTGCGATCCTTGCTGATTAAATACCACAAAATATAATCCTAAGATCCTGATGAGTGTGAAGTGTGATAACCCCTAGCAAAGAAACTGGCATTTTCAGATGTCTACAATGTTCTTTTTTATTTATTTTCTCAGCTGCACAACAGAAGAGGCTTTCTGGACAGGCTGCTAAAAGGTGACAACCTGAGAATGACGACACTGAGAGGCTGGTGAGTACAAAACATGGGTGTAACTATAGTGGGTGCAGGGGGAGACATTGCTAGGGGCCTTGAGGCTTAGGGGAGCCTGGACCCACGTTTGGAAGTTGCATAGCAATTTCCCAGATTTTCCAGCTAAGCAATTGTGTGATCCATTGACCAGCCAGAATTGGGTCACATTACGTTCAGTGAGAAGTGTGTGTAGTGGATGTTACAATGGTAAGGGGGCTCTGTAATATGGAATAATCTGATCTGCTCATGTAAATGTGGAGGACACTATAATGTTATACAAGAAGAAATAGGGCACTTTAATGTGGCACAATATCAAATGAACTAGGGTATACTATTATGGACCATAAAATTAATAACTGTAGCAGAGAGTTCTCTCTGAAGAAGTAAACTTCCCATCCAGGAATAACGTAAAAAACAAGTTTTTTTTGGGTGGTTAAACCAATAACTGACTGAAACCACCTGTGCACAAGGATGGATATCTGCAAGACATGCATTGTTAGGAGGGACAAATTACAGTGTATATTGTTTCTTACTGCTCTGGGTGTGTCAGACTGTAAGGGCTGTGGGGTGCAGCACAAAGAGCGCTCGCTCTGAATCAGGACATTTTTTTGTTTTGTTTTTTTAGAGCGGCTTCCTGAATCAGGCCCAGTGTCAGTGAAGGGCTGGTTGTGGGGTGCAAGCACTGCTCTGTATGTGTCAGACTGTAAAGGGCTGTGGGGTGCAGCACTAAGGGCTGTGTCAGTGAAAGGCTGTGGGGAGCAGCGCTGTGAGACACTGCGTTCAGTACAACAAACCATGTTAGAAAAAAACTAAAATAAAACTGTCAAATAATTACGTTCAGTAGGTGCGGTGCTACCGTTAATATCAGCGCTGTGAGTCGCAGTGTGAAGTTGTCATTTGTTAAAAATAATAAAAAACTTTTTTTCATAAAACATTTTGTGTTAAGGGCCAGGCCATGTCACAGTTCTTATCAGCTAGCAGTACAAGTAAAGATGGGGAATACCTGTAATAGAAATTGAGGTGCAATAGGTCGATGAGGGGAATATTTGTGTACTAAATGACACTAATGAGGATGTCGAAGATGAGGATGTTTTTGTGTAAGTCAGTCACCAGTGGCAGCAGTTCTAGCTCATAATACAAAGAAAGCCATTTTAATGCCTGGGCATAAGACCAGTAAAGTCTCCTTTTGGGTGTGAAATTACTTTTACCCAAATCCTGACAACATTTGTGAAGTCATCTGTACCATTTGTGAGGCCAAAGTTGGTAAAGGTAGGGACTAGGGCCCTGATTCAGACCCACTCGCAAGCGGGCGTACGTACGTTCGGCGTACGTAAAAAAATATTTAAATTCAAGCACTCGCTCGTATTTTTGTACGCAGCTAAAAATCCGCCCCAAACTCAGGCGACCCCTCCTCTAACTAACGAGCGTGCCAAATAGCGAGCGTACATCCCCGAAATGGCTTGAAGGGAACGCACGCACAAGTACAAACCGGAAGTGGGACTGTCAGATTCCGATTACCTGCTCGTTTATTCTGCCTACCTCCCTCAATCGTATCATGCCAATCAATGTATCAATTAGCTTAATTGTTTTTTTTTTTTTCAACACAATGCAATAAACTTTAATCTTGTCCGTGTTTGTGTTTACCCGCAGAATACGTACGGCTTAAACATTCGCTTTTATTGTTCAAAATACATGTTAGCCCCAATTAAACAATTGTTCTATTTGTTTGGATCCCCGCAAATTTTCTGTGGTTCATTTCTTTATTTAAATTTGCTTACGCATGTCACTGCATCAAGCCTATCATAACTCTCAAGAGATTTCTGGCCCTGTCGAACACATGACTCATACACTAACCAATAGAATTGCTCCTGTTAATTTCCCAAATACATTAGCCAATCAAATTTTTTTTTGGTGCTTTATTAAAATTAATTTTTTAAAAATACACCATTGCCATCATGAGAGCTGCCGCATTCACCAGGCGCGAGCTGCTGGTGCTCACGGAGGTGATGGACAGGCGGATCACCAGGCAGCCTCCACCCATCACAAATCGCAGAAAGCGTTCCGCATATGCGGAGGTACGTCGCCGCCTGCGCTCCTTCGGCTCACGCCGACATATCGGCCAGCTGGAGCGCAGGTGGTCGGACCTGCACCGGCGGACGCCCCGCTTGCTGGCATGCTTTCGCATGCAGATCGCGGAAAGTACGTTTTATGTACTGTGGTTTTCATGTTTATCTTGTGGGCCCTAACTGCGTGTGCATGTTTTCATGTCTGTCCTATTTATTCATTGTAGTCATATCAGCATGTGCATGTTTTCATGTCTGTCCTATTTATTCATTGTAGTCATATCAGCATGTGCATGTTTTCATGTCTGTCCTATTTATTCATTGTAGTCATATCTGCATGTGCATGTTTTCCTTTTTTTTTTTTTTTTTTTTTGGATTCATGTTGAAATTAACCACAATATTTATTACATCTTTTAGGGGCACAGCAAAGACTACGGCGTCATCGGCAGACAGGATGCCGGTCACGGCCCCCCTCGCCAACCCCCAATTCCTCAATTACCCCCTCCTCCCCAGACCCTGTGGCCGAGATTTCGGGGCTACTTCCCCTCCAGCCCAATTCCCCCTCTCCTCCAAATACCCCCTCCCAGGATTCTGCCAACACCCTGCCCCTAGGTTTGGGGAATGTAGCCACCTCCGAGGAGGTCGAGGGAGTGGCTTCTCGCTCTGGCGTTTTGCAGAACGGTATGTTTTTTTTGTTTTTTTGGGGGGCACCACAAACTGTTTGTATGTAATCATGTGTCGTCCCCATTTTTGTGGGCTTTCTGTCGCCTTTTGGAATTTTTGGGGGTTGTCTTTACCTGTTCCTGCTGATTTCACCATACACATATCACACCTGTGTGCATTTTTTTTGGGCCCTTGTATTTTTGGCCTACCACATTTTGGGGTGCTGGGTTTTATCCGTGTAATGTTGGTTTTTTGCACAAGCTTTTAAGTTTTGGTTTGCTTGTTTTGTGTTGTTTTTGAATGTTGCTTCATTATTGATGTATTAATCCCCAAACTTTTGTCACCCACAGAGGAACAGAGGCGTCGGGCAGAAATCTGTCAGTGTGTGGCCCGTATGCGGGAGCAAGTCACCGGGCTGCTGCAGGGCCTTGACCATCTGGCGGTCCTCCTTAGGAATTAGTTTTTTTTTTTTTTTTTTTACAAATTGTTTAAAAATAAATCAGTTTTAATTAACGCTCTGTCTCATGCGTTTTTTGTAAATCCAAGATTCTTTACACTGACATAAGTAGACTCTTCAAGCAAGGATTGCCAATTAATCTCACTACAGATTGTGTGTTTTATTTTGAAGGCAAACAGGCACAAGAAACACCTCCCAGTACCAATGTCATTTTCCTTTTTTGGGGTGGGCAACATTATAGTTTACAACATTTTACAGGTTCCTATTTGGTGGGCAATCTGCTTAGGCCAATCTTACGAAGCCAACTGATTGTACAGGATTCCTTGGTGTGTTGGTTTGTACCCCGAAAACATATTACATTTTAGCTCAACTTGCTTCATTACTGGGTTACCCCTTAGGCAAATTTAACGTTTGTGAGTTTGGTTACACTTGCTTCTAACGTTCCCAAAAAGGAAACAAATTACACTCTCCAAATATTTATTCACAACAGAAATCAAAAAACAAAGTGGTCACTCACAAACAAAACAGATAATCAGAAATACACCACATACCAAAAACAGGAAACAAACACACAACAAATCAAGAACTGGTTGACGAAGGTCCATGCCCACATGATTCAACAAATATGGCGTTGCAATATGGGTGACATAATATATTCCACAAGTTTCCACATAAAGGTTTTTGAATGGTAGCACGAAGTAGTCATCGTGGGAGTGCCAAAGATTATGCAAACAAACAGAAGATGGGGCAAAAATTAATTTAAAAAAAGATGAACGCAAACAAACCGTAACACATTGGGTATAAACACTGTTGTTTGGTCAATAATTACCTAAAATATCGGGCCACCACATCATCGCGTATGGCCCCCCCACATACTCACCTCCGACCAACCTCGGGGGGGCCATCCTCAGGTAAGGCATCCTCTGGCTGCATTGGGACACCACTCCTTATGGCGATGTTGTGAAATATCCCACACAGGACCACAATTTTCGAACCATATCCGGCAAATACATGAGCTCGCCACCAGAGCGGTGGAGGCATCTGAATCGGCCTTTTAAAAGGCCGATACAGCGCTCCATCACTTGCCTGGTGGCTGTAAGTGCGGTATTAAACTCACTTTGTGGGCCTGGTGTGGGAGCCAAATAAGGAGTGAGCAGCCAGGGCATGCAAGGGTAGCCACTGTCTCCTGTGAAAAAGAATAGACAACATCAGGATCACTGTGTATCAAGCTTAACATTGTTATGTACTAAAGGTCTCCACTTACCCAGAAGCCACGCATCACCAGCTTGTAGGTTGGTTAATTTGTGCCATATCCCTGATTGCCGGATGACGAAGGAGTCATGTGCACTTCCTGGTAATTTTGCATTCAGGGACAGGATCTGGAGGGAGGCATCACATACCACCATTACATTCAGGGAGTGATAGTGTTTACGGTTGCGAAATATGGCCTCCAGCCGTGCTGGAGGCTGAAGTGGTATGTGAGTACCATCCACAACCCCTATGATGTGTGGGAAGCCAGCTATTTGGTAAAAATTGGCCTTGGCCACACTAAGGGCACCCATATCCAAAGGCATTTGAATAAAATGATGGAGGTGCTTGAAAAGTGCCTCCATCACTGCCCTCAGGATCCTGGAAAAGGAGGATTGTGAGATGCCCGCCACTATTCCCACCGTTGTTTGAAACGATCCTGAGGCACAGAAATGTAACACCACCATAAATTGCGTAAGTGGTGGTATTGCTGTTGGACTGTCAATTTGCCGCTCAAGATCACTCTCTATTAATGAGAGAGTGTCTATGATGATTTTGGGAGGAAGACGGTAGCGTCTTAAAACCTCATCATCGGGCATTCCAAAAAGGGTGACACGTGTTCGAAATATCTGGGGCCTTGCACGCCTACGATGCCTATGCCTGGGACGAGATTGAGGTTGGTCGGCTTCCGGGAGCATGGCCAGAACAATCCGCCCCAGATCAACCTGAAATGGCAAGATTTGAATGTAAGGCTTTTTACCCACCCCAAAAGAAAATTAAAACAACTTAGCTTGATGATACCATCCATTGCTGCTTACATGCCGGGGTATTGTCATGATACGTCCAAACTGAAAATATTCCCAATATTAAAAAAAATATGTTTAGTCTGTGCATTTATGTTTCTAAATTTGGTGCAAGACAAAACATAAAATAGGCGAAACACACATTTGGGCAACGAGCAAAACGACATTGCACACAGTACGTCAAATTGGGGTCAAATGTAAGCCAAAAATGCTAAAGGGAAAACACAAACAATTTTACAGGATGAATAAGCATTTAAAAATGCGCTAATTAGTTTGCCAATACAAGTCACTATACAAACTGAGAAAAATGCGCTAATTAGTTCGCCAATACAAGTCACTATACAAACAGAGAAAGATGCGCTAATTAGTTCGCCAATACAAGTCACTATACAAACAGGGAAAAATGCGCTAATTAGTTCGCCAATACAAGTCACTATACAAACAGAGAAAAATGCGCTAATTAGTTCGCCAATACAAGTCACTATACAAACAGAGAAAAATGCGCTAATTAGTTCGCCAACACAAGTCACTATACAAACAGAGAAAAATGCGCTAATTAGTTCGCCAATACAAGTCACTATACAAACAGAGAAAAATGCGCTAATTAGTTCGCAAATACAAGTAAAAAAATGGACTTACCAAGAGCTAATATATAAGATTCCCAATCAAAAGGTCTTTGGGGCCGAAAGAAAAAAAAACCTAAAAGAGATGAAATTAGGGGAAAAAAACTTAAGAAAAATAACAAACAGAAGGAGACACCAATTGAACCAAAGTTAGACTTCACAAAACTTACCAAATCAAGAAACGAGCCCAAAAAAAAAGCGACCGGAAAATAAAAACGCAACTCTAGCAGACAAAATAAACTCCAAACAACGCCAACTCCTAAATCCGCAAACAAGAAACTCCAACCAAGGTAACCTCCAACAATCCAAAAACGCCACCTCGACTCGAGACACACCAAGCTATAAATAGTGTTTAGTTTCCCGCAAAAATTAAGGAGGGATCATAGGAACGCACAATCAATGATGCGGCCGCAAAATAAGGACGCATGTATAAATACGTCACGAAACAACATTTAAATTCTGGTGTATTTCTTGTTTGGAGCTCAGACATGGCTACAGACCAGGGAAACAATGGACAACAGTCAGGCGGTAAGTCTTTCATGCATTTTGTCTCAATTATTAATTTGAAACATAATATTGGGCAAGTTGTGAAGTTGAGAAATCTGCATATTTACACAAATAGGTGAGGAGGATGACATGGAAGAGGCTGCTGGGCCCAGTATTCCGGGCAAAGCTGCCAAAAAGAAAAGGCAGCCACATTTCACAAGAAAGGAGATGGAGGTTTTGATTCAGAAGTGTGTGGACATCCTGCCACAGGCAAACAGGAATATGAGTACAAGCCAGAAGTGGAGAATGTGGGAAGAGGTAGCCGTTGCTGTCAATAGGGTGGGTGATTATGTCCGTCTAGCCCGGGATGTCAAATGGCGGTAAGTAAACACTTGCCCCCCCTATAAACAAACCACATTTTAAACAAAAGGATAATGGTTCCAATTTTATCCCACAGATGGGGCGACTTCAAATATCGCCTAAAGCAAAGACTGGCGGACAGGGCTAGGCATGCAAGGGGGACAGGTGGGGGTCCCACCCCTGTGTCATTGGAGTTGACGGATTTAGAAGAGCTGGCACAGGGGTGTGTGCAGCCTGTGGAGGTGTTTGGCGTGTCCAACATGGATACGGACATGCCAGACTTTGCGGCTCCTCATGTTGTCCCAGGTAAATCTTGTGATGTCACCAACTCTGAAATGTTATTGTGCCAATATGTAGATTCTAATGTGAGTCTTTTCTCATTTTTCCAAACAGAGACACAGGCGGATGAGTCTGCTCCAGAGGGGAGCCTTGGCCGCAGAATTTCTGCTGGCTCTGCAGGGGAGGAACCATTACATCCGGCTGAGGACCCTGCAGAAGCCAGTCCAGGGCAATCCCCCTCGCAGGCAGTGGCCCTCCTCACAGAACTCAATTTCAAATCGGATTTCCATACGGAGATTCTGCAGAGGATGGACGCCAGTCTGATACGGGTGGCTGAGGCCCTGGAGCAAAATGCTGCGGCCAACGTGACCATTGGTCAGGCCCTGGCGGAAAATACCAGGGCCAACATCCGCATCGCCAATGCCCTGGAGCAGCTCGTTTGCCAGCACATGGTGGAGCCGACCTCCCTTCCTGTCGGAACATCAGGATCCTCCACCTCTGGCACAACATCAGCCAATCCTCCAAATGTGCCACAACATCTGCCTCTGGACAGGCCAGCCCGATGACCTCCCAGACCCGGTCTGGCGCCCTCCCTCCCCCAGCCAAACGGGTGAAAAAACGGTGACAGCAATGGCGACTTCCCACACTCCTTCTGTGCTTGGCTCATATTCCTTTCTGGTCAAAACTTCCCTCGCCTTTCTTGTGAATTGTTTTTAATTTTGTGTTCTACGTTTCATAAATCTTTTATGTTGGCCCAATTATTGTAACTTTGGGAATGAACCCTGCAAAAAAACTTTTACAAAAATCTGTTCTTTATTTTAGTTTTTGTTTGAGCAATAAAAATTACAAAAAAGTCTGACATTGTATTCTCACATTATTGTCAAAATGGGTTACATTTAATCCTGGGCCAAAAGGCAAAAACTGGCAAAAACCACATTTTACATGAAAAAAAAAAAAAAGGCTCTTTAAGGAACATTTAAAATTTAAGCTAACGATGCAAATTCAACAGGCCAAAAGAAAAAGGTAAAAACAAAAAAAACATGATGACATTATTGTTACAATAGGCCCTAACCAACAAATTGAGCCCAAAAGAAACCCCCACAAATGTACGCAAATTGATTGTGTAATCCTGACATTAGCAGCTATGATTTCCACCTGCGTACGCTTTTGTGCTAACCCAAAAAACTGCTTTCAAAACACATACCAAGCCGGTTTTCAATCCAACACTAATTGCTGTTCTGACCACCCGCGCTTAATCGCTGCAACATCGTGGAGTGCCGGGATGGAGGAGAAGGCCATCGCCAATGTGGTCGAGTAATCCAGACCCTAAGCTGTGCGAGCACTTTGAAGGGAAAGAGGATCATCCAGTGACGTATGAGTCGGTCCGAACACATTTTACGCTCGCATCTGCTAATGTATGTACGCCCCAAAAACGCCTCGACACGCCTGCGTTTTTCCATCTCCACCCCCGTCAACACCCAAAAACGCCCTGTTCTGTCAATCACATTGGACATGTCACTTCCTGTACGCTTTTTTACGAACGAGACAAAATAAGCTTGCAATCTGCCGTACGTACATGCGCAGTGTTACACCGACGCATGCGCGGTTAGTCAACATCGGAACGCAACGAGCGTACTGCTGTTAACGTACGGCTCTGAATGAGGGCCTAGGTGCCTCCTCCCTGTTACATCATTTGCAGCGAGTTCATGCAACTTATTTAACAAAATAAGAATTTGTTAAATAATAACAAACAGTCCAGTATCAGCTTCCAGCAGTTTGGACCAGCACATGCAATCTCCAGCGTCAACAGCCTCACCATCAACCTCCTTATTAATGATCGGAGTTGCTGTAGTCCTTTAAAAAAATTGTTTTGTGGGGGCTGAAACATAGCTGGGACTTCAGCCACAAAAGTGTCAGTCCTTGAAGTGTTTGGTTTGTGAAACAGTGCATGTAATTTTCAATGTCCAACATACAGTAAGGGTGGAAGGGCCGAAGGACAATTCCATCTTGCACCACTTTCCTTTTTCATAGTAGGCAATATTTTGGGGGGGCATTGGGGTTGGTCTATTTTTGCATTGTCAAACATTTTTATTGGTTATTGCTCTAATGCATTACTAATTTGCAAAACATTTTAAAACCAGTAAAGAATACAATGTTAATAGTAGAGGATTCCTGACAAGGGTTGAAACAAGAAGCCAAGAAAAATAATAGTTGCACTGCAGAACTGCAAACTCCAAATCAGCTTATTTTACACTAACAAAACTTAGGAGGCTGACCCCCCTCCTCCCTTATACATATTCTAAGTCAATTACACAATTAAATTAAATTAACTAACTAATCAATCCTTCCTTTACCTGTCTTCCACCACATACATACTCCACCTCCATTTCCCTGTACTTCCCTCTTGAAGTACTTCTCTAGTTCTTGATTAATGAACACATTCTTGGTTTCTATGGGGTTGTATAGTTTATTAAATTGCCATCCTGTCTGCCACTGCTGTGTGGCAATGTTTCATAGATGTGCTATAGTCTTTTAATCACTTAACTGACAAATTATTTTTCCAAAAACCGCTCCAAACTCGTCGATTTCTTTTATGATTGAATAAGGTCAAGAACATAATTTTAAACTTATCCATCACTATTTTATTTGAGAAAAATATTTTTTTTAAAACACAGTATACCATAAAAATAGCAAATTTTATGTTATACTGTAGTGATGGCCATTGACAGTTGTACCATCGATGGTTCAACCATCGTTAGAAGCCATCAAGTGTTTAGTGATTAGTCGAGATCTGTGTAGACCACAACTGCAGATGCTTCCTAAACATCGATTGAGGGTTGTCATCGAAGGTGCAACATTGATGGCCGCCAGCAATGGCAAACCACTTGTTTTCAGTCAACCATCGATGGTTTGCAGACCATCGATGGTCGGTTGCCATCCCTAATCAGAGGCTCTGCGATATCTATTGAATATATATGTATATATATATATATATATATATATATATATATATATATATATATATAATATAGTATATGCATCTGCTATATATTGGGATAAGGTCGGAATAGGGGTCCCTCTCCTGGGGTAGAGGGACTCCCTCTCTACACACACAGCAGCCGGGAAACCAGTACACCAGTCCGAGGTTCTCGTGTAAGCTGGTCGGAGCCAGTCTTTATTGTGCCAGATAAATATAAAACAAAATCCTAGCCCGTCTGGGCACTAACTAAACAGTAGGTACCCTCACTACCAGAATGGTGGGGCCTACTGCCCTCACCATCAATAACAGCACATGCACGATACTTACTTGGTTATCATACAGTGTCTCTGGACATGCTAGCCTGCATGCCTACTTCCCCAGGTGTGAGACACTCAGCCACAAACAAACCCAGCTTATATTAGCCATTTCCAGGTGCAAGCCCTAAGGAGCCCGCTGTCAGGCTGAAAGACCCAACACCTGGAGTAGCCTGTGGATGGAGCTCCCCCTCTCCAAACATCCACGCCCCCAGGACCCAATCCGGCTTTTATCAAAACACACACAATATCCACAGTAGGAAAGACCAGCATGTGATGATGGTGCCCCGTGATGATGGTGCGTCTAAGCACCGAAACGGCTGTCTGGCTGTCCATTAACTAAGGTTGTTTGCTGTAAACAACTGGTGCCAGAGAGCGATACAGGCAGCTTGGATGAGTATATACAGCTATGATGGACTTTAATATGCACTTTAATATGTGACTGCAATTGGCTCCTGGATACCAGTGTCTTTACTGACATGCACTTTATATAAATTACATTTTTTGCTTACGTTTTTTTGGTGTGCTGGTCTTTCCTACTCTGGATATTATTGTGCAAATACTCTATGATCAAGCACCCGTTTTATGTATTTTTTCTTTTGAGTGTGCAATGCTCCTTTATATATATATATATATATATATATATTACATACATGCACACATATGTGTGTGTGTGTGTGTGTATATATATATATATATATATATATACTATTATGGCCCTTATAAAAACGGGCATCATGGGGGAGGAGGAGGAGCTGAGGCCGGAGGGAGTGTGTGGGGCACCACTAGGCTGCCTGGGTACATAACAGTGATCACCAGTGTGATCACTGTAGTTCCAGAGCCACAGCTGGAGGGTGTCCCGCTGTTGGCCCAGATACATAGCAGCAGCGGCAGCTACCAGAGCCAAGGCTGCTGTTCCTTACTGAAGGGGGTGGGGCCAGCTGCCTGATCACTGCTGGCCACAGTGATCGGGTCACAACAACAGCTGCGGCTACATGAGCCGTGGCTGCTGCTTCTATAGCAGTGCGTTGGGAGGGAGTTGCCAACGGTGCCCGATCATTGTGGCCTGCATTGATCGGGACACTCTGTAGAGGCAGCCATGCTTGCAGAGGGACCAGAAGGTCCCTCTGATGTAGATGGCTGCTGGAAGATTAGCTTCCCACAGCCGCCTAGTGTCAGGGAAAGCCCAGCCTGGTGTGGTCGTATCTGATACGACCGTGCCAGGCAAGTGGTTAAACTGCCGTGTGTTTGTACCACTGCTCTGTTGCATAGTTTAGCCAGCCAGCCTTTGGACAATATTGGTGAACAATACTGTGAGGTGGTCAAAATTGACTCAAACTGACTGGAAATTAATGTTATTGAGGTTAATAATACTGTAGACACAAAAACAGACCAAAATTAAATGAATTTAGCTGTTTTTATAATTGTTTTTAAAAAAAATACCTTGACAAAGACTCTATTTAGGGTAGAAACGCATTGGGAACAGGTGGAAGCGGTCACTAGCAGCCAGAGTTCTTTGAATCCGACAGTAGCAGTGGTAAAAGTCGTCAGTGCTTGTGCACTGGGAGTCACTAGGAGGACATAGGAAGGCTAGCGGTCTCAGCCCAACAGAGGTCCCAGGAATACAGCTACTCATAGCCCTGGGAATACTGCAAAGACAATCTTCCTTAAAGGTCCGGTGAGCTCATTTTGATATAATTCTTGCTAATATACCACTGGCTGATGTAAGGAATGCAAGCACCCCCTGTGGGGGAGTCTTTTATGGAACTAATAAAGTCTGAAGAATTTTAAACATACATCTGGTGATTTGGATTTTTAATATGAACTGTGCTTTCCGATATGTGCTGTAGTACTTTGTGGAGTGATGGAATTTTGATGTGAACTTTGTTAGGTTGTGTTTGGATATGGGGAGGCGCATGCCTTCTTGAATTGTGTGCTCCGGACATGTATACTTTTTAGGTTGGTGCTTTATGGTATATTTACATAATTTGTAAAAGAGGATAAAGTTTGTGTGTGAGACTAATATATCGGAGTCATTTTCATGTGCAGGACAGGCGTTCTCCAGAAGTTATGGTGTGTTAAATAGTAGCACACCAAGAGTTATAAAGAGGAATTTTCATTCCTCTTATTTTGAGATATCCAGTGTTGCAGGACAGAGTGGCTGAACTGACCATTATAAAGACAGCTGCAGCAACTTAGAAGCCCTTTAATTGGAGTTTTAACATTGTCGTCATTGACATTTATATACATGTACATATATATTTTTTCCTTTTTTACCTTCCATATTTCATGGCACAGAGGCTTCCTTTTACTGCTCTTTGGTTGGTTAAAACAATTCACAAAAATAGAAAGTCTACTCCTGCAGTGATCTAGGAGAATATTAAGTCCTTCTTCATGTCAGACCCTATGACAGAAAACCAGCTACAGATTGCATGAAAAGCCTATCTGGAATGTAATACTGCCTCATCTACACATGACATGTGGCGGAGAACCATAAACACTGACAGCAGCACATTATTTCTCTCTCACTGCAATCAGTGCTTCGTACAGCTCAAGTGAATTACAATTTAGAGACCTCACCTACGGTATATATGCAGCCTTTATAACCCCATCACTACTACTGTACCTTTATTCTACCTTTCTCTGCTTGTGCTTCCGCAATCTAGTTTTATTTGCCTGTTTATTGACTTTGGCTTTGTAACTCATGGCTCTACCTTCTCCAGCCTAGCAACATCAACTTTACTTTGTCCCTCATGACTCCTCCCTCTTGGCTAGTGGTGATATGTCGCTGACAGCTACTGACCTCAAGTGGTTTTCACCTGGGAATAACCAGCATTGCATGGTGACAATTCTCCACAGTGCTTTTGGCAATTGTAGATAACTGTTTTTCTTTGTGACCGTAGACTTTGGATGATGCCAAGGTATTTACCTAGGTACATCAGTTCTGGGATGAAAATGAATGGAAGGTAAATTCGAATTTCAGGCTTTTGCCATACTAAGGGCGGGATGCATGACACATGACATTTGGGATGTGGTGCATCCCACCACCCTGCGTATGCATGCCGGTGTTAATTACGCCGGTATGCATGAAGGAAACCTCTCTCTCGGTAAGAGCGGTCCTTTGCAAATGAGGGACTTTTGGGTCTATGACCCAGAAGTCCCACCTTTGTCCTTCTGCGCATGCGCAGAAAGACGTGCGCCGCAGGGTGTGCTGAGAGGGATCAGATTGGATCCCTCGCAGTGCGACGACTATGAATAGAAGCCCATGTATCACATTCTGGGGCTTGATGCTTTTGAGAAATGCAGTCAGACCCCCGAAAATCGCATTTCCGACATTAGTGCATCCTGCCCATACTATTTGTACAGATAACTGTCTAGGTATTTGCACATTCTGAAAATCCACTATAACTATACTATCAAGAGGATGTAAAAAGAGTTTTCTACTATAGGTTAAATAGTGCAAGATTAGGGGTGAGCGGGTTCGGATTTCTGAAATCCGAACCCCCCCGAGCCCCCCCGATCCGAGTCCGATCCGAGTCAGGCTCGACTTTTCCCGCCTGACTCGGATCTGAAATCGAGGCAAAACGTCATCTTCCCGCCTTCCGAGTCTCGCGGGTTTTGGATCCTATATAAGGTACACACGTCGGCGCCATTTTCTCACTCGGCTGTGGACAGTGAAGAGGGAGGGTGGGAGTTAGGGCTGTGTAGTGTAGTGTAGTGTAGTGCTGCTGTTGTCCACTACTTCAAAGTCCATAGGGGCTGGCTGTGTTGTGCTGTGCTGCTGTTGTTAATAGGGGCTGTGTCCACTACTTCAAAGTCCATAGGGGCTGGCTGGACTGTGTTGTGCAGTCAGTTCTCCATAGGGGCTGTGTCCACTCCAAAGTCCTGTGCAGTGTCCCAGTCCTAAAGGAGTGCTGTAGTGTTGTCCAGGGGGTGCTCTGTCCATCAGGGGTGCTCCCCCCAAGTGCTAAAAAAATAATATATTTTCTGTGTTTGTGAATTGTGTGCGCAGTAGCCGCACGTGCATCAACAAAGTAGTGCCAAGCGTGCGCCTGTGTCATAAGTAAAGGGCCGGCTGGCTTGACCGTTAAGGGTGCTGTAACCCCCGAAAGTACACTCCAGTCCAAACCAAAAAAAAAATAATTTTCTGTGTTTGTGAATTGTGTGCGCAGTAGCCGCACGTGCATCAACAAAGTAGTGCCAAGCGTGCGCCTGTGTCATAAGTAAAGGGCCGGCTGGCTTGACCGTTAAGGGTGCTGTAACCCCCGAAAGTACACTCCAGTCCAAACCAAAAAAAAAATTATTTTCTGTGTTTGTGAATTGTGTGCGCAGTAGCCGCACGTGCATCAACAAAGTAGTGCCAAGCGTGCGCCTGTGTCATAAGTAAAGGGCCGGCTGGCTTGACCGTTAAAGGGTGCTGTAACCCCCAAAGTACACTCCAGTCCAAACCAAAAAAAAAATTATTTTCTGTGTTTGTGAATTGTGTGCGCAGTAGCCGCACGTGCATCAACAAAGTAGTGCCAAGCGTGCGCCTGTGTCATAAGTAAAGGGCCGGCTGGCTTGACCGTTAAGGGTGCTGTAACCCCCGAAAGTACACTCCAGTCCAAACCAAAAAAAAAATTATTTTCTGTGTTTGTGAATTGTGTGCGCAGTAGCCACACGTGCATCAACAAAGTAGTGCCAAGAGTGCGCCTGTGTCATAAGTAAAGGGCCGGCTGGCTTGACCGTTAATGGGTGCTGTAACCCCCGAAAGTACACTCCAGTCCAAACCAAAAAAAAATTATTTTCTGTGTTTGTGAATTGTGTGCGCAGTAGCCGCACGTGCATCAACAAAGTAGTGCCAAGAGTGCGCCTGTGTCATAAGTAAAGGGCCAGCTGGCTTGACCGTTAAAGGGTGCTGTAACCCCCGAAAGTACACTCCAGTCCAAACCAAAAAAAAATTATTTTCTGTGTTTGTGAATTGTGTGCGCAGTAGCCGCACGTGCATCAACAAAGTAGTGCCAAGAGTGCGCCTGTGTCATAAGTAAAGGGTCGGCTGGCTTGACCGTTAAAGGGTGCTGTAACCCACAAAGTACACTCCAGTCCAAACCAAAAAAAAAATTATTTTCTGTGTTTAGCCGCACGTATATATCAAATCGATATAACATAAATGGAGGACCAAACTTTCTCCGATAAAAATAAAATAGAGAAAGATCAAGAACCACTTCCTCCTAGTGCTGAAGCTGCTGCCACTAGTCATGACATAGACGATAACATGCCATCAACGTCGTCTGCCAAGGCCGATGCCCAATGTCATAGTAGAGGGCACATACAATCCCAAATGGCAAAGTTCAGGAAAATGACCTTGAAAAAGACATTTAAATCAGCTGAAGAGAAACGTAAACTTGCCAATATGCCATTTACGACACGGAGTGGCAAGGAACGGCTAAGGTCGATCCCTAGTATGTTCATGACTAGTGGTTCAGCTTCACATGACGATGGAAGCCCTCCTCCCACTAAAAAAATCAAAAGAGTTAAGCTGGCAAAAGCACAGCGAAGAACTGTGCTTTCTAAGAAGATATCACAAATCCCCAAGGAGAGTCCAAGTGTGGTGGTGGTTGCGATGCCTGACCTTCCCAGCACTGGACGGGAAGAGGTGGCTCTTTCCACCATTTGCATGCCCCCTGCAAGTGCTGAAAGGAGCACCCACAGTCCACTTGCTGATATGCAAATTGAAGATGTCACTGTTGAAGTACAACAGGATGAGGATACTGGTGTAGCTGGCGCTGAGGAGGAAGTTGGCGAGGAGGATTCTGATGGTGATGTGGTTTGTTTAAATCAGGCTCCGGGGGAGACAGTTGTTGTCCGTGGGATGAAAAAGCCCATCACGGTCATGCCTGGGCAGAAGACCAAACATTCCACCTCTTTGGTCTGGCAATATTTCTATCCAAATCCGGACAACAACTGTCTTGCCATATGTACCATATGTAAAGGTGAAATAAGTAGGGGTAGCGACGTCAACCACCTAGGAACATCCTCCCTTATACGGCACCTGCAGCGCGTTCATAAAAAGTTACTGTCAAGTTCAGAAACTTTGGCTAAGACCGTAAGCAGTCCAGGGACACCTAAATCCCGTTGTCCTGTTGTATCCAAGCGCCTGCAAACCACACCGTCAACTCCCTCCTCGTCAATTTCCTCCTTAGTCAGGATCGGAAGTAGTCCTGCAGGCCATGTCACTGGCATGACTGACTCTCCTATCCGGGATTCCTCTGGAGGATCCTGCATTGCTACGCCTACTGCTGCCGCTGCTGCTGTTGCTGCTGCTGGGAGTCGTTCATCATCCCAGAGAGGAAGTAGGAACACCACTACTTTTACTAAACAATTGACCCTCCAACAGTCCTTAGCGAGGAGGATGAAGTACGACAGCAGTCATCCTGAAGCAAAACGTATAACTGAGGCCTTGACTGCTATGTTGGTGTTAGACGTGCGTCCGGTATCCGCCATTAGTGCAGTGGGATTTAGACAATTGATGGAGGTAGTGTGTCCCCGGTTCCAAATCCCGTCTAGATTCCACTTCACTAGGCAGGCGATACCGAGACTGTACAGAAACGTCAGAAAAAGTGTCCTCAGTGTCCTGAAAAATGCCGTTGTACACAATGTCCACTTAACCACGGACATGTGGACAAGTGGAACAGGGCAGACTAAGGACTATATGACTGTGACAGCCCACTGGGTAGATGTATCACCTTACGCAGCAACAGCAGCGTCACCAGTAGCAGCATCTCAGAAACGCCAGCTCGTTACAAGGCAGGCTACGCTGTGTATCACCGGTTTCAGTAAGAGGCACACCGCCGACAACCTCTTAGAGAAACTGAGGGAAATCATCGCCCAGTGGCTTACCCCACTTAGACTCTCCTGGGGATTTGTGATATCTGACAACGCCACCAATATTGTGCGGGCATTACATCTGGGCAAATTCCAGCACGTCCCATGTTTTGCTCACACAATAAACTTGGTGGTGCAGAATTTTCTGAAAAGCGACAGGGGCGTGCAGGAGACGCTTTGGGTGGCCCGAAAAATTTCTGGCCACTTTCGCCATTCAGCGACTGCGTGCCGAAGACTGGAGCGCCAGCAAACACTCTTGAACCTGCCCCGCCATCACCTGAAGCAAGAGGTTGTGACGCGGTGGAACTCAACCCTCTATATGCTTCAGAGGATGGAGGAGCAGCAAAAGGCCATACAAGCCTATACATCCACCTATGACATAGGCAAAGGAGGGGGTATGCACCTGACTCAAGCGCAGTGGAGAATGATTTCCGTGTTGTGCAAGGTTCTCCAGCCCTTCGAACTTGCCACACGTGAAGTCAGTTCAGACACTGCCAGCTTGAGTCAGGTCATTCCCCTCATCAGGCTTTTGCAGAAGCAGCTGGAGAAAGTGAAGGAGGAGCTAAGACGGAGCGATTCCGCTCGGCATGTGGGACTTGTGGATGAAGCCCTTCATTCGCTTTGCCAGGATTCCAGGGTGGTCAATCTGTTGAAATCAGACCACTACGTTTTGGCCACCGTGCTCGATCCTAGGTTTAAAGCCTATGTGGTGTCTCTCTTTCCGGCCGACACAAGCCTGCAGAGGTGCAAAGACCTGCTGGTGAACACACTGTCAGCTGAAGCGGAACGTGACACGTCAACGGCTCCTTCTTCATTTTCTCCTGCAACTGGGGCTGCCAGGAAAAAACTTAGGTATCCTAAGCAACCCGCTGGCGGTGATGCAGGGCAGGCAGGACCAAGTTTGGACATCTGGTCCGGACTGAAGGACCTGGCAACAATTTCTGACATGTCTACTGTCACTGCATATGATACTGTCACCATTGACAGAATGGTGGAGGATTACATCGGTGACAGCATCCAAGTAGGCATGGCAGACAGTCCATACCTGTACTGGCAGGAAAAAGAGGCAATTTGGAGGCCCCTGTACAAACTGGCTCTATTTTACCTGAGTTGCCCCCCCTCCAGTGTGTACTCCGAAAGAGTGTTTAGTGCAGCCGGGAACCTTGTCAGCGAAAGGCGTAGGAGGTTGCTTCCACGGAATGTGGAGAAGATGATGTTCATCAAAATGAATTATCAGCTCTTCCAGGGAGACCAGCCTCCAGAAGGTACAGAGGGACCTGTGGTGGTGGATTCAAGTGGGGACGAGTTAATACTTTGTGAGGATGAGGATGTACACACTGAAGAGGGTGAGGAATCGGTGGATGAGGAGGATGAGGATGACATCTTGCCTCCATAGAGCCAGTTTGTGCAGGGACACATTAATTGCCAGCTTGTTTTGTGGGGGCCCAAACGAACCAATCATTTCAGCCACAGTTGTGTGGCAGACCCTGGCGCTGAAATGATTGGTTTGTTAAAGTGTGCATGTCCTGTTTATACAACATAAGGGTGGGTGGGAGGGCCCAAGGACAATTCCATCTTGCACCTCTTTTTTTTCTTTGCATTATGTACAGTTTGGGGCCTAGTTTTTCAAACTGCCATCCTGTCTGCCACTGCAGTTTCACGCCTAGATGGGTCACGTGTTTGTGCCGCCCACTCGTGTCGCTTAGCATAGTCATCCAGCTACCTCGGTGCAACGTTTTGGACATAAAAACACTATTGTGAGGTGTGAGGTGTTCAGAATAGACTGGAAATGAGTGGAAATTAAGGTTATTGAGGTTAATAATAGCATAGGAGCAGAAAAACCTACAAATTCTGTGATTTTAGCTGTTTTTATGCTTTTTTAAAAAAAAATACAGATCCAAAACACAAAACCCAGAACCCAAAACACGGAAGGGTGGTTTTGGCAAAACCAATCCAGATCCAAAACACGAAGAAAGATCCAGATCCAAAACCAAAACACAAAACACGAAAAGTGGCCGGTGCACACCCCTAATGTATACACACACACACACACTCAACTAATAGAGCAGTTAATGTGGGCAGTTTATACTTCACTATAAAAAGCAGCCCTGTGGCCCTTTTTAACTATGTTTCCCAATTAAATTTACTTTGCGAACTTTCATTTAATTTATGATAAGTTGGTGTACATGAGCCGGCGCCAGAGATCTATTGGACAGAGCAGGTGGTATACGCGGAAACACACATAGGTGTGCCAAGTGTTTCTAAAGCGGGACACACACGACATCACAGTACATTACAAGGTCTATGACATTACATTATATTAAGTATTTGTTTTGCCCTTTAGGACATTTGTACCAGACAAACATAGAGAAGAAAGGACAAACAAAGTCCTATTGGGTTATCAAAATTACTAAATTATTATTTATCAATAATAAAGCCAGAGATGGCGTAAGGCCTATGCCTCCTTCAATGTGTGGAAAATGCACTGCTTTGTTGTAAACAGTGTAATTACTCTACCCTCCATTTAATTACTTACAATGACACTGTCACTCAATGTTACACTGGCACCCCTAACCTACATATAATTTTAATTGATAACAAAGATAAGTTCACTTTACAATATTTTGTCTCCTGCTATAAGTAGCTAGCATATTGCTGTTGTGAGAGGCTAAGAGGATAAGTGTCCCTTCTCCTAACAATACAATTAACCATATAGCCCCACAACCCACAGACCCCCCTTCACTCTCATCTATCCCAAAACGCCAGCAATCAAATCTAATACAGCATCATACTAATTATTAAAAGTACTGGGAAGAGCTGGGTGCATCTTAAAGTTGTAGATGATTGCTCAGGCTATGTCCCAATATGGAGGGTTGGTGTCCACTCAGGCCCTTGCACCCTAAGCTGGAGTCTGATCTGCCTAATGGTTGATCAGTTACTGATCATCTTCTTCCCTCACCACCTGGCCATATCTTCCTTACATCACACCCTGGAAACATCCTCCATCACCCTCTTCCTTCCTTCACATCCCAGCCACATCCTCTCCTCCATCACCCTGCTCATTCCATCGTACTATGGCCCATTCTTTTCATAATGATGCATCCCTCAAACCCTGACACTTCCTCTCCTCCATCACCCTGCTCCTTCCCTCACACGTCATAAACTTCCTCTTCTTCATTACACTCCTTCCCTAACACCTTGGCCATATCCTCTCCTCCATCATCCTCCTTTCCTCACACCCCAGCCACATCGCCTCCATCCACCCTGCTCCTTCCCTCACACTATGTCCCCATCCTCTCCTCCATCACCCTGCTCCTTCCCTCACACTATGGCCCCTCCTCTCTTCATCACTTTACTGATTCCCTCATACTTCAGACCCTTCTCTACTCTGACACCCTGCTCTTTCCCTCACACTCTGGATCCACCCTCCAGTACTCTGCTTCTTACTTCACATGCTGGTCCCACCCCCTCCTCCATCACCCTGCTCCTTCCCTCACACTCCAACCCCATCCCCTCCTCAATCACCCTGCTTCTTCCCTCACACTCCAGCCACATCCTGTCCTCCATCACCCTGCTCTTTCCCTCACATTCCAACCACATCCTATCCTCCATCACCCTGCTCCTTCCCTCACACTCCAGCCCCATCCTCTCCTCCATCACCCTGCTCCTTCCCTCACACCCCAACCACATCCTCTCCTCCATCACCCTGCTCCTTCCCTCACACTATGGCCCCATCCTCTCCTCCATCACCCTGCTCCTTCCCTCACACTATGGCCCCTCCTCTCTTCATCACTTTACTGATTCCCTCATACTTCAGACCCTCCTCTACTCTGACACCCTGCTCTTTCCCTCACACTCTGGATCCACCCTCCAGTACTCTGCTTCTTACTTCACATGCTGGTCCCACCCCCTCCTCCATCACCCTGCTCCTTCCTTCACACTCCAGCCCCATCCCCTCCTCCATCACCCTGCTCCTTCCCTCACACTCCAGCCCCATCCCCTCCTCAATCACCCTGCTTCTTCCCTCACACTCCAGCCACATCCTGTCCTCCATCACCCTGCTCTTTCCCTCACATTCCAACCACATCCTGTCCTCCATCTCCCTGCTCCTTCCCTCACACTCCAGCCCCATCCTCTCCTCCATCACCCTGCTCCTTCCCTCACACCCCAACCACATCCTCTCCTCCATCACCCTGCTCCTTCCCTCACACTATGGCCCCTCCTCTCTTCATCACTCTGCTGATTCCTCATACTTCAGACCCTCCTCTACTCTGACACCCTGCTCTTTCCCTCACACTCTGGATCCACCCTCCAGTACTCTGCTTCTTACTTCACACACTGGTCCCATCCCCTCCTCCATCACCCTGCTCCTTCCCTCACACTCCAGCCCCATCCCCTCCTCCATCACCCTGCTCCTTCCCTCACACTCCAGCCCCATCCCCTCCTCCATCACCCTGCTCCTTCCCTCACACTCCAGCCCCATCCTCTCCACCATCACCCTGCTCCCTCCCTCACACTCCAGCCCCATCCTCTCCACCATCACCCTGCTCCCTCCCTCATACTTCAGCCCCATCCTCTCCACCATCACCCTGCTCCCTCCCTCACCCTCCTTTCTTTACAGTCGTGGTACTCAGTATATGTCAGAAAGAGCGGGTCTGCAGGATTGCAGCTGCCCCTCACTTGCCTCAATGCTTGCCCCCTCGACCCCTGTAGCCTGTGTGGCCAGTGAGTGTGCAGTACACTAAGCCAGCATAGATTGCCTGTCACTGCTGCAATGATTGGCCACAGGCACAGTTTAGAGAGCAGTGCTCTGAGAATTGCTGTGGTTCTGTCATTGTCACTGTGACAGCTGTTGCTGATCCTATCAGTGGTGGGGGGCCCGGGGACATGTCCCCAGTCTCTCCCCTTTAATCTGGCCCTGTACTGGGGAGAGAGGGAGTCCAGCCCAGTTGGAAGTGTCCCATTCTCTTAATGGCCCAATCCACCCCTGTCCTGCTGAACGAGTCCACTGCCATAGGCAATACCATTTCCATGAAGGAATGCATTTGGTCTGCAACAATGTTTAGGTAGGTGGTGCATGTCAAAATAACATCCACATGAATGCAAGGACATAAGGTACCCAGCAAAACTTTGCCCAGTGCAACACACTGCCTCCGCCAGATTGCATTCTTCCCATGGTGCATCCTAGTGCAATCTCTTCCCGAAATAAATGATGCACATGCAACCATCCACCCACATGATGTTAATGAATATGTGATTCATCAGACGAGGCCATCATTGCTCCATGGTCCAGTTCTGATGCTCACATGCCCATTGTAGGCTCTTTTAGCAGTGAACAGGGGTCAGCGAGGGCATGCTGACCGGTCTGCGGCTACTCAGACCCATATACAAAATGCTGTGATGCACTGTGTGTTCTGACACCATTCTATTAGAGCCAGCATTAACTTTTTCAGCAATTTGTGATACAGTAGCTTTCATTTTGAATCAGACCAGACGGGAAAGCCTTTACTCCTCATGCACATCAATGAGCTTTAAGCATCCATGAACCTGTTGCTGATTCACTTCTTGTCCTTCCTTGGACCACTTTTGTTAGGTACTAACCATTGCATACTGGGAACACCCCACAAGACCTGTCGTTTTGGAGATGCTCTGACCCAGTTGTCTACCCATCACAATTTTACCTTAGTCAAAGTCGCTCATATCCTTACACTTGACAATTTGTCCTGCTTCCAGTTCCAACACACCCTTAGCACTTGCTGCCTTATATATCCCACCCTTTGACAGGTACCATTGTAAAGAGATAATCAATCTTGTTCACTTCACCTGTCAATGGTTTAAATGTCATGGCTAATATCTATAACTGTAACTTTATATGCCAGAATATGGTGCGGTGCTCCACAGGAGGATCAACTCTAAGGCTGTCCATCATGTAGCTCATCTTTGCAGAATTTGACACAAGAATTAGTTGAGGTAATGACCACAGAAATATTGTGTAAGGAAATATATTTAGATAATGCTTAGGACATATTTTTCCACCTCAAACGATTAAATGCTTTAGAAAAGCTGAATAGGTGGAAAATATAACATGTTAGAATAGACACATGGTAGGAAATTACAATTGTTGCCTCCTCAGTCTTTCTCCTCTCTGAGTAGCACCCACACTGCCAGCTTCAGTCTCCAACAGGCCTCGTTAATACTGTAGGTAGCCAGGAACCAATAAGCTTTGATGGAAAAAGAAGCACATGCTAAGGTAATTAAGTCCTTAAACTTTGTATAGACTGAGACTTTCCATGAATTAATGTCTTGTGCTGCAGCTTGCTGGATCATCCTTAACCTCCTGCTGTAATGGTCTGCAGTCTCACAGACAGCAGATTAGCCGTCTCCAGAGGCAGGAGAATGAAACAAGAGAAACATCAGAAGCCCAAATAAATTTTAATGAGCCTTGTATACAAATTTTAATATTACTGATATTATACATATAGGCCCTCATTCAGACCCACTCGCAAGCGGGCGCACGTACGTTAGGCGTACGTACAAAATTATTTAAATTCAATGGCTCGCTTGTATTTTCTTTCGCATCTAAAATTCCTCCCTAAACTCAGGCGACTCCTCCTCTAACTAACGAGCGTGCGAAATAGCGAGCGTACATCCCCGAAATGGCTTGAAGGGAACGCACGCACAAGTGAAACCGGAAGTGGCCTTGTCAGATGTCGATTACCTGCTCCTTTATTCTGCCTACCTCCCTCAATCGTATCATGCCAATCAATGTATCAATTAGCTTAATTGTTTTTTTTTTTTCAACACAATGCAAGAAACTTTACTCTTGTCCGTGTTTGTGTTTACCCGCAGAATACGTACGGATGGAACATTCGCTTTTATTGTTCAAAAAACATGTGAACCACAATTAAACAATTGTTCTATTGCTGTGGATCCTCGCATATTTTCCGGGGTTCATTTCTTTATTTAAATTTGCAAACGCATGTCACTGCATCAAGCCTATCATAACTCTCCAGAGATTTCTGGCCCTGTTGAACACATGACTCATACACTAACCAATAAAATTGCTCCTGTTAATTTCCAAAATACATTAGCCAATCAGAAATTTATTGCACACTTTATCAAAAATGTTTTGTATGAAAAACTCCATTGCCATCATGAGAACCTCCGCATTCACCAGGCGCGAGCTGCTGGTGCTTACGGAGGTGATGGATCGCCGTATCACCAGCCAGCCACCACCCATCACCAACCGGCAGAAGCGCTCCGCGTATGCGGAGGCACGGTCCCGCCTGCGGTCCTTAGGTTCACGCCGCAACATCGGGCAGCTGGAGCGCAGGTGGTCAGACCTGCAACGGCGAACGCCCCGCTTGCTGGCATGCTTTCGCATGCAGATCCTGGAAAGTAAGTGTTATGTATTGTGGTTTTCATGTTTGTGTTTGTGGGGCAAACTGCGTGTGCATGTTTTCCTGTCTGTCCTATTTATTATTTGTCCTCATATCTGCGTGTGCATGTTTTCCTGTCTGTCCTATTTATTATTTGTCCTCATATCTGCGTGTGCATGTTTTCCTGTCTGTCCTATTTATTATTTGTCCTCATATCTGCGTGTGCATGTTTTCCTGTCTGTCCTATTTATTATTTGTCCTCATATCTGCGTGTGCATGTTTTCCTGTCTGTCCTATTTATTATTTGTCCTCATATCTGCGTGTGCATGTTTTCCTGTCTGTCCTATTTATTATTTGTCCTCATATCTGCGTGTGCATGTTTTCCTGTCTGTCCTATTTATTATTTGTCCTCATATCTGCGTGTGCATGTTTTCCTGTCTGTCCTATTTATTATTTGTCCTCATATCTGCGTGTGCATGTTTTCCCTCTATTTCTGTTTTTTTCATTCTACTCCTATTTGCATGTTTTTTGTTGGTGGTTTTTTTTTTTTTATTTG
This sequence comes from Taudactylus pleione, assembly GCA_031769625.1. Lineage (NCBI taxonomy): Eukaryota > Metazoa > Chordata > Amphibia > Anura > Myobatrachidae > Taudactylus > Taudactylus pleione. The sequence continues at coordinate 223,770 of JAUIMM010000581.1, read as the reverse complement.
GGCCCCGGATTTGCCCAGAAACTAACCTCAATTTGTTTGACATATTTTAGGAGGACAGCCAAGACTACGCCGTCACCGTCCGGCCAGACGGCGTTCCCGGCCACTATCCCCAACCCCCAGCCAACACTCCACCCCAAATATTTCCCCTTTACCCCACTCCTCCCCAGCCTTCCAAGACCCTCTCCCGGAACTGTCGGGCCTCCTTCCCCTCCGTCCCACTTCCCCCTCTCCTCCACCCACCCCTCTTCCAATTACCCCCTCCCCGGAGTCCGTCATTACCCCTCCCCGTTCTTTGGGGAATGAAGGCTCCTCCGAGGAAGAACATGGAGGGACTTCCGGAGCTCCCGTTTTGGCTCCCGGTATGTTTTTCTTTCACATTTTTTTTAACCACAAACTGTTTGTATGTAATCATGTGTCGTGCCTTTATTCGTGCTTGTTTGGTTTACTTTTGGTGATTTAGCAGTTTGCCTTTACCTCTTCCTGCTGATTTCAACATACACATATCACACCTGTGGGAATTTGTACATAGGCCTTGTATTTTTGGCAGCACCCCCTTTTTGTTTTGGTTTTTTTTTTTTAGGTTTAGGAGTGATTTTGTTGTGTTTTGGTTTTTTTAATGTGGATTCCCTATTGTTTTATTAATCCACACACTTTTCTCACCCACAGAGGAACAGAGGCGTCGACAAGAGGTGGACGAATGTGTTGGCCAGATGCTCCAACATGTCATTGGCATTCTTGTGGGCCTTGACCGGCTGTCTGGCATCCTTCGCCAGTAGTTTTTTTTGTTTATTTTCGTTTTCTAAATAAATTTTTTTGTTCTAATATACGTTCTGGCTCATTCTTTTTTTCCAAAACAAAAATAGTTTTCCCTGACATAAGTAGACTGTTCCTGCAAGGATTTCCCTTTTTTAAAAGTTAGATTGTGTTTTGTATTTGTATGTTAAACAGCCACAAGAAACACATAACAGTAACAATGTCATTTCCCTTTTTGGGTGTAGTGTCAATTAGATATTTCGACATTTTACAGGTTCCTAGTTGGTGTGCAAGCTGCTTAGGCCAATCTTCAAAATCCAAAGGTTTGGACAGGCTTCCTTTTGGTGTGGGTTGGGAACCTGAAAACATATTTCAGTTTACATCAACTGGTGTCAGTACTGGATTACCCCTTAGTCAAATGTAAGGTGTGTTAACCTGGTTACACTTGCTGTTAACGTCCAAAAAAAGGAAGACCATTTCACTCTCCAAACATTTATTCACAACATAAATGAGAAATCAAAGTGGTCACTCCCAAAAAAAAAAAACGGTGATAATCTCAAATACAACACATACAAATAAAATATTTAAATAAAAAAAACAATCAAGAACTGGTTGACGAAGGACCATGCCAACATGATTCCACAAACATGGCGTTGCGATATGGGTTCCAGAATATATGCCCAAAATCACCAGATCCAGGTTTGGTAAGGGTAGCAGGAAGTAGTGAGCATTGGAGTGGCAAAGATTATGTGAACAAACAGAAGATGGTGAAAAAAATAAAAATAAATTAGATGTTCGCAAACAAACACAAACACATTAGGTATAAACACTGTAGTTTTGGTCAAACTTACCTAAAAAATCTGGCCACCACATCATCGCGTATGGCCCCCCCACATACTGACCTCCGACCAACCTCGGGGGGGCCATCCTCAGGTAAGGCATCCTCTGGCTGCATTGGGACACCACTCCTTATGGCGATGTTGTGAAATATCCCACACAGGACCACAATTTTCGACACCATATCCGGCAAATACATGAGCTCGCCACCAGAGCGGTGGAGGCATCTGAATCGGCCTTTTAAAAGGCCGATACAGCGCTCCACCACTTGCCTGGTGGCTGTAAGTGCGGAATTATACTCACTTTGTGGGCCTGGTGTGGGAGCCAAATAAGGAGTGAGCAGCCAGGACATGCAAGGGTATCCACTGTCTCCTGTGAAAAATAAGAGACAACATCAGGAACACTGTGTATCAAGCTTAACATTGTTATGTACTAAAGGTCTCCACTTACCCAGAAGCCACGCATCACCAGCTTGTAGGTTGGTTAATTTCTGCCATATCCCTGATTGCCGGATGACGAAGGAGTCATGTGCACTTCCTGGTAATTTAGCATTCAGGGACAGGATCTGGAGGGAGGCATCACATACCACCATTACATTCAGGGAGTGATAGTGTTTCCTGTTTCTAAATATTGGCTCCAGCCGTGCTGGAGGCTGAAGTGGTATGTGAGTACCATCCACAACCCCTATGATGTGTGGGAAGCCAGCTATTTGGTAAAAATTGGCCTTGGCCACACTAAGGGCACCCATATCCAAAGGCATTTGAATAAAATGATGGAGGTGCTTGAAAAGTGCCTCCATCACTGCCCTCAGGATCCGGGAAAAGGAGGATTGGGAGATGCCCGCCACTATTCCCACCGTTGTTTGAAACGATCCTGAGGCACAGAAATGTAACACCGCCATAAATTGCGTCAGTGTTGGTATTGCTGTTGGACTGTCAATTTGCCGCTCAAGATCACTTTCTATTAATGAGAGAGTGTCTATGATGATTTTGGGAGGTAGACGGTAGCGTCTTAAAACCTCATCATCGGGCATTCCAAAAAGGGTGACACGTGTTCGAAATATCTGGGGCCTTGCATGCCTACGATGCCTACGCCTGGGATGAGATTGAGGTTGGTCGGCTTCCGGGAGCATGGCCAGAACAATCCGCCCCAGATCAACCTGAAATTCAAAGATTTCAAAGTAAGGCTTTTGACCCACCCCAAAACTATATTAAAACAACTTAGCTTGATGATACCATCCATTGCTGCTTACATGCCGGGGTATTGTCATGATACGTCCAAACTGAAAATAAACACCAAAATTACTTGACACATTTCACTCTGTGCATTTTTGTTTAAAAATTTTGTGCTAGACCAAAGCTAAAATATGCCAAACACCCATTTAGCAAAACCGCAAAGCGACATTTAACACAGTACATCAAAACGGGTCGAAATGTTGGCTCAAAAAGCGAAAGATAAACCACCAAAAAGTTAGAATGATTATTAAGCTGTTTAAAATGCGCTAATTAGTTCGCTAATACAAGTCACAAGAGTAACTACTAAAAATGCGCTAATTAGTTCGCTAATACAAGTCACAAGAGTAACTACTAAAAATGCGCTAATTAGTTCGCTAATACAAGATAAAAAATGGACTTACCAAGAGCAAATATCTAAGATGCAAAATCAAAAGGTCTTTGGGGTCGAAAATAAACAAAATCTAAAATAGAAAAAATTAGGGATCCAAAAATTACAAAATATACGAAACACAATGAAACAACAACTGAACAAAAGTTAGACTTCAGAAAACTTACCAAATCAAGAAACGAGGTCCCAAAAATATAAACCAACAAAGATAACGGAAAAAAAAACGCAAATCTAACCAACAAACGAATCTCCAACCGCCAACTCCTTTCTACGCAATCAATAAACTCCAGCCAAGATAACCTCCAACAATCCAAAAACGCCACCTCGACTTGAGACACACCAAGCCATAAATAGTGTTTCGTTTCCCGCACAAATTAAGGAGGGATCATAGGGCCGCACAATCAATGATGCGGCCGCAAAATAAGGACGCATGTATAAATACGTCACAAAAACACATTCAAATTCTGGTGTATTTCTTGTTTGGACCTCAGACATGGCGACAGACCAGGGAAAAAATGGCCAAGAGTCAGGCGGTAAGTCTTTCATGCATTTTCTATCAACGATTAATTTGAAACATAAGATTAGGCAAGTTGTGATTTTGTGAATTCTGTAAATTTACACAAATAGGTGAGGAGGATGACATGGAAGAGGCTGCTGGGCCCAGTATTCCGGCCAAAGCGGGCAAAAAAAAAAGGCAGCCACATTTCACAAGAAAGGAGATGGAGGTTTTGATCCAGAAGTGTGTGGACATCCTGCCACAGGCAGACAGGAATATGAGTCTAAGCCAGAAGTGGAGAATGTGGGAAGAGGAAGCCGTTGCTGTCAATAGAGTGGGTGATTATGTCCGTCTAGCCCAGGATGTCAAACGGCGGTAAGTAAACCCTTGCCCCCCCTAAAAACAAACCCCATTTTAAACCAAAGGATAATGGCTTCCATTTTTCCCCACAGATGGGGCGACTTCAAATATCGCCTAAAGCAAAAACTCGCGGACAGGGCTAGGCATGCAAGGGGGACAGGTGGGGGTCCCACCCCTGTGTCATTGGAGTTGACGGATTTAGAAGAGCTGGCACAGGGGTGTGTGCAGCCTGTGGAGGTGTTTGGCGTGTCCAACATGGATACGGACATGCCAGACTTTGCGGCTCCTCATGTTGGCCCAGGTAAGTATTGTGATGTCACCAACTCTGAAATGCTATTGTGCCAATATGTAGATTCTAATGTGACTCTTTTCTCATTTTTCCAACAGAGACACAGGCGGATGAGTCTGCTCCAGAGGGAAGCCTTGGCCGCAGAATTTCTGCTGGCTCTGCAGGGGAGGAACCAGTACATCCGGCTGAGGACCCTGCAGAAGCCAGTCCAGGGCGTGCCCCCTCGCAGGCAGTGGGCCTCCTCACAGAACTCAATTTAAAATCGGATTTCCATACGGAGATTCTGCAGAGGATGGACGCCAGTCTGATACGGGTGGCTGAGGCCCTGGAGCAAAATGCTGCGGCCAACGTGACCATTGGTCAGGCCCTGGCGGAAAATACCAGGGCCAACATCCGCATCGCCGATGCCCTGGAGCAGCTCGTTCGCCAGCACATGGTGGAGCCGGAACATCAGGATCCTCCACCTCTGGCACAACATCAGCCAATCCTCCAAATGTGCCTAGCCCTGTGCCTAGTCCAGAGGCCACAACATCTGCCTCTGGACAGGCCAGCCCGATGGCATCCCGGACCCGGTCTGGCGCCCACCCTCCCCCATCCAAACGGGCGAAAAAACGGTGACAGCAATGGCGACTTTTCCCACACTCCTTCTGTGCTTGGCTCATATTCCTTTCTGGTCAAAACTTCCCTCTCCTTTCTTGTGAAATGTTTTTAATTTATTTTTGTACGTTTATGTTAGCAGTTATTGATTATTTTTGATAAAAAGTATCTTTGCCAGAAAAAAACAAAACAAAATATTATGCCAATTGGTTTGTGTTTAAACAATAAATTTATGTTAAAAATCTGACATTGTATTGTGACATTATTGTACAAATGGGTTACATTTAATCCTGGCCCTAAAGGCAAAAAAGGACACAAAAAACCATTTCATTTTTTTAAAAAAAAAGGCCTCTTGAAGGAACGTTTAAAAAATCACATAACGATGCAAATTCCACATTAATAAAAAAAAGGGGAGCTAATTAAAACATGATGACATTATTGTCACAATAGGCCATAAACAACAAATTGAGGCCAAAAAAAACCCCAAAAAATTTACGCCAATTGATTGTGTAATCCTGACATTAGCAGGTATGATTTCCACCTGCGTATGGTTTTGTGCTATCCCAATAAACTGCTTTCCAAACACATACCAAGCCGGTTTTCAATACAACACTAATTGCTTTTGTGACCACCCGCGATTAATCGCTGCAACATCATGGAGTCCCGGGACGGAGGAGAAGGCCATCGCCAATGTGGTCGAGTAATCCAGACCCTAAACTGTGCGAGCATTTTGAAGGGAAAGAGGATGTTCCAGTGACGTATGTGACGGTCCGAACACATTTGACGTTCGCATCTGCTAATGTATGTACGCCCCAAAAACGCCTCGCCACGCCTGCGTTTTTCCATCTCCACTCCCGTCAACACCCAAAAACGCCCTGTTCTGTCAATCACATTTGACATGTCACTTCCTGTACGCTATTTTAGGAACGAGAGAAAAAAAGCTCGCAATCTGCCGTACGCACATGCGCAGTGTAACACCGACGCATGCGCGGTTAGTCAACATCGGAACGCAACGAGCGTACTGTTGGTAACGTGCGGCTCTGAATGAGGGCCATAGTATATAACCAATGGCATGAAAGTCAAATGATCAAAATCACATTACAAAAAACTACTATGTCGTGATAGTACATTCATAAAAGCTATTGACAAAACATTTGTACTAATCCACTGTGATGTCAAAAGATTTTTCTAATGAAATAAAATATATGTCCATATACTATTAACACGTATTTTTCACACTTGAAATAGTGGACAAATGGTCTGATTCAGCACAGGACGGAATTGCAAAGCTGCATGCAAGCAGCTTTGCAATTCCGTCCTTGCAATTCTAGCAATGCAGCAAGAGGCATCACGCCTCCTGCATGCATTACTTATCCGAGTTGCGTCCAAGGATGCAGCATGGTATAATCGGTGAAAACATCGACCGGCTAAGTGACCCATGGGATCACGCAAAATGGCCGCCGCAAATACAACAAAGAGGCCAAGAAATCTCCATCAGCCGACAGAGATCCTGGCCTCTTCCCTCCCTCCCTCCCAACAGCGGTGACACGCCTCCGTTTTGGGAAACAGAGACCATCGCCGCCTCCTCCCGTCCACAAATGGCCGCAGACTGTCAATCACTGACGGTCTGCTGCCGGACTGAATGCCGAACATGCAGGAACCATACTGCACATGGGCAGTACGGGTCCACCGCCTGCGCAGATTCCCGACCATCAGGAATCTGCGTTCAGCTGTGCACTAGCGTGCACTGCTGAATAAGGCCCAACGTTTGGTTTTTCGTGAAAAATATATATAGGATGCAATATGCAGTGGTGGAATGCTGACACAATTCTTTTAGGTCTCCTGGGGTCCAGGCTTTATTATTAAGTTATTACATAAGTTTCAAGATGGCTGGGTTGAATAAGGCAACTTACTTAGAAATGTCCTGGATAACAGCTCTGTCTCTAAAGGAACTTTCAATTGTAGACCATTGGCCCCCGAATAATTAGCAGATATCTGCAGCAAGACTCAACAGAATAAATTGAGATATCCAAATAGTAGTCCATCTCCAGATCAGCCGTGCCCTCTCGGTGTGAGAAAAATGTTCTGAACCTGGAAAATACTGATGTGCTGATGCATTTCTTCTATTGTCGGCGATTTCATCAGAGTAAAAATGTACAGGATACTACCGCACCCCAGAGTTCACTGTTTAACTCCAGCAGCCTCATATTCCCTCTACCAAACACTGTGTATGTGGAAGCTGCGTAGCCACCACATCCTAGAAAAGAGACGCAATCTGAAATGGCAACCCTCACATGCTAACAATGAGACATTAATAGCAGGCAAGTAAGGGCCGGCATTATGAAAGTCTTAGGTTGTGACAGGTAGACTGTGTGATTATATATATATTTATTCCTGAATAGATATTTTATTATTTATTTATTAACAGTTGCTTATATAGCGCAGCATATTCCGTTGCGCTTTACAATTGTAAACATTAATAGAACAAAACTGGGTAATAACAGACAGATATAGAGGTAGGAAGGCCCTGCTCGCAAGCTTACAATCTAAGGACCTCATTCAGAGCCGCTCGCTATTTGCGGTCGTTCGTTTAAAAAAAAGGGGTGACTATTCAAATGAACCGTTCGCACTTTGCGGTCTGTTCACGCCTCTAAGTCTGAACGAGCGAGCAAAACTTGCGGTCGAAATTTTGAAAAATATGCCCCCTGGCCGCTCGCATCCTACGTCATGTCCGCTATTTATTAGATTAATCGAGTCGAGTACATCTAACAGCGTATGAACTGCTCGCTATTCTTGTGGTTGGTTTTTTCAACCGCTATTTTGCGAGTAGTTCTGACTAAAAAAAAACCAAGTGACGTGGTCGCTGACGCTGCTGTATTAATTATGCACACCCATAAAACGCCTGTTTTGACCTTTAAGCACGCCTGCGTTCTGATCTCCACTCCCCGTTTTCAAGCACCATCCCCTGTTACCACCCACATACGCCTCCTCCTGTCACTCAAAATAGCAGGCACTCGCTATATAGCAAACAAACGATTTTCGGCCGCACTGACTGGTTCGCGCATGTGTATTACAATCCGTACGCATGCACAGTTGTGCGAACATCGCTCAGTGCGAACGAGCGGCCGCTTACGAGCGGCTCAGAATCAGGCCCTATATGTGTTGCCCTGAAAGTTTGTACAGTGCTGCACCACTAGCACCAGGTTCAGATGTGTTCAGTATGCTTCGGTGGCCAATTTCCTCATAGTTAAGATAGTGACAGAGAGGCAAGCCTGATATCCCCCTTTTTGCAGACACAGTGACCAGTCAGGAAGGGAGGTACAACGCAATTTTATTATTGCCAGTAAGTAAACAACAATTGACATAAGAAATGTTTACCATAAACAGAATAACATCTTGCACATTACAATACCAAGATAATTGTTTAATACCCCCCTGTCCTCTACCGGTGACCCCCAACTGGCAAATAAAGGTCAACTCCTGGAAACACAAGCTATGCTTGACTTAGTAAAATGTATGAAACCGTGGTATGCTTCTCCGGCCTATTGCAGCTAATAAACACAGTCCTTTGCTAGCATGAGGGCCTTTGCTGAGAAAAATTAACACAGTACATAGGCTATGCTGGGAGTAGTAGTTCTCAGGCCTATTGCAGCTAATAAACACAGGGCCTGTTTCAGACCTGCTCGCGAGCGCATAGCACTCGCAAGCGGGTCAATTGTGGCCCAGTGCGCACGCGCGGCGTGTGCGTAAGCCCCATAGCGAGTGAGAACTTCACTCGCTCTGGGGCTCGCTACAAGATGGGGCGGCTGTCGATGTTGATCAACAGCTCGCCCCGTTTTGTAGGCGGGTAGGGGGGGTGGCTGGACACACGGGGGCATTCCCAAAGCAATGCCTGCCATTTGTGGGCGGCCCTACTGACATCACTCGTGATGTCAGTAGTGGACTTCCTGCTCTATTGGAGCAGGAAGTCCACTCGGGCTTGCGAGACAGAGACCCTAGCACAGGGTCTCCTCGCAAGCCCGATAGTCGTGATAATTGCGACCATCGCCAGGCCACCCGCTAAAGCTGTGGGTGGTCACCCACAGCTTAGTGAGTGGCCTGGAGGCCGGGTAAAAAAAAACCCAGCTCGCCCTGATTCAGAGCGAGCGCTCGCAAATAGCAAGCGCTCACAAATAGCGAGCGCCTCTGAATCAGGCCCACAGTCTTTTGCTAGCATGAGAGCCTTTGCTGAGAAAAATGAACACAGGGTCTCATTCAGACCCGCTCGCGAGCGCTGTACACTCGCAAGCGGGTCGATGGTGCCCAAGTGCGCATGCACACAACGGAGGGAGCTCCGTCGTGCGCATGCGTGAGACCCGGCGAGCGACGGGCAAGCCGTCGCTCGGGGTCTCGCAACAAAGGGGGCGTGCTGTCGATGGTGATTGACAGCACGCCCCCTTTGGTGGGCGTGCCGGGGCGTGGCTGCCCAGATGGAGGCATTCCCATGGGAACGCCTTCCGTCTGGGTCCGGCCCCACTGACATCACTAGTGATGTCAGTGGGAGTGATTTTGGCTCTGATAGAGCCAAAATCACTCCAGGGCTTGCGGCAACGAGACCCTACCGCAAGGGTCTCGTCGCAAGCCCGATGGTCTTGACCATCGCGACCATCATCATGGACGCTCGCATAAGCTGTGGGTGGTAACCCACAGCTATGCGAGCGTCCAAGAGGCCGCTTCAATTTTAGCTGGGACGGCCCTGATTCAGAGCAAGCGCTCTGGTCAGAGCGTCCGGCTCTGAATCAGGCCCACAGTACATAGACTATTCTGGGAGTAGTAGTTCTCCGGCCTATTGCAGCTAATAATCACAGGGTTCTGCTAGCATGAGGGCCTTTGCTGGGAAAATGAGCACAGTACATAAGCTATGCTGAGAGCAGTAGTTCACCGGCCATTTGCAGCTAATAATCACAGTCTTTTGCTAGCATGAGGGCCTTTGCTGGGAAAAATGAACATAATACAGTGATGCATACACCACAAACTATTATCACAAAGGTTGCCAGCCGGGGTTACAAAGGGTTACATCTTCTCTTTCTTCAATTTTACTTCCTCCTAACCCTAAGCCAACTTTCCAGTGTGATTGGATCATACAGCCCACCAAGAACATCTGCAGTCGGGCTTACCAATTTGCAATATGTAGCACCTATCCTTGTGTATCAACACCTATTTCCCTACAGATTGTAAGCTTGCGAGCTGGGCCCTCTTACCTTTATGTATGTGGTTTTTACATATGTCTTGTATGTATGTATGTATGTATGTATGTATGTATGTATGACATGTATGTATGTCTTTTACAATCCAGTAAAATGTTAATGTTGATTCAAATTGTAAAGCGCAATGGAATTTGCTGCGCTATATAAGAAACTGTTAATAAATAAATAAATAAATAAGCATTAGATATACAGTGCACCACAGAAATTAACATGATGATAAATGGTTCACAACAAATATACACATTGGCCCTCATTCAGAGCCGTACGCTCTGAGCAGAGCGCACGCTCTGAATGAGGGCCGGGCTCCATTTTCATGGAGCGTCCTCCTGGACGCTCGTATAGCTGTGGGTCACCACCCACAGGCTATACGAGCGTGTATTGTGATGGTCGCGATGGTCGAGACCATCGCGACCATCGAATTTGCGAGCCGGAGCCTGCGGTTGAGGTTTTCAACCGCAAGCTCCGGAGTGATTTTGGCTCTATCAGAGCCAAAATCACTCCCACTGACATCACTAGTGATGTCAGTGGGCCGTCTTCTGACGGGAGGCGTTCCCGTGGGAACGCCCCTGTCAGGGAGGCACGCCCCCGGCACGCCCACCAAAGGGGGCGTGCTGTCAATCAACATTGACAGCACGCCCCCTTTGATCGGACACAACGAGCGAAGGACTTTCCTTCGCTCGTCGCGTCTGGCGCATGCGCACGACGGAGCTCCCTCCGTCGTGCGCATGCTCAGTCCATAACATCGACCCACTTGCGAGCGGACAGCCGCTCGCGAGTGGGTCTGAATCAGGCCCATTGTTTTGAAAAATGACAGCAACAAATTAGGCACCGGCAAGGATGAATATACATTACATTAGAATGCACTGACTTTGAAGTTGATACTGGCAACAAAATTTGCATTACATACAATCAGCATTAACACCAATACCAGCGAATACTCAAACATTTCATAGCAAGAGAAAAAAAAGAAATCGCCATTGACAATATTTAACAGCAAAAATGCACAGTGCCTTGGGAGAGATCAGCATTTAAAGGAAAAACATCAGCAAGAATAAATACAGATTGCATTAGATTCACAGCAACAGTTGACATCCCATATGATTGCATCAGACATGAGCTGACACAAATCACGTCCCCTCCCAGGCATGAGCTGGAGGTTCACAGCAAAAGGACCCACAACAAGCCACAAATTTGTACAGAGGGAGAGGGGGCGACCTATCCCTTACTTCCCCCTTATTTCAACACCTTACTCCCCACCTAAATGATCCCCTATCGGTCAGTTGGCAAGATTATGTGGCTAGTGGGAAAGAGACCCCCAAATACTCTAGCCCCAGTACATAAGTAACAATCCTGCTATGCTGGACTGTCAGCAGGAGGGACAAAAGGAGGTAGGCAGAGGTGGGAGCGCTAAGGTAAGTCAAGAGAGGTATTTACCTCACCCCAAACTGTGGCTTGTTCAGCCTCCTCCGATATCCAATGGAGCTCGGAGATGCTAAGCACCGCACCAGAGCTCCAAGTTGTGGTCTCCAGGCAGAGTAGAGGTTAGAGGAGGTAATCCCAGGTTCCCATCTTCCTACAGGGATGCTCAACTAGCGAGCAGATAGCGGGACAGCATTCCAAGAGACCCATACATCCTCTAGGCGCAGCTCCTCTGGCAAGTGGTAAGGTCTGGTTGGCAGCGACATCAATCACAGGCCCCGGCCTCTTCTCCCTCCGGCAGGCAGTGCAATGGTCCTCCGTGGGGCCAGCAGCAGCAGAGAGAGTTTCTTCCAGACTGCAGAAATTTCCCAGCGGGGTCCACAGGCTCTCCTCTTCAGCGCTGTCCCCACTCTTGCCGGCAGCCGGACAGTATTTCCTCAGCAACCATCTGGTCCTCTGAGTCCAGCACTCTCCTCCCCAGCGGCAGCAGCGCTCCCCAGTCAGTGGCGGTGGGACCCGCTCCCTGGTCCTGAAGGAAGGCTCCTCGGCAGCAATCTTTCCGCGGGCACTTCGTTGGGCAGCCAGCACCAGGAGGGGTCCTAATGAGCTCACAGTAGGTCCCGGCAGCAGCAGGGATGGGCAGATTGATTCATTCTACTGAGTTGAGCCACATGGCTCAACTCAGTGGTGTGTCTCGGGACACAGCTCTTTAGAGCTATAGGAAGCAGAGGTGCCAGCGACTCTGAGTGAGTCGCTGACAGCTCCGCCCCCTGCAGCCCAGCACTACATCACAAGGTTCTGCACTGACTCTCCTGACAAGGGTCGACCTAGTAGCTTGGTAGTAGATACCGTTCTAACACATAAGCAGGTGTAGTTGTTGTCTTTGTTGTAGGTTCGGCTCCCATTGTGATTACAATATTCAGTGATCAGTTAGGGTTATTTGAGCATTGTAATTGAACCGCACAGTTTTGGCTAAATTGTGATTGTGAACTGGGTAGAGGGTGGACGAAATCACTGAAAAGGGTAGGTGTTATTGGAATACCTACATGCTAGCAGTTGAAAGGTACTCAAAAAGGGATTAGGTGCGTGGAAGCAGCCTGGTTATTCTTCCATAGGTTTGTGGGCGCGTCCTGTTAAGACATCCACAGGTAAGTGAAAGTAATTTGATTGTCTTTCACCAGTTTAAATCTCCATTGAAAAGCTTAGGGTTCTCCCAGAATGGGGGCCAAGCAAACGGTAGAGATGTTAGATGATGTGCTGCTGTTGGAAGCGTCGCTTGGGTCGGCACGCCATATTACGCATACTAAGTACGGTGCTTATGCAATTAGGTACTGTGATGTATGGTTTAAAAGGACGATGAAGAGTGTTAGACCGTTTCCCAGAATTGGCAGCTTTGATAAGGAGGTATTGAACAATGTCCGAGATAGCATCTGTATGGTGCGCTCTCGATTGAAAAAGATAAAATATAACGAGTGTTTAAAATTATGACAGCATGAGGGGGATGCGTGGCTTAAAGGTGTGCACGCAACGCAAACTAGAGTTGCGAGCACTTTACCGGAGAGCACACACGCAGCGCTAAACTGTGGTACGTGCGCGCCACGAGATAGCACGCACGTGCAGTAAGGTAGCGTTGCGGAAGGTATTGCCAGTGGTTCACGCACACCACCGCCGCCATATGCGGATGGGGGTGCAGGTACAGTTGTTGAAAAAAAACATAAATATGTAACAAGTAACTTGTACCCTCTCTTGAGTAATCATAAAGAAATGTTTCTGATGCGGATGATGAGCCTATTGTTATGTCTGCCATTTCCCATGCTGCACACATCTTAGATGTTCTACCACAAAAAGCACAAGTGGTGCCGCCATCTTCATCAGTGATAGTACAGGAAGTGTTAACATCCACTGCACCCGTAGAGGAAGTTGTTAACCCTATAAGTAGCAGTAATAGACTAAATCCCCAGCCAGGTAACAAGGTCAAAAGTAGCAGTGCGGCCGATCTGCATCCCATCCGGACAATAACGGTTCCGAATGGGAATGCGGATGCGAATGGTGTAGTGCTCACAAGGGAGGTAGCAATGCATTGTCCTTGGACAAGAGCGGAGCTAAATTCCATAATGAATGATTTGGCCGATCCTAAAAAGGAATTAGCCAAATGCCAAAGATTTTTGAAAAATTTGGGTAGTGCTCACGAGCCAACCAATAAAGATTGGCGAGTGGTGTTAAGGGCTTGTCTTCCACGCAATACCAACGTGACAAAGTTTATCACGGATTGTGTATTGGATGGAGATGTTCCCTTAACAGACGAAATTAACCAAGGTAACATTTCCTGCATTATAACTCAATTGGTTGTATATTTTCCAGTAGGATTTAACTGGAGCAAAATTTTCACCATAAAACAAAAAGAGAGTGAATCTGCAGAGGATTATTGTAACCGAGCTCTGCAAGCTATCACCCAGTACACTGGGTAAGAGGATATTAAAGATTGCACTCATCACAAGGGAATGATCGTCACTGTACTTATGGATGGTCTAAAAGAGTACCTAAAGACCCGAGTTCAGACCTCACAACCTGGCTGGAGGGGAGTCACTGTAGACACCCTCATAGAATCCGCTATCGAACACGATAAGAACATCCTTAAAAAGAGAGAGACCCAGAGCGAGAAGCTAATGGCTGTTAGTATTCAAGCTCTAGAAGGAATGACTGTAACATCACAGCCAACAGACACACATGCACCTGCACAGCTACATGTCCTCACCAATCCTGCACCACCTCAAACACAACCCTACCCCACTTATCACACACAACCACAAAACCCATACTATCCATAATCACCATATTTCCCTCAATATCCTTACCCACACCCACCATCTTTCCCTTCCGCTCAACCCACACAGCAATCCTTTCACCCACCCCACTCACGAAGGTGCTTTAACTGCAACCAAGTGGGACATGTAAGTAGGAACTAACCTGGGAGTACCTGGATATCCCCATACAGGATATACACAGAGTACAGGAAACCCACAACAGTCACCAGCTCCAATTGTGGCTGTAAATGCTGTATTGGAGAGTGAGAGTCAACGCTAGGGGTCAGGTCATACCTGTAGTCTACAGATAATCAGGTTAATGGGAAGTACTAGGGAAGAACCGGTAATGATGGTTGATGTAGCTGGTACTAAATATCCTTTTCTTGTAGACACAGGGGCGACCAGGTCAGTGATAAAATCCCCTGCTAACTTACAGGTGACCAGCGAGACAGTACCAGCAATGGGTGTAATGGGTAAAGTGCAACATTATCCTTTAACAAAATCCACAGAGGTCACTATCGGGCCATTGCATACCAGGCATTCTTTCCTCCTGGCAGCAGCGGCTCCTACTAACCTACTGGGAAGGGATTTGTTATGTCAGATGGGATGTGTCATATATTGTACCCCTGATGGTGTATTTCTAGATATCCCAGAGAGAGTTGCGCACGAGGTGAGGGATATGTTGGACACTCCCCAAAGGATAATGTATCACTCTACTGGTTTAAGTGAAAATCCATCTCAGGTAGATCAAATGTTATCCCAAATTCCAGATTCACTTTGGACCAAGGATGGACAGGACACTGGATTAATGGCAAACGTAAGTCCCGTAATGGTAAATCTAAAAAGTGGTAGACATGCTCCTAAAATTCCCCAGTACCCATTAAAACAGGAGGTAGAATTAGGGGTTTATGCCATAATTGAGCGATTGTTACAGCAGGGAATTTTAGTTTGTACAGCAAGTGTAGCCAACAGTCCCATCTTTCCTGTAAAGAAGAGTGGTGGGAGGGGTTATAGGCTGTACAAGACCTTAGTTAATAAGGTGGTAGAGAGCCAATTTCCCATAGTGCCAAATCCAGCTGTCATTCTTATGCAGATCCCACCAAATGCAACCCATTTCACTGTCATTGACCTCTATTCTGCTTTCTTCTCTGTACCTCTTCATCCTGACTGTCAGTACCTATTCACCTTTACATACAAGGGTGTACAATACACATGGACACGATTGCCTCCGGGTTTCATAGACAGCCCCAGTATCTTCTCCCAGGCCTTACACGACTGTTTACAATCTTTTCAACCTGCCAATGGATCTGTTCTAATACAATATGTGGACGATGTATTGTTATGTTCTGATTCATTTATGTCATGTTTAAATGATACTAAAGTTTTGTTGCTTCATCTCTCGCAAACAGGACACAAGGTTGCAAAGGACAAACTACAGCCATGCCAGTCCAGGGTTAAATATTTGGGACACTGCCTAACTCAGGGGTTACGACATCTCACAAATGACAGAATCCAGGCCATACAGAACATGACACTGCCGCAGAACCAACAGCAAATTCGTACCTTCTTGGGAATGTGTGGATACTGCAGAATGTGGATCCCAGGTTTTTCTATTTTGGCCTTGCCATTACAGGACTTAGTCTCTTCCTCAAAGCCCGATCGTGTCATACACAGAGGAATCAGAGCAGGCTTTCCTTAATCTTAAGGATAGTCTGACAAGAGCACCTGCATTGGGAATACCTGATTATGAAAAACCTCTTGATTTGTATTGTACAGAAGCCAATGGTTGTGCAGCAGGTGTCCTCACACAAAAACATGGTGATGCCAGTAGGCCCGTAGCATACTACAGTGCACAATTGGACACTGGCAAGATCACTCCCAATGTGTTTAAGAAGTGTAGCAGCAACTGCTCTATTGGTCAGTAAGAGTGAGGATATGGTACTAGGCCATGATATGATTGTCTATACTCCCCATGCTGTATCTGGTTTGCTAAACTCTGCCCAAACTATCTCCTGTCTCCTCAGCTAGGTTCACAAAATGGGAAATGGCCTTAATAGCACCTGCAAACATCACCATCAAAAGGTGCAGTACGTTAAACCCAGCTAAGTATTTACAATATGTGCAACATGATGCACAAAGGGTGGAGAGAGGTGAGCCGCTGGCGACAGGTGAGTTCTGCAGGTATATTGATGCACATTATTGTATGGAATATCTGAATCAAACCTTTACTGCAAGACCTGAAATACAGGATACACCTTTAGAAAATGTAGATGTGACATTTTACACGGATGGGAGTTGCCATAGACAAACTGACACTGGAGAGTTATGTACAGGTTATGCTGTGGTAAATGACGAGGACGTCATAGAAGCCGAACCTTTAGGCCCACCACACTCGGCCCAAGTGGCGGAACTAGTGGCACTAAAGAGCGTGTGAGTTAGTGGAAGGTAAATCTGCTAATATCTACACTGACTCTAGGTACGCCTTCGGGGTAGTACATGATTTTGGTGCCATATGGCGTCTGAGAAAACTTATGACAGCAGCAGGCACACCAATTGCACATTCCAAACATATAAAAGGACTACTAACAGCAATCCAATTGCCAAAGGCAGTGGCAGTAATTAAGTGTAAAGCTAATACATGTGAGGATGATCCGGTGTCACTGTGCAACAACAGGGCAGACGAAGCTGCAAAATGGGCAGCAGGGTTAAAAATGATTGTACCAACTGAACAAATCATGACTTTTCAAACAATTGATATGCTGAAATTAATTGAGATGCAAAATTTGTGTTCTATCCAGGAAAAGGCAGTCTGGAGGTCCAAGGGATGTGGGCAAGAGTCCTCTGGACTCTGGAGAGACGGACAAGGTAAGCCAGTTGCTCCCAAGGCATACTACCCAAGCCTGGCTGAGGCAGCGCACGGTCTGACTCATCTGGGAAAGCAAGGTACGTGTAAATTGGTGAGAGCATACTGGTGCGCACTGGGTTTTTCGTCTCAAGCGGAAAAGAGAGCAATGTCCTGTCTGACCTGCTTGAGGAAAACATTGGGAAAATGATCCCTACCAAACCATCCCACATTCCTCCGACTAACGGACCTTTCCAGGTAATACAAATTGATTACATCCAATTACCACCCTGCAGGAATCTCAAGTATGTATTAGTGTGTTTTCCAATTGGGTTGAGGCATACCCAGCTGCCACTAATACTGCTGCGTTTACTGCCAAGAAAATTGTTCAGGAGTTTGTGTGCAGATACAGTATCCCTAAAATTATCGAGAGTGATAGGGGTACTCATTTCACAGGTGATATTTTTCAAAATATGTGTAAACTGATGGGTATTAATAGTCGACTTCATACGCCCTACCGACCGCAAGCCAGTGCCAAGGTGGAGAGGACGAACGGTACTATTAAAAATAAAAAAAAGTAGGATCATGGCAGAGAGTAGACTAGGATGGCCAGAAGCATTACAGTTGGTCCTACATAGCATAAGGACCACTCCTAGACCCCTGTAAATCTGTCCCATTTTGAAATACTATTTGGTAGACAACCTCATTTGATTAGAAGTCCGCAGGAAGATTTGAAAATTAACAATGAGGTAACTGTAAGGTATCTTATATCAATGAGTAAACCGTTAAAACAGCAACAGCAGAAACTGAAATTGTTGTCCCATGATATGCCTGAAACAAACTGTCATGATGTTGAACCTGGAGAATATGTTATGATCAGAAATTTCTTGCATTCAGGTTGTTGCTGACGAGTACCACATCTTTGAAGATGGCCGAGAGAGATACCTGGGTCCATTCCACTCACTGCAAGAAGGTCAATCAACCAGTGGAGAAACAAGGTGGAGACGAGGCAGATAACATGGACCTGTCGATCGCGAGCTTGTTCCGGGAGAGTTAAAAGGTTGCAGTGAGATATCTGAACTAAAGAAATTTGCAGGTCCTTGCTACGGCAATGGACTGGTCTCCTGTGTTAATTTTTGTATTCTCTTCCATAGTTTCCATCATCCTGGTTTGTTCGGGGATGTCTGGTTTCTATGACGGGGGACCAATAGTGGAGATGGGAGCTAATGGCAGTATTGATGGAGTGGAGTCGAGAGGAGGAGTGCTATGCCAATCAGGGGAGTGTCTGACCAATCTTAGTACAGTAATTGTTAAGAGATCTGCTATTTCGGATACTCGGAGACAGTGTGAAGGTTTATCATCTGAGGATTATTGTATGTGTGAGTTCTGTATGTCCGTAATTGATGAGAATTGCATCCAACGGTGCCAACCTAATTATAATCAGTATTGGGGTGGGTATCCTTTAGAGGATTATCACACCATGGTGGGCAAAATTTTGAACCAAACCGACTGTTGGGTGTGCTCTCACGTGCCCCAAATACAACATAATGTAGGATTAGTGCCATTCCCATTAAATATCTCTGAAATTTTAGAATTGAGAAAAGGGAAGACACTGGATGAAAAATTTCTTAATACCAAACCACCCCATTTTAAACTCCACCAGTACCAGGCAGACAAAACACTTTTATGTTTAAACATCACCAACTCCAATTAACCAGAAAGGTGGGAAGTGACTGGGAATAACCAGACGATGACCTTCTCACAAAGAGCTGACCGTGAGCCTATGAATTATGTACGAACTGTTACGCAAAATTAGGTCAGGTGGAAGACACTTCTGGTATAAATATACACTAACACCAAAGAAATGATTGGTAGAATATCAGAAGGGTACTGTGCTAAGGTTATACAACCAGAAACATGTATTTGCCAGATGGGAGAACCTGAGATAGGATAATTTGTTAGGGAAATGTGTTGGATGATCATGATGCATTCTATTCCTTATGTTCTCCCCGATGATGTATATTTTATATGTGGAAGGAAATCGTATAAGTGTGGTTTCATGGTTGAACCCAGTGAAATGGTTCACTCCACTAGGAGAGTGGGTCCAGGAAATGATTGCGAGCATAGGTAAATTCCTGATCCTCATACTGGTTGTCATCATAGTATTTAGCATATGTGTCAGGTGTGTTCCTACTGTGATGAAATGTGGAAAATGTAAAGATAAAGTAAACTGGAAGAATGAAATTATGATGGTGGTCAGTAGTAACAATTTGAATACTGAGGTTAATGTAGGACTGCATTACAACCCTGAACTAGAAGGTACCGTTGTGTAATGTATAAAATTTAGACATGCATAAAATGTGTTATTAAAATGTTATTTTAAAACATCTTAAATAATGTAAGTCCCTATTCCCCCTCAAGACTTCCTTTATAGGATTGGTGCTTATACATCTTTCCTATGATCTCCCAAGATCCATGGTGTGCGTATAGGGGTAGTTTTATGTCCCCTCCTAGAGACACATTATTGATGGATTAAGAACCACCTTGTGCCATCCCATAATATAACATTAAATAATGTCATAATGTAAGCCTAAATAAATTTTCAGATCAGAGTATGATAGCATGTTGTTTGCTATCAAAGGGTGGACTGTCGAAGCCGGATAATTGGCTGAGACAGGATCAGTTTAAAATTAGATTGGGGCGACTCCATTTCGCGAATGGTAATGAGATACCATTTTGCGACTGGCCGCCCAGCTCCATTTTAGTGAAACTCGCCATTATAAGTACATACGGCGATGCTATTATTTAGCGTTGTGCGATTCCCACGCAATAGAAAGAAGTTAAAAGTCCTCATCATGTAAATACAGACAGTCATTAAAACATATAAAATGATTACCCCTGCAAAACACGTACCACGGAGTACTCCACAAAACATATAGTCTCACAACGCTAACTAGCGTCTTTTCCCAATTCCACAATACTTACACACTGCACACTTACATAAAAGGTTCCCTAGCATTGAAGTGTAATATCCAAGGTTTATGCAGTAATTATTAATGTTGTGTAATAAAGGTTATTTGATATCTAAGGTTTAGTACATGGTAAGCAGACCGTGTTTGGTGTTGTACTGATCCACTATGTCTCCACAGATTTCCAGTATCATCGGTGAGAAGATCGTGCGTCTGCAAACTATGGACTATAGAGAGTTAAAACATTAAAATGTACTGTGTAATGTTACCAGCTTAGATTAGTATGCAGCGGGAAAAAGGACACAAAGGGTTGTTAGAGGCTGTTTGTGTCCATTCGAATTGACCTATGAACTATCCTGTAACAGAAGCACCTTTAAGAAGAAAAAATGGAATCATGTCAAACTTGCCTATTGTATTGCCTGTCCCTGTAAAAGTATATATGTGCGCTCTCTGACCCCAGTCTTGAGTCTTCTTGCTATGCTGTTGACGGAGGTTTCTAATGCTGATGCCGGTATCTGGGCCCAGAGCGTGTGCGTATATAACAATTGTACCTTGGGTCTGTATGATTTATTTGCACTAATTGTCTTTAGATCACAGCGTGTAACCATCTGTTTTTATATTGAATAATAACTTTTTGTGCTTTGGAACCACATTCAAAGTCTGAAAGCATTTATTTACTGTGCGACTCATTATGCTAAATAGCGACAATTTTAGAAGGTATAGGCAGGATTGCATAGAGGTTTTAATTAGTTATCCATATCTCCTATATAGAGTTCCAGTGCAGGCTGGCTCTCCTCCTCCCCTTGGCTCCACAATGCTCACTGGCTCTGGGGTCTCATTCTGGGACAGCCCCCTGGCTACTTTGCCCTGCGACTACTGCCACCAATGACTGGTCAGGCAATTTCCCGGGCTGGCAGGGTTGCTGGCAGACGATTCAAATCTTCCCTGGAGCTGCGCAGGCTCTTTAGCCCCCGAGGAGAAGCAGGGTCAATAAAGTTCAGCCTCCCTTGCCTGCTAATAGGTATGGGCAGTAATATCTATATATTTAAAAAAACATTGGGGGACCCCTATTTGGGCACAAATTTGGGGCTACCATAGATAGATAGATAGATAGAGGGTGAAGGAGGAGAGAGAGTGGGGAGACAGAGAGAGAAAGTGCAGAGAGAAAAATAAAGAGAGAGAAAGTTATTGTGGAGACCCCCATGTGAAGAATCAATATTATTCAAGCCTGACTGAAGGTGCGTTATGACAACATAATGATGTAATCACAGGTTTCCTAGCTATCAATTATATGATACATGCCTGGGCTATTATGTTGCACATTTTGGCGATTAAACTGAACTTTTGGGTCTACAGTGCTGAGATTTCACACTACTATACTGGGCAATGGTTCTATTATAGTGTTCCTGTGCTAGGTATTATAGTGGGATCTAGTCAGTATCCCGACAGTCAGATTGCAGATGGTCACAATACTGACAGCGGCATCTCGACTGTCTGAATACCGACAGATTGAGAAGGTAAGTATGATAATAATAATAATCTTATTTATATAGCGCTTTTCTCCCATAGGACTCAAATACACTTTACAGACATCAGAACACATGGTACATTGTACAAGGATTTGGTATTGCCAAAAAATTAGAAAACCACACCGAGATAATTAAAATCAACTGAAACCTAGAGAGCACAATAAGCATATTGCGGGGTTGGTGCAGACATTTTGGGAAATAACTTCCATGGGTTATATATTCCACCCACAAAGGTACCACATGAGGCAGCCGTCTTGGGCGCACTACGTAGGATTACCCTGGGTGGAATAGGTTACGCCTAGAAGAGATGACACAAAATGGGTGGTTGCAGCATCATGATGCTAGGAGTAGGGTCCCAACATAATAGTCTAGTCCATGTATTTGTCATCCCATCCACGAGTTTACCAGGTGAGGCAGCCATGGTGGGCGCACTACGTAGGTTACAATGTGGGTGATAAACCATACAAGGACCCAAGGAATATATGGGAAAACTGACACATGTGTGGCAGTATGATATACCCTTTGTGAATAGCTAATGATGTATCTTTCAGCATAAAAAGTTTTACCTTGACATAAAGATAATAAAAAGCTATACATGTTAGAACTCATACACGGGCATTAAAAATGCCTGCTAAATCCGTGTTCTTTGATTTCACATTTAACCCAGCAATTAAAGTGCCTTCCCAAGACCTCCTTGCAGCATAACGGCATATGTACCGAACATTAACACTGCAGGAAACATTGAGATTAGTGCCATGTGATCATTTCTTAGAAGCAAAGGTCTATTCACTTATATTATTTGTTGTGCTATCAGTGTTAAAACACATTTACCAGACTTTAATGAGGGAGAGCGCTAACCACACAAAAGAGCCCAAACTGTATAAGCAGAAGCACATGGCATCTCTAGAGAGGCAAAAACACAGGCTGGGCGCAAAATATAGAAATACAGCTTCTCCTGCCACTTGTGCTCTAAGAAGCCATTTAATTGGGACAGATACCATCTACACATTGCTGAGCAAGCACTGAAAGGAAAGACATTCATCATTTGAATTGCATTGTGTTTAATTATTATTACCAATCCGTGCAGGAGTTGAAATAGACATTATTAAAATGCTGAGAAGTGTGGTGAGACTATTATTGGAATTTTGTGCTCAAGGCGTCTGCTGTCTACAACTCAGTAACCGTTCTCCTTCATCCAATGTGTGGTGACCCTACTCAATTCTCAGTGCCATGCACCCTGCATCACAGGAGCCATCTGTGCAGCAGGGCACAACAAATTATTCAAAATCTAGCAGCGAGTCTAAAACATTTCATATATTTGGGAATATACAGCTCACCTGTGTAAGATTACAGCCCCTGCAATACACATCATACCCAGCTATCTACATCTCAATCCTTTTCTTTATCACATGCCTCTAAATGACATCTTAAGTCCATTCTCTATGCACCCATTCAATCCTCAAACTCATTTACCCCCACCACAGCCTCATTATCACCTAGCCAATTCAGTTGTCCAAGCATTTGTCCCCCCATCATCCTCGTCTGAGTATGCTTGATCACAGGGGAACTGACCAATGATTAGTTATACTCTTAGCAAGTTTAAAAATTGGCAATCCAGTAAGCTGGGCCATGCATACAGCATTGCGGAGCACCAATCAGATACCAGTGCAGACCTGTATGACAGAGAGCATTTAAAAATTGGCAATCCAGTAAGCTGGGCCATGCATACAGCATTGCGGAGCACCAATCAGATGCCAGTGCAGACCAGCATGACAGAGAGTTCAATAAAGCGCCATATGACACAGCAAAACTCGGAGAAGGGCAAATGTACTGATTTATAGGTGCCATGGTGACCTGGTGCCTGGAGTTTGTCGGTTTCTGATGTATACTAAATAAATTGATATCGCCGATTTGAGTTTATGAATAAAACAAAAGGTACTGCACTAAAGAATCGATTAATGGGTTGACATACTTTTAAAGTTGTCAATAAGTTTTACAGAGACCTCTTGAAAAAATAAAATAATTGAAAGAGAAACTCAAGTATACTCCATATAATACTCCAGCTGCAATATTTCCTATCACTAGCCATGTCGTAATATCAACAACTGGAACATAATCACAAACCGTGTTAATAGCATGTATCCATTCTCTTTGTATTAATTATATTTAATTATATTTCTATGACGTGGCACAACATCTTGTGGATACCCCAAATTTAGGAAATAGTGCATTAAATTTGAGGAATTAGAAGAGCTGTATATTGTAATATAGTAATTTATTGCAAATTGTGGACAAATAAGAGGGAATTCAACTGTTTGCGATGCCCATAGCTCCCATCTAAAGTGACTGAGAGCTATTCAATTGTTTACACATATCACAGATTTCTGCTCGCACCATACCTTAACTGCAGCGCGCCCAACTATTCGGCACCGTAACTGTCGCTTTAAAAGGGAGAAGAGCTAATCTACTGTATTTTGGGCATAAGCTTCTGCAATAAGATGTGCATCCAATAACAACTCCCCACATAGGGGGCGATTCAATTGTTTGAGAGAACTAAGCTCCTGACCAAAGTGAATGGGAACTAATTAAATATTTGGAGCGACCAGCCCCAAAACTGCACCCAACACAGATTTCTGCGCACATCCTCCACAGGTGCGAGCAGAAATTCATGCAGAGTAGTGCCTTGGGGCTGGTCGCCAGTGCCAGGCACCCAACACTTAGCACGAGAGAAGCCTCTTAACACGGCTAAAACCGAACATTAGAAAGTGGATGTCGTGACCAGCACAGCTCATGGTCGCACAAACAATTGATTTAGCTCTCAACCACTTTAGACGGGGACTAATTCTTTCAAACAATTGAATCGCCCCCAAAGGAAGGAATTCAAGTCTTTTTGTGGGAATGCAGCTTCCGGATCAAGTGCCGGAAGCTATCCAATGGCCCGTGACTAGCGGATTTCTGCTCACATCCTCCTGTGCCTCAGGGTTAGTTGCGGTGTTACCATGTGCGGTAACAGCATAATGGGGCACTTAAGCTGGGAGATGCAGTTTACCGCACTAAGCCCCAAGCATTAGTCGCGGTAAGATGCATCTCCTGGCTTAAATGCCGGTTGCGTTGCAATCGAATAGCTCCAGACACCTAACCAGGGAGCTACATCACCGCAAAAGAGCATTGACTTCTCTCGTTTATGTTTAAACTTGATCAAAGTGCAGACGGACTATCAAAGTACAGCCTAATTAGAGTGTTCCCGCCACAGGACGCACACACTGGTTTATCAGTCTGTGGCTATCCAGATTTACTGAAAGTCACGTCCGATAACCGATTGTTACTAATCGGACCATCTTTAGGACTGCATTGTGATTTGACTTTTTTGGGGCACATGCTTTAAGCGATTCAGTGGCAATATGGTGGGAAAAAAAAACGCAAAATGGATGCTGAATTTGCCATGTTTATGTACATAAGAAGCCCCAACATTCCCAAACTTCAGTGAGATGTGATCTGACTACTTCCCTGGATACTCCATTTAAAGTTACAGCCCTGTGCTATTTGGAAGTAGTCGGGAAGTCGGCGGACGAAATCCCGACCGTCAGCTTCCCGTCTTTCTAATTCCGGCAAGGTACTAATGACAGGCGTCGAAATCCCGTCGCCCGTCATTAGACCTACGCCGGGAGCCCGATCGAAAGTAAGCCAGGCGCGGACAGCCACGGGGGGGGGGTGGGGGGTAGGGTTAGGATAGGGGCTCCCGGGAGACACTTAGGGTTAGGCAACCCCCAGGAGGTTAGTGTTAGGCTTGGGGAAGGGGAGGTTAGGGTTAGGCGCCCCCGGGAGGAAGTTAGGCACCCCCACGGAAGAGTTAGATTTAGGCAGAGGGGAAGAGGGGGTTAGGTTTAGGCCCTTAGAGGGGGGTTAGGCACTTGGGGGGGAGGTTAGGGTTAGGCACCCCTAAGGGAGGGTTAGGGGGTAAAAAAAGGTTAGTGATACTTACCTTTTGTAGCTTCAGGATTTTCACCCCTGCCGGGCTTCCGCTGTTGGGATTTGAACCGCCGGCCGCATGGCATACTGATTCCATGCTATTATATGGTCACATATGTGGAAGTTCATCCAAGTATTAGTAGGAATTGGGGCTGCAGTCATGCCCACAGGACTACTATGTTGCCATTCAGTTGATTATGCTGCCACATACTGTATTTTGGGCTGTAATAGGGATCAATAATGCATTTACAAGGAAAAAGGCTAAATGTAAGTTGCATAGAGACAAAGGTGTGCTGCTTTTTAAAAATAGAAAAATGATAATTGTCATGAATGTGGTTTCTTTAGATTGTGTCCTTGGGCTGGGATTAGGACTAGCTTTATTCAACTCTGATGCCCTCTGGAGGAGACTATGTCTAATGAGGTTCCTATGCATGAAAGAGGATACAAGGTCAATGTAAGTTATGGGTGAGTGAAGGAAATAGGGAGAGTCAATGCCAGGTGAGCAGTGGTAGTTCAGGTCACTGGGTGCGGCTGATTAGCCGAGAAGTGATTTGTGGTAGCACAAGCTACTTGGTGCGGCTGGCTAGCCGTGAGGTGAATGGTGGTAGCACAAGCTACTTGGTGCGGCTGGTTAGCCGTGAGGTGAACGGTGGTAGTGTGAGAGCTACTTGTCGCAGCTAGGAGCCGTAAGGTGGTAGGTGGTACCGTGGAAGCTACTTGTCACGGCTAGGGAGCCGTAGATGATAGGTGGTAGCTTGGAAGCTACTTATCATGGCTAGGGAGCCGTAGATGATGGGTGGTAGCGTGGAAGCTACTTGTCGCGGCTAGGGAGCCGTACAAGATAGGTGGTAGCGTGGAAGCTACCTGTTGCAGCTAGAGAGCCGTAGATGATAGGTGGTAGCGTGGAAGCTACTTGTTGCAGCTAGGGAGCCGTAGATGATAGGTGGTAGCGTGGAAGCTACTTGTCATGGCTAGGGAGCCGTAGATGATAGGTTGATAGGTGGTAGCGTGGAAGCTACTTGTCGCGGCTAGGGAGCCGTAGATGATGGGTGGTAGCGAAGTCAGTAACTACTTCTGAGCGCAGTGTGGATGTTCTCTCAGACAAGCTAAGGGGACTTGTTGCACTGGCAACTTGCTGTGAGAAGTGAAGATCCTTTTATAAGGAGTGCTGGATGCTGACTGGCTGGAAGAAAGGGAGAAGCATGTTCATTGGAGGAGATTGCGTCACATGGGCAATCCAAGATGGCCGCGCCCATGGACTGGAGACTCGCGGCAGATCCACGTGAGAGACGCCGTACCGGAGGGTGAGAATATGATGCAGAAGCCGCCGGGGAGCTGAGGGAGAGACCGTCCGCAGGAATGGACCAGCGGGGAAGCAGAGAGCCGCGCCACAGCGTCCTGAGAGGAATGGACCAGCGGGGAAGCAGAGAGCCGCGCCACATCGTCCTGAGAGGTAAGTGCCGGGGTCTGATTCTGGGGTCCCTATGGCGGGTTGTGACAATAATATGTACAGTACATGATGTATTTGTACCCGGCGATCTGGCAAATGGCGGAGGTAAGAGGTGTGCGGAGCAATTCGCAGCATTCACTGTAAATCCCATCATCCAGCCTCTGGACCCCTCAGTGCTCTGGGGAAGTGCTAAATGGAAAGCCCAATGCTGTCACCATTTGTCATCATCAATGCAAATGTGTAACTAGCAAATGAAGGCGGGAGGCATTTGTTCATATTTTAAGCAAACATTTGGATCCAGAAGGCTGGACTACTCTTTCAGGAGTCCAGGAGAGCTCCCTGAAATTTGAGAGTCCAACTTACATGTCGGCAGCTATGTGCTTATACGTTAAAAACATTATATGCTACTTCTGAATGTGCTCTGATTGGTCAGGTACTACTGCAATAGGTAGCTGAGCACATGTAAAATCATGGAAGAAACATAGGATGAATTGAGATAGTCAATGAAAAGTGATGCTTGTAGGAAGGAAAAAGAAGAGCTAAAAAAAATTAAAAGGGATTTCAAAATGAAGGTGCTGCAGTTATTATTTCCTTCAAGGTCTTCTTCAAACCATTAGTTAATTAGTGACTGTTCATTTAAGTTTGTTTACTTTATCTCATACTAGCACAACTGACCCAGAGGTTAAAGGTGGTTCTAGAAATGTACATGAGGATGGGCGTGAGACACACAGCACAATTGAAGGATTGTGGATGTTACATGACACAGTGCAGCTGGTGAGAAAGAGTCTAAGAACATGAGCAACAGCATACTAGGCAAGTGCTGTATGCTCTTCACTGATTGCAGATGGGTGCTGTATGCTCTTCACTGATTGCAGATGGGTGCTCTATGCTCTTCACTGATTGCAGATGGGTGCTCTATGCTATTCACTGAATGCAGATAACTGCAGTATGCAGGGGCGTATCTATAATGGGTGCAGGGTGTGCGGTGCACACGGACCCCTGGTTCCAGGGGGACACACACTGCACACCCTGCACCCATTATAGTCTTTATACTTACCTGTCTGTTGTCTCCAGGGAGACATTGGAGCTGATAGGGTGGGGATGTACACGCCCACATGGCATTAGCCACACCCACACAGTCACTAATCACCCCTAGTCTGCTTCTCATAATAAGCCCTTGATCATTTTGAGCCCCAGGTGCAGTGACTCTGACCTTCTTGTGTAGGTGCGATGACCCCGACCTTCTTGTGTAAGTGCAGTGACTCTGACCTTCTTATGTAGGTGAAGCGACCCGACCTTCTTATGTAGGTGTAGTGACCCTGGCCTTTTTGTGAAGGTGCAGCGACCCCGACCGCCTTGTGTAGGTGCTACGACCCTGACCTTGTGTAGGTGCAAACCTATAATTTTTTACGTTTTATTTCCTAGAAATCTCTCTCATGTGGTAACTTTTCTCACACATCCTGCTTAAAACCAAAAAAGGTCAGAATGATTGTGAGCCACTGCTTTCATTGTCGGTATTCAGCCAGTGTGAGACTTAAATAGACAGTGTCCACTTCAGGCTACACGCCATCCTGTTGTCCGTGGTCAGCTGACTGGACCTTCCTCTAGGAATGTGCCACACCCCTTCCCCTAGGAGTCCAGTACAGGGAATGGTGGATGTAGGCTGTAAACCGATTGCCATGATGGGCAGTGGCAGAAGAAAAGACATGATGAGAGGCAGTACCTCCCCTCCAGACAAAATAAGCAGGGAATATCTGCTGTCTGATAAATATGAATGGTGGGAATACTTTGTTGGCAGAATATGAACTGTGTGCACTACTTTTTGGCATAATGTGAATTTTAGCTGATTCATTCTTATGTTTTCTGGCAAACTGCAGATGTGCTTTGATGAGGGTGATTTCAGTAATAACATCACAATAGCCACCTTCCCATTCATGCCAGCAGTATGCAGTGCTCTTGATACGGTTCACTGTTGCGCATTAGCTCCAGTCTCCAGCCACTGAACTCTGGAACTCCTCCAGTGATAGCTGACCTCTCTCTGGCTTCCATCACAAGCCTCCTCATTGCTCTTATGCAGACTTTGTGGGACGGCCTTGTCTGCAGTGCCTTCATGGTAGGATGCAGCTTTAATTTCCTCACAATTGAACCAATACGTAGTACTCACTGGGATATTCATGCACTTGGATATCATTTTGTAGTCTTTAACTATCTTGTGCATATCTATAACCTTATCTTTAACTTTCTTAAGGTGGGTACACACCTGACAGATATATCTGCAGATGATGGTCGTTCATACACACTGAACGACCATCATCTGCATGCTGCAGCGGGTCCCGGCGGCCGGGGAGGCGGGTAGGGGGTGTGGCCTAATTGAGACAGGCGTGGCCACACCCCCTTAAAAAAAAAAAACATTTGCGGCGCTGTGTGCCCCTCAGCTCGGCGCACAGCAAATGGGGGGCGCAATAAGCGTGATCGCTCCCCCCTTTGGCATAGGAGACTGCTTGGGCTGCTGCTTTAGCAGCCTCGGACAGTCTCTCAGTGCAGCCCAGCACACAGGCTGCTGTGGATGGGGAGCTGTGTCGCACCCGGGTAAGTAGTACCCGCTCGCCGCTCCCCCCCTCTCTGCACCCCTGTGTACAGACATATCATCTGCACACACTGGCCGACGGGGGGAACGATATATTGGCCGATCAATCGGCCAGTGTGTACCCAACATTAGAATACTCATTTGTCTTTATTGTCACAACTTTCTTTTGGATTCACAATATAACCAATGTTATTTGAAATAGGGTTTTTTTATCCCAAGAAGCTGACTTTTTTTCACAGGTAGAGGCTAATGAAAGAAAAAAGTTGCGCTAATATCTTTCATCTGTGTAAAAGGTCTGAGAAAGGTAACTACAAATGCCCACAATAAAGATGGCAGCTTTAATTCATCTCAACACTTTCACTAGAATTCAAAATAGCAGTGGAGATGATGGGAGTTTTAATCTATACCAATATGTCCAAATTCAGATAGATTATTAGTCATAATTAGGGGTGTGCACCGGCCACTTTTCGTGTTTTGTGTTTTGGTTTTGGATCTGGATCTTTCTTCGTGTTTTGGATCTGGATTGGTTTTGCCAAAACCACCCTTCCGTGTTTTGGGTTCTGGGTTTTGTGTTTTGGATCTGTATTTTTTTGAAAAAAAGCATAAAAACAGCTAAAATCACAGAATTTGTAGGTTTTTCTGCTCCTATGCTATTATTAACCTCAATAACCTTAATTTCCACTCATTTCCAGTCTATTCTGAACACTGAACACCTCACAATAGTGTTTTTATGTCCAAAAGGTTGCACCGAGGTAGCTGGATGACTATGCTAAGCGACACGAGTGGGCGGCACAAACACGTGACCCATCTAGGCGTAATACTGCAGTGGCAGACAGGATGGCAGTTTGAAAAACTAGGCCCCAAACTGTACATAATGCAAAGAAAAAAAAGAGGTGCAAGATGGAATTGTCCTTGGGTCCTCCCACCCACCCTTATGTTGTATAAACAGGACATGCACACTTTAACAAACCAATCATTTCAGCGCCAGGGTCTGCCACACAACTGTTGCTGAAATGATTGGTTCGTTTGGGCCCCCACAAAACAAGCTGGCAATTAATCTGTCCCTGCACAAACTGGCTCTACAGAGGCAAGATGTCATCCTCATCCTCCTCATCCACCGATTCCTCACCCTCTTCAGTGTGTACATCCTCATCCTCACAGAGTATTAACTCGTCCCCACTGGAATCCACCACCACAGGTCCCTTTGTACGTTCTGGAGGCTGGTCTCCCTGGAAGAGCTGATAATTAATTTTGATGAACATCATCTTCTCCACATTCTGTGGAAGCAACCTCCTACGCCTTTCGCTGACAAGGTTCCCGGCTGCACTAAACACTCTTTCGGAGTACACACTGGAGGGGGGGGCAACTCAGGTAAAATAGAGCCAGTTTGTACAGGGGCCTCCAAATTGCCTCTTTTTCCTGCCAGTACAGGTATGGACTGTCTGACATGCCTACTTGGATGCTGTCACCGATGTAATCCTCCACCATTCTGTCAATGGTGACAGTATCATATGCAGTGACAGTAGACATGTCAGAAATTGTTGCCAGGTCCTTCAGTCCGGACCAGATGTCCAAACTTGGTCCTGCCTGCCCTGCATCACCGCCAGCGGGTTGCTTAGGATACCTAAGTTTTTTCCTGGCAGCCCCAGTTGCGGGAGAAAATGAAGAAGGAGCTGTTGACGTGTCACGTTCTGCTTCAGCTGACAGTGTTTTCACCAGCAGGTCTTTGCACCTCTGCAGGCTTGTGTCGGCCGGAAAGAGAGACACCACATAGGCTTTAAACCTAGGATCGAGCACGGTGGCCAAAATGTAGTGGTCTGATTT
The DNA here is from genome assembly GCA_031769625.1 of Taudactylus pleione. Lineage (NCBI taxonomy): Eukaryota > Metazoa > Chordata > Amphibia > Anura > Myobatrachidae > Taudactylus > Taudactylus pleione. The sequence goes on along the minus strand of JAUIMM010000581.1, from coordinate 192,176 downwards.
CAACAGATTGACCACCCTGGAATCCTGGCAAAGCGAATGAAGGGCTTCATCCACAAGTCCCACATGCCGAGTGGAATCGCTCCGTCTTAGCTCCTCCTTCACTTTCTCCAGCTGCTTCTGCAAAAGCCTGATGAGGGGAATGACCTGACTCAAGCTGGCAGTGTCTGAACTGACTTCACGTGTGGCAAGTTCGAAGGGCTGGAGAACCTTGCACAACACGGAAATCATTCTCCACTGCGCTTGAGTCAGGTGCATACCCCCTCCTTTGCCTATGTCATAGGTGGATGTATAGGCTTGTATGGCCTTTTGCTGCTCCTCCATCCTCTGAAGCATATAGAGGGTTGAGTTCCACCGCGTCACAACCTCTTGCTTCAGGTGATGGCGGGGCAGGTTCAAGAGTGTTTGCTGGCGCTCCAGTCTTCGGCACGCAGTCGCTGAATGGCGAAAGTGGCCAGAAATTTTCCGGGCCACCCAAAGCGTCTCCTGCATGCCCCTGTCGCTTTTCAGAAAATTCTGCACCACCAAGTTTAATGTGTGAGCAAAACATGGGACGTGCTGGAATTTGCCCAGATGTAATGCCCGCACAATATTGGTGGCGTTGTCAGATATCACAAATCCCCAGGAGAGTCTAAGTGGGGTAAGCCACTGGGCGATGATTTCCCTCAGTTTCTCTAAGAGGTTGTCGGCGGTGTGCCTCTTACTGAAACCGGTGATACACAGCGTAGCCTACCTTGGAACGAGCTGGCGTTTCTGAGATGCTGCTACTGGTGACGCTGCTGCTGTTGCTGCGTAAGGTGTTACATCTACCCAGTGGGCTGCCACAGTCATATAGTCCTTAGTCTGCCCTGTTCCACTTGTCCACATGTCCGTGGTTAAGTGGACATTGGGTACAACTGCATTTTTCAGGACACTGAGGACACTTTTTCTGACGTTTCTGTACAGTCTCGGTATCGCCTGCCTAGTGAAGTGGAATCTAGACGGGATTTGGAACCGGGGACACACTACCTCCATCAATTGTCTAAATCCCACTGCACTAATGGTGGATACCGGACGCACGTCTAACACCAACATAGCAGTCAAGGCCTCAGTTATATGTTTTGCTTCAGGATGACTGCTGTCGTACTTCATCCTTCTCGCTAAGGACTGTTGGAGCGTCAATTGTTTAGTAAAATTAGTGGTGTTCCTACTTCCTCTCTGGGATGATGAACGACTCCCAGCAGCAGCAACAGCAGCAGCGGCAGCAGGAGGCGTAGCAATGCAGGATCCTCCGGAGGAATCCGGGATAGGAGAGTCAGTCATGCCAGTGACATGGCCTGCAGGACTACTTCCGATCCTGGCTAAGGAGGAAATTGACGAGGAGGGAGTTGACTGTGTGGTTTGCAGGCGCTTGGATACAACAGGACAACGGGATTTAGGTGTCCCTGGACTGCTTACGGTCTTAGCCAAAGTTTCTGAACTTGACAGTAACTTATTATGAACACGCTGCAGGTGCCGTATAAGGGAGGATGTTCCTAGGTGGTTAACGTCCCTACCCCTACTTATTCCACCTTTACATATGGTACATATGGCAAGACAGTTGTTGTCCGGATTTGGATAGAAATATTGCCAGACCAAAGAGGTGGAATGTTTGGTCTTCTGCCCAGGCATGACCGTGATGGGCTTTTTCATCCCACGGACAACAACTGTCTCCCCCGGAGCCTGATTTAAACATACCACATCACCATCAGAATTCTCCTCGCCAACTTCCTCCTCAGCGCCAGCTACACCAGTATCCTCATCCTGTTGTACTTCAACAGTGACATCTTCAATTTGCATATCAGCAAGTGGACTGTGGGTGCTCCTTTCAGCACTTGCAGGGGGTGTGCAAATGGTGGAAAGAGCCACCTCTTCCCGTCCAGTGCTGGGAAGGCCAGGCATCGCAACCACCACCACACTTGGACTCTCCTTGGGGATTTGTGATATCTTCTTAGAAAGCACAGTTCTTCGCTGTGCTTTTGCCAGCTTAACTCTTTTGATTTTTTTAGTGGGAGGAGGGCTTCCATCGTCATGTGAAGCTGAACCACTAGTCATGAACATACTAGGGATCGACCTTAGCCGTTCCTTGCCACTCCGTGTCGTAAATGGCATATTGGCAAGTTTACGTTTCTCTTCAGATGATTTAAATGTTTTTTTCAAGGTCATTTTCTTGAACTTTGTCATTTGGGATTGTATGTGCCCTCTACTATGACATTGGGCATCGGCCTTGGCAGACGACGTTGATGGCATGTTATCGTCTATGTCATGACTAGTGGCAGCAGCTTCAGCACTAGGAGGAAGTGGTTCTTGATCTTTCTCTATTTTATTTTTATCGGAGAAAGTTTGGTCCTCCATTTATGTTATATCGATTTGATATATACGTGCGGCTAAACACAGAAAATATTTTTTTTTTTTTGGTTTGGACTGGAGTGTACTTTGGGGGTTACAGCACCCTTTAACAGTCAAGCCAGCCGGCCCTTTACTTATGACACAGGCGCACGCTTGGCACTACTTTGTTGATGCACGTGCGGCTACTGCGCACACAATTCACAAACACAGAAAAAATATTTTGTTATTTGGTTTGGAGTGTACTTTGGGGGTTACAGCACCCTTTAACGGTCAAGCCAGCCGGCCCTTTACTTATGACACAGGCGCACGCTTGGCACTACTTTGTTGATGCACGTGCGGCTACTGCGCACACAATTCACAAACACAGAAAAATTATTTTTTTTTGGTTTGGACTGGAGTGTACTTTGGGGGTTACAGCACCCTTTAACGGTCAAGCCAGCCGGCCCTTTACTTAGGACACAGGCGCACGCTTGGCACTACTTTGTTGATGCACGTGCGGCTACTGCGCATACAATTCACAAACACAGAAAAAATATTTTGTTATTTGGTGTGGAGTGTACTTTGGGGGTTACAGCACCCTTTAATGGTCAAGCCAGCCGGCCCTTTACTTGTGACACAGGCGCACGCTTGGCACTACTTTGTTGATGCACGTGCGGCTACTGCGCATACAATTCACAAACACAGAAAATATTTTTTTTTTTGGTTTGGACTGGAGTGTACTTTGGGGGTTACAGCACCCTTTAACGGTCAAGCCAGCCGGCCCTTTACTTATGATACAGGCGCACGCTTGGCACTACTTTGTTGATGCACGTGCGGCTACTGCGCACACAATTCACAAACACAGAAAATATATTTTTTTTGGTTTGGACTGGAGTGTACTTTGGGGGTTACAGCACCCTTTAACGGTCAAGCCAGCCGGCCCTTTACTTATGACACAGGCGCACGCTTGGCACTACTTTGTTGATGCACGTGCGGCTACTGCGCACACAATTCACAAACACAGAAAATATATTTTTTTTGGTTTGGACTGGAGTGTACTTTGGGGGTTACAGCACCCTTTAACGGTCAAGCCAGCCGGCCCTTTACTTATGACACAGGCGCACGCTTGGCACTACTTTGTTGATGCACGTGCGGCTACTCCGCACACAATTCACAAACACAGAAAAAATATTTTGGTTTGGACTGGAGTGTACTTTGGGGGTTACAGCACCCTTTAACAGTCAAGCCAGCCGGCCCTTTACTTATGACACAGGCGCACGCTTGGCACTACTTTGTTGATGCACGTGCGGCTACTGCGCACACAATTCACAAACACAGAAAAAATATTTTGTTATTTGGTTTGGAGTGTACTTTGGGGGTTACAGCACCCTTTAACGGTCAAGCCAGACGGCCCTTTACTTGTGACACAGGCGCACGCTTGGCACTACTTTGTTGATGCACGTGCGGCTACTGCACATACAATTCACAAACACAGAAAATATTTTTTTTTTTGGTTTGGACTGGAGTGTACTTTGGGGGTTACAGCACCCTTTAACGGTCAAGCCAGCCGGCCCTTTACTTATGATACAGGCGCACGCTTGGCACTACTTTGTTGATGCACGTGCGGCTACTGCGCACACAATTCACAAACACAGAAAATATATTTTTTTTGGTTTGGACTGGAGTGTACTTTGGGGGTTACAGCACCCTTTAACGGTCAAGCCAGCCGGCCCTTTACTTATGACACAGGCGCACGCTTGGCACTACTTTGTTGATGCACGTGCGGCTACTGCGCACACAATTCACAAACACAGAAAATATTTTATTTTTTGGTTTGGACTGGAGTGTACTTTGGGGGTTACAGCACCCTTTAACGGTCAAGCCAGCCGGCCCTTTACTTATGACACAAGCGCACGCTTGGCACTACTTTGTTGATGCACGTGCGGCTACTCCGCACACAATTCACAAACACAGAAAAAATATTTTGGTTTGGACTGGAGTGTACTTTGGGGGTTACAGCACCCTTTAACAGTCAAGCCAGCCGGCCCTTTACTTATGACACAGGCGCACGCTTGGCACTACTTTGTTGATGCACTCGCGGCTACTGCGCACACAATTCACAAACACAGAAAATATTTTTTTTTTTTGGTTTGGACTGGAGTGTATTTTGGGGGTTACAGCACCCTTTAACGGTCAAGCCAGCCGGCCCTTTACTTATGACACAGGCGCACGCTTGGCACTACTTTGTTGATGCACGTGCGGCTACTGCGCACACAATTCTCAAACACAGAAAAAACATTTTTTTTTGGTTTGGACTGGAGTGTACTTTGGGGGTTACAGCACCCTTTAACGGTCAAGCCAGCCGGCCCTTTACTTATGACACAGGCGCACGCTTGGCACTACTTTGTTGATGCACGTGCGGCTACTGCGCACACAATTCACAAACACAGAAAAAATATAATTTTTTTAGCACTTGGGGGAAGCACCCCTGATGGACAGAGCACCCCCTGGACAACACTACAGCACCCCTTTAGGACTGGGACACTGCACAGGACTTTGGAGTGGACACAGCCCCTATGGAGAACTGACTGCACAACACAGTCCAGCCAGCCCCTATGGACTTTGAAGTAGTGGACACAGCCCCTATTAACAACAGCAGCACAGCACTACACAGCCAGCCCCTATGGACTTTGAAGTAGTGGACACAGCCCCTATGGACAACAGCAGCACAGCGCAGCACAGCACAACACTACTCTGCACTACACTACACAGCCCAGCCAGCCCTAACTCCCACCCTCCCTCTTCACTGTCCACAGCCGAGTGAGAAAATGGCGCTGACGTGGGTACCTTATATAGGATCCAAAACCCGCGAGACCCGGAAGGCGGGATGATGACGTTTTGCCTCGATTTCAGATCCGAGTCAGGCGGGAAAAGTCGAGCCTGGCTCGGATCTGCCTCGGATCGGGGGGCTCGGGGGGGTTCGGATTTCAGAAATCCGAACCCGCTCACCCCTAGTCATAATATATGGATACATCATAACAATACAATATCAGTTAATGCTGATAACACATTAACATTTGAATCATTCCATTACATTATACATTATACATTATTAATTTCAAATAAAGAATGTTACAATATAATTAAACATTATTCATAAACATGTTTTAATACACTATTATGTGAAGAACTTACATGATAAAAAAACAACAACAATACATGAACATATATATGTATATAAAGATAGATATATGTACACTCACACACACATACACATATAAAACAATTTAATGACATCAGTTACCAAAAAAGACACAAATATCAATTCCCTCAAATAAATCTGATGGGATTAAAGAATTAATTTCATATATCTAAAATGATTTCCTTCTTGACATTCTGATTCCCTTTTCTATATTTTTTTGCAACATGTTCTATTCATTAAAAAGTTAAGGAGGCAAAATAATTTTGACAGACAGTAAGAAAATGTCTGTTGAGGCTATGGACCATATGTAATAGTCTGTAAGATTTGGCCCTATATGTTATTAATATTATTCCATTTTAAAATTCCTAATATGTTTATAGTATGTATGCATACTTCTAGGACCATCTTTGGTTTACCTATGTAAACTAAGTTGCAGCTATTCTTTAGAATTTAAATATCATAGGTAATCCGATTGTATACTCTAATTCCTTGGTAAACAAAGCGTGTACTATGTTAGACTTTAGAATGGAGCTTTTTTAAAATTACTTTTGGTTTAAAAGGTAAATGTAGGCCCAAAACAAGATCTCTCAACAGTATTTTATAATGTTTATTTAGTACATTATTATTTTTTTTAGCATCACTATGGTATTTAATAATGATGCCCCTTCAAAATACATTATTAGTTTATTTGATGTACGTCAACATCATGGTTCCATAAAATTGATTCTAAAATACCAAAAATTATGGTTTAAAATAAAACGTACTGTATGTCATCCAAATATAGTTTTCTTACTAATTGATAATTTACTATCCTTATTTAAAGTATTATTTATTTTATGAATCTCTAAAATAGGAATCTACGTTATGGGCCTACAGTATGGCTGCAGGGTCAAGTCTTTAAATTGAGATATATTTTGTGTTAATAAGCTTATCCCAGATATTATTTGCCTTTCAGGAGGCGGCTATAACTGTTATTGGATTTTAGTTATGTGATATCAAATGACTATAAACGGACACTTTGCATACTTAGGGGAATATTTACTGAAGGTTGATTTTAATCGATTTAAAATCTATCAAAATTGATGTTGTGTTTCTGGGGCTAAATCACACATTTACTAACAATCAACTTTTGAATTAGTTTTTTAAGTATTAGTTAACGTGTGATTTAGCCCCAGAAGCAAAACATCAATGTTGATCAATTTTGAATGATTTTTATCGATTTTAAATCGTTTAAAATCGACCTTTAGTAAATATACTCCTTATAATCAGACTCATCCTTGGAAATATTTTAAGTCTTAGATATTAGGGAAAATTATTTCTCTTTAATGTTTTCACTTATAATATTGAATATTTTCATATAAGTATTGACCTCATCTAAAATTATGTTGACTACTTTTAATCTTTACTTTCATGAATAACAATTCCCCACCCACCTTATCAGCTGTCTTGATGACCAGTTTTGCATCATTAAAAAACTTAGAACTTAATTTTCCAACGGTCATAAATTATCCAATGATCTCAGTATCTTCATAATAAAAATGACCAGGGAGCAATATTTGCCTTCCTAGTCTCCAGTGACAGACAGACCCAACTGTGTGTATAGGCCAAAACAAAACTAAATGACGTACAGTAGCTTTACTTCTTATAGTTTTCAAAGTTCCTATTCCCCTTTATTGGGTCATTGAGATAGAGTCTAGTTCAGAGTCAGCACTCATTGGTCCTTCCTGTCCCGAAAGGCCAGTATCGTAGGAGGTTAAGGTTCTTCTACCTGGGATCCCATGAATTGGTGACAATGGAGTGTATGGTCAGGGAACAGTGAGTGATTGACTTAGTATGGGTGGGCTTATACCCTTCCCCAGTTTCACCCCTTAGCTCATTATGAGCAAGACCTTGGGTATCAGAAACTCCCACATATGGGATGGTACCGACTCAACAAGTCCATGCTTGCAGAAACATTAAGGTGATCTTCAATGCTCTGTTAGGATTCAGGTTTGGAGTTTAACTCTAAAAGTACCAGGCTATGACTTGGTTCTGTTGATTATAGAGTAACATAATACATGGAAATGTTCAGTTGCATACAGAAGATGGAGGACTTGAGTAAGAGATGTACGCTAATGCAGCTATGACTGCGTCTTTTGCCGCAGCACCACAGCATCTTTTTTCTGCAGCCAATGAGACTCGTACAGAGATGCCCACCAGCTGCTGTGCTAGTCCTCCTCTGTGCGTATTAAGAAGCATCATCACATTGGTTGCATCATTGAACATTGCACCAGCCCTATGGAGGCGCAGATTATCCATCTGCACATAGCCATGACCAGACGCTAGTCACACCCCAGAAACGCCCACTAAAATTGCTTCTCTCTAAATTCGTTCTGCGACTTTCTGTGGTAATCATCTGGACTCATATGTAGCGCAGCTCGGACGTACATGCGTACTGAAAACATTGGCCACTAGCATGCGGCATCGGCTTAGAGTGCACCTGTAAATCAGGCCCAGAGTGTGATATTCTCTTGCTTCATATGCTAAGAAATACTTCTTCAAAATATATATGAGTCTAAGTTTAACAGAGCAAGTCTGCTGTGATCTTTGGACTGTTTTGAAGAAAACATTTTTAGATACTAACCTCAAAGGGAATAGACTCTGGCAATGGTAAAGTTAATCATTACCGCTACCTTTATCTTAGGTTGCACTGAGTAAAACAAGAGGGGGTTTGTCAGCTATCTGTACTGTACTATGTATCTGTACAAGCTGCCAAACTTTAAAAACATCTGCAAAATAAACTTCACCATAATAACAGAAATATATTTGAAATAAATCCAAAAACTAAAAAAAACTTTCTAATGTAAAATGTTGCTTAATACTACATGATTAATTCCAGCAATGAACTGATAATACTGGTCATTTCCTGAACTACAACATGTAATTAATGTTCTTTGCCAGCTGAAACAAAAGCTCTTTCTATTTTTAAATATTATATATACTGTGAATTTACAGCTTAAATACAGTGATTTTGGATTGACTTTCAACATCCATTAAAAAAACATTAGCTAGATTACTACATTCAGTGAAAACTCTTGTTCCAAGTAGACATGTTATTAATCTGGTGACATTCCTACTAGTGTAAACATTAGGTCACTCAGACCATTAAACATTGTAAAGAATGCAGTCCTACACCCACTGGGTGAGATTCATTAGACTCAAAATTACAGTTATTTCTTTGTATTCAAAAGAGCTGGATGTCTGATGTTCTGTGTAAATGGCTGCCATGGAAACCAGAAGCAACAGTTTCAGGTCTGCTGAAAACGGACTTAATGAACGGATAGTCTTTCATTTAGATCTCTAAATATTGTTGTGCCTTATTTAAAATCTTTGTATGCTTTTATCTTCAAAGTGTTTTCTTGTTCCTGATGGGTTCTTGTTTTTGGAGAGAACAATAGGTCAAGCTGAAGACTGAAATATGAAATAACTATATAAAGTGATTGCGGATGTATTATTCAAAGTGTTAGTGGCAAATACAAATCCAGATGTTTTCCTTACTTCCTTCCTTACGGGGGGAATGTCTCCCCAATCATCAGTAATTGATAAGCCAAATGTTCTTAAACGCAAGTGTCAGACAAATCTCAAAGCAAAAATAAAAATAAAATAAAATGGAAGCAACAGTCTAGCATGTGGTGAGAGGCCAATGAAAGTGAGATTGAGGCCAATCAGAAAAGGACACAAAAATATGAACTCATTCGTTACTTTTCTAGTACAGTCAAGTAGGGAAGGCAAGGCTGTGGTACAATTATGTTTTAGTTGAACTATTTTATATATAGAAATAATGTCACTTATAGACAGGGGAGCTGAGAGGGGGAGGGGGACAGGTGCTAATTACCTGGGACTAGTCTTGTTGGAGGGACCAGGCGCCCCCTTTTCACCTTACCTGTTAGCAGCCTGTTTCTCTCCAGCCCAGCACACACTGCTGTGTGCTGGGCTGCAGTGGGGCCAGGGAGACTGCTGTCACTGAGCAGCAGCAACAGTCTCCTCTTCTCTGCCTTTCAGGGATGGGAGGAGTGATCACACTGATGGCAGCCACCCCTAGCTAAGGGGCTTACTTACGGCGCCCCCATTCCGAGCGTGTCATAGTTTTTATTTTTTCTTGTTTTCTAAGGGGGATGTGACCATGCATCTCGTGATTAGGCCATGACCCCAAGAGTACCGTGGTCCTGTCCAGCTCCCTGTCGAAGCCGGATGATTGGCTGAGACCAGATCTTAAAATTAATATCGAGCGACGCCATCTTAGGTTGCCCCTGACTACGCCATTTTGCATCGTCGGCATGAAATCATTGTGTGCGATGCTAATATGCTATTATTAGCATTGTGCGAACCGCATTACTACCGCATACTGTTAAAAGTCCTACCATACCCCATACGTACATTAAATCATACATATAATATACAAGACGCACAGCGCACAGTTGCGTTGTTTAGCAAAACACTCTACACATAAAACGTGTGGATCCCAGGTTTTTCTATTTTGGCTTTACCATTACAGGACTTAGGCCCTGATTCGAAGCCAGATGCTCTGAACGAGCGCTCGCTCTGAATCTGGGGTTTTTTTTTTTTTTTTTTTGTGCGGCCTCCTGGCCACTCACATAGCTGTGGGTGACCACCCACAGCTATTGCGAGCGGCCAGGATGATGGTCGCGATGGTCAAGACCATCACGACCATCAGGCTTGCGACAAGACCCTTGTGGTAGGGTCTCGTGGCTGCAAGCCCCAGAGAGCTTCTGGCTCTAATAGAGCCGGAAGCTCTCCCACTGACATCACTCGTGATGTCAGTGGGGCTGCCCAGAAACGGCAGGCGTTTACCTGGGAACGCCTCCATTTGTGAAGCCACCCCCTGGCCTTGCCTACCAAACGGGGCGAGCTGTCAATCACCATCGACAGCTCGCCCCCTTTAGTGCGAGACCCGGCTAGCGATGGCGCACCCATCGCTAGTCGGGTCTCGCGCATGCGCACAACAGAGCCGGCTCCATCGTGCGCATGCCCAGTGGGCAAACATCGACCTGGTTGCGAGCGCTCAGCGCTTGCGACCTGGTCTGAATCATGCCCTTAGTCTCTTCCTCAAAGCCCGATCGTGTCGTACACACAGAGGAAACAGAGCAGGCTTTCCTTAACCTTAAGGATAGTCTGACAAGAGCACCTGCATTGGGAATACCTGATTATGAAAAACCTTTTGATTTGTATTGTACGGAAGCTGACGGTTGTGCAGCAGGTGTCCTCACACAAAGACATGGTGATGCCAATAGACCCATAGCATACTACAGTGCACAATTGGACACTATGGCAACTGCTCTATTGGTCTGTAAGAGTGAGGATGTAGTATTAGGCCATGATATGATTGTCTATACTCCCCATGCTGTATCTGCTTTGCTGAATTCTGCCCAAACCCGACATGTTTCCTCAGCTAGGTTCACAAAATGGGAACTAGCCCTAATAGCACCTGCAAACATCACCATTAAATGGTGCAGTACGTTAAACCCAGCAACGTATTTACCATATGTGCCTCAGGATGCACAAAGGGAGGAGAGAGGTGAGTTGCTGGTGGAAGGTGAGTTCTGCAGGTATATTGATGCACGTGATTGTATGGAATATTTGAATCAGACCCTTACTGCAAGACCTGACATACGTGATACACCTTTAGAAAAGGTAGATGTGACATTTTACAAGGATGGGAGTTGTCATCGACAGACTGACACTGGAGAGTTATGTACAGGTTATGCTGTTGTAAATGACGAGGACATTATAGAAGCCGAGCCCCTTGGTCCACCTCACTCGGCCCAAGTGGCTGAACTGGTGGCATTAAGGAGAGCGTGTGAACTGGCAGAAGGTAAGTCAGCTAATACCTACACTGACTCCAGGTATGCCTTCGGGGTAGTGCATGATTTTGGAGCTCTTTGGCGTATGAGAAATTTTATGACAGCAGCAGGCACACCAGTAACACACTCACACCACATAAAAGGACTGTTCACAGTAATTAAAAAACCAAAGGCAGTGGCCGTCATTAAGTGTAAAGCCCATACATGTGAGGACGATCCGGTGTCACTGGGCAATAACAGGGCAGACGAAGCTTCCAAATGGGCAGCATGTTTAAGAGTGAACATACCAATTAACGAAATAATGATGTTCCAAACGATTGATATGCAGAAATTAATTGAGATGCAAAATTTGTGTTCCATTCAGGAAAAGGCAGTCTGGAGATCCAAGGGATGTGGGCAAGAGTCCAGTGTGAAGGTTTATCATCTGAGGAATATTGTATATGTGAGTTTTGTGGGTCCCTAGTTGATGAGAGATGTACCCAACGGTGCCAACCTAAGTATAACCAGTATTGGGGTGGGTATCCTTTAGAGGATTATCATATCATGGTGGGCAAAGTTTTAAACCAGACTGACTGTTGGGTGTGCTCTCATGTGCCTCAGGGACAACATAATGTAGTGTTAGTGCCATTTCCATTAAATGTCTCTGAGGTCTTATAATTGCAACAAGGGAAAGCGCTGGATGGAAAATTCCTTATGTCAAACCACCTTATTTTAAACTCCACCAGTACCAAGTAGATAGATCACTTTTGTGTTTGAACATCACCAACTTCAATAAACCAGGAAGTTGGGAGGTGAGTGGGAATAACCAGACAATGACCTTCTCACTAAGAGCTGATAATGAAATTTTGAACTTTTACGCACAATTAGACTAGGTGGGAGACACTTCTGGTTTAAGTATACACTTAGTTCCACCAAAAAAATGGTTGGTAGGGTACTAGAAGAGTACTGTGCAAGGGTTATACAACCAGAAACGTGTGTTAGTCAGATGGGAGAACCTGAGAGAGAATCATTTGATAGGGAAATGTGTTTAATGATTATGATGCATTCTATTCCTTATGTTCTCCATGATGATGTGTATTTTATATGTGGAAGGAAAGCGTATGAGTGGCTCTCTCCGAGTTCAGAAGGTTTATGTTACCTGGGAATGGTACTCCCAGAGGTTATGACCCTTACACATGGTGAAATGCTTGGTATTCATAAAAACACACCATCACCATATCTTCACACACAGTATGAACACAGAGACAAAAGAAACATGATACCTGGTGATGTACATAAAGCCACACAGTTGATTAGTGAAACAACTAGCTTTCAAGTTTTAGTAGCATTGGATCCCACCAGGATCGCTCGGGGTACTTTAAATTTTAGATTCATCCAAGATCTTGCTAAATTAATAGATAATATCACCGAGATGTATGATGACACTTTCAGATATACAATACAGGTAAAGAGTTACAGGCCTATAAGAAAGAACTTGTGCAACATAGACTAGTGTTAAATTATTTAACAGCTGTCACTGGAGGGTACTGTGTGAGCTTAGCCACCCAATTTGGTGTAAAGTGTTGCACACACAAAACAAATAATATTAGTGACCCCAAGGAGGTGATAGGTTGGAAGACGGACGAAATTCAGATGTGTTACTGCTGTGTTGAAGTGTGGAAAATGTAATGCTAAAGTCAACCAAGAGAATTAAATTATGATGGTGGTTAGTAGTAATAATATGCATACTAGGGTAAAGGAAGAACTGCATTACAATCCTGAACTAGAATGTACCATCAGATGATGTAAAGATTTAGCCATGCATGATATGTATTATTAAATGTTATTTTAAACATCCTAAATAATGTAAGTCCCTTTCCCCTTCAAGACTTCCTTTATAGGTTAGATGCATCCCAACATCTTTCCCATGATCTTCCAAGATCCGCGGTGTGCGTATAAGGGTAGTTTTATGTCCCTCCCAGGGACACATTATTGATGGTTTAATGACCACATTGTGCCATCCCATAATATAATATTAAATAATATTTCATAGTGTAAGCCTGAATAAACTTTAAGATCAGAGTGTGATAGCGTATTGTTTGCTATCAAAGGGTGGACTGTCGAAGCCGGATGAATGGCTGAGATCAAATCTTAAAATTAATATCGAGCGATGCTAATATGCTCTTATTAGCATCATGCGAACCGCATTGCTACCGCATACTGTTAAAAGTCCTACCATACCCCATATGCACATTAAATCATACATATAATATACAAGACGCACAGCGCACAGTTGCGCTGTTTAGCAAAGCACTCTACACATAAAACGCACCACGCATATTAGTGACTACACGCAATATCCTTACACTTACACATACCAAAACTTATAAAAAGGTTCCCCACGTTAAAGGCTTAATATTAGAGTTTTTACTTGTTATCAATTATGTTGTGAAATGCAGGTATTTTGTATCTAGGGTTTAGTACATGATAAGCAGACCGTATTTGGTGCCATTCTAAACCACTGTTTATTTGCAGATCTCCGGTTCCATCGGCAAGGAGATCGCAACATGCGTCTGCAAGTTATGAATTATAGAGAGTTAGGGATTGAAATGTACTCTGTAATGTAATGTTTATTAGCCAGTTTAGACTTGTTCTTCGGCGGGAAAAGATACACAAAGAGCCGTTGGAGGGCTGAACTACCACTGTACAAACTGACCTATGAACTACATCATAACAGAAGAACTAAGAGGAAGAACCAATGGGATTATGCCAACTCGTTTCCATTGTATTGCCTACTCTCTGTAAGGGTATATATTCAGGTGCTTTATTTCCAGTAGTCAGTCATCATATTCTTTCTTTTGACGGAGGCTTCACCTTTGATGCTGGGAAATCTGGATCCAGAGCACCAGCGTATGTATCGACTGTACCTTGTGATTGTATAATCTTTTTGTGCTAATTGTATTTAGATCAAGGCGTGTAACTAAATGCTTTTATATGAATAATAACTTTATGTCCTTTGGAACTACACTCAAAGTCTGGAAAGCAATTATTTCTTGTGCGACTTGCAATGCTAAATAGCGACATTCAGGTATATAGATCATTAGGTATTCATATCCCTATGGGCCTGCTTATAGAGCGTTATTAAATGTTTGATGTAACAAAACAGGAATACAATTCCTTAAGATATATTCAAACACACAGCAATGTAAAATGTATTTAAAAAATAGAAAGTAAAGCTGTCAATTAGTATAATGACTATGGGGCTATTCATTATAAGGGGGTCTTATTGGCCTCTGATAATTAAGTATACAATTCACCGCAAGTTGAGGCAGTGGGTACTAAACTAGTAGAGCAGTTCAGTTTTGTTCCAGTGTGGGCAAGGCTGATTTGAAAATCAGCTGTCCACGTGATCCCTAACACTGCTACTTCGGTAGCAGTGATACTTGTCATTGCGAGGTCTGCCCAGCACACATGCATGACCTAGACAGAGGAATCTGATCAGATCTCTCTCACAACGTGACCTCCTTTCCTTAGGAAAGAGTGGGGCTCCCTAAACCAACGCCATCTGAAGACGGTAATGGTCCAGTTTATGAAGTTTGCTGAATATTATATATGGACCCATCGGGCCCCTAACAATTAATGGGCCCATTAGTGTTTCCGCATTTGTAACAAGGCTCATTAGTGAAAGTGAATAAGCCCCTTTATATAAAATGGGCTAAAATGCCAATAAATATCTGTAATGCACTGTATACATATTATTATGCTAAAAGAACTACCCTAGCCCCATGTTTTGAATCCATATTACAAGGGCTGGCACTGACCTATTTGGTGCCAGAGTCAAGATTTTAGCTGGTGACCCCCTCCCCTGGAAATAGATGCCACCTCAAAACAGCATTATATATTACATCTTACTCTGGGTGAGAGGGAACAAATGTGGCTGGATCCCATTAAATAGCAGCTTTATGTCATCAGACCCCTTTCATACCCCTTTGTATGGCATCAAACAACCTCATGTCCCAATTTTTTGTTAGTGCACTCACATGCCCCTTTATATGGCATCAGACCCCACATATGACAGGGCCTGATTCAGCAAGGAACGCAGTTGCGAACTAGCAATTGCGATGGGAACTGTGATTGCTGAGGCTACGCAGACCCAGAGCAGTGATTGACAGGAAGTGCCATTTGTGGGTGGTGATGGGGGGGTAGGGTGAATGCAGGTGTGCCAGTGCATTGCAACACTGTTGAATGGGCATGCATATATTAGCCACTGCGATACCAGACGCCGCCTGAGGTCTCATAGCGTGTGCAAAAGTAAGCATTTCCTGAGTGAGGTCTGACCTGCCTTAACTGTGCGTATAGGTCTGATGTTACCGATTATTTCTCTATGTTGTCCTAGTATATGGATGTGAGTAAGGGTAAGTGGGCGTACTTATGTTAGGCTGCGATCGCAATGTGATTGCAAACATTTGAATATCATCGCTGATATTACCAACGCGGTTGTGTGCGTATAAGCAGAATAGCGATCCATGCTGAATCAGGCCCAGAGCCCATTCATGCCCCTATATATGCCAGATAGAGTTCCTTCATATGTCACAGCCCGTTCATGCCCCTATATATGCCAGATAGAGTTCCTTCATATGTCACAGCCCGTTCATGACCCTACATATGCTATAACCTATTAATGTCCCATGCATATGGCAGATAGAGCCCCTTTATATGCAAGAGCCCACTCATGCCCTTTTCTTTATATGGCAGCATGTGTACCTGTTATTATGCCATTAATAGCTGACCTGCCCTCATATGCCAGGACCTCCTCATGTCAAGCCTTATATGATATCAATGCCCATCAGAGCTCAGCCACTGCCCCCTCGCCATTGGTTTACATAGTATGCAAAGTAATGGCACAATAACAGCAAGCCAATCTGAAGCCTCAGTCCCACTGTGGATCTCAGATGGCAGATCAATTCTGCAGACACTGAGCAACAGCATGGATCTCTTCCACTCCCACTCCATCTCATCCTGCTCCTCTTCAGACACCTCTCCTCCTCGCTGGCTTGCTCCAGCTTGCGGCCACCAGCACCCAGGACATCTCTCACCCACACTTTCATAATCCTAGGCTTGGGGCGTAACTAGAGGTGTGCAACTCCTGCAGCAGCACAGAACCCAGGGCAATATAGGTGGCTACGTTGCAGCCTCACGGACCTTGCTTCTGGCTAGCTGGGTCCCTGGAAAGGCACCCTGCATCCAGTACTGCTGCGGTGGTGCCACCTTTAGCATCCTTTGGACAATACAGTCAGGCACCATGCTGTAATTACAGATGCCCGCAGCATCTTCAAGACTCTCCAGGAACTATTGCGGTCCATCCAAGAACAGTTTGGTGGGGAACAATGCCTTTTCCAGCATGATGGAGCACCTTGCCATAAGGCAAAAGTGATAACTAAGTGGCTCGGGGAACAAAACATCGAAATTTCGTGTGCATGGCCAGGAAACTCCCCAGACCTTAATCCCATTGAGAACTTGTGGTCAATCCTCAAGAGACGGGTGGACAAACAAAACCCACAAATTCTGACAAACTCCAAGCATTGATTAGGCAAAAATGGGCAGCCATCAGTCAGTATGTGGCCCAGAAGTTGAGTGACATCATGCCAGGGCGCATTGCAGAGGTCTTGAAAAAGAAGGGTCAACACTGCAAATATTGACTCTTTGCATAAACACTGAAGCAGCAAACTTTGTGAAAACCAATACTTGTCATTCTCAAAACTTTTGGCCATGGCTGTACATTTTCTGTTTCCTTACACAATATAGAGATAGACGACTACATTAAGATGGAGGTAGGTCATCAACAGCAGCAAATGCACCTGGTATACGTCAGGCAGGAGCATTTCTAGAGAGGAGGGGGCCCATGTGCAGTCTCCGACACGGGCCCCCTCTTCTCTGCCCGCCGGCTGGCAGCGCACTGAACTGTGCACGGTCAGCGCCGCAGTTAAAGACTCTGGGCACTAGAGTGTGCCCAGAGTCAATAATTAATGCACAGATCACCGGGAAAATGGCCACGGCGGATTTCCTGTCCTCGCAAGTGGCCAGGCTGGGTAAGTTTCAGCTTACACAGCCTGGCCAAAGGTATAACCATCCCAAACCGCATACCTCCCAACATGACCCTCTCCAGGAGGGACACAATGCTCTGGTCCTGGGCTTCCCTGGTAATTTATGATTGGTGCCAGCTCCAGAGGTAGGGCTGCAGTACAGTCCAAAATTCAAATAGGGGAGTCACACCAACTGCCAGTGAGTCCCAGCCAGTGATGTTTGGCAGCGTGTGCAATGACAGTTGGTGTGTCTCCTCTATTTGAACTTTGAACTGCGCTGCAGCCCCGCCTCTTACCAGGGAAGTCCAGGACCAGAGCATTGTGGGCCTGATTCAGAGACGAACGCTATTTGCGGACGGTCGTTCTGAAAAAGGGGCCGGATATTTAAATGAAGTGCTCGCTCTTTGCGGTCTGTTGACGCCTCTATGTCTGAACGAGCGAACAAAACATGCGGTTGCTATTTTGAAAAAACCGCCCCCTGGCCGCTCGCATCATATGTCATCTCCGCTATTTATTTGATTAATCGAGTACATCGAACGGCGTATGAACTGCTCGCTATTCTTGTGGTAGCATTTTCCTACCGCAATCATGCGAGCAGTTTAGGCTAAAAGACAACCAAGTGACGTGGTCGATGACGCTGCTTTGTTAATTATGCACACCCTTAAAACGCCCGTTTTGACCGTTTGGCACGCCTGCGTTTGGATCTCCACTCCCCGTTTTCAAGCACCTTCCCCTGTTACCACCCACAAACGCCTCATCCTGTCACTCTAATTAGCAGGCATTCGCTATATTGTGAGCACACGATTTCTGACCGCACTGACTGGTTCGCGCATGTGTACTAAAACCCATACGCATGCGCAGATGTGCGAACATCGCTCGGAACGAACGAACGGCCGCTTACGAGCGGCTCTGAATCAGACCCTGTGTCCCTCCTGGAGAGGGTCTATTTGGGAGGTATGCAACCGATGGTCGCGATGGTTGCTATGGTGACTGGAAGCATCATCTACGGCACTGCACTCTGATCTCTCATATGCAGCATGGAGGTGTTAATTTCCTCCAGACACCTCATTGCTGCATCTGAGAGATCCAAGGCCGCTTCTCCGTCCAATACAATCCATCTCTGCATCAGGACCAGTTGTGGCACACTGTGGACATTGATAGCACAAGGTGAATTTCAAGAGGATGGGGAGAGCTTACAGTCTGTTACTGAACGTGGGTGGATGCCATCTGGGCCAGATGTTTCAAAATCTTAATAATACATCATACAAATATCATCTGTATCTTGTTTAGACAGAACTGCACCTCATTCTCTGTTATATAGTAACATAAATGGTGTGCATGTTCATGAAGCAATTGGCATTACTTGTGAAGTGGGCAAATGTAATGAAAGACAGACTTTCACAGTCATATTACCCCGGTGCTGATTTTCAATCTGAAAATCAGACATATGCCACAAAGTGTATTCAGCTACTTATCCTATTTACAATGATACTAAATACATGTGTTTTTTATGAAAGTTGTGATGACGTTATATGCTGTTAAAATAAAGCTAATGTTTTCTCTTACCACATACCAAGAATGAAAAGCCTATACAGTGCCAAAATACAAGAAACACTCCTAAAATGATACTATCTAGACCAGCGTTTTTCAACTGCTGTGCTGCGGCACACTAGAGTGCCACGAGCGGTCCTCAAGTGTGCTGCTGGAGAAGTGCCACCGGAGATGCCTGCCAGTACGCAGCCACTGCCAGTTTAACTTTGAGCCTGGGCAGCAATGGATTCTTACAGGTAGCTCAGACGCTGCCCGGGCCGTGACTTACGAGTCGCAGCGGCGTAACCTCATAGGTCACGCACTCCACATCACCTCCCTGCCCGCACTCCACTGCTCTATCTCTGCAGAGTGTGTGATTGAGTGTGACAGTGACTGAGGCTACACACCACCAACTGCTGGGTACTCCTGGCTGAGGGACAGGAACGTCTGGGAGCTCCTATCTCTGCTACCAGCAAGTCAGATAAGTCTTTTGTGGGGGGCTAGGAAAAAAAATTGAGTTTTATTTTTTGCTTTCTGTGGTGGCCAATGTCTTTGTTTGTGTTATATTTTTTTTCCTCTGGGCGCTTATGTGTTTTTTTTCCCCATGGGGGCCCATGTTTATTTTTTTTTCCCCATGGGGCCAATGTGTGTGTGTTTTTTTCCAGCGGGGGATTGATGGTGTGCCTTGGCAATTGTAAAATCGTGTTCGGTGTGCCGTGAGTTGAAAAAGGTTGAAATTCACTAATCTAGATGTATTTATCTAGGTGTGTATTTATTTTGTTCTACGAACAATTCACTTAATATATTCTGCTGCATCACAATGTACGTGGCTACGACAAAAGTACTGTATTATGAACAGATTTTGTTAGCACGGCTCTACGCCACAACTTGCAGGCAGAACATTTCCACGTGCTTTCTTTCACATACATTCCACTTTTGCAGAGGACATTTTTTAAATTAGTAGATGAAAAGCAGAAGGCTCTATGTATTCAGCTATTTTTTTTGTTTGTGAGAAAACCTTATTTTCTAAGTAATTTAAAAAATCAGCTGATACAGCAGTACAGCTTACAGGCAAAACATAAATGAAGTTTACATGACAGAGGAAACTGGTGATCATAAAAACGTGTGAAACAGTAATTGCCACAAAAGCCTGGACCTCTCTGCCGTCAGAGCCGGCCCTAGGCAAAGGCAAACTAGGCAAATGCCTTGGGCATTTTGAATGCCTAGGGGCATGCATTCCATGATTCCAAGCCTAGGGCCAGCTCAGCTTGACAGTGAGCAGCAGCAGGACCAGGACGGATGGACAGTGCTAGTGGCTGTGCTCTGGCTGCCCTACCACGATCGGAGCTCTCAGCTCAGCTCTGATCGGGCAGCAGCTCATACAGTCAGCAGCTGTGGGAGCAGGAAGCAGCGATCAGGCAGAGTGATGGAAGCAGCTCCAAGATGTCAGAGACAATTTTAAGTTATTTTAAGGTATTTACTAATAGATTTCATGTTGCCTTTTAATTAGTAATCTATTAAGAATCATTATAAAGATACTCCTATTGGATGTTTTATATAATTTTTAATCATGGTTGGATT
The DNA here is from genome assembly GCA_031769625.1 of Taudactylus pleione. Lineage (NCBI taxonomy): Eukaryota > Metazoa > Chordata > Amphibia > Anura > Myobatrachidae > Taudactylus > Taudactylus pleione. The sequence goes on along the minus strand of JAUIMM010000581.1, from coordinate 171,597 downwards.
GTTTATTACTGTATAAGTGTATCAAAGCGTGTGTACATTATGTTGGATGATTTGTGAGCAAATCAAAAGGATTATTAAATTATTTAGCCTTTTAAATAGATAAATTAATAGGGACTTCAAGAACGTGGCCAGTTTTTGTTATTCTGGCTCTATGTCATTGTGTTAGTAAAAGACTCTGACAAAATGGCCACCATAATACCCCGAGACTTCCGGTAAGCTGCACACGTGGGACAGGCCTGACGGCACTGTGACCTGGTTGGCTTGCTCGTTGTTATCCGGCGAAACCAGGAAGTCAAGGGTGGTATAACATCCGGCGGCCGTGAGTGACGCGGACCACGGATGTATAAGAGAGGGGTTATTTTCACTACTAGTAACTTCCGGGGACCACGAGTGATGCGGATCACGGAATAGAAAGTGAGATCACTTCCGGTTTGTCCCACAATTCCAAAAAGGCGGTACATACGCCCCTAATAATGCTCATTAGCAGGGGTATTTATAGGACTACCTCCATACTTACCTTTTATCCTTCTGATGAAGTCCAACAAATGGCATATGGACAAAACGCATTGAGGTGTGTTACTCTACCTTACTAATGTTGGAGACTGTGTAGGTTCTAGGTTAACTCCCTCTCCAGATAAGTTTGAATCATTTTTATTTAATGTACGGCCATTTTATATTGATTTGTGTGTAATAAACTTTTTGTGTAAATTGTATTACACTATGGTATTTGTTTTTCTAATGCTTGCTTTTTAACCTGGAGATACTGGAATGCTGGTATGGGGCAGATATATCCCATGTGACTACCATTAAGGAAGATTTCAGAAAGGAGGGATATTCCTATTTGTGAACAAGAGAGTGTTTTTTACCACTGTTATAGGTACACCTTTACCCTATCCCCAGGGATCCCCAGCCTGGGCTATCGGTCAGGGGTGATGCTTCGGCTGGACGGCACAGGGAAAGGGCTCCCCTGGTTGTGGCATCACCCCCCCCCCTGCTAGAAAGAGTCCTGTGCTGGTTCTGGTAAATACAGGGGGACCCTACGCACTTTTTCCCCCATATTTCCAGAACCAGGGCTGGCTCAGAGCCCAGTGCTGGTTTCGCTGAATATGGGGGACCCCTATGTCATTTGTCAACTGTATTTTGGCAACCAGGACTGGTTCTGAAAAGCCTGGTGCTGGTTGTGCTTAATACGGGGGACCCCTACATCATTTGTCCCCTGTATTTAGCACAACCAGTACTGGGTCTCCAAAGCCCGGTGCTGGTTGCTTTTTGGCGGGTGGGGCTACGCCATTTATTTTTTCGCTGGCTTTGGGCGAACTGGAAAACAAGGAGTTCCATATCTACACTTTGAGCTGTGCAGCCCAGAAAACCCAGGATTCCAAACTTCTATTGTAGGTGCAGAATGTCCTGTTTTCCTCTTCGATTGAGGGAGCTTATCCCACCAGAATATGAGCAATTCAGGTGGGAGATAACCCTTCTCACCACGATATATATATATATATATATATATATATATACATATATATATATATTAGGGGTGAGCGGGATCGGATTTCTGAAATCCGAACCCCCCCGATCCGAGGCCAATCCGAGTCAGGCTCGACTTTTCCCGCCTGACTCGGATCTGAAATTGAGGCAAAACATCATTATGCCGCCTTCCGGGTCTCGCGGGTTTTGGATTCTATATAAGGTACACACGTTGGCGCCATTTTCTCACTCGGCTGTGGACAGTGAAGAGGGAGGGTGGGAGTTAGGGCTGGCTGGGCTGTGTAGTGTAGTGCAGTGTAGTGTTGTGATGTGCTGCTGTTGTCCATAGGGGCTGTGTCCACTCCTCCAAAGTCCATAGGGGCTGGCTGTGTTGTGCTGTGCTGCTGTTGTCCATAGGGGCTGTGTCCACTCCTCCAAAGTCCATAGGGGCTGGCTGTGTTGTGCTGTGCTGCTGTTGTCCATAGGGGCTGTGTCCACTCCTCCAAAGTCCATAGGGGCTGGCTGTGTTGTGCTGCTGTTGTCCATAGGGGCTGTGTCCACTCCTCCAAAGTCCATAGGGGCTGGCTGGGCTGTGTTGTGCAGTCAGTTGTCCATAGGGGCTGTGTCCACTCCAAAGTCCTGTGCAGTGTCCCAGTCCTAAAGGGGTGCTGTAGTGTTGTCCAGGGGGTGCTCTGTCCATCTTAGGTGCTCCCCCCAAGTGCAACAAAAAATATATTTTTTCTGTTTGTGAATTGTGTGCGCAGTAGCCGCACTTGCATCAACAAAGTAGTGCCAAGCGTGCGCCTGTGTCATAAGTAAAGGGTCGGCTGGCTCATCCGTTAAAGGGTGCTGTAACCCCCAAAGTGCACTCCAAAAAATATTATTTTTTTTCTGTGTTTGTGAATTGTGTGCACTGTACGTGCATCCTCAAAGCAGCAGCGCCAAGCGTGCGTCCGTCTGTTAAAGGGTGGTGTAACCCCCAAAGTGTGCTCCAACCAAAATAGAATAATCTTTTTTTCTGTTTGTGTGTGAAATGTATACGCAGTAGCCGCACCTGCACTCTCAAAGCAGCAGCGACAAGCGTGCGTCCGTCTGTTAAAGGCTGGTGTAACCCTCAAAGTGCACTCCAACAAAAATAAAACATTTTCTTCTGTGTTTGTGAATTGTGTGCACTGTACGTGCATCAACAAAAGAGCAGCACCAAACGTGCGCCTGTGTCCCATAAGTCTGTTAAAGGGTGGTGTAACCCCCAAAGTGCACTCCACAAAAAATAAACAATTCTTTTTTTTCTGTGTTTGTGTGCGAAATGTATGCGCAGTAGCCGCACATCAACACAGCAGCAGCGCCAAGCGTGCGCCTGTGTCATAAGTCAAGGGCCGGTTTGGACATCTGGTCCAGACTGAAGGACGTGCCAGCAATTTCTGGCAAGTCTACTGTCACTGCATATGATACTGTCACCATTGACAGAATGGTGGAGGATTACATCGGTGACAGCATCCAAGTAGACATGTCAGACAGTCTGTACCTGTACTGGCAGGAAAAAGAGGCAATTTGGAGGCCCCTGTACAAACTGGCTCTATTTTACCTGAGTTGCCCCCCCTGCAGTGTGTACTCTGAAAGAGTGTTTAGTGCAGCCGGGAACCTTGTCAGCGAAAGGCGTAGGAGGTTGCTTCCACAAAATGTGGAGAAGATGATGTTCATAAAAATGAATTATCAACTCTTCCAGGGAGACCAGCCTCCAGAATGTACAGAGGGACCTGTGGTGGTGGATTTCAGCGGGGACGAATTAATATTCTGTGAGGATGAGGATGTACACAACACTGAAGAGGGTGAGGAATCGGTGGATGAGGACGACATCTTGCCTCCGTAGAGCCAGTTTGTGCAGGGACAGATTAATTGCCAGCTTGTTTTGTGGGGGCCCAAATGAACCAATCATTTCAGCCACAGTCGTGTGGCAGACCCTGGCGCTGAAATGATTGGTTTGTTAAAAGTGTGCATGTCCTGTTTATACAACATAAGGGTGGGTGGGAGGGCCCAAGGACAATTCCATCTTGCACCTCTTTTTTTTCTTTGCATTATGTACAGTTTGGGGCCTAGTTTTTCAAACTGCCATCCTGTCTGCCACTGCAGTGTCACTCCTAGATGGGCCACGTGTTTGTGCCGCCCACTCGTGTCGCTTAGCATAGTCATCCAGCTACCTCGGTGCAACCTTTTGGACATAAAAACACTATTGTGAGGTGTTCAGAATAGACTGGAAATGAGTGGAAATTATGGTTATTGAGGTTAATAATAGCATAGGAGCAGAAAACCCACAAATTCTGTGATTTTAGCTGTTTTTATGCTTTTTTTCAAAAAAATACAGATCCAAAACACAAAACCCAGAACCCAAAACACGGAAGGGTGGTTTTGGCAAAACCAATCCAGATCCAAAACACGAAGAAAGATCCAGATCCAAAACCAAAACACAAAAAGAGGCCGGTGCACACCCCTAATATATATATATTTATATTAGTTTTCTCCCTACACTATATTTCTCTCAGTCCACCTAGCAAAATTTAATTTGAGGTCAGTGCAGGTCACAATGCAGCTCGCTGCTTGGAAGCACCCCCAAGAGAAAGAGGACGCCGGCCGTCCCCTCCACCTCAACTCTGACGCACTCTGCATTGGAGGCCCACCCCTCTCCTTATATTAATAGGGGGCCCCACAAGTTTGTTGCCCAGGGGCCCCCACATGCCTTAATCCAGCCCCGATCTTCTCTGTTGGAGTATGGTCTCCAATATAAGCAGTTCAGCGTCTTTGTATGTAACCACTTCCAGTGATACATCTGTGACACCCCCATAAGGCACACCATCTCCATGCATCTTATTAGCCACCCCTATTACCTCTCTGTCACTGTCAAGGAATGCCCCTTACATTTCTGATACCATTACTCAGACGCATGCTCATACGAATAAAATTGCTCCACTGCATCCTACATCGCCGCTGTATTCAACTCAGAGCCAGGCCCTATCATGCTTGGAAGTATTTGGTTTATCCACACCCACTAATGTGCATAACTTTGATTTTTTTTTTGTACAGTTTGCACATTTGACATTACAAAGCTGCTGCCTTCTAACTTCTGTCTCACTCATAGAGGTTAGGCAATAATTTGCCAAAGTCTGTATTGATATTACATATATATTTCAACTTAGCTGTCCCTTCTGTAGAAGATTTAATGAGCATCTAAACCTAAAACTACTAATAAAACATGTACTGACAGTTGAAAAACAGTATTCACCCACATCGCTTGTCACAGTGCATCATACTTGCCTACCCTCTCGATTTGATCGTGAGCCTCCCGAAAATAGGGTGCCGCTCCTGACCTCCCAGTAAGGCAGGCAAGCCTCCCGGGCACCAGCGACCCGTCTACCCCCCCCTGCACTTACTATAAAAATCACGGCTGCGGAGGCGCCGGTGACGCTATTCGTGCTGAATCACGTCATTGTGGCTCACCCCCTGCCGCACAATGCCATGAATAACGGCATTGTGAAGAGGGGCGGAGCCGCAATCGTGATGCCACGCCCCCATCCTCCGCCCCACAATGCTTGTCATTGCCAGGCCACGCCTCCTTTTTGCTGCGACCCGCGCCGAGAAAGCCGACAGCTCCCTCCTGGAAGGAGGGAGTGAAATGTCGGCATGTATGCAGTGCATTGACACACTGACACACCTCTGCACTCCTAGTGCCTGCATCCTAAAATTTGCATCTAGGAAATAAGGGCAGCAAACTGTACTTTAGCTAAAATTCAGGCTATAAGCATCAATACTATGTTTTGTCATTTAACCTCTTCAGAGGTATTAATTTACAGCTACATTGCCACTGAGCAGCAGCTGTCTCCCCTCTCTCCCTGCATGATGTGGCGCTGCACCTCTATTGCAATACAATTTCCAGGAGTAGTGGACAGGTTAGACGTGTAATGGGGAGGGGGGTGTCCCACTGTTCTGTCCCCCCTGGATCTGCCCCTGCATGTAGCGTATGGATGCTAATGAGGCCGAGCTACCAGATAAAATTCTTACTGATTGTTTTATTGGAGAAGCCTATAGAGATGCATTAAAAGTTTGGCTCTGTCTGTAAAAGTTGCAAACTCTTAACCAGTCATTCTTAGATTTCAAAGAAACAAGCATGCAAGTGCCTGGAGCCAGTTCACCCCAATAAGTTGCATTTCCTGCATTGCCAAGGTACCCAGATCAACATCAATGTGATTACTTCAACATATGTGAGACGGCCTTTCAGAATATTCAAAAGCCATTTAGAGATCATGTACAAGAGTACAACTTATTGATTTGGCTCTCATTGTAAAGAATTTGAAAAATGAAAGCAGAACAGATCACAGGCCTGTTGATGGACCCAGTAGTTTTGAACCAGAACCTCAAAGGAGATGGAGAGAAAACCCTTGGCAAACTCCTCCAAGAAGTATGGGGAGGCGCCCCGGCCAATTTGCAGAAAATGTAAACAAATTAGTCATGTACTGTAGAATGGATGTGACAGACATCCGAGTATTTACACTCCAAGACATGGAGGCTGAGAACCGCCCCTCGGGAGTCTTGTCCAGTAGGTCCAGAAGACAAAAAGTGGTGGCCTAGTGATGTTGGCAGAAGCCCTATCCTCAATATTAGGGTCAATGGAGTGCCCATACTGTAATGAATTTTTTAGACACATGATCCCAAGTAACAATACAATTGCCTAAATTCAGAGAATATTGGAGCGAATATGAGATTATGTCACACTAAGTGATGGATTACAGGTGCCATTCCAAGTATACTGGGAGACAACCATTGAAATACTGTAGACCAAGCTTGCTTACCTCATCAAGGGTGTATTGTTACCAATGTGTGTGAAAATAAAGTTTCCATGATTATTGTTGGGATTGAAAGTTCTACAGAATTGCCCAGAAGAACTGATCTCAGCCCTAAAGAATGAATTGGGAACAGTGGTGAGACCTGAAAGGAGAGAACTGCAGCAGACAGTACGGTCACTGCAAAGGCATCGAAGATTTGTTAACCTGCAAGAAAAAGTTTTGGGCAAAAGTCTTTGGTTGAAAGTGTGCTATGGCTATGGCTTTATCAAATGAAATGGCACCAAGCTAAATATATCTGTGCACTAACACTGCCTTTCAGAAGAACAACCTTAAAAAGTATTTGCAAAGCCTGGAAGAAGGAGAAATTCTGGAATTTGAAGTGATACACAGAGAAAAGGGTGTAGAAGCTGTGAATGTGACTAGTCCTGATAGTGCTTCAGTTCAAGGCATCAGATATGCAGCTGATCATGACCCATATTGGTGCCATCCAAAGCACAGGAGTTTTTATCATCATTGGTCTTTCAAGAGTTATCGTTATCCCCCAGGCCGATGAAGAAAGTCATACAGATACAGGCCACAGTATCACAGTATCCCTGTACAAAGAGAATTATTATAAAGAATAGTGCATCAGAATCATACAGTTCGTCAAAATGCCCTGGTGTTAGTAGATATTATTTAATGTAAAGGAAGTGAAGTGGAATGTGATTGGTACCGATGCCAAAGTGAAGACCCAACACTTCAGTGTCTGAAGACCTTGCTGATTGCTAGAAACACTTTGGCCCTCATTCAGACCCGGTCGCAAGCGATGAGCGCTCGCAACCGGGTCGATGTTATGGTCATGCGTGTGCAAGCCCCGGAGCGAGAGAGAAACTCTCTCGCTCTGGAGCTCTCTACAAAAGGGGTGGCTGTCGATGTTGATCGACAGCTCGCCCCATTTTGTAGGCAGGGCGGGGGGGGCACCTACACAAACGGAGGCATTCCCAAGCGAACGCCTGCCGTTTTGTGGGTGGCCGCAATAACATCTTCAGTGATGTCAGTGGGGTGCTTCCTGCTCGATCAGAGCAGGAAGTTCCCTGGGGCTTGCGGTTGCCGAGACCCAACCTTAGGGTCTCTTCGCAAGCCCAGATGGTCGCGATGGTCTTCACCATCGCGACCATCAACCTGGTCGGTCGCTAAGCTGTGGGTGGTAACCCACAGCTTAGCTAGTGACCAGGAGTCCGCACTTAAAAAGAAGTGGCCGCCCTCATTCAGAGAGAGCGATTGCTTCTTGCTTTTGCCTTTGAATGAGGGCCTTTGTCCCCAGCTCAAAGACAAGAAGCAGACCCTGAATTTAGGAAGTTATTGCAATGAGATTGTTTATGAATTCAGAAATGTTTGGTGGTTTGATGAACTGTCAACCCCATAATTCATCAAAAAAATTTGTACAGATTGTGCTGCCACGGCAGAAAACTGCAGCCATGCTGCAAGCATATCATGACCGATCAGAACACTTTGATGTCAGAGGATTCAAACTATATTGCAGAGAAGATACTTTGGATTGGGATGCGTGAAAAGTCATGTGAAGATTGTGTCAATTGTAGCTTGAAGCAAAATGCACATCCTGGACTGAACAGAAGGCCCCTTTGTCGGCAAATGTCCTTTACAGGTTGTGATCTTGGATCATGTGAGGCTGGATACGAGTGGTATAGGATACCAGTATGCCATCACAATCATTGATCATTACACAAAATGTGTTGTGGCCAAGACTGCAACTGAGCATTTGTCCAGCCCTTTGGATCTCCAGAGCATATTCTGACAGATAGAGGAGCTGCATTAAAATCTCAACTTTTCCTAGAATTGTGTGATCTATAGGGATGTAAAAAATTCAGAACTACAACATATCACCTACAGGGTAATGGCCTATGTTCAAGAATTAACCAGACTCTAATTGGAATGCTGAGATACAGCCCTCATCCACAACAGTTAGTCCTACTTCCTTAATTAACCTAAAGGTACTGTAAGAGCAGAAACCAGAATGGAGACAGTTCATCAGAGGCAAGAAAAGAACTACAATGCTAATGCTCTTGCTGAACCTTTCAAATTGGATCCCATGTGTAGGTGAAGAAGAGTCCCTATTCAAGCAAGTTGAATGCTAAATGGAGAGCCAACTCTTATTCCAAGACTGGATATAGCCAATTACAAGATAGGATGTGATCATGGTGGGGGATCCAAGTTAGTATCAACTGAAGAAATGTCCCAGTCAAGTGGAAGACACCCCCATGACAGTAGCATAGAGGCCCTTAACATGTTTCTTTTTCTCTTGGAAAAGAGAAAAATAAATGTGTTAAGGGTTCTAATTATCAACCCTTAATTTCTACTAAAGTAGGTGAAATTAGTATTTTCACCTACAGTTGTAGAAATTAAGTATTGGGGCCATTCATTATGAAGGTAATGTAGAAGATATCATCTTACCTTTCAGCCCATATCAGGCCTGCTGTCCCTATACAATAGTGTGGGGATCTAAATTCATCAAGCTCCGAACATTGTAAACCTTTGCCAGATGGAGCTTGTTCCTGCAACGCTGCACCTTCTTATGGGAAGGATCCGCCCCTGGTTGGCTGCTCCTGCCAGACGTAAGGTTCTTGCATGAGCACTAACGTTTTAGAGCCAGACTAAAGGATCGCGGGGACAGCTGACATTCGGATCAGTTGACTCCACACTGGAGCAATGTTGAATTTCTCAAGTGATTTTGTATCCACCGTTGCTACTAGCAGCAAATTGGATACTTAAGTATCAGGGGCCACAAGGCCCCTGATAATTAACAGTTTGAATAGGTCCCTTAGTGTTGTTCATACCACTGGCAGTTCTACATGTTTAATTGAAGTGACTTTACTCTAGCCTCACCACTACAACAGCTGGAGCCCACTCCATGACAGTTTCATCACAGCTGAGTACGCCTGATCATCCATTCCACTTTGACACAAAACCGTGGCTCAGCTATGCACTATTTCGTCATCACGTACTGACCAGCTGCTTGTGTTTACCTTGTGCCAGTCTCACTACAGCCGTACACACCAGTTTCTTTGTGATGCTCTGATCGACTGCTAACTGAGGTGCACATTACCTTGGTGGACATTTATTAAAGACTGGTCACTATTACCATTCTGCTATATATACAATTGATTTTTACTCCATATTAGCATTGAGCTACTCTGTCTCAGGGCCTGACTCAGCTTGGATCGCAATTGCGATCGCAGCTGCGATTACGCACGCAGTTCAACTGCGATAGTATGCTAATTCATTGTGATCGCTATGGCGCTGCAGCCAGGGCAGTTTCTAGGGTTTGAGGCTCCCAGTGCGAGTAGTCAAAATGCGCCCCCCCCAAGAAGCAGTAATATTGTGGAGTAGGCGTGGCCTCATTGTGAGGGGGTGTGGTATCACAATAAGGGAACGTGATCTCGAAAGACCACAGAATGTCAGCCACTGTGACTAGTGAGTACAGGGGAGGCTAACCTGTCTAAATCAAAGACAGACAGCATGCTCTCAAAAAATGGGGTGTGGCCTAGCTGTCACAAGCCCACGCCGCATTTCTGTGTGCATGCCTTTGGTGTGACATTTGCAGAAGTATGACCTTGCATCACACCCATTTTTAGTTGCGTTGGGAGCGAACCCAGCACATTGAAAATACAAGCCAGATCCACATATAATACACTGCAACAAACCACTTCCACATAAAATACACTGCAACAAACCACTTCCACATAATAGATTGGAAAAGCCAGAGGCACATAAACTACGTTTTAAAACCACATCCACCTCAAATACATTATTAAATCCAGAACCACATAAAACACATTGAAAAAACAAGATTCACATAATACACACTTCATTCCAGCCCCCTCCCTTGCCATTCCATCGCTACAGGTCTTAGGCTTCCCCCCCATTGTCTCTCAGGCAAAAGTGTCCATTATGCAGTGCCCCCTGTAGTTGTCCCCATATGCAGTGTCCCCTGTATTTGTGCCCCTTATGCAGTGCCCCCTGTATTTATGCCGCGTATGCAGTGCCCACAGTGGAAGTGCAACTTATACAGAGCCCACAGTAGTGGTGCCCTTTATGCAGTGCATCCAGTAGTAGTGCCCCCAGGAGTGGTGCCCCCTATGCCATGCCCCCATTAGTAGTGCCCCCTGTAGTCATGCCCCCATCAGTAATGCCCCCAATAGTAATGGTCTCTGTTGTAGTGTCCCCAGTTGTATTGCCCACAATAGTAATGCCCCCTGTAGTAGTGTCCCCTGTATAAATTCGAAATATTAATGCCCCTGTATTAGTGCCCCCAATAGTAATGCTCCCTTTGTAGTAGTGCCCCAAGTAGTTAAGGCCCCAGTAGTAGTGCCCCCAGTATTAGTGCCCCTGGGATCTGAGTAATGCCCCCAGTAGTGGTGCCTCCTAAGCAGTGCCCCCCGAGTAATGTCCCTAGCAGTAGTACCCGGGTGCCCCCAGTGATAGTGTCTCCCCCAGCAGAAGTGCCCCCAGAGTAATGTCCCCAGTAGTAGTGCCCGGCTGCCCCCAGTGGTAGTGCCTCCCCCAGTAGAAGTGCCCCCCTTATAATGTCCCTAGTAGTAGTGCCCGGGTGCCCCCAGTAGTAGTGTCTCCCCCAGTAGAAGTGCCCCCTTTGTAATGCCCCTAGTAGCTGTGCACGGGTGCCCCTAGTAGTGGTGGCTCCCCCAGCAGAAGTGCCCCCAGAGTAATGTCCCTAGTAGTAGTGCCCGGGTGCCCCCAGTGGTAGTGCCTCCCCCAGGAGACGTGCCCCCCCAAGTACTGTCCCTAGTAAAAGCTGCCTGCACAAAAAAAAAAAAAAACACTAATGCTTACCTTCAGCCCCGCTCCGGCGTCCACTCCACTCGGCTGCTCCTCTGCACTATGGGAAAAACATCATGACGTCCTCCCATAGTGCACACTGGGGGAGCCGGTAGCCGGAGCCTCCGTCTCCATCTCCGGCTGCTCTGCTCTGCCGGGCACCCGCTGGTAACTGAATCTCAGCGGGCGCCCGGCAGTTCACTGAATCTCAGCGGGCGCCCGGTAGGCTGTTTCTGCAGCAGGGGTCGGAGGCGGCGCGCCCCGTGCGTTTGCTTGGGTCGCCTGCCCCTAGAAACGGCCCTGGCTGCAGCACAACATAAGGACGCCCACTTTACCTTACACACATCTGTAATGTTTAGCAAGACTGCGAAACCATCGGTACAATCGAGTACCATCGCAGCCTCACACACACTTGCACAAGCTCTGACCTTACTCAGAAGTTGCTAAATTCATCAAACGCTATCAGGCCTCAGGCTGCGTATGGCATCGCAATGTCTAATTTATGCACACCCTGTAATGGCGTTTAAATGCATTGGCACGCCTGCGTTTTGCCGACCACCCCCCCTGTCACCACCCCCAAACGGTACTTTCTATCAATCACTCTGCGATGGGTCAGTGTAGTCACTGTGATCACAGCCCCGATCACAGTGGAGTCTACGCGCACTGCGATGCATACACATGCACAGTACGCAACAATCGACAGACTGAGAGCGTAATCGCAGTTGCGATCAGTAGTGAATCAGGTCCTTTTGTCAGTTAATTCTTACTTTTATTTATTCTATGTTGATATAGATGTATTACTTGCTTGTATTTGTATAATAAATTGTAATTTTTAACATTGTGGATGGGAGCTTTCTTATATTTTTTAAATCTATTTATTTTTTTCTGTACTTGGGTGATATACCTTTTATTGGTTTATACTAGACACTTTGGCACTACCAATTTTTCTTTGTATATTAGAGCTTTGGTGCCCTTTAGCGTTGGTGGATCCCTAAGTTAGTGTCCACCCTTTATTGGACAGTAATTTTATTTGTAGGCACCACTTTTTCTCTTCTCTTAAGGTGACTAGTTGGAAGCCCAAGGTGTGACCAAAGCTGCATATGAATTTTAGAGTAAAACTTTGTCAGTGTTCATGAGTCCACCATCAGGAAAAAACAGAACAAGAATAGTGTGCTTGGGACGATAGCAAGGAGAAAGCCACTGCTCTCTAAGAAGAACATTGTTGCCCATTTAAAGTTTGCTAAAGATCACTTACTGTAGGTGAGCCAGAGGACTATTAGAAAAATGTACTGTGTATGGATGAGTCTAAAATACTGTAGAACATTTTTGGTTAAATGACAAATGTCATGTTTGGAGCAGACCAAACACTGCATCCGGGCATAAGAACCTCAATAATGGACACAGAGAAAAGGAAGACTACTTTTTTGGGGGCACTGCTATGAAAAATAGTTACAATTTAACTTTTAGTGAATTAAGAAATAAAATAGTAGTAAATACAAACAAAAGACAAACACCAATCACATTTAACATATAATTGACAGTAATACAATGAACATAAAGTTACCGTCTATCTATGGGAATATAAAATGATTAATTCAATTAAGCGCTTAATTAGCCTTGATAATAATACACACACCAAGTTCCGCAAGTAATACAAAATCTATCTGAACATAGTCAGAAAAACTGCCTGGTTTGCCTAATTATAATACATCAAATTACTGAAGCTCGACACCTCTAAACATTTTGGTAATTCCTATAGTGATCATAAATCCTTGAAATTGCATGCATAAATAGAATAATTAGCCTGTAGTAACAGTACAGCCAATTTGCTCAGAGATCTAATTGTACATAGGCTAATTACAACACAATCTCTGCATGTATATCATATGTTTTTAACTCTTTTGCTGAAACAAATCCCAGTACATAAATTAGTAACTCTGTGAGAGATTAATCTATATTTCCAGAATTATAATTGGATCAACGTACAGAGAAATTGTCAGCAATTAATATATCCTTTATGTTTAAACCATAAGCAAGCATACAGAATGACATGGTATATTCAGTACTTGTAAGATAGTATAACAAGCACTAAGCTGCTAGATGACAGACATAATAGTGTCCTCCGGAGACCTTGTAGCAACACAATCTCAACATGTATGTCATATGTTTTTTTGGAACAAAAAACTTTTTTGCTGAAACAAATCCCAGTACATAAATTCGTACCTCTGTGAAAGATTGATCTGTCTTTCCAGAATTATAATTGGAACAGCGTACAGAGAAATTGTTGTCAGCAATTAGTATATCCTTTATGTTTAAACCTTAGGCAAGCATACAGAATGACATGGTATATTCAGTACTTGTAAGATAGTATAACAAGCACTAAGCTGCTAGATGACAGACATAATAGTGTCCTTCGGAGACCTTGTAAAACGATACTATATCACAGAGTTCTAGGGTGTGATACAATTTGCAAGTTCACACGCCTGCACTAAGAATATGCAACAGTGTCACAAAAAGGTATTCACACTGTCCAACTATTGGTAATACTAAGGGTAAATATTACTCATCCAGGGGGCTGCTATTCAACATGCATAATTGTCAAACAAAATACAAAAAGCCTATCCTGGATTTAAGCCCTATGTAAGCATGTAAACCGATGGAGATAATTTAAACTACAGTGCTTGTCAGGTTAAAAGTAGTGCCAAACGGCTTGCATTGTATAATTCTCCGGGCTAAGTCACGATACCGAATAAAAGGCACAAAACCCTTAAACAAATATAGGATTACAAACCCGCATATAAGTGCAGTGAATATGTATCGGTTGGGAGCAGTGGTATCCAAAACACCATATACTTAGCTCATGTATCGGATAATGATCACCCATCCAAAGCGCTGCTCGTCAGTATATATGATCGCAGCCAGCGGAAGTCTGTGAGTGTATATCACGGCGAGGAACAGGTCGGAGTGGTGAGAACAACGGGAGACTTCTTCCACGCTGCTACACAGGATGGTGCCTGACCGCTCCGTCTGCTGACCTCACTCTATTCTCCAATGCCTCATGATGACGTACGTTTCGCACTTGGAATAGCTTGGTCACACATTTTTAGAGGTGTCGAGCTTCAGTAATTTGATGTATTATAATTAGGCAAACCAGGCAGTTTTTCTGACTATGTTCAGATAGATTTTGTATTACTTGCGGAACTTGGTGTGTGTATTATTATCAAGGCTAATTAAGCGCTTAATTGAATTAATCATTTTATATTCGCATAGATAGACGGTAACTTTATGTTCATTGTATTACTGTCAATTATATGTTAAATGTGATTGGTGTTTGTCTTTTGTTTGTATTTACTACTATTTTATTTCTTAATTCATTAAAAGTTAAATTTTAACTATTTTTCATAGCAGTGCCCCCAAAAAAGTAGTCTTCCTTTTCTCTGTGTCCATTACTGTGCTTTGCTGACTCTGGGGAGCACCACCAACACCTTAATTGATATATGACTTGTGGTTCTGGGATTGTCTTATAAGTTGGTCCTGATAATTAGAAAACTTTACCTCTCTTTGATCTAATTGGTCAGAGTGGGGTATTATACAATAATCCTGTGCGACTTCAACCCCCTTGTGCTACATAAGAACCTCAACCCAGCTAAGAGACATAGACCTGCAGTGGGGTGTCCAGGCAAAAAAGCCCAACAACATTCATGTGTTGAGCAGTTCTGTAAAGCAGAATGTGCCAAAATTCTTTCAAGCTTATGTATGAGACTGCTTATTATATTACATGTTACACTGAAGTAGAGATGAGCGGGTTTGGTTCCGTGAGAACCGAACCCACCCGAACTACGGATCCGAGTCGACTCGGGTCAGATCTGAGTCGACTCGGGTTTTCCCGCCTGACTCGGATCTGAAAACGAGGCAAAACGTCATCACCCTGCTTTCAGATTTTCGCGGGTTTTGGATTGTATAAAGGTCTTGCGATCACGGTCATTTTTCATTCTGGATGTGGAGAGTGAAGAGGGAGGGAGCTGTGCTGTGCTGATGCTGTGCATAGGGGCTGGCTACTGTTGTCACTCAGGGGCTGGCTGCTTAATGTCCATATAGGGGCTAGCTGTTGTCCTGTCCATAAGGGCTGGCTGTTGTCTATAGAGGGACTGGCTGGCTGTTGTCCTGTCCATAAGGGCTGGCTGTTGTCTATAGAGGGACTGGCTGGCTGTTGTCCTGTCCATAAGGGCTGGCTAGCTGTTGTCTATAGAGGGGCTGGCTGGCTGTTGTCCTGTCCATAGGGACTGGCTGGCTGTTGTCCTGTCCATAGGGGCTGGCTGTTGTCCTGTCCATAGGAGCTGGCTGGCTGTAGTGCATAGGGGCTGGCTGGCTGTTGTCCATAGAGGCTGGCTGTTGTCCAGGGGGTGATCTGTCCTTCAGGGGTGTTCTACACCCACCCCCAGAGTGAAAAAAAAAAGAACACATTTTTTTTGTGTGCGTATTAGCCACACCTGTCATCAGCGTAGGTGCGCAGGGGTGCTGTGCTGCTGTCTGTCAAGGGGCTGCTGCCTCTTTCAGGGGTTCACCCCCAGTGTGAAAAAAACAAAAAAATTTTGGTGTGTGCGTGTTAGCCTGCCACACCACCAGTGAAAAAATAAAAACATTTTTTTTGTGTGTGCGTGTTAGCCAGACTTGTCATCAGCGTAGATGCGCAGGGCTGCTGTGCTGCTGTCTGTCAAGGGGCTGTGAGGCTACTGCCTCTTTCAGGGGTTCACTCCCAGTGTGAACTAAGCAAACAATTTTTTGGTGTGTGCGTGTTAACTTGCCACACCACCAGTGAAAAAATAAAATACATTTTTTTTGTTGTGTGCATTAGCGTAACTGAGCTGCACTATGAGCAGGATCCACATACCAGTCTTGTAGCTGCTGGCAGCAGTCATGATGACGATGCAAGGCCGTCAATGTCATCTATGAAGGCCGACGCACCAGGGCTTAAGTCAGGCCATGTAAAAAAATCAACTTTTACCCTGATAAAGAAAAACAAAGCTAAAGCTAAGTTAGTTTTAGAGAACAAAAAAATGGCAATATGTCATTCACTACATGAAGTGGCAAGGAAAGGATAAGGCATTGGCCTGTATTTATGACTGATGGTTCTAATGATAATATAAGCCCCTCTGCTTGTAGGAGAGGTACAAAAAAATTTTAAATTTTTAAGAGAAGACACCGGAACCAACTGTGTGCTCGGAAAAATCTAAAATCTCAGAGGAGAGTCCAAGTGTGTCCACGGTTGCCATGTGTGAGCCTGAACTTTCTAATACTGTACTTGAAGAGGATCCTCCTTCCACCATTTGTGTGCCTTCTGCAAATGTGGGGATGAGCAGCACAAGTCAACATGCTGACATAGAAATCGAGGATGCTTCTGTGTAATTGCACGAGGAGGATGAGGAGGATATTTATGTAGTTGGCAATAACAACAAGGATGATGAGGATGTTGATGATGATGAGGATGTTGATGCCGAGGATGTTTGTGTAAAAACTGTAAATCAGGCAACAGTTGTTGCCACTAGGGGGAAAAATCCCATTGTTGCCATGCCTGGGCAAAGGACCAAAAAATTCACTTCCATTGTGTGGAATTATTTTCACCCAAATCCGGACAACCTTTGAAAATCCATTTGTAACCATTGCCAAGTAACAGTGAGTAGAGGTAAGGACCTTAACCATCTTGGAACTTCCTCCCTGTTACATCACATGCAGCATGTTCATCAAATTGGAAATGGTATTTAAAATTCTAAAACTTTGGGTACAAAAAACCAAACAATCAGTCCAGTGTCACCAAGCTGCTCCCTTCTATCTGGATCCAAGCGCCTGCAATCTCCACCACCAACACCTGATCATCATCAACATCCTTATTCATGATCGGAAGTAGTCCTGCATCCAATTTCATACGCATGACTGACTCTTCTCCTATCCGTGATTCCAGAGAAGAATCCTTGAGTGCTACGCCTGTTGCTGCTGCTGGGGTGGATCTTCATCCCAGAAAGGGACCAAGAAGACTACTACTAGTAATTTTTAAAAAAACAATTGACTATTAAACAGTTCTTTGATAAAGGAAGTAAGTATAACAGGGTCACAAACTCATGGGCGGATAGTAGATGCTACCCGTATTCAGGGAATTGGCTAGACCTATTCCTGAGGCGCGGAGTCTAATGTGCCGGCGGTTTTCACCAGGGACCCTCGCAAGAAGGTATGAACTAGGCTGCATCTGACACACAGGTCGCAGCCCTCAGGTTAGGTTTCCCTATACAGGTGCTGGCACTTGGTCGGTATACAGGAGACTTTGAGTGTAGTCGACTTAGCCGGGTCAGAACCAAATAGACGAAGCGGTACCAGGGAGCAGATGTAAATGGGTCACAGGGAATAGCTGAGGTCAGAACCAGATATCGATGTAGAACCAGGGGTCAGGCAGAATCAGAGTCACAAAACACACCAAGGGTCAGAACCAATAATCAGGATATGCACAGGAACGATGGAGTATGGTAATGTAGCCTATACTCTGGCACTGGAGTGTTCCCAGGAACTTCCTTTTATAGGTCAGGGTTCTAACTAGCCCCAATCAGCGTTTCCATTTACAGGTGCCTGTCCCTTTAAATGTTAAACAGAGCGGCACGCGTGCTTCTAAGGAAGCCGCAGCCGCCTGCACACAGCCACCGGGGGAGAAGAGGAGCAGCTGACAGCGGGTGCCGGGGATCTCCCGCCCGCTGTCACACACCAGCCTGGACTCCAGCATCGCCGGACCAGGTAAGGGCAACCTAGATTCGGCAGCACTGTGACAAACAGGTGTCACCCAGTTTCACAGCGGATCAGTGACGCCATGTCGGCTGTGCTAGTATTAGATGGTGAAATAATAAGAAATGAGGATGATAGTGTGGAGGAAGAGCAAAAGGAGGATGAGGGAGAAATTTGTGTCCTATCTGACGACAATGTGGATGTTGATGATGAGGATGTGATTTGCGTAATCAGCCACCAGTGGCAGCAGTTCTTGCTCATGATAAAAAGAAAGCCAGAAAAGCCACGTCTTGGGTGTGGATTTATTTTAATCTTAATTCTGACAACAGTTGTGAAGGCATCTGTTCCATTTGTAAAGCCAAAGTTAGCAGAGGAAGGGACATTAACCATCTAGGCACCTCCTCCCTGTTACGTCATTTGCAGTGAGTTCATGCAATTTGTTTTACAAAATTATAATAATTTGTAAATTAATAACAAGCAGTCCAGTATCAGATACCAGCAGATTGGACCAGCACATGCAATCTCCACGACTAATTGAAGGTATTCCTTCCATAAAATGTTTTGTGGGGCCCAAACAAACCAAAGAGTTCAGCCACAAAAGTGTCAGTCCTAGTGGCTAAAGTGCTTGGTTTGTTAAACTGTGAATGTCCTTTTTAATATCCCACATAAGAGTGAGTGGGAGGGACAATTCCATCTTGCACCTCTTTCCTTTACATTTTGCACAATTTGGGACATTGCCGACTGACATTATTATAGTTTATTAAACTGTCATCCTGTCTGCCACTGCTGTGTCGCAATGTTTCATAGATGTCCTATATTTTTTTAAACTGCCGTGCATTTGTGCCGCTGCTCTGTTGCTTACTTTAGCCAGCCAGCTCGCTGCAGCCTTTGGCCTATATTGGTGAAAAATAGTGAAATCAATATTGTGAGCTGTGAGATGGTTAAAATGCATGGAAATGCCTGAAAATTATTGTTATTAAGATTAATAATAATGTAGGAACAAAAATAGGCCCAAATTATGTGGTTTTAGCTGTTTATTTTTTGGGAAAAAATACATATCCAAAAACAAAAAACAAAACACCAAGGAAAAAGATCCAAAACCAGATCCAGATCCAAAACCAGGGGAGATTCAGATTCAAAATCAAAACACAGGGGGTCAGCGCATATCTCTACACTGAAGTGACTCAGGGGAATCACACCAGTTACTGAAGGCATAGACTGACATTCTTTTTTTATCTACAATGAAATGTAATGTTGGATTATTGTGATTTATAAACAAATGAACAAGTATATATTTTACTCTTAACTGAGTGTTATTGTGCATAATACATCAGCCTCAATAACATCACATGTCTAAGTCACCAGACCTAAATGTCAGGCTAATTAGACTGCATGTGCAATACTTGTTTACTTGCTTCTATAAAAGGGTCTGCATGTGCCCAAGACTGCCACTGTATTGGAGCATCACAAAACTATACAGCTGCACAGTGCTAGCCAAGAGGGATTGATACCTTATCATATGGACTGCTGTTTGCCTTATATCATGTGTATCCTGTTATCTGTATCGATTCCTGCCTGTCTATACCTTCTAACAATCGATTCCTGCCTATACCTTCTAACAATATTGTCACTATTCAGCGTTATGAGTCGCACAAAAAATAAATGCTTTCAGACTTTGAGTGTGGTTCCAAAGCACAAAAGTTATTATTCAATATAAAAACAGATGGTTACATGCTGTGATCTAAATACAATTAGCACAAATAAATCATACAGACCCAAGGTACAGTTGTTACATACGCACGTGCTCTGGACCCAGATACCGACATCAGCATAGAAACCTCCGTCAACAGCACAGCAAGAAGACTGAGATCCGAGTTCAGAGAGCCCACATATATACTCTTTACAGGGATAGGCAATACAATAGAACAGTTTGGCATGATTCCATTGGTTCTCCTTAAAGGTTCTTCTGTTACAGGATAGTTCATAGGTCAGTTCGAATGGACACAAATTAGCCTCCAACAGCCCTTTGTGTCCTTTTTCCCGCTGCATGCTAATCTAAGCTGGTAACATTACAGAGTACATTTTAATGTTTAACTCTCTATAGTCCATAGTTTGCAGACACATGTTGCGATCTTCTCACCGATGATACCGGAAATCTGTTGAGACACAGTGGATCAGTACAACACCAAACTCGGGTCTGCATAGCATGTACTAAACCTTAGATATCAAATAACCTTTATTTCACAACATAAATAATTACTGAATTAATCTTGAATATTACACTTTAATGCTAGGAAACCTTTTATGTAAGTGTGCAGTGTGTAAGTATTGGGGAATTGAGAAAAGACGCTAGTTAGTGCTGTACGACTATGTGTTTGTGGAGTACACCATGGTACGTGTTTTGCAGAGTTAATCATTTTATATGTTTTAGTGATTGTCTGTATTTGTATGGTGAGGACTTTTAACATCTTTCTTTTGCGTGGGACTCGCCCAACGCTAAATAATAGCATTGCCGTATGTACTTATAATGGGCGAGAGTCAGTAAAATGGCGCTGGGCGGCCAGTCGCAAAATGGCGTCTCATTGCCATTCGCAAAGTGGCGTCGTGCTGATCTAATTTTAAACCGATCCTGTCTTAGCCGATTATCCGACTTCGACAGTCCACCCTTTGATAGCAAACAACATGCTATCATACTCTGATTTTAAAATTAATTTACGCTTACATTATGACATATTATTTAATGTTATATTATGGGATGGCACAAGGTGGTTCTTAAACCATCAATAATGTTTCTCTAGAAGGGGACATAAAACTACCCTTATACGCACACCGTGGATCTTGGAAGATCATGTTAAAGATGTGGGGATGTACCAATCCTATAAGGGAAGTCTTGAGGGGGAATAGGGACTTACATTATTTAAGATGTTTTTAAAATAACATTTTAATAACACATTTCATTTATGTCTAAATCTTATACATCATATGATGGTACCTTCTTGTTCAGGGTTGTAATGCAGTCCTACATTTACCTCAGTATTCATATTGTTACTACTGACCACCATCATAATTTCATTCTTTCGGTTTACCTTATTTTTAAATTTTCCACATTTCAACACAGTAGGAACACACCTGACACGTGCCAATTACTAAGATGACAACCACTATGAGGATCAGGAGTTTACCTATGCTCGCAATCATTTCCTGGACCCACTCTCCTAGACCTGAGAACCATTTCACTGGGTTCAACCATGAAACCCATTCCTCTACCTTCTCCTCTACTTCAGCCACTGAAGCATTATGGTTCTTCCAAAATTCCCATTTTAACTGCAGAATTTCATCCATCTTCCGGTCTATTACCTCCTTGGGATCGCTGGTATCATTTGTAATGTAAGTGCAACACTTTACTCCAAATTGGGTGGCCAAAGTTATGCAATACCCTGCAGTGACAGCTGTTAAATAATTTAACACTAACCTGTGTTGCACCAGTTCTTTCTTGTACGCTTGCAACTCCCTACCTGTATACTTGAATGTGTCATCATACATCTCGGTGATATTATCTATTAATTTAGCAAGATCTTGGATATATCTAAAATTTAGTGTACCCCGAGCAATCCTGGTGGGGTCCAATGCTACCAAAACTTGAAAGCCAGTTGTCTCACTAATTAACTGTGTGGCTTTATGCACGTTACCAGGTATCATATTTCTTTTGTCTCTGTGTTCATACTGTGTGTGAAGATATGGTGATGGTGTGTCTTTATGAATACCAAGCATTTCACCATGTGTAAGGGTCATAACCTCTGGGACTACTCTTCCCAGGTAACACAAATCTTCGGAACTTGGAGAGAGCCACTTATACGCTTTCCTTCCACATATAAAATAAACATAATCGGGGAGAATATAAGTAATAGAATGCATCATAATCATCCAACACATTTCCCTAACAAATGATCCTATCTCAAGTTCTCCCATCTGGCTAATACATGTTTCTGGTTATATAACTCTGGCACAGTACACTTCTGATACTCTGCCAACCATTTATTTGGTGTTACTCAGTGTATACCGTATTTGCCGGCGTATAAGACGACTGGGCGTATAAGACGACCCCCAACATTTCCACTCAAAATATAGAGTTTGTTATATACTCGCCGTATAAGACTACCCCCTCTTCTGCACACCTTCCACACACCAAATAAAACGTAAAAGAACATCAGATTTGATTTCAACATGTTAATTTATATTTGAATGCTTATGACATGCAGGAAAACTGTCACAAGGCTGTATGTTATCAAACATGTCCAGTAAACATAAAACAGTGCAAGTTTATTAAGGAGTATGACAGGACATTTTCTATGCTGTATTGTACTGATGACCCGCCGCGGCCGCACTGGATACCGCGCGATACTGGATGGTATGTAGAATGAGGTGGGCGGGCATCGGGAGGCCACTATGGGCACCGGGCGAGTATCGGAAGGCCACTATGGCAGCTATGTCTATCCCAACTGAAGTGCACCCGGCGTATAAGACGACCCCCCCACTTGGAGGCATGTTTTTCAGGGCAAAAAAGTCGTCTTATACGCCGGCAAATACGGTATTTATACCAGAAATGTCTTCCACCCGACCTAATTGTGCGTAACAGTTCATAATTCATAGGCTCACGGTCAGCTCTTTGTCAGAAGGTCATCGTCTGGTTATTCCGAGTCACCTCCCAACTTCCTGGTTCATTGGAGTTGGTGATGTTTAAACATAAAAGTGTTTTGTCTGCCTGGTACTGGTGGAGTTTCAATGGGGTGGTTTGGTATTAAGAAATTTTTCATCCAGTGTCTTCCCTTTTTGTAATTCTAAAATTCCAGAGATATTTAATGGGAATGGCACTAATCCTACATTATGTTGTCCTTGGGGCACGTGAGAGCACATCCACCAGTCGGTTTGGTTCAAAATTTTGCCCACCATGGTGTGATAATCCTCTAAAGGATACCCACCCAATACTGATTATACTTTGGTTGGCACTGTTGGATGCATCTCTAGTTGATTATGGACCCACAGAACTCACACATACAATAAACCTCAGACGATAGACCTTCGCACTGTCTCCGAGTATCCAGAATAGCAGATCTCTTAACAATTACTGTACTAAGATTGGTCAGACACTTCCCTGATCGGCATAGCACTCCTCCTCTCGACTCCACTCCATCAATACTTCCATTAGCTCCCATCTCCTCTATCGGTCCCCCGTCACAGAAACCAGAAATCCCCAAACAAACCAGGATGATGGAAACTCTGGAAGAAAATACAAAAATGAACACAGCAGACCAGTCCATTGCCATAGCAAGGATCTACAAATTTCTTTAGCTCAGATATCTCACTGCAACCTTTAAACCCTCCCAGAACAAGTTCGTGATCGTCAGGTCCATGTTATCTGCCTCGTCTCCGCCTTGTTTCACCACCGGTTAGTTGACCTTCTTACAGTGAGTGGAATGGACCCAGGTATCTCTCTCGGCCACCTTCAAAGATGTGGTACTCGTCAACAACACCTGATACGGACCTTCCCAATGATCAGTCAAACAACCTGAACGCAAGAAATTTCTGATCATAATATATTCTCCAGATTCAACATCATGACAGTTTGTTTCAGGCATATCATGTGACAGCAATTTCAGTTTCTGCTGTTGCTGTTTTAATTGTTTATTCATTGATATAAGATACCTTACAGTTACCTCGTTATTACCTTTCAAATCTTCCTGCCCACATGTATGGGCTTTACACTTAATTACCGCCACTGCCTTAGGCAATTGGATTGCTGTTAGTAGTCCTTTTATATGTCTGGAATGTGCAATTGGTGTGCCTGCTGCTGTCATAAACTTTCTCAGATGCCATAGAGCGCCGAAATCATGTACTACCCCGAAGGCGTACCTAGAGTCAGTGTAGATATTAGCAGATTTACCTTCTGCTAATTCACACGCTCTCTTTAGTGCCACCAGTTCCGCCACTTGGGCCGAGTGTGGTGGGCCTAAAGGTTCGGCTTCTATAACATCCTCATCATTTACCACAGCATAACCTGTACATAATTCTCCAGTGTCTGTTTGTCTATGACAACTCCCATCCATGTAAAATGTCACATCTACATTTTCCAAAGGTGTATCCCGTATATCAGGTCTTGCAGTAAAGGTTTGATTCAGATATTCCATACAATTATGTGCATCAATATACCTGCAGAACTCACCTTTCGCCAGCAACTCACCTATCTCCACCATTCCACCTATCTCCACCAAGCTACTGGAGAGACTTGTCTACACCCGCCTCACACACTTTCTTAACACCCACAACTTATTGGACCCACTTCAGTCTGGCTTCCGTTCCCAGCACTCCACAAAGACAGCACTGACTAAGGTAGTAAATGATTTGGTCACTGCCAAGGCTAAAGGCCATTACTCACTTCTAATTCTTCTAGATCTCTCTGCTGCTTTTGACACTGTTGACCACTCTCTTCTCGTACAAACATTACAATCCCTAGGTCTTAAGGACACAGCCCTTTCTTGGTTCTCTTCCTACCTATCTGATCGCTCTTTTTCTGTTCGTTTTTCTGATTCTGCCTCCTCTTCGCTACCTCTATCAGTTGGAGTACCGCAAGGCTCTGTCTTAGGTCCTTTGCTATTCTCAATCTATACCACCTCTCTTGGCAAACTAATCCGCTCTTTTGGATTTCAGTACCATCTGTATGCGGATGATACTCAAATCTACCTATCCTCTCCAGATTTATCACCATCTGTATTGGTCCGTGTCACTGAATGTATTTCTGCCATTTCATCTTGGATGTCATCTCGCTACCTGAAACTTAATATTTCTAAACAGAATTAATTATATTTCCACCAGCCAATAACAGTTACCAATCTGATCTCTTTATCACTGTTGATAACTCAACAATCCACCCCACCCCACAAGCTCGTTGCCTTGGTGTCATCCTTGATTCTGAATTGTCCTTTGTTCCCCACATTCAATCTGTCTCAAAATCATGTTACATACATCTAAAAAACATATACAAAATTCGACCATATCTCACACAAGACACTGCAAAAACTCTAATCCATGCACTCATTATTTCACGCATTGACTATTGCAATAGTCTCCTTACTGGTCTTCCCAAAAACAGGCTATCGCCATTACAATCCATTATGAATGCAGCTGCGAGGCTTATCTTCCTTGCCAAACGTTCATCGTCTGCTGCCCCGCTCTGTCAGTCCCTCCATTGGTTGCCGGTTTTCTACCGTATTCAATACAAAATACTGTTACTTACACATAAGGCCATTAACCGAATTACACCAACATACATCTCTTCACTCATCTCAAAATATCTCCCAACCCGACCTCTCCGCTCAGCACAAGAACTGCGTCTCTCATCCCCACGCATTACTTGCTCCCATTTACGGTTACAGGACTTTCTTCGGGCTGCACCCACTCTATGGAATGCCTTACCACACACAATAAGACTTACCTCTACTCTTCAATCCTTCAAGCGTTCCCTGAAAACTCACCTCTTCAGACAAGCTTATCAGATTGCAGAACCGAGCACATAACCTTCATAGCTTCCATGTCTTATCACATCCCCTCTCACAGTCCACACATTACCTCACATATTGTCTTTCTTTCACATACTCCTGACATTTTGTCGACATTCCTGTGTGACTGGATCATGCAGCCCACCAAGAAACTCTGCATTCTGGCCAGACCAAATTGCAATATATATAGCACCTATCCTTGTGTATCAATGCCTGTTTCCCTATAGATTGTAAGCTTGCAAGCAGGGCCCTCTTACCTCTATGTCTGTCTGTTATTACCCTGTTTTGTTCTATCAATGTTTCCAATTGTAAAGCGCAACGGAATATGCTGCGCTATATAAGAAACTGTTAATAAATAAATAAATAAATTTGTGCATCATGTTTCACATATGGTAAATATGTAGCTGGATTTAAAGTACTGCACCTTTTGATGGTGCTGTTTGCGGGCGCTATTAAGGCCAGTTCCATTTTGTGAACCTAGCTGAGAAGATATGTCTAGTTTGGCCAGTTTAGCAAAGCAGATACAGCATGAGGAGTATAAACAATCGTATCATGGCCTAGTACCACATCCTCACTCTTACTGACCAATAGAGTGAGGATGTTGCTGCTACACTTCTTAAACACTTTTGTAGTGATCTTGCCACAGTGTCCAATTGTGCACTGTAGTATACTACGGGCCTACTGGCATCACCATGTTTTTGTGTGAGGACACCTGCTGCACAACCATCGGCTTCCGTACAATACATATCAAAAGGTTTTTCATAATCAGGTATTCCCAATGCAGGTGCTCTTGTCAGACTATCCTTAAGATTAAGGAAAGCCTGCTCTGATTCCTCTGTGTGTATGACACAATCGGGCTTTGAGGAAGAGACTAACTGCCTGATTCAGACCAGCTCGCTGAGCGCTCGCAAGCGGGTCGATGGTGTCCAAGTGCGCATGTGCACGTTGGAGGCGCCTCCGTTGTGCGCATGCATGAGACCATAATAACAACGGCCAAGCCGTCATTAAGGGTCTCACACCAAAGGGGGCGTGCTGTCGATGGTGATTGACAGCACACCCCCTTTGGTGGGCGTGCCGGGGGCATGGCTGCCCAGATGGAGGCGTTCCCATGGGAACGCCTACCATCTGGGCCCGGCCCCACTGACATCACTAGTGATGTCAGTGGGAGTGCTTTTGGCTCTGATAGAGCTAAAAGCACTCCTGGGCTTGCGGCAGTGAGACCCTACCGCAGGGTCTCGTCACAAGCGACCATCATTTTGGCCGCTCGCTATAGCTGTGGGTGGTCACCCACAGCTATGCGAGCGGCCAGGAGGCCGCTCCAAAAAGGAGCAGGGACGGCCCGATTCAGAGCGAGCGCTCTGTCAGAGTCCTATAATGGCAAGCCAAAAATAGAAAAACTTGGGATCCACATTCTGCAGTATCCACACATTCCCAAGAAGGTACGAATTTGCTGTTGGTTCTGCGGCAGTGTCATGTTCTGTATGGCCTGGATTCTGTAATTTGTCAGATGTCGTAACCCCTGGGTTAGTCAGTGTCCCAAGTATTTAACCCTGGACTGGCATGGCTGTAGTTTGTCCTTAGCAACCTTGTGTCCTGTTTGCGAGAGATGAAGCAATAAAAGTTTAGTATCATTTAAACATGACATAAACGAATCAGAACATAACAATAAATCGTCCACATATTGTATTAGAACAGATCCATTGGCAGGTTGAAAAGATTGTAAACAGTCGTGTAAGGCCTGGGAGAAGATACTGGGGCTGTCTATGAAACCTTGGGGCAATCGTGTCCATGTGTATTGTACTCCCCTGTATGTAAAGGCAAATAGGTACTGACAGTCAGGATGAAGAGGTACAGAGAAGAAAGCAGAACAGAGGTCAATGACAGTGAAATGAGTTGCATTTGGTGGGATCTGCATAAGAATGACAGCTGGATTTGGCACTATGGGAAATTGGCTCTCTACCACCTTATTAACCCCTCTAAGGTCTTGTGCCAGCCTATAACCCCTCCCACCACTCTTCTTCACAGGAAAGATGGGACTGTTGGCTACACTTGCTGTACAGATTAAAATTCCCTGCTGTAACAATCGCTCAATTATGGGATAAACCCCTAATTCTACTTCCTGTTTTAATGGATACTGTGGAATTTTTGGAGCTTGCCCACCACCTTTTAGATTTACTATTACGGGACTTACATTTGCCATTAATCCAGTGTCCTGTCCATCCTTGGTCCAAAACGAATCTGGAATTTGGGATAACATTTGATCTACCTGAGATCGATTTCTACCTGAACCAGTAGAGTGATACATTATCCTTTGGAGAGTATCCAACATATCCCTCACCTCGTGCGCAACTCTCTCTGGGATATCTAGAAATATACCATCAGGGGTACAATATATGACACATCCCATCTTACATAACAAATCCCTTCGTAGTAGGTTAGTAGGAGCCGCTGCTGCCAGGAGGAAAGAATGCCTGGTATGCAATGGCCCGATAGTGACCTCTGTGGATTTTGTTAAAGGATAATTTTGCACTTATCCCGTTACACCCATTGCTGGTACTGTCTCGCTGGTCACCTGTAAATTAGCTGAAGATTTTATCACTGATCTGGTCGCCCCTGTATCTACAAGAAAATAATATTTAGTACCAGCTACATCAACAATCATTACCGGTTCTTCCCTAGTACTTCCTGTTAACCTGACTATCTGTAGACTACAGGTATGACCTGACCCCTAGCGTTGACTCTCACCCTGCAATACAGCATTTATGGCTACAATTGGAGCTGGTGACTGTTGAAAATTTCCTGTACTCTGTGTATATCCCTTAGGTGGATATCCAGGTACTCCCTGGTTAGGGGGTCCTACCTGTTTCATCCTACAGTACTTACTTACATGTCCCACTTGGTTGCAGTTGAAGCACCTTTGTGAGTGGGGTGGGTGAAAGGACTGAAGTGTGGGTTGAGCGGTAGGGAAAGATTGTGGGTGTGGATAAGGAGTTTGAGGGTAATATGGTGGTTGTGGATAGTATGGGTTTTGTGGTTGTGTGTGATAAGTGGGATAGGGCTGTGTTTGTGCTGGTGCAGGGTTGGTGAGAACTTGTAGCTGTGCAGGTGCATGTGTGTCTGCTGGCTGTGATGTTGCAGTCATTCCTTCTGGAGCTTGAATACTAACAGCCATTAGTTTCTCGCTCTGGGTCTCTCTCTTTTTAGAGACGTTCTAGTCATGTTCAATAGCGGATTCTATGAGGGTGTCTACAGTAACTTCCCTCCAGCCACGTAGTGAGGTCTGAACTCGGGTCTTTAGATTCTCTTTTAGACCATCCATAAGTACAGTGATGATCATTCCCCTGTGATGAGTGCTATCTTTAATATCCTCTAACCCAGTGAACTGGGTGATAGCCTGCAGAGCTCGGTTACAATAATCCTCTGCAGATTCACTCTCTTTTTGTTTTATGGTGAAAATTTAGCTCCAGTTAACTACTACTGGAAAATATACACCCAATTGAGTTATTATGCGGGTAATGTTACCTTGGTTAAATTCGTCTGTTAAGGGAACACCTACATCCAATACGCGATCCATGATAAACTTTGTCACGTTGGTATTGTGTGGAAGACAAGCCCTTAACACCACTCGCCAATCTTTATTGGTTGACTCGTGAGCACTACCCACATTTTTCAAAAATCTTTGGCATTTGGCTAATTCCTTTTTAGGATCAGGGAAATCATTCATTGAGGAATTTAGCTCTGCTCTCGTCCAAGGACAATGCATTGCTACCTCCCTTGTGAGCACTACACCATTCGCATCCGCATTCCTATTCGGAACCGTTATTGTCCAGATGGGATGCAGACCGACCACACTGCTACTTTTGACCTTGTTACCTGGCTGGGATTAAGTCTATTACTGCTACATATAGGGTTAACAATTTCCTCTATGGGTGCAGTGGATGTTAACACTTCCCGTACTAGTACTGATGAAGATGTGCTTGTTGTGATGGAGCATCTAACATGTGTACAGCATGGGAAATGGCAGACATAAAAATTTTCTTAATTGATTAGTTAAGAGAGGGTACAAGTTACTTGTTACATTTTTATGGGTATTTACAACAACTGTACCTGCACCCCCATCCGCATAGGGCAGTGGTGGTGCACGTGAACCACTGGCAATACCTTCCACCACGCTACATTGCTGCACGTGTGTGCTATTTCACGGTGCGCACGTACTGCAGTTTAGCGCTGCGGGTGTGCTCTCCTGTAACGTGCTCGCTATGCTAGTTTGCGTCACGTGCACACCTTTAAGCCACTCATCCCCCTCATGCTGCCATAACTTTAAACACTCATTATATTTTACCTTTTTCATTCGAGAATGCACCCTATTATACAAGACAGAAAAGAGATAGTTTGTCTATATTTCGGTGCACATGTTTTGAATTTCTTTAAAAGTCATATACTTTATTGGATATATATTAAAAAATTTAATTGTTCCTAATCCCAAAAAAGGGAATAATGTTCAGCAAAATAATGATTTAAAAATAAAGAGACAGATTGTGTGTATAGAAACAGAAATGTGCAATAAAAAATTTTTTCTTCCGCTGTGTGTCCTCTTTAATTATTCCGTATTATTATAATAAAGAATGTGTTTAATACAAGGAGATAGATCTGTTGCAATCTCTCAACAATATGTAAGTGACAGTCAGATATTCCAATATGGCAATGGTTTGTCACTGCATAAATTAATGCTGTCAATATCATAAATGTATTAGTTCGCTGGGTAATCAAGGATTATTCCAGACCTTATGCACAATATATACAATATGCTATTATGTTATTGTTAATCAGTTATCATAAAAATGGTCTGGTTATTATCAAGGATTATATCCCATCCTGATTCCCTAACGAGTTCTTACGTGATATTGTGTCAGCATAAAAAATATATTAGCTCCTGTTGCTGCTTGAGAGGGTTATTGTATCACTAAACCTCTACATATATTAAGTAGCGGTATGGTTGTAATTAATTTCAATAAGGTCTATTGGCAACAGTGTTGCTGTTCTTATCCGCTATTAGCTGACATAAATTCAAGCCACCAATCTGTTGTGCCCAATGCGCGGAGTTGTTAATTCTCCACTACCCGCTCTTTCCATATGCAGCATACATTTAAACACATACAAATAATTATTATCAGAATTACAGGGAAACACAGCGAACGTGCCGACGCGCGTTTCGCTGTGATATGCTTTCTCAAGGCAAGCCGTGATGAATGTTTTCACCCCTGGAACCCTGAAAAGAAAAAAGAATGAGATATAATAAGGAAACCTCTATTCATGTAGATTAATATGAATATGGGACACCTATCATAGGATCTTTGTCATATTTTCAAATTGAAATTTTGAATACCAGTACAATTTGGATTAAATGATTCCATCAACATACTATACTTACCGGACGGGCCTGGTGGATGGTCTTTCTCGGGAGGAGGAGGTCTGCTCCTCAAGTCCTGAAGAACAAAATACAAAGAGAAGAACATAATGATAAACATCTATTTATATAATAACATGGTTTCTTATCACATGATCTTTGCTATAGTTTTGATTAATCAGATATTTTGGAGCCCTGAGTAATAACCAACACAATATATGGGAGATATAATGGATTTAAATAGATAGGATCATTATAAAGTTAGATGTTATATACATAATAAATGATTCAAAAATATTCACTATACACCTATATTCACCTTTTCATTATTCACAATTTTCACGTAGCCCCCTTTTTAAATATTTTTTCTCACTACACATAAAGTTTATTTGTATTCACAATGTATTTTCTGTATAAGTAGAAATATTACATAATTTATTATAATTAAGAGGAATCACGATACGTTTATTCATATGTGATAGCATATGAATTGATTTATAGATTTTTTTCCCACTCTTTATCACACAAGAACAGCACATGTACCCATTTATACACACATGCCTAACTTACATATTTAGTTTATTCCCTAATTATTATTATGGTTCTTGGAATTCGTTAACATAAAATCGATTTTGGAAGACATAACAACTTTTACGTAGTCACAATAAATGTACACATTTAGAGCAACATATGTTCATCAATTGATAATTTATTGATATTCACGTTATGAATATTGAACATAGGCCCTCATTCAGAGCCGTACGCTCTGAGCAGAGCGCACGCTCTGAATGAGGGCCGTCCTCCATGTATGAGTGTGCAGGTTGATGGCCCCGATGGTCTTGACCATCGCGACCATCGCTACTGCGAGCCGGAGCCTGCGGTTGAGGTTTTCAACCGCAAGGCCCGGAGTGATTTTGGCTCTATCAGAGCCAAAATCACTCCCACTGACATCACTAGTGATGTCAGTGGGCCGGCTTCTGACGGTAGGCGTTCCCTTGGGAACGCCCCCGTCAGGGAGGCATGCCCCCGGCACGCCCACCAAAGGGGGCGTGCTGTCAATCAACATCGACAGCACGCCCCCTTTGATCAGACACAACGAGCGAAGGAAAGTCCTTCGCTTGTCGCGTCTGGCGCATGCGCACGACAGAGCTCCCGCCGTCGTGCGCATGCGCAGTGCACAACATTGACCCACTTGCGAGCGGACAGCCGCTTGCGAGTGGGTCTGAATCAGGCCCATAGATCATAATGTCCACATCATATGATATATATGAATAGATACTTAATATATATTTTCTCATTTATTTTTATTATATATGAGCAGCACATGTATATATTAGTATAAACATTTTTCATTTATTTCCCTTATTTAGTTTATTTACTATGGATAATTATTACTATGTTTTTTTGATTTATCAACAAATTAACTTTTACGTAGCCACTATAAATGTATATACTCAGGGCAATATATGTTTATCAATTAATCAATCATTGACGTCAGATCGTGAATATTGACATAGATCATAATGTTTATATCATGAATTTCAATATAGATCACGATGTAATATAATCGGATTAAAAGCCATTTATATATAAGTGGATGTTGTATACAATAACAAGGGTAAAGCGGTGTTGCAGTGGTTAAACCCACATAATGGAGTAGTATCTATGACTAGTTCATTACGTTATTTAACGTTAGTTCCATTCATATCAATGGAAGTATATGATTAGAATAGACAGCGGTATGATTGGTCAAAAGGAACACACCTTCTATCCTCCATATCTAAGATTAACAATCACTGGCTCAAATAGAGAGCCTCTAAGGGAGATGAAAGGAGACGCTGGATTGGCCGCACTGAACACGTGACTTCTAAATGGAGCGTGATTGGTCCTCTTGGATGAATACATTCTGGGGCTGTAGTGGCAATCGGCTTGCCTTGAGAAAGCATATCACAGCGAAACGCGCGTCGGCACATTCGCTGTGTGTCCCTGTAATTCTGATAATAATTATTTGTATGTGTTTAAATGTATGCTGCATATGGAAAGAGCGGGTAGTGGAGAATTAACAACTCCGCGCATTGGGCACAACAGATTGGTGGCTTGAATTTATGTCAGCTAATAGCGGATAAGAACAGCAACACTGTTGCCAATAGACCTTATTGAAATTAATTACAACCATACCACTACTTAATATATGTAGAGGTTTAGTGATACAATAACCCTCTCAAGCAGCAACAGGAGCTAATATATTTTTTATGCTGACACAATATCACGTAAGAACTCGTTAGGGAATCAGGATGGGATATAATCCTTGATAATAACCAGACCATTTTTATGATAACTGATTAACAATAACATAATAGCATATTGTATATATTGTGCATAAGGTCTGGAATAATCCTTGATTACCCAGCGAACTAATACATTTATGATATTGACAGCATTAATTTATGCAGTGACAAACCATTGCCATATTGGAATATCTGACTGTCACTTACATATTGTTGAGAGATTGCAACAGATCTATCTCCTTGTATTAAACACATTCTTTATTATAATAATACGGAATAATTAAAGAGGACACACAGCGGAAGAAAATAAATTTTATTGCACATTTCTGTTTCTATACACACAATCTGTCTCTTTATTTTTAAATCATTATTTTGCTGAACATTATTCCCTTTTTTGGGATTAGGAACAATTAAATTTTTTAATATATATCCAATAAAGTATATGACTTTTAAAGAAATTCAAAACATGTGCGCCGAAATATAGACAAACTATCTCTTTTCTGTCTTGTATAACAAGGTATTTTGTACCATTTGTCTTTTGGCAGCACCCCCTACAATAAATATATATAATTTCCTAAATATTAAATATGGGGTCATATTACGCAATCAAGAGATGTGTGCGGGTATAAACTTCCCATTAGTATCTTTTGAGAATGCACCCTACAGATGCTATCTCGGACATTGTTCAATACCTCGTTATCAAAGCTACCAATTCTGGGGAAAGGTCTAACACTCTTCATCATCATTTTAAACAATACATCACAGTACCTAGTTGCATAAGCACCGTACCTAGTATGCATAATATGCCGTGCCGACCCAAGCGGCGCTTCCAACAGCAGCACATCATCTAACATCTCTACCGTTTGCTTGGCCCCCATTCTGGGAGAATCATAAGCTATTCAATGGAGATTTAAACTGGTGAAAGACAGTCAAGACACTTTCACTTGCCTGTGGATGATGTTATCAGGCGGCGCACACACCTACCATTTTCAGTGATTTCGTCCACGCTTCACTCAGGTCACAATCACAATTTAGCCACAACTGTGCGGTTCAATTACAATGCTCAAATAACCCTGACTGATCATTGAATATTGTAATCACACTGAGAGCCGAACCTACAACAAAGACAACAACTACACCTGCTTATGTGTATAGACTGCGGTATCTACTACCGAGCCACTAGGCCGACACCCTGCGCCTAGTACTTAAGGGTCCTACGATACCCTTAACTAGTGAAAAAGTTATCCCTACCAACAAATACTCACTGTTACACACCCTTTTCCTGCACAGAAAAATACACGTTTTCCCAGACTATGGCAACACTGATCAAGATATTTTCAACAATGCTATCTATCAATGCACTCTCAACGGCTTTGTTTAAAACACATGGCAGCAATACTGGAAGTACGTATACGCTATTGTGCGACTAGTCGCATACACAATAATGCGACTACTACACAAAACGTATTATTACTCTTACGCTATTGTGCGACTAGTCGCATACACAGTAATACGACTTCCCCTTTTTAACACAAAAAAACTATCAATGAAGGAAAACAAACTTTTTCCTCCCTCGTCCCTGGATTCTTAATCAGCGTTCCTAAAGTCACAATAACGGGTAGCGTACTTTCAGCAACAAAGTGGTAGCAGATTTCGAATGCACAATGCGTTCTCCTGCTATGGCGCCTCCACCCATTTGCTGAGAGTTCGCTGACCGAGTGTTACCTAGTGACTGGTCAATTCCTGCCTGTCTATACCTTCTAACAATATTGTCACTATTCAGCGTTATGAGTTGCACAAAAAATAAATGCTTTCAGACTTTGAGTGTGGTTCCAAAGCACAAAAAGTTATTATTCAATATAAAAACAGATGGTTACATGCTGTGATCTAAATACAATTAGCGCAAATAAATCATACAGACCCAAGGTACAGTTGTTACATACGCACGCGCTCTGGACCCAGATACCGGCATCAGCATAGAAACCTTCGTCAACAGCACAGCAAGAAGACTGAGATCCGAGTTCAGAGAGCCCACATATATACTCTTTACAGGGATAGGCAATACAATAGAACAGTTTGGCATTATTCCATTAGTTCTCCTTAAAGGTTCTTCTGTTACAGGATAGTTCATAGGTCAGTTCGAATGGACACAAATCAGCCTCCAACAGCCCTTTGTGTCCTTTTTCCCGCTGCATGCTAATCTAAGCTGGTAACATTACAGAGTACATTTTAATGTTTAACTCTCTATAGTCCATAGTTTGCAGACGCATGTTGCGATCTTCTCACCGATACCGGAAATCTGTTGAGACACAGTGGATCAGTACAACACCAAACACGGTCTGCTTGCCATGTACTAAACCTTAGATATCAAATAACCTTTATTTCACAACATTAATAATCACTGAATAAAACTTGAATATTGCACTTTAATGCTAGGAAACCTTTTATGTAAGTGTGCAGTGTGTAAGTATTGGGGTATTGATAAAAGACACTAGTTAGCACTGTGCGACTATGTGTTTGTGGAGTACACCATGGTACGTGTTTTGCAGGGTTAATCATTTTATATGTTTTAGTGACTGTCTGTATTTGTATGGTGAGGACTTTTAACTTCTTTCTATTGCGTGGGAATCGCCTGACGCTAAATAATAGCATTGCCGTATGTACTTATAATGGGCGAGATTCACTAAAATGGCGCTGGGCGGCCAGTCGCAAAATGGCGTCTCATTGCCATTCGCAAAGTGGCGTCGTGCAGATTTAATTTTAAACCGATCCTATCTTAGCCAATTATCCGGCTTTGACATCTGCAATAAAACCTACTCTGGTTATAATCAAATTGTGGACTAACCTCCTTGTTCATATCCACTACACACCTACCAACATGTAGGCATCTGCCAATAGATCAGAGCACAATTAAGATCAGATTTCTATAGAAAGCCACCACTGCAAAAAAAATTGTATTATTACGTAATTATAATAGTGTGGTTACTACTCAATTAAATTTTGATGCCAGACAAACACTTATCTCAGTCACTGTGGAAATGTAACTTAACCCTATATTGTACTTTATTGTACCCTAGCTTTGTTAACGTATCTGGCTCAGTATTCTGTAGTACACTATGACGTTACAATATAGTAATTGCTTATATGACAATCTTGTATCACAATATAAAACACACACACTCACATATTAACATTTATTAACACAAATATATTGGTGATAGTATAAGTTTTACTCATAGACAAGCAATTTAGCGTGCATATGCTATAGCAATCCATTAATTCCTGTCGCTAGAATTTCTGTTTATTTATTTTGCTCTGTATTATTCTATGGAAGTAACAGCCCCATTTTCTGCAAAAGGGATTTCTAGGATAGGGTGTCCCTTGTGTTATGGTGATTAGCAATCCCTGCCATAGTATTTAATCCATTGTCACACTCTTCTCACACCCAGGGCTGGATTAGAGAAAAATAAGATATCATGAGCAAACAGGATGTCACCAAACCCCCAGACACACCTGAATCATGCAGCGTAAGAGACATTGGTATAAACAAGTTATTACTTACATTGCTTGTGTATATAAGTGTCAGAGTGTGTGTGTGTCAGTGTGTGTATATATGTGTGTGTGTATATCTGTCAGTGTGTATGTGTTAGTGTATGTGTCAGTATGTGTGTCAGTGTGTGTGTGTATGTGTATCTGTGTCATTGTGTGTCTGTGTGCTGAGAGACAATGCGGGGGAGAGCTGATTGCATGACTGAGAGACAATGCAGGAGGTGGAGGTGACGGTGTGCTGAGAGATGACGTGAGGGAAGGTTATGGTGTATTGAGAGATGATGCAGGGAGGTGATGGTGTGTTGAGAGATAATGCGGGGGGTGATGGTGTGGCTGAGAGATGAGCAGTAGGGAGATGATGGTGTGATGAGAGTTGACACAGGGGTAGCGGTGATGGTGTGGCTGAGAGATGATGCAGGGGGGAGGTGACTGTGTGCTGAGAGACGATGCAGGGGGGATGATGGTGTGGCTCAGAGTTGACACAGGGGATGGTGGTGTGCTGAGAGATGACGCAGGGGGAGGTGATGGTGTGGCTGAGAGACAACGCGGGGGGCAGGCGATGGCATGCTGAGAGATGACGCAGGGAGGGAGATGATGGTGTGCTGAGAGATGATGCAGGGGGAGATGATGGCATGCTGAGAGACGATGTGGCTGGGAGTTGATGGTGTGGCTGAGAGACGACATAGGGAGGGAGATGATGGTGTGGCTGAAAGACGCAGGGGGAAGGAAGTTACACAGGGGGCACGAGTCTGGTTGAACCGCTGTTGTGTTATGTAGGCACAGCGCATGCACAGTCTGCCGATGTCAGTCTGCATTTGGACTTTGTGTCCAACTCAGTATTAGGCCATCTATGTTATATTCATGCGTTTTCATGAACATGTGATGCCTATGTCACAAAGGATGGGCCAATTATAATAGGGTGAGACAAACTATAGTGGAGACTATAGTTCTAGAGTGGGAGCACCAATGGAGAACACAATTGATACTCAGGCACTGGAGGAGTGCACTGAGCAGGTTCTTATAGTGGCTGGCTGGTGGGTGATTCCCTGTATGAGTCATCGGTGCTGGAGGTTAGTGGTAACACCGGAGAGAGGTGTTATGTCATTTCTAGCTTGAGGCTGAGCCCAGCTAGGTTCTGTTAAGGAATCTAATTGGGAAGGTCAGCAATCAGTGGTCTGCTGAGTGT
Source organism: Taudactylus pleione (assembly GCA_031769625.1). Classification (NCBI taxonomy): domain Eukaryota; kingdom Metazoa; phylum Chordata; class Amphibia; order Anura; family Myobatrachidae; genus Taudactylus; species Taudactylus pleione. Next base: position 133,714 of record JAUIMM010000581.1, on the reverse strand, counting down.
TGGAGGCTGGCCAGTGGTATCCATGACTGCAGGTATTGACAGGCAGTTACTGATGAACATTATAATGCAGCATCCACACTGTGGAAGGAAAGTACAGTTTCCAGGCATTTAGTCATTGAATAAACTAGGAATAACATGACTGGGTGCTGACTGAAGCCTTTGCTAGTCAAAGAGATGGAACCAGAAGTAGTGAAATCCAGAACCTCTTACATAGTACCACCAATTTGGCCATATACACAGCGGCTTGTAATACAGTATGTGCTATATGTCATAAGCAGTTGTAATACAGTATGTGCTATATGTTATTATAAGCATCAGAAAAGTTAATAATAATACGTTGAAAATCAGAGTATTCCTCTTTTTATCAGTTGGGGATATCAATAAAAAAATGTGCAGAGTTCCTTTTTAATAACAGGAACATTCTCATTACACAGGGAGCCTAAAGGTTTTTTTCATGCAATCTTCAGACATGTGTCAGACTTGGCTTCACAATTTGTCTGTTTTTCCCAGATTCACACTATGAGAATGTTGGCAGTCATCATTGTGTACACACTCAGACAGGAGCTTACTTCTTCTAATGTTCTAAATCTCATAACATTTATATAACTTATCGTTTGCAATGCTAAAGGAACATGCAATTAATTTTGTGTGTAAAACAAATTTAAAATATGGGCAATGCTAATGAGCACGTTTATAACGAAGGGTTCTAGCCAAAATAATGTTACTCAATAAGGATGATTTGCCATGACAGCCAACAAGGCCGGACCTGCATAGTCTAGCAGTTGAGTAGGCTCCCAACACTCCCAGTGTTCTCTGGACTAGACTAGAAATGTGCGCTGACCTCCGTTTTGCATCTGGATTTATCTTCGTGTTTTGGTTTTGGTTTTGCAAAACCCCCCTCAAGTGTTAGGTTTTGGATCTGTTTTTTTTTTTTTTTTTTTTTAAAGAAGTTTTTTAAAACAGCCAAAATCATGTAAATTTTTCAATACAAAACACAAAATTCAGGTTTAAAATCCGTATTCTGAACAGCAGGAGTATCAGAACCATGACTTGGATCTGTCCTGATTCGCGAAATTCGTGTGGATTCGGATTTCTGGAGAACTGACCCGCCCATCTCTACTTTAGACCTCTTCCCTGCACAATCTTATATGTTCCTCTCCATTTCTCTTTTCTTCTTTCATCAATTCTTCTAATTCTTCTTTTCCTGTCTCCCGATGACTCCTTTTCTCTATCAGCGACTGTCATGTGTACTAAAAAGAAAGAGGTGTTGGGAGCATGGAGATGGAAGCCATGTACATCACTTATTGCTCCAAGCACCTCTCCAGCTGGGTGTATCACAAGCCGGGCACTGGCTGCATTGCCATCAGTATGGCCCTTCCTGGAAACCGATAAAATATTTGCTTTCAGCATCTACCTTGCACCCCATAGATGAAAGTTTCTTGCTGACTGTGGTGTTATAGCATTAGATATGCTTATTGTAGGGATGGCCATCGACCATCAATGATTCATAATCATCGATGGTTACTTTATGGCTGATGTCGAATGTTTTTCCCATCGATGGGGAGAACCAGATGGTCTCCCTCCATCGATGGAAGAACATAACCATAATCTGATTGATCCACGGGCCAGTCAGTCATGGAACAGGCATGACCATCGGTTGGTGAAGCCATCGATGGTCATCCATTGCATAGTTGGTTACCATCGATGGCCACTTTCTATTTTGCCATTGATGGTAATCATTGATGGTAACCATACCGATGGCCATCCCTAGCTTAATGTGTGTAGACACTACCTTACTTATATGTTAAAGACTGAGGCCCACGTGCGCATGCGCCAGACGCGACGAGCGAAGGAAAGTCCTTCGCTCATTGTGTCTGATCAAAGGGGGCGTGCTGTCGATGTTGATTGACAGCACACCCCCTTTGGTAGGCGTGCCGGGGGCGTGCCTCCCGTCAGAAGCCGGCCCCCTGACATCACTAGTGATGTCAGTGGGAGTGATTTTGGCTCTGATAGAGCCAAAATCACTCGGAGCTTGCGGTTGAAAACCTCAACCGCAGGCTCCGGCTCGCAGTTTCGATGGTCGCGATGGTCAAGACCATCGCGGCCATCAAACTGCACGCTCGTATAGCCTGTGGGTGGTGACCCACAGCTATACGAGCGTCCAGGAGGACGCTCCATTTTCATGGAGGGCGGCCCTCATTCAGAGCGTGCGCTCTGCTCAGAGCGTACGGCTCTGAATGAGGGCCTGAATCTTCAGTGATGGTCCCTAGGACCATGGGGAGTGCTGGGAAGTGGGTGTAGTCTGGTGTACAGTATGGACCTCATTCAGACCCGCTCGCTAGCGCTGTACGCTCACAAGTGGCCCGATGGTTTGTGAATGCGCATGCTGTGTTCTGCGCGTGCGTGAACTATTCTGTGCGATTGCAGCACGCTCGCTCGCCAAGCAAAGACAGCCCAGTGAAATGAGTGACAGGAGAGGCCATTTGTGGGTGGTAACAGGGGCAGGACACTAATAACGGGGGTGTGGAGGTGCAAACGCAGGCGTGCCTCGGTGTTTCAACGCCGTTTTTAAGGCATGCATAATTAACAGGCAGCGTCATAGTACACGTCACATGCTTGTTTTTTACACTGAAGTCCTCGTAGTGCTTGCGGCAGGGTAAGGCAACCACAAGCGCTGCGTTCGATTCCAATGGTGCTCGATGTACCAGTGTTTTAATACACTTCCTGGAGATGACGTGCGCTAGTAGGCGTCTCTACATACGCTAATGGGTGTCTGCATACACAGAGCGATCTCTCACATAGCCAAAGTGGGTGTGCTTATGCCTTGACGGGCGATCGCTTCCCATGTCGTCACTTTGACAAATTTGCATACGCTGGATGCGAACTATCACATCTAATGAGAAGGTCTGTATCAGGCACTATGTCTATAGTTTGCAAATGGCTGAATAAAGAAGCATAGCAGTTGTTACCCATGCTTCAGTGTCCTTGTGAATGCATATACAAGCATACAAACAAAGGCCCTAATTCAGAGCCGCACGCTCTGAATGAGGGCCGTCCTCCATAACTATGGAGCGTCCTCCTGGACGCTCGTATAGCTGTGGGTCACCACCCACAGCCTATACGAGCGTGCAGTTTGATGGCCGCGATGGTCGTGACCATCGCGACCATCGAAACTGCGAGCCGGAGCCTGCGGTTGAGGTTTTCAACCGCTAGGCCCGGAGTGATTTTGGCTCTATCAGAGGATCCTGCAGAAGTCTGCAAAGCTGTGGTACCCAGTGTGTGAAAACTCTGCCTTGTGCTCTTGTCACATCAAACTGTGAGTAGCAATGGATAAGCTGTCTCCTCCAACAGGCATGCAAATGTCTGGTAACTTGTCTGAAAACTGAAAAAGATTTAAACAAAGGTTTAATATATACCTTACTGCATGTGGAGCAGATAATGAGGAAGATAAAACCAAGGCATCCATTTTCCTCCATGTGATAGGAGAGGATGTACTGGACATTTATAATAGATTTCAGTTTACTAAATGGCAGAATATGGTTTTATCCTCTATAATGCAAAAGTTTGAGGAATACTTTGTACCAAGAAAAAATGTGACATACAATATGAAAGATATAAGTTTTTCACTTGTGATCAGAAGAATGGATTTGATCAGTATGTTACAGAACTGCAATCACTCAGCAAAACCTGTGCGCAGTGGCGTCACAAGAGGGGTGCGGGCCGTACCCGGGTATCACCCACCGAGGGGTGACACCAAGGTGCAGGCTCCCCCTCCATGACAGGAGCCATGTGCTACACTGTAGCATTAAGTGCAGCACCCTGCTCCTGTCACAGTGAGGGAGCTGGCACTGCTCGCACCTTCGGCACCCCCCACCACCCCATTGATAACCACCACGAGCCGAGGTTCAGGCTGTGAGGCCACGCCCCTTCCCCAAGACCACGCCCCCTTCCCGAGGCCACAACCCTTTTTCGGCGGAGGAGCACGCGCATGGCATCCCTCCCCGCATCAGGTGTCACTGCTGGGAGGGACACCACTGCCTGTGAGTTTGGTGATTTAAAGGATTCACTGATTAGAGATCGCATTGTATGTGGAATTTATTTTGCATATAGGGTAAATACTGGCTGCTTATGCATGTAGCCCACAAATACTGCACAGCTTTATTTTTACACATCAGGTGTCACCGCTGGGAGGGACAACACTGACCTGATAATGGACTCAGAGAGAGATTGCTGAGAGAGCAAGATTTCACACTAGACTAGACCACGAATATGTGTAGATCTGCAGAAATGACTTGGTTTCAAGCCAAAACTTTACACAAGGAAACTGATGGTGCTGTACATGTTGTGAAGAAAATAGAGCCAAACAAAACACCATTCTCTAAAATGAAGCAGTCTAATAGAAAAATGTGTTTGTAGATATGGAAACAATCACATTCCTAAAATGTGCCCAGCTTATGGTAAAACCTGCATGAAATGTAGAATTAATCTCTTTGCCAAATGCTGTAAAACAAAAAGTGACGCAAACGCAGTGCACACTGTTATACCTCTTTTCCACCAAAAACCCAGGTCCGACCTTGGTTTTTGGACATGGTTCCAACCCTGGTCAGACCCATTTACACTGCACCTTTGATCTGGGTTACTCCCAGGTCAGCCCTGTTCACACTGAACTCAGGTCTGCCCTGCTAAACCTGTGAGGTCATAAAAAGTGGGAGGTGAATGCTCCACAACCACCAATCTGCTCATTTTAGGCATGACCCAGGTCAGATAACCCGGGTTGCACTGTTTACACTGCACCATTACCTGGGTCCAACCTTGGTAGCTACCTGGGTTGGATTGCAGGGTCACTTGACCCAGATTATTTTTCAGGGACCCTTTTACACTGAGCTGCAACCCGGGTAGACCCAGCAAACCCAGGTTTTTGCTCTGGTGTAAAAGGGGTATAACACAAGCTGAGACTGAAGCGTTTTCTGTGGATTCCATTGGAGCTTTGCAGTGCAAATAAGAAGGAATGGATTGTTCCTTTAACAGTGAATGGGATTGTCATTCCCTTTAAGCTTGATACAGGAGCGCAGGTAAATTTAATATCTTTTCAAGACTATAATACTTTTAGAGTAAAACCTAAAATTCATCCAGCCAATGTGTAAGTTGCAGGCTACAGTATACTGGTGGGAAAATTCCTGTAACAGGTACATGCCTAGTGACACTTGTCTGAAAACTGAGGAAAAAAACTTTAAAACATCTCTACTGATTGTGGAAAAAGATGTGCAACCAATTTTAGGATTAAGGGCCTGATTCAGCTTTGGGAATAGAGTGAGAAAGAGCACTTAATTGTTAACCAGGACAAACCATGTTGAAATGCAAGGGGTGCAAATACATACATTTTATTTTGCATGTAGGGTAAATACTGGCTGCTTTTGCATATAGCCCACAAACACCGCACAGCTTTATTTTTACAGTTCAAATTAGATGTCAGTTTGGACACACCCCTCCCAAATCTAAATCTCTCTGCACATTTTACATCTGCCCCACCTGCAGTGCAGCATGGTTTCACCAAGATGATCAGTTACGTGCTGTTTCTCACTCTATTCCCAAAGCTGAATCAGGCCCTAAGTTCCTGTGAGTAACTTAACTTGTTAAAGAAAGTCCTTATGGTGACATCACAAGAAGAAGATGAGTGCAAATCAGTGTTTTGCAGAATACAATGATGTGTTTGAAGGCTAAAGGTGCCTATCCACTAGACGATTAAAATGAGCGATTGAATGATAACGATATTGATACACCTTAGTTTTCGATCTTTCGATAATCGTTTGAAAATCGTTTGCAGATTGTTTAAAAAAAATGGTCTTTTAGACATTATCATTGAGCAAACATGCTGGTCAACCTCACGATAACGTCAGGTTCACCATGTTTGCAGATGATTGATTGTGCCTACACTGAACGACTGCTCATTCAGTGTAGGCCATACGTGCCTACTTTTGAAAAAGCATTTCAGGGAGATTGTGAAAGCAGCCCCTATGAGCGCTGTGGTAAAGTGGGCGTGTACTGCTACACGTGAGAGGCGTGTTATAAAATTGACTTACTAACTGCTTTGGGGCTCATTTACATGTGGATGTAAGATCTACTTGTTGATGAAAACACACTGACACTTCTCAGAAAATGCATGTAACCATAGGGATCATTGTGCCTTATAACCAATGCAGGGAAATTATACTAATGATCCTATTTGAATGTATATATCTCTGTTTTTTCTTTTATATAACAGTGTCATAATGGGGGTAAGGTGAAATGAGGGAGATTGGTAGACTCTTCAGGGAGACAGGGAGATTGCTGCTATTTTAGGGAGTCTCCCTGACAATGAGGGAGAGTTGGCAAGTATGGTGTAGGCACATCACAGACTGACAAACGACTGCACGATTACAATGTCATAATCGTGCAGTCATCTGCCTGTCTTCTAATGGATAGGCACCTTTAGGTTGTCTGCCTGGTGAGCATAAGATAATTATAAACACACAATTTCCTCCAGTTATATACCGCTGTAGAAAAGTGCCATTTGCACTGAGAGAAAAACTACATAAAAAGAGTTAAACCACATGAAAGCCTTGGGTGTGAGAGAGAAAGTTGATGAGCTGAATGGGTGAGCAGTAATTGTGGAAAAAGAAAAATGGACAACTCAGAATATGTCTAGATCCAAGAGATTTAAACAAAGCTATTAAAAGAGAAATAGTAAAATATAACAGACAGCGCTGCAATAAACAGGATTATCCACACAATAGATTCAATTTGGAATATACATATTTATTAATACAGTTAATATAAAAGTAAAAATGGCCAGTATAAAAATAAAAAAGAAAACAGAAATAACAATAAAAATGTATATATTTTATACACATAGAGCAGACCTATATATTTATTCAATCACCTGATCTAGATAACAATAGATTTGGACTGCTCTGAGTGTTAAAATGAAACACCATTAATATAATATAATACCATCAATTAGTGGTTAATTGCTTCCACATATGCAAAGACCATACATTTACAAGCAGGTAAATGGATTTTAAAATAGTCAGCTTTTTGTTGATCCTGCTTAATTACAGAGCTGCTGGAGATTCAAAAACAATAATAGTACTATCCAAACACTGAAATGTTGAATAATATCTCAGTTCTTTTGAGAAAAGAGAGAACACAGTCCAATGCTTATATGGTAGGCACACTGTGGTGCAGATCTCAATAGCTCAGTCCTCTTATACCTCTTTTCCACCAAAAACCCAGGTCCGACCTGGGTTTTTGGACATGGTTCCAACCCTGGTCAGACCCATTTACACTGCACCTTTCATCTGGGTTACTCCCAGGTCAGCCCTGTTCACACTGAACTCAGGTCTGCCCTGCTAAACCTGTGAGGTCATTAAAAGTGGGAGGTGACTGCTCCACAGCCACCAATCAGCTCATTTTAGGCATGATCCAGGTCAGATAACCCGGGTTGCACCATTTACACTGCACCATTACCCGGGTCCATCCTGGGTCCAACCCTGGTAGCGACCTGGGTTGGATTGCAGGGTCACTTGACCCAGGTTATTTTTCAGGGACCCATTTACACTGAGCTGCGACCTGGGTAGACCCAGCAAAAACCCAGGTTTTTGCTCTGGTGTAAAAGGGGTATTAGTGGTTTTTCAAGAAAACATATATCCATGTGATAATGCTTCACTAGGAGCTTAGCAGAGGAATTTGTGCAATAACATCAGCGCACTCAATGATATCTCAATTATCTAAATTTTTCATGAGAAAATAAAACACACTCCAACACTTGGATAGTTAACACTGGAATAGTTAGCACACTGTGGTGCAAGTCTTAATAGTTCAATCCTCTTAGTAGTTTTTATAAACACATAGCTGATTGGGCCATTCGGGAGCTATCTGTATGTGTGACAACACACATACAGACAGCTTGTAGCGTGGATCGGCTAAATGCGATTTTTTATTTTTAAATCCCATGGATTACTGCGGAGACCAGCGCTGGATGTAGGTGAGTATGAAATCTTCCTTACAGGGCCAAGTTTGAAGGATTTCTACTTGACAAGGGAACCGAACATCTGGTATAGGTAAGTATGTGTGAATGGGTAGGTGTGTGTAATAAAGTTATACTGGGCACGGTGTGTGTGTTTTGTCTTTTTTTAACTATTTATTTTACAGTGAAATTACAGGTGCCGCATGTCTGCTGGCACTTGTAGTTCCACAAGTGCAAAATGGCAGGCATGCTGGCACTTGTAGTTCCACTGTAAAGTACAATAGTGTTACATTATTTGGCCCCCCTATTACCCCCATACCCTCCGCTCCAGGGGTATGGGGATGAGCCCCAGGCTTCAGCGTAAGCCTGTGGTGCTCGGGAGAGGGGGGGGACCCTTTTTTGGGGGGTCCCCAACTCCCCCGAGATCACCGGCTTGCGCTGACCGACTTGGGGTGTAATGCTTTGAACCTGGAGCCCCGGTGATTGGGTCTCCGGGCTGTGGCATTACACCCTGGTCGGTTGGGTCTGGTGCTGGTCTTAAATATAGGGGGTACCCCACGTCGTTTTTGCCCCCTATATTTAAAACCAGCACTAGCCCCTGCAGCCTGGTGTTGGTTTCTAAAATACGGTGGAACCCTACACATTTTGTTCCCCGTATTTTTAGAAACCACCACTGGCTGGCAAGCCTGGGGCTGGTTTGGCTATTGGGGGGGGGGACCTTATGTCATTTTTTTTCTAAATTTTTACAGATTTTTTTTACAGGTTAACAAAAACTGGAATTTTCGGGAAATATTCTAGGGACCCCCCTAATGATGTCTAGATATGGGGGATCACTATGGGTACCCCCCTTTTTAACCACTGTTAGAAGTCGGGGTTTCTAATAGCCGCGGCAGGAAAAAACACCTGGCATAGCTATTTAAAAACCCGACTTTCTTTTGCAGGCAAAAACGGGATTACCCATAGTGATTCCCCATGTCTGGACATCTTTAGGGGGGTCCCAGGCATATTTCCCAAAAATTCCCGTTTTTTTCCTTAAATGGGGTCAATGGTCATTTTTAAAAAAACAGGGATAATTTTTGAAATCACTATAGCAAGTGAAAAAAAATGCAGAATAGGGGTTGGGGGTGTAGACTTATAAAAAATAGCCTGTAGTTTTGGGAATGTCCCCTTAAAAGGAAATGTAAAAAAAAAAAATGTCCCAAAAAAAATCGGGACACCATTAAAAAAAAAAAAAATTATGGAAAAAAAGTTACCAAACTAACGAAATTATTTCTGGTGGGGTCCCCAAGTATGGGGCAGGTGTTTTATTCATTGCGTAAAGTAGCGGCAGATGCATTTTTGCAGAATTTTTTAAAATTACCTTTAGGGACTTAAAAATATGCTAGTACCCATTTTCATGTACCCCAAATTTGATGGGACCACTTAAAAAAACGACAAAAAAAAAACCTAAGTGCTCTTCTGCATCACTTCTTCAATGTCGGGAAAAAAAACACCTGCGCGGCTATTTAAAAACCCCGACTTTCTTCTGCAGGCAAAAACGGGGGTATCCACAGTGATCCCTGAGATCTGGACATCTTTAGGGGGCTCCTACAATTATTTCCAGAAAATTCCAGTTTTTTTTCGCCGATCCAAGTATCCCCGGGTCCCGTTTTCGACGATTTCAAATTGAATACGGGGATAAGCGGGAGCGCGCGCGATACTTTTTCGCTGGCAAAACCTCCGATGTGCTGCGAAAACCTTGCTGGCGAGGTTAACGTTTCATATTGAATACCCCTCATAGAGTCTCAGCAGCTTCCTCAGACAGAATACTCCCTACACTCTGGATGGGGGGTTTTAAACCACCTTAATTGCTTCCTAATGCGTTCCAGCGGCCATTTTGGATACCATTTACTTTAAACATGTATTATAAATGGTTTTTCCTGCGTTCCAGCAGCCATTTGCATTCCATATCTATGGGACTAAACCCATTCTCAGTCTCTCACACATTTACATGGTTTTTATACAATGAAACGAATATTTTTTATACAATTAAAAGAATATTTTTATACACCTCTAAGCCTTTTTAGCACCATTCTATTTTAATCTTAGCGGACTTTTTCCTATTATAATCATTAATTGATATGTCCATTTAGAGTATTGCATGTCCCACAAATACCCATCACAATACTAGAGAGCCACAATAAACATATACATAATTAATAAAATTTAAAATTGAAAGACAAGAAGTAAAATTTAGATATAAATGTAAATTTGCATAATCTTCCTTTTATTTCTTTAGATACATTTATTGTATCCCCTCTATATGTTAGTTTTATCCATCTCAGATTACGTTATTAAGATTCTCGAAAAACATCTCTAAAACGGAAGATATACTTAATTCACATTCTTATTCCTTTACACATTATTTAATTCAATAGAGTCATTTAGGCCTCCTGGACACAGTGTTTTCAAACTATAAATCGAGAAGGCCTCCTTCCTGCAGAGCATGTTATATCTCCCCTCTTAGTGATTTTAACCTGTTCTATTGCTTTAATCTTTATGTTAGCTACATTTCCCTTTTGACCATCAGTTATATGTCTATACAAGAAATTTGTTCTCGAGTTCATAAGCACGTTCCTCTTATGTTCCATAAATCTAATGTGTAATGGTCTTGTGGTGCGACCCACATACTGAGAGCCGCACCCACAGTCCATCACATATATCACATAATCTGTTATACAGTTTAAAAAACTCTTAATATAGAAAACTTCCTTCGTCATGAAAGAAAAAACTCAACAGTTTTCCTATTTGCACATTTGCAGGTAAGGCACCCCATTTTACCACATTGATAGAAACCTGATGGTTTTTCTGGAAACCATGTGCTAATATTCTTAGGACTACTTTCCCTTTTTCTTCTATAAAAACTTGGGGCAAGTTTCTGCTTCAAATTATCCGATCTTCTAAAGATGACGTTACTGTCTAGAAGTCCACTACTAGCCAGAATATCATCTAATTCTAAAATATGAAAATTCTATTTTATAACTTTCTTAATCATATATGCTTCTGCATTGTATTGTGTCATGAACATTACTGTTCTATCCTTAACTCTATTATTCCCACTAATTGCGATTGTGTCTTGGCTAGCCAAAAGTGAAGATCTATCTAGCTCCCCTACTTGTGTTAATGCCTGATCTAAAAGGTCAGTCGGATAGCCTTGATCTACAAATGAGTCATATAAAAGTTTTGCTTGGTTATGAAAAGTTTGGATAGACGAACAGTTCCTCCTTAACCTGAGGAACTGACCTTTAGGGATATTCCATTTCCAATTAATATGATGACTACTACTATAATTCAAATACCTATTCTGATCCACCTTTTTTTATATAAGTCTCCGTTGTGATAGAATTATCCACCACCAAAAGTGCAATATCTGAAAATGTCATATGTGTAGCATGTATACTGTTTGTGAATTTGAGACCATATTCATTGTGATTAAGACGATCTGTAAATTGAATTGCTGAATCCAAATCCCCAATCCAAATAAAAAATAAATCGTCGCTGTATCGACTGTAAAGGACCAGGTTCGCCTACCATATAAGCATTGGACTGTGGGTCTCATTCAGACCAGCTTGCGAGCGCTGTACGCTCGCAAGCGAGTCCATGTTGCCCAAATGCGCATGTGCACGACGGAGGCGCCTCCGTCGTGCACATGCGCGAGACCCGAATAACGACGGGGTAGCCGTCGTTATGTGTCTCGCACCAAAGGGGGCGTGCTGTTGATGGTGATTGACAACACGCCCCCTTTGGTGGGCGTGCCGGGGCATGGCTGCCCAGACGGAGGCGTTCCCATGGGAACGCCTACCGTCTGGGTCCGGCCCCACTGACATCACTAGTGATGTCAGTGGGATTGATTTTGGCTCTGATAGAGCCAAAATCACTCCAGGGCTTGCGGTCACCGAGACCCTACCGCAAGGGTCTCGTCGCAAGCCCGATGGTCACGATGGTCTTGACCATCATCATGGACGCTCGCATAAACTGCTATGCGAGCGTCCAAAAGGCCGCTTTGCAAAAAAAAAAAAAAAACACGCCCTGATTCAGAGCGTCCGGCTCTGAATTAGGCCCTGTGTTCTCTCTTTTTTCAAAAGAACTGAGATATTATTCAACATTTCAGTGTTTGGATAGTACTATTATTGTTTTTGAATCTCCAGCAGCTCTGTAATTAAGCAGGATCAACAAAAAGCTGACTATTTTAAAATCCATTTACCTGCTTGTAAATGTATGGTCTTTGCATATGTGGAAGCAATTAACCACTAATTGATGGATTATATTATATTAATGGTGTTTCATTTTAACACTCAGAGCAGTCCAAATCTATTGTTATTTAGATCAGGTGATTGAATAAATATATAGGTCTGCTCTATGTGTATAAAATATATACATTTTTATTGTTATATGTTTTATATTTTATTTTCATACTGGCCATTTTTACTTTTACATTAACTGTATTAATAAATATGTATATTCCAAATTGAATCTATTGTGTGGATAATCCTGTTTATTGCAGCGCTGTCTGTTATATTTTACTATTTCCAATTTTTGAGTAAGGGCTGGCAAGTCCCATACAACAGATAGCTGCAGCAAAATAAATTGGTTATATCCACAAGTGCTCGGTTGGCTAGGCGCCAGGATTTTGTATTTTTCTTTTTATTAAAAGAGAACATTGCAAACTTCCAGAGATGAAATCATGTCACAATTTGCGGGAGCAAAATGGATTAGTAAATTGGCCGCATCGTCCGGATTCTGGCAAATGAAGCTAGAAGAAGTCAGCTCAAAGCTGTGTACAATGTAATATACCAGAAAGTTGATACAGATTTCTTCGACTAGCATATGGGATACTGAGCCTGATTCAGACCTGCTCGCAAGTGCACAGCACTCGCAAGTGGGTCGATGGTCTCCCACTGCGCATGCACCTCCTCCGGCATCCGCATGCACGAGACCCGTCCAGCTATGGCTGCTCCGTCGCTATGGGTCTCTCTACAAGACGGGGCGGCTGTCAATGTTGATTGACAGCTCGCCCCGTTTTGTAGGCGGGGAGGGGGGGTGGCTGCACAAATGCCTTAGGAACACCTGGTGTTTGTGGGCGGCCCTACTGACATCACTTGTGATGTCAGTAGTGGACTTCCTGCTCTATTAGAGCAGGGAGTCCACTCAGGCTTGCGAGAGCAGAGACCCTACCACAGGGTCTCCTCGCAAGCCCGATGGTCGCAATGACCGCGACGGGCTCCAAGCCACTCGCAAAAGCTGTGGGTGGCCACCCACAGCTTAGCGAGCGACCTGAAGGCAAAAAAATAAAAAACGCCCTGATTCAGAGTGAGCGCTCGCCAGCAGCGAGCGGCTATGAATCAGGCACCCTGTCCACTCCAGAAATATACCACAAAATAATACACATGATTTTTAACACATTCCAGGTGTTGAAACAGTGATGGATGACATTATTATCTGGGGTTCTACAAAGGAAGAACATGATTCTAGATTGAGACAAATGATGGAACTAACCAGGAAAGTGAACCTAAAGCTAAACAAGGACAAATGTGAATTTGGTGTGAAAACACTTACATTTATGGGTGATGTGGTCTTAGATCAAGGTGTGATGCCTGACCCAAGGAAAAATACAGCCATAGTGAATATGGAATGTCCTAACAACAAAGATGACGTCAGAAGATTCCTACAAATGATTAATTACTTAGGAAAGTTTATTTCTCAACTCTCAGAACAATCAGCTCCTCTTAGATGGTTATTGGACAAAGATAATGAGTGGATGTGGTCACATGAAAAGAAGAAATTGAAACAGACCATTACAGAGCAACCGGTACTAAGATTCTTTGATCCTGGAAAAAGAAATAGAATTTCGGCAGATGCTTTGCAATTTGGCCTAGGATCTGTATTGTTGCAAGAACATGAGGAAACATGGCAACCTGTAATCTATACATCTAGAGCATTGACAAGTGGTGAAACAAGGTATGCTCATAGAAAAAGATCTTCTAGCAATCACTTATGCATGTGAGAGATTTCATCAATTTGTGTATGGTCAAACGCTTACAGTAGAAACTGACCACAAGCCATTGGTAGTTATCATGACTAAATTGTTACATGACTGTCCCATGAGAATTCAACAAATGCTTATAAGACTACAGAAATATGATGTACAATTTCTATACTGTCCTGGTGAATACATGTACATTGCTGACACACTTTCTTGTGCTGTGGACAAAAGTGAAAGTTCTGGAAGTCTGATGGACAAAGAGATACTGTAGAAGCATATGTTGATTTGACTGTAGCTTCTTTCCCAGTGTCTGTAGCAAGACAAGAACAGATTAGAAAAGAAACAGAGACAGATGACACAATAAAAGTGTTAAAAAACAACATTCTAAAAGGATGGCCAGCAGAAAAAAATGCTTGTCCGCTGTTTATTTATGATTATTGGATATACCGCAGTGACCTTACTGTTGTTAATGATGTCATATACAAAGGCAATAGGTGTGTCATACCTGCACAACTAAGAAAAACTATGCTGTGCAAGATACATGAAGGCCACTTAGGAGAAGAAAAATTTAAGCGGAGGGCATGAGAAGTGATGTATTGGCCAAGAATGAACCTAGACATAGCACAGACAACAGCTATATGTGAGTTATGTTTTATTTATAGACCAAAGAAACAAGTCGAGCCGCTGAGTCCTCATGCAGTGCCAGAGAGTCCATACCAGAAAGTAGGCGCAGATTTGTTTTTGTAATGGGAAGACGTCCATTGTCGTGACTGATTATTATTCTAATTACTATGAGGTGAAGACACTACATACAACTACTAGTAAAGCTGTAATCAATTTTATGAAGTCAATCTTTACAAGGCATGGTGTTCCTATGGAAGTGTTCACTGACAATGATCCTCAGTTTTCCAGTGTTGAATTTAGACAATTCGCTGATGATTGGGAATTTGTCCATACTATGTCAAGTCCCCACTTCCATGGTCAAATGGATTGGTGGAAAGTTCAGTAAGAACTGTAAATAGTCTCATGAAAAAAGCAGAGGAAGGTAGAGAAGATTTCTACAAAAGTCTCTTAATCTACCGCAGTGCACCTCTGCAGAATGGATTTTCTCCTGCACAAATGTTGATGGGAAGGAGGATTAGAGCAAATTTTCCAATACTTGATGAACTGCTTAAAACGCATAATTTAACATTAGTTAGACAGAGTAAGGAACAACAGCAGGTGAAACAAAAACTGTTCCATGATAGAGGAGCAAAGAGCCTGTCTGATCTTAGATTGGGTGACCAAGTCCATCTCAGAGACCATGAAAAAGGCATTTGGATGCAGAAAGGTACTGTGCAAGCACAAGTAGCACCAAGATCTTATACTATTCGTACAAAGCGTGGAACAGAAGTAAGAAGACATCGGGTGGATCTAAGATCTCAACCTATCCAGCATGGAGACAACATGACTGAAGAATATCCTTCATCTGAAATGTATGATAATCTTGATAATGGTAAACAAACAATGATTCAAGAAAGGTCCAACATGGTTGATAAAACACACACTGTGTATGAAAGCCCTAAAAGAGAATTCACAGGTTTTGGATCTGGATTTGGTTATAGAAAACCACCCTTGCGTGTTTTGGTTTTGGATCTATATTTTATCAAAAAGATCATAAAAACTGCTGAAATCACATTATTTGGGCCTGTTTTTGTTCCTATGGTATTATTAACCTCAATAGCATTTATTTCCAATCATTTCCAGTCAATCTTGACCACCTCACAGCTCACAATATTGATTTCATCCAGTTTAGGCTAAAAGGTTGCATCGAGCTAGCTGGCTGAATAAGCTAAGCGACAGCAGCGGGTGGCACTAACATATGGCATTTCAGCTTTCAACGTGGCACAGAGTGGCACTGCAGTGGCAGACCGGATGGCAGTTTAATAAACTATAAGATTAAAAATGTCAGGCAGCAATGCCCCAAACAGCACATAATGCAAAGTAAAGAGGTGAAAGATGGAATTGTCCTTGGGCCCTTCCACCCATTGTATATAGTAAATAGGACATGCACAGTTTAACAAAGCAATCACTTCAGCGACAGGGACTGCCAATTTTGGCTGAAGCGATTAGTTTGTTTGGGCCCCCACAAAACAAGCTACCACTGGGCAACTGACATTGCTGGCAATGATCTCTCCCTGCATAAACTGGCTTTACAAAGGCAATATTTAACCATCTATTTTACACTACACTTTGACATTATAAACCCAGCACCCACCGCCCACGGGTGCCGGGGATAGCCCTGGGCTATCAGCCAAGGCCTGGGGTACCCTGGAGAGGGGGACCCCTTTTTTGGGGTGGGCCCCAACTCCCCAGGGATACATGGCCTGGGCTGACTAGTGGTCAGGGGTAATGCTTTGGCCAGGGAAACTGGTAAAAGGCTTTCCCTGGCTGTGGCATTACCCCCCCACTAGAAAGAGTCCAGTGCTGGTTATGGAGATCCAGGGGACCTTTACTTGTTCTGTCCCCCGTTTTTCCACAACCAGGGTCAGCTCAGCAAAGCCCTGTGCTAGTTTTTAATATACAGGGGACCCCTACGCATTTTTTTCCCTATATTTTTAGAAGCAAGTCAGGCTTTAGAAAACCCGGGACTGGTTATGCTTTTGGGGGGGGGGGGCTGCACGTAAATTTTTTTATTAAAAAAAATATTTTCATATATGCACACAGAAACATACACATATCTCATGGATATGTGCACGTTTCTGTGTTAATCTGACCTGCTCAGGATAAATTCACTGAAGCAGGTCTATTATTTGGGGACTTTTGGTAAACTTTTTGGTCAGTTTGAAACTCACACCCTATTACATTGGGCGAGTTGATTGTTTTAAATGGGAAAACATCTGGATGCGAGTTTGATACTAAGGAATTTTAGTAACTCTCTGAAAAAATGCGAGTTTACATGAACTGACACCCAATTACATTGGAGAGTTGTGAAAAAGTATGAGTTTAGCACAAAACTCGCAATTTACTAAAATAGACAACCTATTACATTTGGCCCAAGATGTTGTTGCCATCATCATCTGATTCCTCACCCTCATCAGTGTGTACATCATCTTCACACAATATTAATTCGTCCCCGCTGGAATCCACCATTACAGCCTCAGATGCCTCTGTAATTTTTGGATGTAATTGGCGGTAAAGGTCTTCCTTTTGAACTTTGTAGCTCTTTTTGATGAACATCTTCTTTTCCACATTTTGAGGAAGTAGCCTCCTACGCTGATCACTGACAAGGTTCCCGGCTATGCTGAAACTCTTTCTGAGTACACACTGGAGGATGGGTAGCTCAAGTAAAGCAAAGCCAGTCTGTGCAAGGGCCTCCAAATTGCCTTTTTTTCCTGCCAGTAGTGAAACGGACTGCATGACATGCCTATTGGGATGCTATCATTAAAATAGTCCTCAACCATTCTTTCAATGGTGACCGTATCAGATGGAGTCACGGTAGAGATCTCATTAATTGTAGGCAATTCTTTTAGACCCGATCAGATGTTAAAACTTGGTTGTGTTGACTCATCTGCATCACCAGTGGGTCTTTTTTTGGGAAAGTTTAGTTTTTTCCTGCAGCAGCACTTGCTGGAGAAACTGAAGGAGTCATCGCTGCATCATGTGCCGCTTGAGCTGACAATTTCCTTACCAACAGCTCTTTGCATCTCTTCATATCTGTGTTTGCTGGGAAGAAAGACATGATGTATGACTTAAACCTGGGATCCAGCCCAGTCACCTCCTTCAGTTTCTCAAGCTGCTTTTCCAACAGTCTAATGAGGGGAATTACCTGACTCAAGCTGGCAGTGTCTGAACTCACTTCACAGGTGACTACTTTCAAGGTTTTCAGGACTTTGCACAACACAAAAAGTATTTTCCACTGAGCTTGAGTAAGATACATTCTCCCTCCTCTTCCTATGTTACAGTTCGTTGTGTAGCCTTGGATGGCTTTTTGCTGTTCCTCCATCTGCTGAAGCATATAAAGGGTACAGTTCCACCTTGTAACTACCTCTTGCTTCAGCTGGTGACAGGGCAAATTCAACATTTCTTGAAGGTGCTGCAATCTTCTACATGCACCTGCAGAATGGCAAAAATGCCCAGAAATTTTGGGGGCCATGTAGAGCATTTCCTGCACGGACCTGTCATTTTTTAAAACATTTTCCACCACCAAGTTAATAGTGTGAGCAAAACATGGGATGCATTGGAATTCACCCAACTGTAATGCTCTCACAATATTGGTGGCGTTGTCAGAAATCACAAATCCCGAGGAGAGTCCAAGCGGAGTAAGCCATTTTGCAATGACTTCCCTGAGTTTTTCTAAGAGGTTGTCATCAGTATGCCTTAGTTAAACTGGTTATACACAGAGAAACCTGCCTCTGAATAAGCTGCTTTTTCTTAGATGCTGCTGCTGCTGTTGGTGCCACCGAAGGCAATACACTCACCCAGTGGGCTGTTACAGTCATGTAAGTTTGTGTTTCCCCTGTTCCACTTGTTCACATATATGTGGTTAAGTGGACAGTAGGTGCAACGACATTTTGGAGGACACTAATTAAGTTTTTTTTAACTTCCCTGTACAGGCTGGGAATTGCGTTTTTAGCAAGTGGAACCTAGATGGGATTTGGTAGTGGGGACAGAGGACCTTAATTAACTATCTAAAATACACTGCACTAATAGTCGATATCGGACGCACATCCAATACCAGCATAGATGTTATGGCACCAGTGATCTGTTGTGCAACTGGGTGACTGTTGTCATAGTTGCACCCACTTGCAAAGGATTGTTTACCAGTCAATGTTTTTTAGAACTACTACTAGTAGTCTTCCTGGTCCCCTTCTGGGATGAAGATCCACTCCCAGCAGCAGGCATAGCACTCAAGGATTCCTCTGAGGAAACCAAGATAGGGGAGGACTGAGTTATCCTTATCAAATTAGATGCAGGACTACTTCCGATCATGCTTGAGGATATTGTTGATGAAGGTGTTGGTGGTAAAGATGCTAGGAGCTTGGATCTAGCAGAGAGAAGGGAGCTAGCTGATGCTGGACTGCTTGTTGTTACTTTTTTAGCCAAAGTTTCAGAATTTTGCAAACACTTTTGTTGGATGCGCTGTAGATGGCGTAACAGGGAGGAGGTTCCTAGATGATTAGGGTCCCTACCTCTACTTACTCTGGCATGACAACGGGTAAAGATGGCTTGACAATTGTTGTCTGGATTTGGGTAGAAATTATTCCACACATAAGAAGTGGATTTTTTTTGTTTTATGCCCATGCATGACAATGGGCTTTTCCTTATCATGGGCAACAATTGTTTCCATTGGGGCCTGATTTACACAAACAACATCCTCATAAACAACATCCTCATCATCAGCATCCTTATTAGCGTCAGCTACACAAATATCCTCCTCATCCTGGTGCTCTTCCACAGAAACATCCTCAATTCTGTCACATTTAGACTTGTGCTGCTTATCGATTCCTGCCTGTCTATACCTTCTAAAATTGTCGATATTTAGCGTTATGAGTCGCACAAGAAATAAATGCTTTCAGACTTTGAGTGTGGTTCCAAAGCACAAACAGTTATTATTCAGTATAAAAGTAGATGGTTACACGCTGTGATCTAAATATAATTAGCGCAAATAAATCATACAGACCCAAGGTACAGTTGTTACATACGCACGCGCTCTGGACCCAGATCTCGGCATCAATATAGAAACCTCCGTCAACATCAAAGCAAGAAGACTGGCATCCAGGTTTAGAGAGCCCACATATATACTCTTACAGGGATAGGCAATACAATAGAACAGATTGGCATGATTTCATTGGTTCTTCTTCCTGGTTCTTCTGTTACAGTATATTTCATAGGTCAGTTCATATGGACACAAACTAGCCTCCAACAGCCCTTTGTGTCCTTTTTCCCTCTGCATAATAAATGTAAGCTGGTTACATTAGAGAGTTCATTTTAATGTTTAACTCTCTATAGTCCATAGTTTGCAGACACATGTTGCGATCTTCTCAACGATGATACTGGAAATCTGAAAAGACACAGTGGATCAGTACAACACCAAACATGGTCTGCTTACCATGTACTAAACCTTAGATATCAAATAACATTTATTTCACAACATTACTAATACTGAATAAACCTTGAATATTACACGTTAATGCTAGGGAACCTTTTATGTAAGTGTGCAGTGTGTAAGTATTGGGGGTTTGGGAAAAGACGGTAGTTAGCGTTATGCGACTAAGTGTTTGTGGAGTACACCATGGTACGTGTTTTGGAAGGGTATATCATTTTATATGTTTTAGTGGCTGTCTGTATTTATATTGCGTGGAAATCGCACAACACTAAATAATAGCATTGCTGTATGTACTTATAATGGGCGAGATTCACTAAAATGGCGCTGGGCGGCCAGTCGCAAAATGGGGTCTCATTGCCATTCGCAAAATGGCGTCGTGCAGATCTAATTTTAAACCGATTCTGTCTCAGCCAATTATCCAGATTCGACAGTCCACCCTTTGATAGCAAACAACATGCTATCATACTCGGATTTTAAAATTAATTTAGGCTTACATTATGGCATAATATTTAATGTTATATTATGGGATGGCACAAGTTGGTTCTTAAATCATCAATAATGTGTCTCTGGGAGGGACATAAAACTACCCTTATATGCACACCGCAGATCTTGGGAGATCATGGGAAAGATGTGGGGATGCACCAATCCTATAAAGGAAGTCTTGAGGGGGAATAGGGACTTACATTATTTAAGATGTTTTTAAAATAACATTTTAATAACACATTTCATTTATGTCTAAATCTTATACATCATATGATGGTACCTTCTAGTTCAGGGTTGTAATGCAGTCCTACATTTACCTCAGTATTCATATTGTTACTACTGACCACCATCATAATTCTATTCTTCCGGTTTACCTTATCTTTACATTTTCCACATTTCAACACAGTAGGAACACACCTGACACATAAGCCAATTACTATGATGACAACCAATATGAGGATCAGGAGTTTACCTATGCTCGCAATCATTTCCTGGACCCACTCTCCTCGACCTGAGAACTATTTCACTGGGTTGAACCAAGAAACCCATTACTCTACCTTCTCCTCTACTTCAGCCACTGAAGAATTATGGTTCTTCCGAAATTCCCATTTTGACTGCAGAATTTCATCCATCTTCCGGTCTATTACCTCCTTGGGATCGCTGGTATCGTTTGTACTGTAAGTGCAACATTTTACACCAAATTGGTTGGCCAAAGTTATACAATACCCTCCAGTGACAGCTGTTAAATATTTTAACACTAGTCTATGTTGCATGAGCTCTTTCTTGTAAGCTTGCAACTCCTTACCTGTATATCTAAACATGTCATCATACATCTCGGTGATATTATCTATCAATTTAGCAAGATCTTGGATATATCTGAAATTTAGTGTACCCCTAGCGATCCTGGTGGGATCCAATGCTACCAAAACTTGAAAGCCAGTTGTCTCACTAATTAACTGTGTGGCTTTATGCACGTCACCAGGTGTCATATTTCTTTTGTCTCTGTGTTCATTCTGTGTGTGAAGATATGGTGATGGTGTGTTTTTATGAATACCAAGCATTTCACCATGTGTAAGGGTCATAACCTCTGGGAGTACCATTCCCAGGTAACATAAACCTTCTGAACTCGGAGAGAGCCACTTATACGCTTTCCTTCCACATATAAAATATACATCATTGGGGAGAACATAAGGGATAGTAAACATCATTATTGTCACACACATTTCCCTAGCAAGTGATCCTACTTCAGGTCCCCCATTTGACTCATACAAGTTTTGTGTTGTACTATCTTGGCACAATACTCTTCTGGTACCCTACCAATCATTTATTTGGTGGAACTTAGTGTATATTTATACTGGAAGTGTCTTCCACCTGACCTTCCCCGTCACCTCCCAACTTCCTGGTTCATTGGAGTTGGTGATGTTTAAACATTAGAGTATTTTATTTGCCTGGTACTGGTGGAGTTTAAAATGAGGTGGTTTGGACTTAAAAAAATTTCCATCCAGTGCATGCACTCTTTGTGATTCTAAAATTTCAGAGAAGTTTAATGGAAATTGCACTAATCCTACGTTATGCCGTCCTTGGGGCACGTGAGAACCCAACAGTCAGTTTGGTTCAAAATTTTGCCCACCATAGTATGATAATCCTCTAAAAGATACCCACCAAAATACTGGTTATACTTAGGTTGACACCATTGGATGCAATTCTCATCAATTACGGACCCACAGAACTCACACATACAATAATCCTCAGACGATAGACCTTCACACTGTCTCCGAGTGTCCACAATAGCAGATCTCTTAACAATTACTGTATTGGGTTTGGTCAGATACTGCCCTTGTGACTGTATTACTCCTTCTCCCGACTCCACTACATTGATATCACCATCAGCTCTCCTCTACGTCCTCTGTCCTCCATCACAGAAACCAGAGATCCCGAAACAACCCAAAACAATGAGGACTCTGGGAGAAAACACAAAGATAACCACAGCAGACCAATCCTTTGCTGAAAACAAGGCTCTACAAATATCTTTAGCTCAGGAATCTCACTGTAACCTTTAACCTTCCCGGAACAGACTCGCTATTCACAGGTCTACGTTATCTGCCTCGATTCCGCCTTGTTTCTCCACCGGTTGGTTGACCTTCTTACAGTGAGTGAAATGGACCCAGGAATTTCTCTCCGCCACCTTCAATGAAGTTGTACTCGTCAGCAACACCTGATACGGACCTTCCCACCGATTAGTCAAACAACCTAAACGCAAGAAATTTCTGATCATAACATATTCTCCAGGCTCAACATCATGACAGTTTGTTTCAGGCATATCATGTGACAACAATTTCAGTTTCTGCTGTTGTTGTTTTAACTGTTTGCTCATTGATATAATATACCTTACAGTTACCTCGTTGTTACCTTTCAAATCTTCCTGCGGACTTATAATCAAGTGAGGTGGTCTACCAAACAGTATTTCAAAGGGGGACAGATTTAGAGGGGGTCTGGGAGTTGTCCTGATACTATGAAGGACGGGTGGTAGTGCTTCTGGCCAACCCAGTCCAGTTTCCAACACGATTTTACTTAATTTGTTTTTAATAGTCCCGTTCATCCTCTCCACCTTGGCACTGGCTTGCGGTCGGTAGGGGGTATAAAGTCGACTATTAATACCCATCATCTTACACATCACCTGTGAAATGAGTACCCCTATCACTCTCAATAACTCTAGGGATACCGTATCTGCATACAAACTCCTGAACAATTTTCTTGGCAGTAAACGCAGCAGTATTAGTGGCAGCTGGGTTTGCCTCAACCCAATTAGAAAACACATCAGTGCACACTAATACATACTTGAGATTCCTGCAGGGTGGTAACTGGATGAAATCAATTTGTATTACCTGAAAAGGTCCGTCGGTCGGAGGAATGGTTCGGTAGGGATCGTTTCCCCAATGTTTTTCCTCAAGCAGGTCAGACAGGACATTGCTCTCTTTTCCGCTTGAGAAGAAAAATCCGGGGCACACCAGTATGCTCTCACCAATTTGCACATACCTTGCTTTCCCAAATGAGTCAGACCATGCGCTGCCTCAGCCAGGCTTGGGTAGTATGCCCTTGGAGCCACTGGCTTACCTTGTCCATCTCTCCAGAGTCCAGAGGACTCTTGCCCACATCCCTGGATTTCCAGACTGACCTTTCCTGAATGGAACACAAATTTTGCATCTCAATTAATTTCAGCATATCAATCGTTTGAAAAATCATCATTTGTTCAGTTGGTACACTAATTTTTAACCCTGCTGCCCATTTTGCAGCTTCGTTTGCCATGTTGTTTCCCAGTGACACCGGATCATACTCGCATGTATGGGCTTTACACTTAATTACCGCCACTGTCTTAGGCAATTGGATTGCTGTTAGTAGTCCTTTTATATGTCTGGAATGTGCAATTGGTGTGCCTGCTGCTGTCAAACTTTCTCAGATGCCATATAGCGCCAAAATCGTGTACTACCCCGAAGGCGTACCTAGAGTCAGTGTAGATATTAGCAGATTTACCTTCCGCTAACTCACACGCTCTCTTTAGTGCCACCAGTTCCGTCACTTGGGCTGAGTGTGGTGGGCTTAAAGGTTCAGCTTCTATAAAGTCCTCGTCATTTACCACAGCATAACCTGTACATAATTCTCCAGTGTCAGTTTGTCTATGACAACTCCCATCCGAGTAAAATGTCACATCTACATTTTCTAAAGGTGTATCCTGTATGTCAGGTCTTGCAGTAAAGGTTTGATTCAGATATTCCATACAATCATGTGCATCAATATACCTGCAGAACTCACCTTTCACCAGCTACTCACCTCTCTCCACCCTTTGTGCATCATGTTGCACATATGGTAAATACGTAGCTGGATTTAACGTACTGCACCTTTTGATGGTGATGTTTGCAGGTGCTATTAAGGCTAATTCCCATTTTCTGAATCTAGCTGAGGAGACAAGTCTGGTTTGGGCAGAGTTTAGCAAAGCAGATACAGCATGGGGAGTATAGACAATCATATCATGGCCTAGTACCACATTCTCACTCTTACTGACCAATAGAGCAGTTGCTGCTACACTTCTTAAACACGTTGCAAGTGATCTTGCCACAGTGTCCAATTGTGCACTGTAGTATGCTACGGGTCTATTGGCATCACCATGTTTTTGTGTGAGGACACCTGCTACACAACCATCAGCTTCCGTACAATACAAATCAAAAGGTTTTTCATAATCAGGTATTCCCAATGCAGGTGCTCTTGTCAGACTATCCTTAAGATTAAGGAAAGCCTCCTCTGATTCCTCTGTGTGTATGACACGATCGGGCTTTGAGGAAGAGACTAAGGGCCTTATTCAGACCCGGTCGCAAGGGATGAGCGCTTGCAACCGGGTCGATGTTTCCCACTGGGCATGCGCACATCGGAGACGGCTCTGACGTGCGCATGCGCGAGACCCGGCTAGAGATGGGCGCTCCATCGCTATGGGTCTTGCTCCAAAGGGGGCGAGCTGTTGATGGTGATTGATAGCTTGCCCCATTTGGGAGGCGGGCAGGGGGGGTGGCCGGCCAAACGGAGGCGTTCCCAATGGAATGCCTGCCATTTTGTGGGCGGCCCCACTGACATCAGCAATGATGTCAGTGGGGAGCTTCCTGCTCGATCAGAGCAGGTAGCTCCCTGGGGCTTGCACTTGCCGAGACCCAACCTTAGGGTCTCGTCGCAAGCCCCGATGGTCGCAATGGTCTTCACCATCGCGACCATCACCCTGGTCGGTTGCTAAGCTGTGAGTGGTAACCCACAGCTTAGCTAATGACCAGGAGGCCGCACTTCAAAAGTGAAGTGGCCGCCCTCATTCAGAGAGAGCGGTCGCTTCTTGCGACCGCCTCTGAATGAGGGCCTAAGTTCTGTAATGGCAAGGCCAAAATAGAAAATCCTGGGATCCACATTCTGCAGTATCCACACATTCCAAAGAAGGTACAAATTTGCTGTTGATTCTGCGGCAGTGTCATGTTCTGTATGGCTTGGATTCTGTCATTTGTCAGATGTTGTAACCCCTGGGTTAGGTAGTGTCCCAAGTATTTAACCCTGGACTGGCATGGCTGTAGTTTGTCCTTAGCAACCTTGTGTCCTGTTTGCGAGAGATGAAGCAATAATAGTTTAGTATCATTTAAACATGACATAAACGAATCAGAACATGACAATAATCATCCACATATTGTATTAGAACAGATCCATTGGCAAGTTGAAAAGATTGTAAACAGTCGTGTAAGGCCTGGGAGAAGATACTGGGGCTGTCTATGAAACCCTAGGGCAATCGTGTCCATGTATATTGTACACCCCTGTATGTAAAAGCGAATAGGTACTGACAGTCAGGATGAAGAGGTATAGAGAAGAAAGCAGAACAGAGATCAATGACAGTGAAATGGGTTTCATTCGGTGGGATCTACATAAGAATGACAGCTTTATTTGGCACTACAGGAAATTGGTTCTCTACTACCTTATTAACCCCTCTAAGGTCTTGTACCTGAGTATAACCCCTCCCACCACTCTTCTTCACAGGAAAGATGGGACTGTTGGCTACACTTGCTGTACGGACTAAAATTCCCTGCTGTAATAATCGCTCAATTATGGGATAAACCCCTACCTCTACCTCCTGTTTTAATGGGTACTGGGGAATTTTTGGAGCTTGCCTACCACTTTTTAGATTTACCATTACGGGAGCTACATTTGCCATTAATCCAGTGTCCTGTCCATCCTTGGTCCAAAGTGAATCTGGAATTTGGGATAACATTTGATCTACCTGAGATGGATTTTTACCTGAACCAGTAGAGTGATACATTATCCTTTGGGGAGTGTCCAACATATCCCTCACCTCGTGCGCAACTCTCTCTGGGATATCTAGAAATATACCATCAGGGGTACAGTATATGACACATCCCATCTTACATAACAAACCTCTACCCAGTAAGTTAGTAGGAGCCGCTGCTGCCAGGAGGAAAGAGTGCCTGGTATGCAATGGCCCGATAGTGACCTCTGTGGATTTGGTTAAAGGATACTGTTGCACTTTACCCGTTACACCCATTGCTGGTACTGTCTCGCCGGTCACCTGTAAATTAGCTGGAGATTTTATCACTGATCTGGTTGCCCCTGTGTCTACAAGAAAAGGATATTTAGTACCAGCTACATCAACCATCATTACCGGTTCTTCCCTAGTACTTCCCATTAACCTGACTATCTGTAGACTACAGGTATGACCTGACCCCTAGCGTTGACTCTCACTCTCCAATACAGCATTTAAGGCCACAATTGGAGCTGGTGACTGTTGGAAATTTCCTGTACTCTGTGTATAACCCTTATGAGGATATCCAGGTACTCCCTGGTTAGGGGGTCCTAACTTCTTCACCTTACAGTTCCTACTTACATGTCCCACTTGGTTGCAGTTGAAGCACCTTCGTGAGTGGAGTGGGTGAAAGGGTTGCTGTGTGGGTTGAGCGGTATGGAAAGATTGTGGGTGTGGATAAGGATTTTGAGGGTAATATGGTAGTTGTGGATAGTATGGGTTTTGTGGCTGTGTGTCAAAGTAGGGTATGGTTGTGTTTGCGGTGGTGTAGGATTGGTGAGGACGTGTAGCTGTGCAGGTGCATGTGTGTCTGGTGGCTGTGATGTTACAGTCATTCCTTATAGAACTTGAATACTAACAGCCATTAGCTGCTCGCTCTGGGTCTCTCTCTTTTAAAGGATGTTTTTATCATGTTCAATAGCGGATTCTATGAGTGTGTCTCCAGCCAGGTAATGAGGTCTGAACTCGGGTCTTTAGATTGTCTTTTAGACCATCCATAAGTATTGTATGATCATTCCCCTGTGATGAGTGCTATCTTTAATATCCTCTATCCCAGTGTACTGGGTGATAGCCTGCAGAGCTCGGGTACAATAATCCTCTGCAGATTCACTCTCTCTGTTTTATGGTGAAAATTTTGCTCCAGTTAAATCCTACTGGAAAATATACACCCAATTGAGTTATTATGCGGGTAATGTTACCTGGATTACTCTCGTCTGTTAAGGGGCCACCTCCATCCAATATGCAATCCATGATAAACTTTTTCATGTCCGTATTGCGTGGAAGACACGCCCTTAACACCACCCACCAATCTTTATTGGTTGGCTCGTGAGCACTACCCAAATTTTTCAAATATCTTTGGCATTTGGCTAATTCCTTTTTAGGGTCAGGGAAATCATTCATTAAGGAATTTAGCTCTGATCTTGTCCAAGGACAATGCATTGCTACCTCCCTTGTAGGTACTACAACGTTCGCATCCGCATTCCCATTCGGAACAATTATTGTCCGGATGGGATGCAGACCGGCCGCACTGCTATTTTTGACCTTGTTACCTGGCTGGGAATTTAGTCTATTACTGCTACGTATAGGGTTAACAATTTCCTCTACGGGTGCAGTGGATGTTAACACTTCCTGTACTGTCACTGATGAAGATGGCGGCACCACTTGTGCTTGTTGTGATGGAGCATCTGACATGTGTACAGCATGGGAAATGGCAGACATAACAATGGGTTCGTCATCCGCATCATAAAAATTTTCTTTGTGATTACTCGAGAGGGTACAAGTTACTTGTTACACTTTTAAGGGTTTTCTCAACGACCTTACCTGCACCCCCATCCGCATAGGGCGGTAGTGGTGCACGTGAACCACTGGCAATACCTTCTGCAAAGCTACCTTGCTGCACGTGCATGCTATTTCGTGGCGCACACACACCGCAGTTTAGCGCTGCATGTGCACTCTCCTGTAACGTGCTCGTGACGCTAGTTTGTGTCGCATGCACACCTTTATGCCTCGCATCCCCCCATGCTGCCACAACTTTAAACACTCATTATATTTTACCTTTTTCATTCGAGAATGCACCTTACTGATGCTATCTCGGACATTGTTCAATACCTCCTTATCAAAGCTGCCAATTCTGGGGAAGGTCTAACACTCTTCATCATCATTTTAAACAATACATCACAGTACCTAGTTGCATAAGTACCGTACTTAGTATAAAAAAAAAAATAGAAAAAAGTAGGGAGGAGGGTGAACTGCTACCCAGCTCTCGGCGCTAATGATAATAATATAACACTGTCAGTTGGGATCAGCTGCAACTGCTTGGAGTTTAGTGTGAACTCCCACTACAAATACTAATAGAACAACATGGGCAATGCGCTATGATCACGTTTGACTGCAATGGAATGTGTTTCTACACAATGTAACACACACTGGATGAATATAAAAAGGGGATATTTTACTTCTAAAAATGGAATACATAGATCATTACACACAATACATATAACATATAAATGGATTGGACTGTTGAGATGCAGATAGATAAAAATTATATCAAAAATAAATGCTTGTGTCAGACAGTAAATCTTCTGTTAAGCAAGAAATAAGTGATACAGTTAGATGTAACAAGTCAGATCAATTGTGTCAATTCCATGGAATAAATTGATACTGTCTCAGTTCTTTTGTACACTGTTTGATATTATTGCATTCTCACACCTGAAATAAGTATAGGTTATCCGTATTAATTGACTTGAGTTTGAGTTTGAAGATGTCGTGCTGGCGTCCCAGCATATAATGGTAGTAATAATGATAACCAATTGGAGTTATAAAACTCCTATTCTGGAATGAATGATCCTGTAAAAGGATAAGTTCATCAACACAATGGAGATAGAGCGGCAGACAAATGGATGTCTTTCTCTCCGTATGTTTGAAAGGAGAAAGTTTGTCTTACCGCTACCGGGAGGGATGCAGCAACGCTCTCCCAGATAGATGCAGTCACTGTGGGGAGCTGATTGTCGGCGTGCCGTGGGATCGGTAGCTCTGCTGTGTGCGGCTGTAGAGTCAGCTCCGGAATCCCGCTGGCACAATGCGTGTGGCAGTGCTCTCCCGATAGGATGTGGTCACTGTGGGGAGCTGGAGGGTGATACATCTTCAAACTCAAGTCAATTAATACGGATAACCTATACTTATTTCAGGTGTGAGAATGCAATAATATCAAACAGTGTACAAAAGAACTGAGACAGTATCAATTTATTCCATGGAATTGACACAATTGATCTGACTTGTTACATCTAACTGTATCACTTATTTCTTGCTTAACAGAAGATTTACTGTCTGACACAAGCATTTATTTTTGATATAATTTTTATCTATCTGCATCTCAACAGTCCAATCCATTTATGTTATATGTATTGTGTGTAATGTATTGTGTGTGATCTATGTATTCCATTTTTAAAAGTAAAATATCCCCTTTTTATATTCATCCAGTGTGTGTTACATTGTGTAGAAACACATTCCATTGCAGTCAAACGTGATCATAGCGCATTGCCCATGTTGTTCTAACCGTACTTAGTATGCATAATATGCCGTGCCTACCAAAGCGGCGCTTCCAACCGCAGCACATCATCTAACATCTCTACGGTTTGCTTGGCTCCCATTCTGAGAGAACCCTAAGCTTTTCAATAGAGATTTAGACTGGTGAAAGAAAGTCAAGATACTTTCACTTACCTGTGGATGATATTAACAGGATGTGCCCACACACCTATGGAAGAATAACCAGGCTGCTTCCACGCACCTAATCCCTTTTTGACTACCTTTCACTGCTAGCATGTAGGTATTCCAATAACGCCTACCCTTTTCAGTGATTTCGTCCACCCTCTACTCAGTTCACAATCACAATTTAGCCACAACTGTGCGGTTCAATTACAATGCTCAAATAACCCTGACTGATCACTGTGTACTGTAATCACACTGAGGGCCAAAACTACAACAAAGATAACAACTACACCTGCTTATGTGTATAGACTGCGGTATCTACTACCGAGCCACTAGGCCGACACCAGGCGCCTAGCACTTAAGGGTCCTACGATACCCTTAACTAGGGAACATGTTACCCCTACCAACAAATGTTCAGTTACATACCCTTTTCCTGAGCAGAAAAATACACGTTTTCCCAGATTATGGCAACACTGATCAAGATGCTTACAACATTGTTATCTATCAATGTCACAATACAATCTCAACGGCTTTGTTTAAAACACGTGGCAACAATACAGGAAATACGTATACGCTATTGTGCGACTAGTCATATACACAATAATGCGACCACTACACAAAGCGTATTATTACCCTTACGCTATTGTGCGACTTCCCCTTTTTAACATAAAATTCTATCAATGAAGGAAAACAAACTTTTTTCTCCCTTGTCCCTGGATTCTAATCAGCGCCCCTTAAGCCACAATAACGGGTAGCGGACTCTCAGCAACAAAGTGGTAGCAGATTTTCAAAAGTACAATGCGTTCTCCTGCTATGGCACCTCCACTCTTTTGCTGAGAGATTGCTGACCGAGTGTTACCAAGTGACCGGTAGCGTGATTTACACTGTGAGCCCCCAAGTATCGATCCCTGCCTGCCTATACCTTCTAAAATTGTCGCTATTTAGCGTTATGAGTCGCACAAGAAATAAATGCTTTCAGACTTTGAGTGTGGTTCCAAAGCACAAAAAGTTATTATTCAATAAAAAAACAGATGGCTACACGCTGTGATCTAAGTACAATTAGCACAAATAAATCATACAGACCCAAGATACAGTTTTTACATACGCACGAGCTATGGACCCAGATCCCGGCATCAATATTGAAACCTCCGTCAACATCAAAGCAAGAAGACTGGCATCCAGGTTTAGAGAGCCCACATATATACTCTTACAGGGATAGGTAATACAATAGAACAGATTGGCATGATTTCATTGGTTCTTCTCCCTGGTTCTTCTGTTACAGTATATTTCATAGGTCAGTTCGTATGGACACAAACCAGCCTCCAACAGCCCTTTGTGTCCTTTTTCCCTCTGCATAATAAAGCTAAGCTGGTTACATTATAGAGTACATTTTAATGTTTAACTCTCTATAGTCCATAGTTTGCAGACACATGTTGCGATCTTCTCACCGATGATACCGGAAATCTGCAAAGACACAGTGGATCAGTACAACACCAAACATGGTCTGCTTACCATGTACTAAACCTTAGATATCAAATAACATTTATTTCACAACATTACTAATACTGAATAAACCTTGAATATTACACGTTAATGCTAGGGAACCTTTTATGTAAGTGTGCAGTGTGTCAGTATTGAGGTTTTGGGAAAAGACTCTAGTTAGCGTTGTGCGACTACGTGTTTGTGGAGTACACCATGGTACATGTTTTGCAGGGTTGATCATTTTATATGTTTTAGTGGCTGTCTGTATTTATATTATGAGGACTTTTAACTTGTTTCTATTGCGTGGGAATCGCACGACGCTAAATAATATCATCGCCGTATATACTTATAATGGGCGAGATTCACTAAAATGGCGCTGGGCGGCCAGTCACAAAATGGCGTCTCATTGCCATTCGCAAAATGGCGTCGTGCAGATCTAATTTTAAACCGATTCTGTCTACCAATTATCCGGCTTCGACATGCTCATCCCCACATTAGCAGAGGATGCACAAGTTGTGGAAGGAGCTCCTCTTCTAGTACAGTTTTGGAAAGGTCAGGCTCACACATGGCACCTGCCAACACACATAGACTCTCCTCAGGGATTTGTGAAATTTCTGAGCGCACAGTTGGTCCCTGTGCCTTAACATTTTTTTTTTTTTAAAGTCTACAGGGAGAAGGGCTTACATCATCATAAGAGAACCACCAGTCATAAATAAAGGCAAAGGCCTTAGCGTTGCCAATGTTATGTCTTTCTGCAGCTAACTTTCCCTTTGATTTTTTTTTCTTTACCACTGTAAAAGATTGTTTCTTTGATTTTAGATGCCCTGACGTAAGCCCTGTATGCCCTTGGGTATCGGCTTTAGTATATAAAGTAGACGGACTAGTATTGTCATGACTGGTGGCACTGGCAGCAGCTCCAACCCTAGTATGTGGTTTCTGCTCTCCTCTCAACTGATCATTTTCCATATCAATAAACATGAATGAAGTGGGGTACAGCACACATATCAATTTGTACAAATTTTAAATATTACACTGTGGTATCAATGACCTACAGTGTCACAATATTTTTATGAATAAGAAAAGAATAACACACTATGCTACCACTTATAGTGTCACAAGATTTTTTATGAGTAAAACACTCTTACAGTGTCACAAGATTTTTTATGAGTAAAACACCTCACTACCACTTAGTGTCACAAGATTTTTTTATGAATAAGAAAAGAATAACACACTGCACTACCACTTACAGTGTCACAAGATTTTTTATGAGTAAAACACTGCGCTACCACTTGTGGTGTCACAAGATTTTTTTATGAGTAAAACACTGCGCTACCACTTACAGTGTCACAAGATTTTTTATGAATACGAAAATAACAGACTGCGCTACCACTTACAGTGCCACAATATTTTTTATGAGTAAAACACTGCGCTACCACTTACAGCGTCACAAGAGTTTTTATGAATAAGAGAAGAATAACACACTGTGCTACCACTTATAGTGTCACAAGATTTGTTATGAGTAATGCTGGGCATACACTCTACAATTATCTATCAGATATCTATCAAATCTGTCTGGTGGGAAGGAAAATCTGATCCGTTTTCTAGTGTTTGGAAGCAAATTTCTATTGTCATTTGCTCCCATACCTTACCAGGTTTTCATTCCAACCAGCCAGATTGGACAGATATCTGATAGATAATTGCGAAGTGTATGCCCAGCATAAAACACTGCGCTACCACTTACAGTGTCACAAGATTTTTATGAGTAAAACACTGCGCTACCTCTTAGTGTCACAAGATTTTTTAGGAGTAAATCACTGCGCTACCAAGATTTTTTATGTATAAGAAAAGAATAACACACTGCACTACCACTTACAGTGTCACAAGATTTTTTTATGAGTAAAACACTGCGCTACCACACAGTGTCACAAGATTTTTTATGAATAAGAAAGCATAACAAACTGCCCTACCACTTACAGTGTCACAAGATTTCTTATGAGTGCAACAGTGCGCTTCCACTTAGTGTCACAAGATTTTTATGAGCAAAACACTGCACTACCAATTACAGTGTCACAAGATTTTTTTATGAGTAAAACACTGCGCTACCAATTACAGTGTCACAAGATTTATGAGTAAAACACTGCGCTACCACTTACAGTGTCACAAGATTTTTTATGAGTAAAACACTGCGCTACCAATTACAGTGTCACAAGATTTATGAGTAAAACACTGCGCTACTACTTACAGTGTCACAAGATTTTTTATGAGTAAAACACTGCGCTACCACTTACAGTGTCACAAGATTTTTTATGAGTAAAACACTGCGCTACCAATTACAGTGTCGCAAGATTTATGAGTAAAACACTGCGCTACCACTTAGTGTCACAAGATTTTTTATGAATAAGAATAACACACTGTGCTACAACTTACAGTGTCACAATACATGGATGATAAACTGCGGTCTCGGCGGCAGTGTCACCAAACAATAATAGCGTAGCTAGCACACTAAAAAAAAACTAGAAATGTATTTATTTTTATTTTTTGTGGAATGCTAATTTTATTTAACTTTTATTTTTTTTACACTGGGGAAAAGCACCCCTGGACGAGGCAGCAGTCCCTTGATGAACAACACAGCACCCCTTTATGGACAAGAAAGCACCCCTGTGGAGTGCAGATGGACCACCTGCAGAGTCACAAATATGTGGATGATAAACTGCGGTTTGGTTGGCAGTGTCACAGAACAATTATAGCGTAGCTAGCACACACAAAAAAAACTGTAAAATTATTTTTTTGTGGAATGATAATCATTAATTTGAATTAACTTTTTATTTTTTTTACACTGGGGAAGAGCACCTTTGGATTGACAGAGCACTCCTGGATGACACAACACCTTTCTATGTACTGCAGCCCTAGCCACTTGATGGACAGGACAACACAGCAGCACCTATTTATGTACTGCGGCCCCCCTTTATGTACTGCAGTCCCAGACCCTTTATGGACAACACAGCAGCAGCCCTTTTTGTACTGCAGCCCCCTGATTAACCGAACAACAGTGACACAGCAGCACCCCCCCCTTTATGTACTGCAGCCCCAGACCCTTTATGGACAACACAGCAGCAGCCGCCCCAGCCTCTTGATTGACAGGACAACAGTGACACAGCAGCACCCCCTTTTTAAGTATTGCAGCCCCAGCCCGACAACACTGCATCCTTGAACAGACAGAGCACGTCTGTTCTGTACACTATCCACAGCCGGAGTGAAAATGGCGCCAATCACTGGGACCTTTATTGAATCCAAAACCTGTGAGAATCCGACAACGAGGATGATGACATATTGCCTTGTTTTGTATTCTGAGTTAGGCAGGAAAATCCAAGCCAGACTCGGATCCCTTATGTTCAGGTGGGTTTGGTTCAATAAAAACTGGACATGCTCATCTCTAGTTAGACGATGATCTTAACATATTGCATTGTTGAATTGTTGCACTGAAGGATACAGGGTTTATTTTTAAAGAAAAGAGGATGTGATGTTATTGCATTACATATGCTTAATGTGTGTAGAAACTCCCTTACTTATACTGTACGTGCAGGGCCAGATTAATTGGAGGGTGACAAGGGCGGTCGTTAAGTGGGCTGGCGGCCCTTAATGTGTGGGGCACACATTAAGGGCCCCCGCACTTACCGGGTTTAAGTGGGCCGGAATGGGAGATGGAACCAGTTCCTCCTCTGCCAACCCACTGAACCCCGGTGCCGCAGGGAGGCTCTACTTGCCGGGCGCCCACTGAGATTTTGTTACCAGCGGGCGCCCGGATCCCACCCCACAGCAGCAGCTGGAGTGAGCTCCAGCTTCCGGCTCCCACAGTGCACTATGGGAGGGACGTCATGACGTCTCTCCCATAGTTCAGAGGAGCAGCCGCAGCCAGTCGCACCGGATGGCAGCGGACGTGGAAGCGGGGCTTAGGGTAAGTATTAGAGGTTATTTTGTGTGTGTGCAAGCGACTTCATTATAGGGGGCACTACTACTGGGGGCACTACTATTGACTGGGACCATTACTGCTGAGGGCTCTACTACTGGGGACATTACTAGTGGAGGCATTTATACAGGTGGCACTACTATAGGGGGCATTACTACTGGGGCATTACTATTGGGGGCACTACCACAGTGGGCATGACTACTGGGGGCACTACTAATGGGGGCATTGTATAGGGGGCACTGCATAAGGGGCACCACTCCTGGGGACACTACTACTGGGGGCACTGCATAAAGGGCATCACTACTGTGGGCTCTGCAAAAGGGGAACTACCACTGTGGCCACTGTCACTACTGTGGACATTGCTTAAGGGGCACTATCACTACTGGGGGGACTGCATAAGGGGCACTATCACTACTGGGGGCACTGCATAAGGGGCACTACTGAGGACACTGCATAAGGGGCACCATTACTGGATGCATTGCATAACGGACACCACTACTGGGGGCACTGCATAAGGGGCACTACCACTCCTGGGGGCATTGCCTAAGGGGCACTATCACTACTGGGGGCACTGCATAAGGGGCATTACCACTACTGGGGACACTGCATAAGGGGCACTACCACTACTGGGGACACTGCATACGGGGCACCATTACTGGATGCATTGCATAAGGGGCACCACTAATGGGGGCACTGCATAAGGGGCACTACTGCTGTGGGCATTATGTAAGAGGCACTGTGGGCATTATGAGTATTAGGGGCACTACTACTGTGGTCATTGTGTATAATGGGCACTACTGTGGGCATTGTGTAAAAGGGGCACTACTGTGTGTCATAACATGAATAAGGGGCACTATTAATACAGTATGTGGTGAGTAATATTTCATGTGGTTGCCTATATGTGTGTTTTTTTCCTGTGGGTGTATATTGTGTATTTTTTTCTTGTGTGTGCTTGAAGTTTGATTTCTCTGGGGAGTCAGTGCTAAAGGGGTTATGTCACTTGCTAAATGTCCCCCTTTCAGTATTTAACAAACAGTGCTAAGCTTAGCTTATCGCTGTTTGTCAATGTACTGCTTACGAGCGATACGGTCCCCATTGCGCATACCCCCATTTCGTCCATATTTAATAGGTGGCCCCCACATGTTTGTTTTTTCTACAGACCTTAATCCGGCCCTGTATATGTGAAAGCCTGAATCTTCAGTGACGGTGTGACGGTCCCTAGGACCATGGGGAATGCTGGGAAGTGGGTGTAGTCTGGTGTACAGTGTGTGTATAGTTTGCAAATGGCTGAATAAAGAAGCATAGCAGTTGTTGTTACCCATGCTTCAGTGTCCTTATGAATGCATATACAATTCAAACAAAACACTGACTGGCTGCTATCATTTTTTTAGATTTGCACCATAGAGCATAGTCTGTAATTAAACCTCAATGACCTGGGTTTACAAAACCAGAAGCAATTGTGCAATAAGTTAGATGCTAGCAGAGTATTTATGCAATGTATTGGCTTATCTAGTGGATGAGTTTCATAGGCAGCACAGACGGTGTAATGGTAGCGTTACTGCCTCACAGCAATGAGGTCATGGGTTCAATTCCCACCATGGCCCTAACTGTGTGGAGTTTGTATATTCTCCCTGTGCTTGCGTGGGTTTCCTCCGGGTGCTCCGGTTTCCTCCCACACTCCAAAAATATACTGCTAGGTTAATTGGCTACCCTCAAAATTAACCCTAGTGTGTGAGCATGTGTTAGGGAATATAGATTGTAAGCTCCACTGGGGCAGGGACGGATGTGAATGGGCAAATATTCTCTCTGTAAAGCGCTGCGGAATATGTGTGCGCTATATAAATAACTGGTAATAAATAAAATAAATAGATTACAGAATACCACATAAAAAAGATTGGGGAAAAGAGGAGTTTATGTACTGTTTTACCATTTATTACACTCAGCAATGTATGTGGTCTTTCTGCACATTGACAGACATTGTCTACTGAAATTAATGGTAAAACTTATTCTACTATATTATTTTTAGGCAATCAGGAGTTCCTGAGGTAAATTGCAAATCTGGGGATGCCCCCCGTTCCATTATACACACACATATAATTTTTTTATGCTGTTTTCTAAAGTTCATTTTATACTTATAACACACCCAAAAGTTTAAGGGTGAATGCTCAGTTTGGGAGGGGTTGAATAGTTCTCTGTCAGTGAGTGATAGACAATAGAGAAACGGAACAAGTGAGGCGTGTTCTGCAATCTGCATGAGAGTCAAGTTCGGAGAGAGAGACAGACTAAGAAATCAATAGAGAAAGAGAGAGACAAAGGGCTCTATTTATTAACATTATTTTTATAAAAATAAAGTGAAAAAGGGTGTTTTCACACCCTTTTCACATTATTTTAGTTTCACCTATATTTACTAAAGGGCAATTGGAGTAGAATTCGTAAAATTCTACTCCAAGCCCTAATTATCACATATTTTTAGTAAGCAGATCGCATTTCCCATAATTGTAATGGGAAACGTGATCTGACTGAGATTTACTAAAAATAAATAGTGAAAAAATATTGGGGGAGGCCCTGTGATAATAAAGCCACCTGGAGGTGGTGTTATCCAGGGTCTCCCCCAGTTACCAGACTCCTGCTCTGCTCTAACAGGCAGAGAAAAGCCCGGAGCTGACCCTAGTGATCAGCTGTGTGGTCTTACCAGACCACACTCTGATCACTGCTAAAAAAAAAATATAAAAAAAAAAACAAAAAAAAAAACCTTACCTGTTCCGTTGATTTCCTCCATGGCTCCGGTCAGCTGGTGTCCCATCCTGCACTGTGACCCGGTCAGCTGACCGGGTCACAGTGCAGGATGGGAGACCAGCTGACCAGAGCCACAGAGGACATCACCAGAGCACCGATCACCAGAGGTAAGTGAAATTAAGGTGGGGCAGGATTGCTGTGGAGGGGATTCGCTGTGGAGGGGATTCGCAGGGACAGAGCTTTAACGCAAGCTCTGTCCCTGCAAGGGATTTTTAATAAATCCCTGTGATATTGCCTGAATTCGCAATGCGAATTCAGTCGGTAATATCACAGTACAATCTGCATTTTAATGCAGATTGTAGTAAATAGAGCCCCAAGAGAGAGAGATTTATTATTATCAGGAGACCCAAAAAGAAATCCCCGATGAGTGGGGTTAATTTAATACGGAACGTGATCAATTAGCACCCGCTCAGTTAGTGGTGCTATTTGAATCCCACCCTATAGGTGATTTATGTTTCATTACAAAATGTCTCTTATTGGGTCAAATTACCTTTTCAGCCTTGGTTTATTTTTTTCTATATATGAGCTTTATGTTATGTATATACTATTGTATTGTATGTTGAGTGCATATTTTGACAGGGAAAACAGGTAGAAACCAGAAAATCTGGAAATTTGAAATAGAAAAACTGGTTGCCTATGACCGCACACTTCAGTCACGTGCCATCTTTATTATACAATAAAGAAAAAAAAATTTCTAAAGTGTTCTGTATGAGTCAATAGAATAGAAAGGGCTGCTGTCACAGGAGGCTGTATCCTCCTGACTAAGGAGATCAAAGCAAGAAAATAAAAGACGGCTCTGAAAATTTATTACAGATGTGTCGCCAGCTAGCATTTTTGCGCCATATGGTGTGAGACACTTGGCATGACTTAGACTCTCCATCACGGGTGTACCAGACACACTGCAATGGTTTTTGGTATAAAGTCACAAACTAAGCATAATGATACATGGTGCAAGGTATGGCCCAGTTGTTCCTATCAGAACTATGGGTCTGATTGAGAGATGGATGCTATTTGCATCGCTGCTGCATCTTTGGACACAGCAGTGATGTGAAAATATGCTAATGCCGCAGGAGGTGTCTGAGGACAGAAGACACCTAGTGCCAGCATCGCAGATTCGAATTCTGCATCCAAAGACATAGCATCGGATCACCATCGCAACCATCTGTGTGAGACTAAATCTACTTAGCATGGGCGTCTTAGTTCCGTAGCCGATGCCAGCACATCTACGTTGGAAGATGCAGACAATGCCCTCGCCACTCCCAGAAAATGGGACCGATACGCCTTTTCAGGAACTCTAGCTGCTGCCCATTCCTTGCCCCCAAACGGCTGCAGCATGTCAATCATGGTGCAGCCTAGAGGGGTATGGTGACTAGTCTCAGAAAGAGACCTACACATTTGCAGATCTCCAACCATTGGGTTTGCATACATCTCTGAATCAGGCCCTATGACTTTTGCAATTTTTACCTACATTAGCGACTTAGTCACACAGAGAAGTACACAAAATGCCAGCGCCAGTAGCCAGGGTACCCTTGCATTAACTTTGTCGAAATCATTATGCGAATTAGGTGCATATTCTGAAGAAAAAGTATCTGGTGGGGCACTTGGTGTGGTCTCAAAGTCTGTGGCTGTTTGGTGAGATTTCAGCCAAGCTGTATGTGAGCACATCTGTATCTTCTAATTCCTTAATAAGCATATACATTTACAAAGATAAACTAGAATGAAAAAGTATTTTGCTAATGAAATGTACTACAGTACCTATTTCATTTACCTACCCAATTTTACAATTCATAACAATATACATAAAAACACAATTATAAAGCCTTATCATATACTGTCATACCAGTACAACACAATGAAAGTTTAAACCCACAAAGATGTGTATAATCTCTCTTATTAATAATATAAAGCTGGATCAGCGCTAATATATCTCCCTACCCCAATGCTCTAAAATTGAATTGCGCTGCAGTATGACTGCTGAACTTACAAGTATTAATGCTCAATGTACTCCTACCGTCCTACACGTGTTCTAGTACATATGATTTTCTATTGCTCCATTAGGCCTATCAGCACATTGTGACAGTGTCGTAGTATCATTAGAAGCTGTCACAACCAGAAAGAAGCCAAGCACATCTACCTAAGCTTCTGAATTGCTGTTCCCCTTTATGATAGGTAAATTGGGGGTGCAGCTATTGCCGTTAGGACCCCACAACGGCTCAGGTGCTGCGTGTATCTTCACATGTGCTTGGCATACAAGCAGGTGGACTTGCACATAAAGAAGCATTGTGCGTCTGCAGATTTTGCTCTTCATAATTGACACTGACTGAGTGCCCTACTGCTAAAGATTTCTCTTACTTCTCTGCCCTTCACCAAATATACTCCCGCATTGGCATGGTTCACATATGTCAAACTACATCTCAAGTAATTATGGAATCTGTTATTGACCCATTTTCGTGGACATATCATGTGGTATATATTCTTTAGATATATCTGCCTTTCCAATGGCTCAGGTACAGTAAATGGCATCTGGATGACTTCTTGCTCCTCAACACATCCACCTTCGCCAATGCCAAAACTGCAATAGCTGAGTACTGTACTGGTAACATCTCTGATAATATAGTGCCTGGGCTCATTTAAAAGGCTCACAAGGCCACCATTAGAGGGAGGCTTATTAATTCATCATTCACCGGTATAAAGCTGGCGGCACAGCAGGTGTCCTCCCTTTTAGGTATACACAAGCAATCCCCTATGAATACTCTTCACTCTTAAATTGAGTCCCTTAATGTCAACTCAACACTCTCCTCTTGCATAAAGCAGCTTTTATCTTACAAAAGCCCTAATACCCTTTCCTCCCCTGTCTACCCCATCTGTGTCACACCTGTTTGTCTGCCCCTCCCTTTCAGAATGTAAGCTCTTACGAGCAGGGCCCTCTACCCTACTGTGCTTCTCCCTACTTTACTTTCATCTACTTCTTACTAGGGCACCTAAAACTTGGTTGCTTATGCTTGGCTGCTTATGTGGGTGTTATGGTTGCTAATGTAGCTATGTATATTATCCATGTCCATGCCCTGTATTGTATTGATCTGTAAGTCACTGGTCACCTTTGTAAGATGCTGCAGAACACTTGTGGCGCCATATAAAGAAATTATAATAATAATAACACTGCTTTTATGACAAAGTGAATAAAGCAGACTCTGCTTGCAAAAACAGTTGTGACTTGGGCCCTCATTCAGAGCCGTACGCTCTGAGCAGAGCGCACGCTCTGAATGAGGGCCGCCCTCCATAATTATGGAGCGTCCTCCTGGACGCTCGTATAGCTGTGGGTCACCACCCACAGCCTATACGAGCGTGCAGTTTGATGGCCGCGATGGTCTTGACCATCGCGACCATCGCCACTGCGAGCCGGAGCCTGCGGTTGAGTTTTTCAACCGCAAGGCCCGGAGTGCTTTTGGCTCTATCAGAGCCAAAATCACTCCCACTGACATCACTAGTGATGTCAGTGGGCCGGCTTCTGACGGTAGGCGTTCCTTTGGGAACGCCCCCGTCAGGGAGGCACGCCCCCGGCACGCCCACCAAAGGGGGCGTGCTGTCAATCAACATCGACGGCACGCCCCCTTTGATCAGACACAACGAGCGAAGGAAAGTCCTTCGCTCGTCGCGTCTGGCGCATGCGCACGACGGAGCTCCCTCTGTCGTGCGCATGCGCAGTGCACAACATCGACCCACTTGCGAGCGGACAGCCGCTTGCGAGTGGGTCTGAATCAGGCCCTTGGTTTCATAGATAAATATAAAAATAGACAAAAATTTAAGAACAGACAAAAATAGTCCATAATATACAATCCCTCAATAATCTGACCAGACCTTCCCAATACGTGACTGTAACTAATATGGATGTGGAAGATGTATTGTACCTGAGAGATAATTCCCTCCCTAAGCTATGGGAATATCAATTATTCTATCTAAACACTGACATTTTGCCAATTGTAGGCCCCATTTATTAACGAAGGTAAACACCAGCTGCATTTTCCGTTTAGTATCACTGTAATACAAAGGAAAATGCCACTGGTATTTATCAATACTTACCCATCCGGCGAGGTCCAGCGAAGTCCTCCTTGTCGGCAAGGTCCTCAGCTCACCTGCTGGCAGCCTCACTCTGCCAGTGACGGGCTCCTGTGTAATGCACATGCGTGATGGCCCATCTGCGCATGTGCATGATACATTCACCCATTGCCATCAAGAGAACGATGCTGTGACAAACAGTGGTAATCTTAAATACAGAAAGGATGACATAATCCCTTTAACGGACTATCAACCTGATCCCTCCCATTCATGAACAAAAAAACCTCCTCACTTATTCTCACACTAGATGACGAGAAAGTATTTGATAGTATCTATTAGCTGTTCATGTTTGGGGTGCTCAGGTAGATGGGCTTAATAGAGAAATTAACTGACAGGTGTCAGCTTAATATAATTTGCTGCCTGCTAAGATTATGGCTATTGGAATAGTCTCCTCTTTCAAGAGCA
Organism: Taudactylus pleione; assembly: GCA_031769625.1. NCBI lineage: Eukaryota > Metazoa > Chordata > Amphibia > Anura > Myobatrachidae > Taudactylus > Taudactylus pleione. The sequence continues at coordinate 90,806 of JAUIMM010000581.1, read as the reverse complement.
ACAATGGTTCTGGACATGAATTCCCCCTCTTCCCACTTATTTGTGTGCTAATTATAGAACCATTTACTCTGGGTCGGTGCAAGGTTTCTCGGCACCCTGGGCAAAGCTTCAGCTTACCACCAATTCTCCTCTCATAAACGCCCTATCGTTATATATGAGCATAACTTAACTCAGTGTAGCATAACCTTACTCTTATCATTAACTTATCTAAAATAAAGACACAGACCACTTTATTGCTATAAAAACTTGATCAGCTTTATTTAAAAATATCAAATCTCAAAATACTGGTGGCAAAAAGAAAGAGTGGCATAAGTTAAAAATGGCCAAATCCACTTAAGGCAATTCCACTTATCCTCCACCATACTTGCAGGGCCAATTGCCCTTTAAGCAAGTAACATTATTAGGGTCTCCAAATCTTGCACCAGTGCATTCGAACAAAAGCCTGGCCAGTAGGCCAGTGCCGCTGACCCCAGTAGGGTAAAATCAGCCATACAGTGATGCAGATTGCACCCATAATTAATTGCCATGAAATTAACCACCGTCCTAATGCTCTTCCCGCCGCCCAAAAAGTGACAATTGGGGAGGGAGAGAAAGTCCAAGAAAAAAAAAAAGAGGCAGAGCCCTGTCTGACATTGCACTAAATAAACAAAAACTCCTCCCCCCAGCTATGATCCCACTGATTCTAATAGGCTGACATTAAACTACAAATATTAACCCTATAAATACCACTACACCGGAACCTATTTATGCTCCCAAATACCTAGGGGTTTAAGCTTGTTCCTGTACATAAAGTACACTCTCTCCCCAAGACCATCTTCACTACTTTCCTCACATGTCACATGTTAAAATTCTATATCAACTGTAACCTGTTCAGGATATCATTTTCCATATATTAATACACTGCACCTTCTATACAGACACCCCACCTTCGTCCTGTATACTATACCCTGTCCATATACAGCCCTGCACCTTCTATACAGACACCCCACCTTCAGCCTGTATACTATACCCTGTCCATATACAGCCCTGCACCTTCTATACAGACACCCCACCTTCGTCCTGTATACTATACCCTGTCCATATACAGCACTGCACCTTCTATACAGACACCCCACCTTCAGCCTGTATACTATACCCTGTCCATATACAGCACTGCACCTTCTATACAGACACCCCACCTTCAGCCTGTATACTATACCCTGTCCATATACAGCACTGCACCTTCTATACAGACACCCCACCTTCACCCTGTATACTATACCCTGTCCATATACAGCACTGCACCTTCTATACAGACACCCCACCTTCAGCCTGTATACTATACCCTGTCCATATACAGCACTGCACCTTCTATACAGACACCCCACCTTCAGCCTGTATACTATACCCTGTCCATATACAGCCCTGCACCTTCTATACAGACACCCCACCTTCAGCCTGTATACTATACCCTGTCCATATACAGCCCTGCACCTTCTATACAGACACCCCACCTTCAGCCTGTATACTATACCCTGTCCATATACAGCACTGCATCTTCTATACAGACACCCCACCTTCAGCCTGTATACAATACCCTGTCCATAAACAGCCCTGCACCTTCTATACAGACACCCCACCTTCAGCCTGTATACTATACCCTGTCCATATATACAGCCCTGCACCTTCTACACAGACACCCCACCTTCAGCCTGTATACCAGGCTTGCCTACCCTCCCGATTTGGCCGGGAGCCTCCCGATTTTCGGGTGCCTCTCCCGGCCCCCCGGAAAAGGAAAGGCAAGCCTCCCGGAAGCCTCCGACCCTCCCATCCTCCCCCCTGAAAAGATTAGGAACCCCCGCAGCAGGGGAGCAGATGACGTGATTCGCGTCATTGCGGCCCCACCCCCTGCCGAAAATAATGGCATTGTGAAGAGGGGCGGAGCCACAATGACGCGATTGTGCGGCTCCGCCCCCGGCTCCACCCCCAATGTACCACCAACTGGCTGGCCCGCCCCCAGCTCCGCCCCCAATGACCGCCCCCGCCCCCCCGCTGTTAGCCGACAATCAGCTCCCTCCCGGAAGGCTGGAGCTGATTGTCGGCAAGTATGCTGTATACTATACCCTGTCCATGAACAGCCCTGTACCTTCTATACATACACCCCACCTTCAGCCTGTATACTATACCCTGTCCATATACAGCCCTGCACCTTCTATACAGACACCCCACCTTCAGCCTGTATACTATACAATGTCCGTATACAGCACTGCACCTTCTATACAGACACCCCACCTTCAGCCTGTATATTATACTAGGGGTATGCACCGGCCACTTTTCGTGTTTTGGATCTGGATTGGTTTTGCCAAAACCACCCTTCCGTGTTTTGGGTTCTGGGTTTTGTGTTTTGGATCTGTATTTTTTTTTTAAAAAGCATAAAAACAGCTAAAATCACAGAATGTGTTGGTTTTTCTGCTCCTATGCTATTAACCTCAATAACCTTAATTTCCACTAATTTCCAGTCTATTCTGAACACCTCACAATAGTGTTTTTATGTCCAAAAGGTTGCACCGAGGTAGCTGGATGACTATGCTAAGCGACACGAGTGGGCGGCACAAACACGTGACCCATCTAGGAGTGATACTGCAGTGGCAGACAGGATGGCAGTTAGAAAAACTAGGCCCCAAACTGTACATAATGCAAAGAAAAAAAAGAGGTGCAAGATGGAATTGTCCTTGGGCCCTCCCACCCACCCTTATGTTGTATAAACAGGACATGCACACTTTAACAAAGCAATCATTTCAGCACCAGGGTCTGCCACACAACTGTGGCTGAAATGATTGGTTCGTTTGGGCCCCCACAAAACAAGCTGGCAATTAATCTATCCCTGCACAAACTGGCTCTACGGAGGCAAGATGTCGTCCTCATCCTCCTCATCCACCGATTCCTCACCCTCTTCAGTGTTGTGTACATCCTCATCCTCACAGAGTATTAACTCGTCCCCACTGGAATCCACCACCACAGGTCCCTCTGTACGTTCTGGAGGCTGGTCTCCCTGGAAGAGTTGATAATTCATTTTTATGAACATCATCTTCTCCACATTTTGTGGAAGCAACCTCCTACGCCTTTCGCTGACAAGGTTCCCGGCTGCACTAAACACTCTTTCGGAGTACACACTGGAGGGGGGCAACTCAGGTAAAATAGAGCCAGTTTGTACAGGGACCTCCAAATTGCCTCTTTTTCCTGCCAGTACAGGTATGGACTGTCTGACATGCCTACTTGGATGCTGTCACCGATGTAATCCTCCACCATTCTGTCAATGGGCTGGAGAACCTTGCACAACACGGAAATCATTCTCCACTGCGCTTGAGTCAGCTGCATACCCCCTCCTTTGCCTATGTCATAGGTGGATGTATAGGCTTGAATGGCCTTTTGCTGCTCCTCCATCCTCTGAAGCATATAGAGGGTTGAGTTCCACCGCGTCACAACCTCTTGCTTCAGGTGATGGCGGGGCAGGTTCAAGAGTGTTTGCTGGCGCTCCAGTCTTCGGAACGCAGTCGCTGAATGGCGAAAGTGGCCAGAAATTTTTCGGGCCACCCAAAGCGTCTCCTGCACGCCCCTGTCGCTTTTCAGAAAATTCTGCACCACCAAGTTTATTGTGTGAGCAAAACATGGGACGTGCTGGAATTTGCCCAGATGTAATGCCCGCACAATATTGGTGGCGTTGTCAGATATCACAAATCCCCAGGAGAGTCTAAGTGGGGTAAGCCACTGGGCGATGATTTCCCTCAGTTTCTCTAAGAGGTTGTCGGCGGTGTGCCTCTTACTGAAACCGGTGATACACAGCGTAGCCTGCCTTGGAACGAGCTGGCGTTTCTGAGATGCTGCTACTGGTGACGCTGCTGCTGTTGCTGCGTAAGGTGATACATCTACCCAGTGGGCTGTCACAGTCATATAGTCCTTAGTCTGCCCTGTTCCACTTGTCCACATGTCCGTGGTTAAGTGGACATTGGGTACAACCGCATTTTTCAGGACACTGAGGACACTTTTTCTGACGTTTCTGTACAGTCTCGGTATCGCCTGCCTAGTGAAGTGGAATCTAGACGGGATTTGGAACCGGGGACACACTACCTCCATCAATTGTCTAAATCCCACTGCACTAATGGCGGATACCGGACGCACGTCTAACACCAACATAGCAGCAAAGGCTTCAGTTATACATTTTGCTTCAGGATGACTGCTGTCGTACTTCATCCTCCTCGCTAAGGACTGTTGGAGGGTCAATTGTTTAGTAAAAGTTGTGGTGTTCCTACTTCCTCTCTGGGATGATGAACGACTCCCAGCAGCAGCAACAGCAGCAGCGGCAGCAGGAGGCGTAGCAATGCAGGATCCTCCGGAGGAATCCGGGATAGGAGAGTCAGTCATGCCAGTGACATGGCCTGCAGGACTACTTCCGATCCTGACTAAGGAGGAAATTGACGAGGAGGGCGTTGACGGTGTGGTTTGCAGGCGCTTGGATACAACAGGATACCGAGATTTAGGTGTCCCTAGACTGCTTACGGTCTTAGCCAAAGTTTCTGAACTTGACAGTAACTTTTTATGAACGCGCTGCAGGTGCCGTATAAGGGAGGATGTTCCTAGGTGGTTAACGTCCCTACCCCTACTTATTTCACCTTTACATATGGTACATATGGCAAGACAGTTGTTGTCCGGATTTGGATAGAAATATTGCCTGACCAAAGAGGTGGAATGTTTGGTCTTCTGCCCAGGCATGACCATGATGGGCTTTTTCATCCCACGGACAACAACTGTCTCCCCCGGAGCCTGATTTAAACAAACCACATCACCATCAGAATCCTCCTCGCCAACTTCCTCCTCAGGGCCAGCTACACCAGTATCCTCATCCTGTTGTACTTCAACAGTGACATCTTCAATTTGCATATCAGCAAGTGCACTGTGGGTGCTCCTTTCAGCACTTGCAGGGGGCGTGCAAATGGTGGAAAGAGCCACCTCTTCCCGTCCAGTGCTGGGAAGGTCAGGCATTGCAACCACCACCACACTTGGACTCTCCTTGGGGATTTGTGATATCTTCTTAGAACGCACAGTTCTTCGCTGTGCTTTTGCCAGCTTAACTCTTTTCATTTTTTTAGTGGGAGGAGGGCTTCCATCGTCATGTGAAGCTGAACCAAGATGATCTAAATGTTTTTTTCAAGGTCATTTTCCTGAACTTTGTCATTTGGGATTGTATGTGCCCTCTACTATGACATTGGGCATCGGCCTTGGCAGACGACGTTGATGGCATGTTATCGTCTATGTCATGACTAGTGGCAGCAGCTTCAGCACTAGGAGGAAGTGGTTCTTGATCTTTCCCTATTTTATTTTTATCGGAGAAAGTTTGGACCTCCATTTATGTTATATTGATATATACGTGCGGCTAAGGCGCACACAAACACAGAAAATAATTTTTTATTTTTGTTGGAGACTAGTGCACTTTGTGGGTTACACCACCCTTTAAGAAATGAGCCAGCCGGCCCTTTACTTATGGGACACAGGCGCACGCTTGGCGCTGCTCCTTTGTTGATGCACGTGCAGCTACAGCGCACACAATTCACAAACACAGAAAATATTTTTTTATTTTGTTTGGAGAAATCCGAACCCGCTCACCCCTATATTATACCCTGTCCATATACAGCCCTGCATCTTCTATACAGACACCCCACCTTCAGCCTGTATATTATACCCGGTCCATATACAGCACTGCACCTTCTATACAGACATCCCACCTTCAACCTGTGTACTATACCCTGTCCATATACAGCACTGCACCTTCTATACAGACACCCCACCTTCAGCCTGTATACTATACCCTGTCCATATACAGCACTGCATCTTCAATACAGACACTCACCTTCAGCCTGTATACTATACCCTGTCCATATACAGCACTGCATATTCTATACAGACACCCACCTTCAGCCTGTATACTATACCCTGTCCATATATACAGCCCTGCATCTTCTATACAGACACCCCACCTTCAGCCTGTATACTATACCCTGTCCATATACAGCCCTGCACCTTCTATATAGACACCCCACCTTCAGCCTGTATACTATACCCTGTCCATATACAGCACTGCACCTTCTATACAGACACCCCACCTTCAGCCAGTATACTATACCCTGTCCATATACAGCACTGCATCTTCTATACAGACACCCACCTTCAGCCTGTATACTATACCCTGTCCATATACAGCACTGCATCTTCTATACAGACACCCACCTTCAGCCTGTATACTATACCCTGTCCATATATACAGCCCTGCACCTTCTATATAGACACCCACCTTCAGCCTGTATACTATACCCTGTCCATATACAGCCCTGCACCTTCTATACAGACACCCCACCTTCAGCCTGTATACTATACCCTGTCCATATACAGCAATGCACCTTCTATACAGACACCCCACCTTCAGCCTGTATACTATACCCTGTCCATATACAGCAATGCACCTTCTATACAGACACCCCACCTTCAGCCTGTATACTATACCCTGTCCATATACAGCCCTGCACCTTCTATACAGACACCCCACCTTCAGCCTGTATACTATACCCTGTCCATATACAGCCCTGCACCTTCTATACAGACACCCCACCTTCAGCCTGTATACTATACCCTGTCCATATACAGCACTGCACCTTCTATACAGACACCCCACCTTCAGCCTGTATACTATACCCTGTCCATATATACAGCCCTGCATCTTCTATACAGACACCCCACCTTCAGCCTGTATACTATACCCTGTCCATATACAGCCCTGCACCTTCTATATAGACACCCCACCTTCAGCCTGTATACTATACCCTGTCCATATACAGCCCTGCACCTTCTATACAGACACCCCACCTTCAGCCTGTATACTATACCCTGTCCATATACAGCCCTGCACCTTCTATACAGACACCCCACCTTCAGCCTGTATACTATACCCTGTCCATATACAGCACTGCACCTTCTATACAGACACCCCACCTTCAGCCTGTATACTATACCCTGTCCATATACAGCACTGCACCTTCTATACAGACACCCCACCTTCAGCCTGTATACTATACCCTGTCCATATACAGCACTGCATCTTCTATACAGACACCCACCTTCAGCCTGTATACTATACCCTGTCCATATACAGCACTGCACCTTCTATACAGACACCCCACCTTCAGCCTGTATACTATACCCTGTCCATATACAGCACTGCACCTTCTATACAGACACCCCACCTTCAGCCTGTATACTATACCCTGTCCATATATACAGCCCTGCATCTTCTATACAGACACCCCACCTTCAGCCTGTATACTATACCCTGTCCATATACAGCCCTGCACCTTCTATTCAGACACCCCACCTTCAGCCTGTATACTATACCCTGTCCATATACAGCAATGCACCTTCTATACAGACACCCCACCTTCAGCCTGTATACTATACCCTGTCCATATACAGCCCTGCACCTTCTATACAGACACCCCACCTTCAGCCTGTATACTATACCCTGTCCATATACAGCACTGCACCTTCTATACAGACACCCCACCTTCAGCCTGTATACTATACCCTGTCCATATACAGCAATGCACCTTCTATACAGACACCCCACCTTCAGCCTGTATACTATACCCTGTCCATATACAGCACTGCACCTTCTATACAGACACCCCACCTTCAGCCTGTATACTATACCCTGTCCATATACAGCACTGCATCTTCTATACAGACACCCCACCTTCAGCCTGTATGCTATACCCTGTCCATATACAGCACTGCATCTTCTATACAGACACCCACCTTCAGCCTGTATACTATACCCTGTCCATATACAGCACTGCATCTTCTATACAGACACCCACCTTCAGCCTGTATACTATACCCTGTCCATATATACAGCCCTGCACCTTCTATACAGACACCCCACCTTCAGCCTGTATACTATACCCTGTCCATATACAGCCCTGCACCTTCTATACAGACACCCCACCTTCAGCCTATATACTATACCCTGTCCATATACAGCAATGCACCTTCTATACAGACACCCCACCTTCACCCTGTATACTATACCCTGTCCATATACAGCAATGCACCTTCTATACAGACACCCCACCTTCAGCCTGTATACTATACCCTGTCCATATACAGCACTGCATCTTCTATACAGACACCCCACCTTCAGCCTGTATACTATACCCTGTCCATATACAGCCCTGCACCTTCTATACAGACACCCCACCTTCAGCCTGTATACTATACCCTGTCCATATACAGCACTGCACCTTCTATACAGACACCCCACCTTCAGCCTGTATACTATACCCTGTCCATATACAGCACTGCACCTTCTATACAGACACCCCACCTTCAGCCTGTATACTATACCCTGTCCATATACAGCAATGCACCTTCTATACAGACACCCCACCTTCAGCCTGTATACTATACCCTGTCCATATACAGCCCTGCACCTTCTATATAGACACCCCACCTTCAGCCTGTATACTATACCCTGTCCATATACAGCACTGCATCTTCTATACAGACACCCACCTTCAGCCTGTATACTATACCCTGTCCATATACAGCACTGCATCTTCTATACAGACACCCACCTTCAGCCTGTATACTATACCCTGTCCATATACAGCACTGCACCTTCTATACAGACACCCCACCTTCAGCCTGTATACTATACCCTGTCCATATACAGCACTGCATCTTCTATACAGACACCCACCTTCAGCCTGTATACTATACCCTGTCCATATATACAGCCCTGCATCTTCTATACAGACACCCACCTTCAGCCTGTATACTATACCCTGTCCATATATACAGCCCTGCATCTTCTATACAGACACCCCACCTTCAGCCTGTATACTATACCCTGTCCATATATACAGCAATGCACCTTCTATACAGACACCCCACCTTCAGCCTGTATACTATACCCTGTCCATATACAGCACTGCACCTTCTATACAGACACCCCACCTTCAGCCTGTATACTATACCCTGTCCATATACAGCCCTGCACCTTCTATACAGACACCCCACCTTCAGCCTGTATACTATACCCTGTCCATATACAGCACTGCATCTTCTATACAGACACCCACCTTCAGCCTGTATACTATACCCTGTCCATATACAGCACTGCATCTTCTATACAGACACCCACCTTCAGCCTGTATACTATACCCTGTCCATATACAGCACTGCACCTTCTATACAGACACCCCACCTTCAGCCTGTATACTATACCCTGTCCATATACAGCCCTGCACCTTCTATACAGACACCCCACCTTCAGCCTGTATACTATACCCTGTCCATATACAGCACTGCATCTTCTATACAGACACCCCACCTTCAGCCTGTATACTATACCCTGTCCATATACAGCACTGCATCTTCTATACAGACACCCCACCTTCAGCCTGTATACTATACCCTGTCCATATACAGCACTGCATCTTCTATACAGACACCCACCTTCAGCCTGTATACTATACCCTGTCCATATACAGCACTGCACCTTCTATACAGACACCCCACCTTCAGCCTGTATACTATACCCTGTCCATATACAGCCCTGCACCTTCTATACAGACACCCCACCTTCAGCCTGTATACTATACCCTGTCCATATACAGCACTGCACCTTCTATACAGACACCCCACCTTCAGCCTGTATACTATACCCTGTCCATATACAGCACTGCACCTTCTATACAGACACCCCACCTTCAGCCTGTATACTATACCCTGTCCATATACAGCCCTGCACCTTCTATACAGACACCCCACCTTCAGCCTGTATACTATACCCTGTCCATATACAGCCCTGCACCTTCTATACAGACACCCCACCTTCAGCCTGTATACTATACCCTGTCCATATACAGCCCTGCACCTTCTATACAGACACCCCACCTTCAGCCTGTATACTATACCCTGTCCATATACAGCACTGCATCTTCTATACAGACACCCACCTTCAGCCTGTATACTATACCCTGTCCATATACAGCACTGCATCTTCTATACAGACACCCACCTTCAGCCTGTATACTATACCCTGTCCATATACAGCACTGCATCTTCTATACAGACACCCCACCTTCAGCCTGTATACTATACCCTGTCCATATACAGCACTGCACCTTCTATACAGACACCCCACCTTCAGCCTGTATACTATACCCTGTCCATATACAGCACTGCACCTTCTATACATACACCCCACCTTCAGCCTGTATACTATACCCTGTCCATATACAGCACTGCACCTTCTATACAGACACCCACCTTCAGCCTGTATACTATACCCTGTCCATATACAGCACTGCACCTTCTATACAGACACCCCACCTTCAGCCTGTATACTATACCCTGTCCATAAACAACCCTGCACCTTCTATACAGACACCCACCTTCAGCCTGTATACTATACCCTGTCCATAAACAACCCTGCACCTTCTATACAGACACCCACCTTCAGCCTGTATACTATACCCTGTCCATATACAGCACTGCACCTTCTATACAGACACCCCACCTTCAGCCTGTATACTATACCCTGTCCATATACAGCACTGCACCTTCTATACAGACACCCCACCTTCAGCCTGTATACTATACCCTGTCCATATACAGCAATGCACCTTCTATACAGACACCCCACCTTCAGCCTGTATACTATACCCTGTCCATATACAGCAATGCACCTTCTATACAGACACCCCACCTTCAGCCTGTATACTATACCCTGTCCATATACAGCACTGCACCTTCTATACAGACACCCCACCTTCAGCCTGTATACTATACCCTGTCCATATACAGCACTGCACCTTCTAGACAGACACCCCACCTTCAGCCTGTATACTATACCCTGTCCATATACAGCACTGCATCTTCTATACAGACACCCACCTTCAGCCTGTATACTATACCCTGTCCATATATACAGCCCTGCATCTTCTATACAGACACCCACCTTCAGCCTGTATACTATACCCTGTCCATATATACAGCCCTGCATCTTCTATACAGACACCCCACCTTCAGCCTGTATACTATACCCTGTCCATATATACAGCAATGCACCTTCTATACAGACACCCCACCTTCAGCCTGTATACTATACCCTGTCCATATACAGCACTGCACCTTCTATACAGACACCCCACCTTCAGCCTGTATACTATACCCTGTCCATATACAGCACTGCATCTTCTATACAGACACCCACCTTCAGCCTGTATACTATACCCTGTCCATATACAGCACTGCATCTTCTATACAGACACCCACCTTCAGCCTGTATACTATACCCTGTCCATATACAGCACTGCACCTTCTATACAGACACCCCACCTTCAGCCTGTATACTATACCCTGTCCATATACAGCCCTGCACCTTCTATACAGACACCCCACCTTCAGCCTGTATACTATACCCTGTCCATATACAGCACTGCATCTTCTATACAGACACCCCACCTTCAGCCTGTATACTATACCCTGTCCATATACAGCACTGCATCTTCTATACAGACACCCCACCTTCAGCCTGTATACTATACCCTGTCCATATACAGCACTGCATCTTCTATACAGACACCCACCTTCAGCCTGTATACTATACCCTGTCCATATACAGCACTGCACCTTCTATACAGACACCCCACCTTCAGCCTGTATACTATACCCTGTCCATATACAGCCCTGCACCTTCTATACAGACACCCCACCTTCAGCCTGTATACTATACCCTGTCCATATACAGCCCTGCACCTTCTATACAGACACCCCACCTTCAGCCTGTATACTATACCCTGTCCATATACAGCACTGCATCTTCTATACAGACACCCACCTTCAGCCTGTATACTATACCCTGTCCATATACAGCACTGCATCTTCTATACAGACACCCACCTTCAGCCTGTATACTATACCCTGTCCATATACAGCACTGCACCTTCTATACAGACACCCCACCTTCAGGCTGTATACTATACCCTGTCCATATACAGCACTGCACCTTCTATACAGACACCCCACCTTCAGCCTGTATACTATACCCTGTCCATATACAGCACTGCACCTTCTATACAGACACCCCACCTTCAGCCTGTATACTATACCCTGTCCATATACAGCACTGCACCTTCTATACAGACACCCCACCTTCAGCCTGTATACTATACCCTGTCCATATACAGCCCTGCACCTTCTATACAGACACCCCACCTTCAGCCTGTATACTATACCCTGTCCATATACAGCCCTGCACCTTCTATACAGACACCCCACCTTCAGCCTGTATACTATACCCTGTCCATATACAGCCCTGCACCTTCTATACAGACACCCCACCTTCAGCCTGTATACTATACCCTGTCCATATACAGCACTGCATCTTCTATACAGACACCCACCTTCAGCCTGTATACTATACCCTGTCCATATACAGCACTGCATCTTCTATACAGACACCCCACCTTCAGCCTGTATACTATACCCTGTCCATATACAGCACTGCACCTTCTATACAGACACCCCACCTTCAGCCTGTATACTATACCCTGTCCATATACAGCACTGCACCTTCTATACATACACCCCACCTTCAGCCTGTATACTATACCCTGTCCATATACAGCACTGCACCTTCTATACAGACACCCACCTTCAGCCTGTATACTATACCCTGTCCATATACAGCACTGCACCTTCTATACAGACACCCCACCTTCAGCCTGTATACTATACCCTGTCCATAAACAACCCTGCACCTTCTATACAGACACCCACCTTCAGCCTGTATACTATACCCTGTCCATAAACAACCCTGCACCTTCTATACAGACACCCACCTTCAGCCTGTATACTATACCCTGTCCATATACAGCACTGCACCTTCTATACAGACACCCCACCTTCAGCCTGTATACTATACCCTGTCCATATACAGCACTGCACCTTCTAGACAGACACCCCACCTTCAGCCTGTATACTATACCCTGTCCATATACAGCAATGCACCTTCTATACAGACACCCCACCTTCAGCCTGTATACTATACCCTGTCCATATACAGCAATGCACCTTCTATACAGACACCCCACCTTCAGCCTGTATACTATACCCTGTCCATATACAGCAATGCACCTTCTATACAGACACCCCACCTTCAGCCTGTATACTATACCCTGTCCATATACAGCACTGCACCTTCTATACAGACACCCCACCTTCAGCCTGTATACTATACCCTGTCCATATACAGCACTGCACCTTCTATACAGACACCCCACCTTCAGCCTGTATACTATACCCTGTCCATATACAGCACTGCACCTTCTATACAGACACCCCACCTTCAGCCTGTATACTATACCCTGTCCATATACAGCCCTGCACCTTCTATACAGACACCCCACCTTCAGCCTGTATACTATACCCTGTCCATATACAGCAATGCATCTTCTATACAGACACGGAAGATTAAGAATTATTACAATTTTTTGCGCACCGTGGATCAGATGGGGATGGAGCTGTGTCTCTGATAGCAGCTGCACTTGATAGGGACCAACCTAATTAGCAATAACAAGTTCAGAAAAAGTGCTATGCTTATCTTCTATGTTGTTTTAATATGTTGTGAAGTAAACAAGAGTTATATCATTTGTTGTTGTCACCCTCAATGGATAAATACTACTGAGATAAGAAAGTAGGTAAAATAGTTTACTGTTTGGTTCAACAGGTCATTATGAATACACAATTGAAATGAACACATTAATAAATGTAAAAATCAACATATGATGATACAATCAATATAATAACAAAGTGATGCACTGAGGGATTTTGATATCAAATTAAAGTGAATGTCCTTATCCCATCAGTGTGCACCGTGCAGATCCGCAGCCTATATACAATAGACAGCTGGTTGGTGCTGCAGATTCTGGTATTCAGCAGAAAATATTAATAAAGAGAAAGGAAATGCATGCATAACCTCGGTGAGTGTCAATATGTCTCTATAAGTGGCTCACGTTCCACTGTATCATGTAAGTCACTTGCGATTAGATGAATAAAAAATAGGAATATGAATAAAGTACAGTACAGTCTGAAAGCGGCGTCCCACTTATAGATGGTACAGTAGGTTCTGAGGGGATGCCGTTGGTGCACTTGCCGCTGTGCAAGGGATCATCAGAGTAACACTTGGGCTGCAGACTATCAGCGTGAGTACATGAAGTGCTCTGGACTAAGCTTAAACTCCAGTTATCTAACACCGGGGTCCGCCTATGTGCAAGTGCCCCCCAGTGTCCAGCTGCTGCGGAGTTGATGCTGCCGTCTGTGGTGAGGATATGCCGGCTCAGAGCTTCTTGAGGCTGATTGCCGGGTTCCCCAACACTGACAGAGACTTACCTGTCGGTGCCTCATGCTGACCGCTCCTGCACGCCGGTGCCTGATCTCCCTGCTGTCCGTACTTCCGTCTTCTCCTCGTCTCTCTCACTGTCAGGCAATGGGGGATCACGTGACCGCTGCCGTGCTCGGAACCTTGTCCAAAGAGCCTTTGTTCTTCCTTTGATGTGGGTAAACTTGTGTATTATCCCAACATGTTTCAAGAAATTACTCTTTTCTAACTAACACCCCATCTTCAGCCTGTATACTATACTCTGTCCATATACAGCACTACAAAATTTATACTGACACTCCACCTTCTGCATCTGCAATGCAATAGGAACACTCCACAGTCAACCTGTTCTCTACATCCCACCGCACTTGATCCCTCAACCTGCCCAGAACCCCCCCCCTCCCAAGCCCCGCTACCATCCATCCCCGACTCACAGTGGATGTGCCACAGTGTTAGGGTGGGGTACAGGCATGACTTATGGGGGTGGACACATGAAGGGTGCTGGGTGGGGATATTTAGGAATTAGGGAGAGCAGGAGTACTGAATGGTACTGTAGTGTGGCTGTGTATGGTGGGTAGTGAGCAGGCTGAGGTTTCAGGTGTGGTGGGCTGTAGTAAATAGTGTCACACTCAGGGGCCTATTCATTAACACATAAAATTATCTGGAGGTAATTAGGTTTAGAACTCGCATGGAGTTCTACCTAATTACCGGAGGAATTCATCATTCCTCCTCTCCATAACTATTTATTCTGAAAAGCTGTCATTTGCGATGACAGCTTTTCGGGAAATAGATACTTTTCCCTCTCTACTCTAAGTTACCACAGCTGTAATCAGTGCTGCACATGCAACGTTACATTCACAAAAGCAGTGCATGCACAGCACTGCCTACAGCTGCGGTAATTCTGTCCCCCCCAACCCCCCGTCTGCTCACCTCCCCCCTGTCCTCCACTTACCTGGCCGCTACAGTTTCCTCAGGCTCTGTCTGCTGTGCTGACAATGTGTTCTCCCAGCAAACCACAGTAAAGTTTTTAGAAGAAAAAAAAACGTGTTTTTTTTTTTCTAAACTTTACTGTGTTCTGCCTGGAGAACACATTGTCAGCACAGCAGATGGAGCCTGAGAAGCGACCAGAGCGACAGAGGGAGCCGGCGGAGGACCTGCCCAGCTGACAGCAGGTAAATCGAACCTGCTATATGCCCCCTGACAGTAGCGTATAGTAACACCACCAAATTCTGAAAATACATAATTTTTGGAATTTGATGAATAGCATAATTTCCATATCCCCATACTAATCTATGGGGAGTGTGGAAATTAACTCAGGCGGACTTAACCAGGAGATATCAGTGATATTTCCTGTGTTAAGTGTCTTCATGAATACTAAAATAACGGTAATTAAGGAAAATGTCCTTTAGTGTTAATGAATAGGCCCCAGTCCCCTCATCGATCACCAGTTACAGTGTAATGTGTCAGCCACCACACCCTGAGTAACTGATCATTGCAAAGCCTATCTGTGAGACCCAGAGAGCACAGGGAACTTACTGCCCATGCAGCTCACCATACTGTATCCTGCCTACACAACGCAACCTACAGGAGGCACATACGTAGCCTACATTCCCCTCTCACAGCGGGGCTCCCCAGCAAGCGGTGGTGCACCCAGTCATTGATGGCTCCCTCCCACTGACCTGTCCCATTACTGTGCCTCTGCCGCAGTCGCCGCCTGGCCTGTAACATGAGGAGTTCGGAGTGCTGAATTAGCAGACCTTGCAAGGGCTGTTGGGAAGGGGAGGAGCTACCACACTTGGATGCGCTTCTCGGTGGCCCTGGAGTGCGGGGTAAAACAGTGGGCATAACGGCGGCTAATAAGACCCGAGGCGGCCGTCATTGTCCTCTAGTAGAAGAGTGTTCGGTTGACATCCTTCATTTTTACTTTTTGTAGATTTAGTGCCACCCTCCAAGTGCCAGCGCCCTTAGGCAGCTGCCTAAAGCTGCCTAATGGTGGCACTGGCCCTGTATTTACAGCATAAGATGGGCGTGCATGGAGTAAGCCTGCTGCTATGCAGGTGTTGTCTGTGTCCTACTTGGCTTCACACCTGCTCACCTTCAGGCCATACGTGTAGTAGATGATCCTTGTATGCATTCTGGACATGAACACGAAGAAGGAAATGTTCTAGAAGGAAGGACAATGCATAAGTACCGTCCTATCTCTAGGTCGACCGCAATGCCCTACTGGTCTGAGTTTACAAAATAAGTATTTTGGATTTAGGTGGAAAACAGAGTTTCAATGGGAAACAGGCTGAAAACAGAGTTTCAATGGGAAACAGGCTTTTAAGTGGAGGATCAGTCACCCCTACACTCCCTATGCGAAGATTTCAATGACCTCGAGCCTAATGAATGGAAGAGGGCTATACTAGCCTGGGCCTAGTGCCCAGGGTCACCAGATGGGCACTATTTAGTTGACTGGTACTAATGCCCAGAGCATCAAATGTGGGCATGGGCCTTGGTCCTGCCTATTTGGCACACTTGTAATGCCCAGGATATTGAATGTGGCACAAGCCTAATGCTCGGAGAGGATGCAGTGGGGTATTTTGTTTCTGGCCCTTTTGCTTCCCTCCACTGAAGCACTCTCTGGTCCCCGACTTCTTTCTTTCCACTTCCAGACATCTACCGTCATCCTAAGGGTCAGCTGCCGCATCTTCTGTTCTTCCCTCCAATGACGCCGCTCATCTGCTGCCTCACTCCAGGGATTCTTCTTGTGACGTCTCTTCTTTCTTCTCCTCTTCTTCTGAAGGTCTTCTCTCCTCTCTCTCCCCTGCTGGACTGTGTTCTCCCGCTCTGCAGCGTCTAATAAGCCATGAGGGGCAGGGCTATGATTAGTTGAGCCGTGATTGGTTTGCTGCGGCCGCTGCTGATTGGCTGTCGGTCTATGAGCCATGATTGAGTCAGTGTGTCTGAATCCAGTACCGGCTGCTTATGTGTCCAGCTGAGGGCACATCTCTCCATGCTACCACACTTCCAACGCTGGGAGCCGACACTTGATCCCAGCGCAGACTGCAGCTGCAAGGATAGGAGCCAATCTGGAAATAGCAGGTGTGAGAGTGGGACGTAAAAGGTGTAAGTGGCTCTTTATGCTTTATTTTACTGACTATAATGAGCCCTCCCATTCCCTTCTACATCTCCTCGATGATCGACCTAAATAGTAAAGTGTGAAGATATAAAATAAATAATCAGAAAACAAAGGTCTTGGACTTTTATTGGCCTGAGGAGGTGGCAATTTCCTAGGAACAGACTATTCCATTAAAATGGCATCAGAAGAAAAATAAATACTTAGCAGTATACATCACCATGTACTATTGTCTGCCCTACCACGCAATTCATCCAATGTTAATCCTTAGTCTTACATTTGCTTTATGAAATGTCATTGTGTCATGATGATTACTATGTATGACCTACAATAAATACAGTTCTTTAAAAATAAATGCTATTGAAGCAGTAATCAAGCTGGAAGCTTTATTTGTGTTGTGCTTCAGCTGTTCTGCACACTAGCCAGGTTAACATATGAATGATAAGCAATGTTATGAATTAAGCCTATTCAACAGGTGATTGTTCTCTGGAATAGATGCAAAACAGCATGTGGTATCTAAAATGGCCAATTGCAATCTAAAAGAGGGATTGTTTGTGCTTAGTTGTTGTGGCAATAACATCCCTAAAATACCTGCTAAAATTGGTTACGGGAGGGTGAGGTGGAGTAGCAAAGACGCTACGTATGAATTAGCCTATTAGCCTAGGGTGGATGGAATCGTTTGTAATCCTTGGTGAGTGTTAAACTGCCCATTGTCACCATCATTTTGCCCTCCAAGCTGCTGGATTTAATGTCCAATTACTTGGATGTTCTAAACCCTAAATTGTGTGCAGTTTTAGAACAAACTCTTGTTAACATTAAGCATTCATCATGGTCCTCTAAGAGGTTGTGAGGGAATCTATGGATGGCTGGCCCAATGCAAAGTAGCAAATGCTGGGCCACTTCTGCTACCCCTGGCTGGTGGATACAAGAGATAGAAAGAACTTAGCAATGTCCCCATCTGTTTAATGAAAAATCAGCAGTGCCCCATATTGTTGTCAATAATAGGGCCCCTATATTGTTATTATCTGATAGATGAGAGACTCCTGATTTACTGGCTGTCTTGCTGGACATTAGCTCATTTCATGAACTGCTGGGGAGCAGTCTATGGGCCTGATTCAGACCCACTCGCAAGCGGCTGTCCACTCGCAAGTGGGTCGATGGTGTGCACTGAGCATGCGCACGACGGAGGGAGCTCCGTCGTGCGCATGCGCCAGACGCGACGAGCGAAGGAAAGTCCTTCGCTTGTTGTGTCTGATCAAAGGGGGCGTGCTGTCGATGTTGATTGACAGCACGCCCCCTTTGGTAGGCGTGCCGGGGGCGTGCCTCCCTGACGGGGGCGTTCTCACGGGAACGCCTCCCGTCAGAAGCCGGCCCACTGACATCACTAGTGATGTCAGTGGGAGTGATTTTGGCTCTGATAGAGCCAAAATCACTCCGGAGCTTGCGGTTGAAAACCTCAACCGCAGGCTCCGGCTCGCAGTTTCGATGGTCGCGATGGTCAAGACCATCGCGGCCATCAAACTGCACGCTCGTATAGCCTGTGGGTGGTGACCCACAGCTATACGAGCGTCCAGAAGGACGCTCCATTTTCATGGAGGGCGGCCCTCATTCAGAGCGTGCGCTCTGCTCAGAGCGTACGGCTCTGAATGAGGGCCTATGTCTCTTCAATGTTTGTTTTTTTTAAACCCAAATGGGTTAGTCTGCATCATGTGGAGGAAATGATTGTAGATAAGTGATTAGAGATACCATTAGACTGCAAACAAAATAGGGGGTTAATCATTAATATTTAAAAAAAAAATTGCAAACATACTAATTCAACTACGGGGACACTATTAATGGTATTTCTAGATACTGGGCACTATTCATGATAACAAATATGGAGGCACTATTAATTCATAATTGATTAATAATAATAATTGATTATTATACAGATTGAGGTGCTGTTGTTTACCTTCTTTTCACGTTACCCAAAGGCCAGATGTACCCAGAGGGGCAACATGCAATAGGCCAGACATCCTAGGTGCTGGGACACAACCATTTGCTTGCCCTTTCCCTTCCCCCTAGAGGACAGGCACTGAATCCCAGTAGCTCAGCTCAGGACTGTAACTAAGGGTAGGCGAGCAGCGCCATCATCCAGGGTGTAGGTTACTGGCACAGCACGTGCATTTGGCTTGCAGGGTGCCTGGAACGGCGCCCTACAGCCAGTAGCACTGCCTGGAACTGTTTGGAGTGTTCTTTGGATGCTCTGAGCACTGTTGTACCTGTTTTGGGGAGGGGGTCACCACAGGGACGAAAATCACCATGCTCATGCAATGTGTTCGGAGCAAAGTGACCGCATCAGCGGTCTCTTCACTTCTCTATTGGGACTCCTGCACATGTGCGATCTACTGACCATGTATGTGCGGCGGCCATTGCCAGGGAAAGGAACCCTCTCCCAGTAAGTTTTGCAAAAAGTGTCCCATAGGCTTCAGGGACTAATGGTGCATACACACGGTCAGATATGTCAGATGAACGATTTGAACGATTTTTGACTGCATTAAAATTAATGGAATCGTCCAAATCTGACTGCAAACACATCAGATGCCAGATATCATTAACTGACAAGAGGGAACGCGCATTGTTCATCGTTGCAGAAAATCTGACCGTGTGTATGCACCATAACACAATCTTCAGATGGCGTTAACTGTGGGGGCCACACTCGGGAATTTTTCACATTCCAGAGCTTGGTAAATCTGACAGCTAAGCAACCCCCATAGAAACCTAAGGGACTTGCGACTACTGTCGGAAATGAATGGATAGTTAAGGGATACTTAATTTGTTTAGGTTTCCCCCAGAAGGGTGTTTTCGGAGAATATAAATAGGCCCAAAGTCCTTGTCTGAGGGTAAATGGGATAGCACACCCCCCCTAGGTAGATGTACTGAGTGATAGCACTCATATGGATGACTCAGTTGCTCATGACAAAAAACATTAGGTATTGAGATTGCATGTTTTTTGTAGTCACAGAGGTTTCTGGAGAGTTGTATATAGTATTATATATATATATATAATACTATATATATATATATATATATACACATATACATATATATTAGGGGTGTGCACCGGCCACTTTTCGTGTTTTGTGTTTTGGTTTTGGATCTGGATCTTTCTTCGTGTTTTGGATCTGGATTGGTTTTGCCAAAACCACCCTTCCGTGTTTTGGGTTCTGGGTTTTGTGTTTTGAATCTGTATTTTTTTTAAAAAAAGCATAAAAACAGCTAAAATCACAGAATTTGTGGGTTTTTCTGCTCCTATGCTATTATTTACCTCAATAACCTTAATTTCCACTCATTTCCAGTCTATTCTGAACACCTCACACCTCACAATAGTGTTTTTATGTCCAAAAGGTTGCACCGAGGTAGCTGGATGACTATGCTAAGAGATACCAGTGGGCGGCACAAACACGTGGTCCATCTAGGAGTGACACTGCAGTGGCAGACAGGATGGCAGTTTGAAAAACTAGGCCCCAAACTGTACATAATGCAAAGAAAAAAAAGAGGTGCAAGATGGAATTGTCCTTGGGCCCTCCCACCCACCCTTATGTTGTATAAACAGGACATGCACACTTTAACAAAGCAATCATTTCAGCGCCAGGGTCTACCACACAACTGTGGCTGAAATGATTGGTTCGTTTGGGCCCCCACAAATCAAGCTGGCAATTAATCTGTCCCTGCACAAACTGGCTCTACGGAGGCAAGATGTCGTCCTCATCCTCCTCATCCACCGATTCCTCACCCTCTTCAGTGTTGTGTACATCCTCATCCTCACAGAGTATTAACTCGTCCCCACTGGAATCCACCACCACAGGTCCCTCTGTACGTTCTGGAGGCTGGTCTCCCTGGAAGAGTTGATAATTCATTTTTATGAACATCATCTTCTCCACATTTTGTGGAAGCAACCTCCTACGCCTTTCGCTGACAAGGTTCCCGGCTGCACTAAACACTCTTTCGGAGTACACACTGGAGGGGGGCAACTCAGGTAAAATAGAGCCAGTTTGTACAGGGACCTCCAAATTGCCTCTTTTTCCTGCCAGTACAGGTATGGACTGTCTGACATGCCTACTTGGATGCTGTCACCGATGCAATCCTCCACCATTCTGTCAATGGTGACAGTATCATATGTAGTGACAGTAGACATGTCAGAAATTGTTGCCAGGTCCTTCAGTCCGGACCAGATGTCCAAACTTGGTCCTGCCTGCCCTGCATCACCGCCAGCGGGTTGCTTAGGATACCTAAGTTTTTTCCTGGCAGCCCCAGTTGCGGGAGAAAATGAAGAAGGAGCTGTTGACGTGTCACGTTCCGCTTCAGCTGACAGTGTGTTCACCAGCAGGTCTTTGCACCTATGCAGGCTTGTGTCGGTCGGAAAGAGAGACACCACATAGGCTTTAAACCTAGGATCGAGCACGGTGGCCAAAATGTAGTGGTCTGATTTCAACAGATTGACCACCCTGGAATCCTGGCAAAGCGAATGAAGGGCTTCATCCACAAGTCCCACATGCCGAGCGGAATCGCTCCGTCTTAGCTCCTCCTTCACTTTCTCCAGCTGCTTCTGCAAAAGCCTGATGAGGGGAATGACCTGACTCAAGCTGGCAGTGTCTGAACTGACTTCACGTGTGGCAAGTTCGAAGGGCTGGAGAACCTTGCACAACACGGAAATCATTCTCCACTGCGCTTGAGTCAGGTGCATACCCCCTCCTTTGCCTATGTCATAGGTGGATGTATAGGCTTGAATGGCCTTTTGCTGCTCCTCCATCCTCTGAAGCATATAGAGGGTTGAGTTCCACCGCGTCACAACCTCTTGCTTCAGGTGATGGCGGGGCAGGTTCAAGAGTGTTTGCTGGCGCTCCAGTCTTCGGCACGCAGTCGCTGAATGGCGAAAGTGGCCAGAAATTTTTCGGGCCACCCAAAGCGTCTCCTGCACGCCCCTGTCGCTTTTCAGAAAATTCTGCACCACCAAGTTTATTGTGTGAGCAAAACATGGGACGTGCTGGAATTTGCCCAGATGTAATGCCCGCACAATATTGGTGGCGTTGTCAGATATCACAAATCCCCAGGAGAGTCTAAGCGGGGTAAGCCACTGGGCGATGATTTCACTCAGTTTCTCTAAGAGGTTGTCGGCGGTGTGCCTCTTACTGAAACCGGTGATACACAGCGTAGCCTGCCTTGGAACGAGCTGGCGTTTCTGAGATGCTGCTACTGGTGACGCTGCTGCTGTTGCTGCGTAAGGTGATACATCTACCCAGTGGGCTGTCACAGTCATATAGTCCTTAGTCTGCCCTGTTCCACTTGTCCACATGTCCGTGGTTAAGTGGACATTGGGTACAACGGCATTTTTCAGGACACTGAGGACACTTTTTCTGACGTTTCTGTACAGTCTCGGTATCACCTGCCTAGTGAAGTGGAATCTAGACGGGATTTGAAACTGGGGACACACTACCTCCATCAATTGTCTAAATCCCACTGCACTAATGGCGGATACCGGACGCACGTCTAACACCAACATAGCAGTCAAGGCCTCAGTTATACGTTTTGCTTCAGGATGACTGCTGTCGTACTTCATCCTCCTCGCTAAGGACTGTTGGAGGGTCAATTGTTTAGTAGATTTGGATAGAAATATTGCCTGACCAAAGAGGTGGAATGTTTGGTCTTCTGCCCAGGCATGACCGTGATGGGCTTTTTCATCCCACGGACAACAACTGTCTCCCCCGGAGCCTGATTTAAACAAACCACATCACCATCAGAATCCTCCTCGCCAACTTCCTCCTCAGCGCCAGCTACACCAGTATCCTCATCCTGTTGTACTTCAACAGTGACATCTTCAATTTGCATATCAGCAAGTGGACTGTAGGTGCTCCTTTCAGCACTTGCAAGTGGCGTGCAAATGGTGGAAAGAGCCACCTCTTCCCGTCCAGTGCTGGGAAGATCAGGCATCGCAACCACCACCACACTTGGACTCTCCTTGGGGATTTGTGATATCTTCTTAGAACGCACAGTTCTTCACTGTGCTTTTGCCAGCTTAACTCTTTTCATTTTTTTAGTGGGAGGAGGGCTTCCATCGTCATGTGAAGCTGAACCACTAGTCATGAACATAGGGAAAGACCTTAGCCATTCCTTGCCACTCCGTGTCGTAAATGGCATATTGGCAAGTTTACGTTTCTCTTCAGATGATTTAAATGTTTTTTTCAAGGTCATTTTCCTGAACTTTGTCATTTGGGATTGTATGTGCCCTCTACTATGACATTGGGCATCGGCCTTGGCAGACGACGTTGATGGCATGTTATCGTCTATGTCATGACTAGTGGCAGCAGCTTCAGCACTAGGAGGAAGTGGTTCTTGATCTTTCCCTATTTTATTTTTATCGGATAAAGTTTGGTCCTCCATTTATGTTATATTGATATATACGTGCGGCTAAGACGCACACAAACACAGAAAATAATTTTTTATTTTTGTTGGAGACTAGGGCACTTTGTGGGTTACACCACCCTTTAAGAAATGAGCCAGCCGGCCCTTTACTTATGGGACACAGGCGCACGCTTGGCGCTGCTCCTTTGTTGATGCACGTGCAGCCACAGTGCACACAATTCACTAACACAGAAAAAAAAAATTTATTTTGTTTGGACTGCCCTTTGGGGGTTACAGCACCCTTTAACGGACAAGCCAACCGGCCTTTTACTTATGGGACACAGGCGCACGCTTGGCACTACTTTGTTGATGCACGTGCGGCTACTGCGCACACAATTCACAAACAAAAAAATATATTTTTTTATTTTGTTTGGAGTGCCCTTTGGGGGTTACAGCACCCTTTAACGGACAAGCCAGCCGGCCTTTTACTTATGGGACACAGGCACACGCTTGGCACTACTTTGTTGATGCACGTGCGGCTACTGCGCACACAATTCACAAACACAGAAAATATTTTTTTATTTTGTTTGGAGTGTACTTTGGGGGTTACAGCACCCTTTAACGGACAAGCCAGCCGGCCCTTTACTCATGACACAGGCGCACGCTTGGCACTACTTTGTTGATGCACGTGCGGCTACTGCGCACACAATTCACAAACACAGAAAATATTTTTTTATTTTGTTTGGAGTGTACTTTGGGGGTTACAGCACCCTTTAACGGACAAGCCAGCCGGCCCTTTATTTATGGGACACAGGCGCACGCTTGGCACTACTTTGTTGATGCACGTGCGGCTACTGCGCACACAATTCACAAACAAAAAAATATATTTTTATTTTGTTTGGAGTGCTCTTTGGGGGTTACAGCACCCTTTAACGGACAAGCCAGCCGGCCTTTTACTTATGGGACACAGGCACACGCTTGGCGCTGCTCCTTTGTTGATGCACGTGCAGCCACAGTGCACACAATTCACAAACACAGAAAAAATATTTATTTTTTTTAGCACTTGGGGGGAGCACCCCTGACGGACAGAGCACCCCCTGGACAACACTACAGCACCCCTTTAGGACTGGGACACTGCACAGGACTTTGGAGTGGACACAGCCCCTATGGACAACTGACTGCACAACACAGTCCAGCCAGCCCCTATGGACTTTGAAGTAGTGGACACAGCCCCTATGGACAACAGCAGCACAGCACAGCACAACACTACACTGCACTGCACTACACTACACCACTACACTACACAGCCCAGCCAGCCCTAACTCCCACCCTCCCTCTTCACTGTCCACAGCCGAGTGAGAAAATGGCGCCGACGCGGGTACCTTATATAGGATCCAAAACCCGCGAGACCCGGAAGGCGGGATGATGACGTTTTGCCTCGATTTCAGATCAGAGTCAGGCGGGAAAAGTCGAGCCTGACTCGGATCGGCGGGGCTCGGGGGGGTTCGGATTTAAGAAATCCAAACCCGCTCACCCCTAATATATATATATATATATATACATACACACATAATAATAACCTAATATATACATACATATACATACACACATAATAATAACCTATTATCAGTTGTAAACCAGACAGGTCAAAGGTGGAAAAAAAGACTTTGGCCTGATTCATTATGGATCGCAACTGCAGCAGTGCGCGCAGTTGGCCGATTGTTGTGTACTGTGCATGCGTATGCATCGCAGTGCACATAGGCTACACTGCAATCGCACGCAGAGCCCGGTAAGCTATCGCAGAGTGAGTGACAGGTAGTCAGCGTTTGGGGGTGGTGACGGGGGAGTGCTTGGAGAAACGCAGGCGTGCCTGACCATTTGAATGCCGTTACATGGGCATGCATAAATTAGCCACTGCGACGGTATATGCAGCTTGAGTGTTCACTGCGTGCTACGAGGTTAACAATTTCTGAGTAAGGTCAGGGCCGCTGTAATTCTACGTGAGGGGCCGATGGTGCTCGATTTTACTGATGATAACGCAGAATTGAGGTATTGTGGATGTGAGATAGCGGTAGAGGGAGGCAGTGGGCGTCTCTATGCTGGCAGTGTGATAGCAATCATTAGCATATTTTCGCAGCAGACCTGCGTGTAGTTACGGAGCTGCGATCACAATAGCGATCCTTAATCAATCAGGTCCTTTGTTTGAACACTGAAGAGATGTAAATAAGCTACAGGTGTGGAAACGTGAGTGCTAAGATCATGATGTTACCGTGTGTTACAGCGTTTTATCAGTGCCATGGCTGACCATTTTAATTGCCTTTTGTAAATTCTAGGTACAAGACATACTTGCCTACCCTCCCGATTTGGTGGGGAGCCTCCCGAAAATCGGCTTCCACTCCCGGCCTCCCTGAAAGGCAGGCAAGTCTCCCGCAAGCTACCGACCCCTCCTGTCCCAACCTGCGATCAGTGAGAATCCCCAGGAAGCGGGGGGCCTGTGACGCGATTCATGCCAAATCGCGTCATTTTGCCGGGATTATCAGCATTGTTTAGCAGGGGCGGGACCACACCCCGCTCCGCCCACAACACCCGCCCACGCCCCCCGATTTTGCCGGTCTGGCTGCCCCCCTCCCGGATGGGGCAGCCAGAATGTCGGCATGTCTGGTACAAGATGTGCCTGGCATGCAAAACAATGCAAATAGACCAATATATTTATTTAATGTTGTAAAGAAAGATATCTCCATTGTTCCTTTGTTATTTACCTTTATAAGATCATTGGAAAAGTTCAAATGTTCATGGTGAATGGTAATTGGGAAACAGACAGTAGAAAATGAATGCAATGATTTGGCAATTTTAGCAGCTTTCCTCATTGCATTGTTTTGGGGCTATGGGGTAAATTTACTAAAGTGAGAGTTTTTAGAAGTGAGTTTTAAAAGTGATGTTGCCTATAGCATCACTTCTAAAACTCACTTCTATAACTCTCACTTTAGTAAATTTACACCTATGAATCAATTTGGTGAGATAAATGTGGAGTGGGTGAGTGTATGGTATGAGCTAATATGTCCCAATTTTAAAACAGGGACCATTGGCAGGATGTACTGTAACATTCCTGGTTACTGAGTTTGGCAGATTACTGAATCTGAGCATTATGAGTCTTGGGGGTATATTTACTAAAGTGCAGGTTTTCAGAAGTGGAGATGTTGCCCATAGCAACCAATCAGATTCTACTTAACATTTATCTAGCACCTTCTAGCAGTGCCAGATTAAGGCCCATGTGGGCATGGAGCTGAAACTTATGAAGGGCCTACTGTGTGGCGGCGCAGGGGTTCTGATCAATGTCACAGGGTTCTGACTAGTAATGTGGTGGGCATGAACAATGTTGTGGGGTCGTTGCTCTGCTCCAAATGTATATTCTTTCCCAGGTGCAATCGGCATCAGCACTCAGGGAACTTTTAAACAGATGAGTCAGCACTCAAGACTTGTGTTCCAATGTTTCAGAATTTAAATCTTTCCTCAGGGAACAATATGCCTGATTCAAAGTTGTACGCAAACCCAATGGTCTACGTACATCTCCGATGTTTGCCAATCTGCGCATGCGCATAATATCTATTGCACATGTGCAGATCTCTGTCTGCGATGACTGTTGCAGTGATCCTTAAGCCACAGCATGATTGACATGCTGCAGCCGTTTGGGGGCGGGGAAGGGGTGGGATCGACGGCCAGCGTTATAGAAGAGGATGGTGTATCAGACCCATTTTCTTGGTGTACCGATGCTTGCTTCACTTGCTCCGGAAGTGTGAAATTTATGGCCATCCTTGGTAACCAGAGGGTTACTCAGATGAACAATATTCATGCAGAACGTGCGATACTGCATTTTCGGACGCAGCAGCGGATCACAAAAGCATGCAGCGGGCGTTTTTCTGCAGCTTTTACATATTTTCACAGAGCAGTTGCGTCTCTCTGTGTGAACTCTGCACAACTCTGAATCAGGCCCAATGCACATCATAAACTCATCTTAAATATCCTAAGTTGAGGTTCCAGCATGGACCTGGCAGGCTGCAACCAACGGCAGCTACCTCCGGTAAAACCAGAAGTGCATCATCACGTCGGCGCATCCTGACTGGGGTTTGCATAGTTACTATACATAAAAAGAAATAGTCCCAAGTACACGCAAAAAGGTAATAGCACATAGACAAAGATAATGATACTGTGAGGATGATATGCTAATCATAATGAGCCAATATACCTGACACTCAGGGCTACCATCAGAAATTATGGGACCCGGGACCTACACCAGGCTTGGTACACCAAATTGTTTAAAAAGCTGTAAAGCAATGTTGATTTCTGATTATATATGATGCGGCACTCGGGGACTCGTTCAAAATCTTTAATTACATCAGCAACGAGGACAGCCCCGGTAATCTGTACCCGCTCCCCCCCCCCCTCTCGGCGCCCCTGGTCCTAGAGGGGTGCTGTAGTGTTGTCCAGGGGGTGATCTCTGCATCAGGGGTGCTCCCCCAAAGTGCACTCCAAAATAAATTTTTCTTCTTTTTCTGTGTTTGTGAATTGTGTGCGCAGTAGCCGCACGTGCATCAACAAATTAGTGCCAAGCGTGCGCCTGTGTCATAAATCACAAATGGCTTGTCCGTTAAAGGGTGCTGTAACCCCCAAAGTGCACTCCAAACAAAATAAAAATTATTTTCTGTGTTTGTGAATTGTGTGCACTGTGGCCGCACGTGCATCAACAAAGTAGCGCCAAGCGTGCGCCTGTGTCATAAATAAAGGACGGCTGGCTCATTTCTTAAAGGGTGGTGTAACCCATAAAGCGCACTAGTCTCCAACAAAAATAAAAAATTATTTTCTGTGTTTGTGTGCGCCTTAGCCGCACGTATATATATGAATATAACATAAATAGAGGACCAAACTTTCTCCGATAAAAATAAAATAGGGAAAGATCAAAAACCACTTCCTCCTAGTGCTGAAGCTGCTGCCACTAGTCATGACATAGACGATAACATGCCATCAACGTCGTCTGCCAAGGCCGATGCCCAATGTCATAGTAGAGGGCACATACAATCCCAAATGACAAAGTTCAGGAAAATGACCTTAAAAAAAACATTTAAATCATCTGAGGAGAAACGTAAACTTGCCAATATGCCATTTACGACAAGGAGTGGCAAGGAACGGCTAAGGTCTTTACCTATGTTCATGGTGGGATGTCTGTATAGAAGATGCAGGGCTGTATATGGACCGGGTATAATATACAGGCTGAAGGTGGGGTGTCTGTATAGAAGGTGCAGTGCTGTATATGGACAGGGTATAGTATACATGCTGAAGGTGGGGTGTCTGTATAGAAGGTGCAGTGCTGTATATGGAAAGGGTATAATATACAGGCTGAAGGTGGGGTGTCTGTATAGAAGATGCAGGGCTGTATATGGACAGGGTATAATATAGGGGTGAGCGGGTTCGGATTTCTCCAAACAAAATAAAAAAATATTTTCTGTGTTTGTGAATTGTGTGCGCTGTAGCTGCACGTGCATCAACAAAGGAGCAGCGCCAAGCGTGCGCCTGTGTCCCATAAGTAAAGAGCCGGCTGGCTCATTTCTTAAAGGGTGGTGTAACCCACAAAGTGCACTAGTCTCCAACAAAAATAAAAAATTATTTTCTGTGTTTGTGTGCGCCTTAGCCGCACGTATATATCAATATAACATAAATGGAGGACCAAACTTTCTCCGATAAAAATAAAATAGGGAAAGATCAAGAACCACTTCCTCCTAGTGCTGAAGCTGCTGCCACTAGTCATGACATAGACGATAACATGCCATCAACGTCGTCTGCCAAGGCCGATGCCCAATGTCATAGTAGAGGGCACATACAATCCCAAATGACAAAGTTCAGGAAAATGACCTTGAAAAAAACATTTAGATCATCTGAAGAGAAACGTAAACTTGCCAATATGCCAGTTACGACACGGAGTGGCAAGGAATGGCTAAGGTCTTTCCCTATGTTCATGACTAGTGGTTCAGCTTCACATGACGATGGAAGCCCTCCTCCCACTAAAAAAATCAAACGAGTTAAGCTGGCAAAAGCACAGCGAAGAACTGTGCGTTCTAAGAAGATATCACAAATCCCCAAGGAGAGTCCAAGTGTGGTGGCGGTTGCGATGCCTGACCTTCCCAGCACTGGACGGGAAGAGGTGGCTCTTTCCACCATTTGCAAGTGCTGAAAGGAGCACCCACAATCCACTTGCTGATATGCAAATTGAAGATGTCACTGTTGAAGTACAACAGGATGAGGATACTGGTGTAGCTGGCCCTGAGGAGGAAGTTGGCGAGGAGGATTCTGATGGTGATGTGGTTTGTTTAAATCAGGCTCTAGGGGAAACAGTTGTTGTCTGTGGGATGAAAAAGCCCATCACAGTCATGCCTGGGCAGAAGACCAAACATTCCACCTCTTTAGTCTGGCAATATTTCTATCCAAATCCGGACAACAACTGTCTTGCCATATGTACCATATGTAAAGGTGAAATAAGTAGGGGTAGGGACGTTAACCACCTAGGAACATCCTCCCTTAAACGTCACCTGCAGCGCGTTCAAAAAGTTACTGTCAAGTTCAGAAACTTTGGCTAAGACCGTAAGCAGTCCAGGGACACCTAAATCCCTTTGTCCTGTTGTATCCAAGCGCCTGCAAACCACACAGTCAACTCCCTCCTCGTCAATTTCTTCATTAGTCAGGATCGGAAGTAGTCCTGCAGGCCATGTCACTGGCATAACTGACTCTCCTATCCGGGATTCCTCCGAAGGATCCTGCATTGCTACGCCTACTGCTGCCGCTGCTGCTGTTGCTGCTGGGAGTCGTTCATCATCCCAGAGAGGAAGTAGGAACACCACTACTTTTACTAAACAATTGACCCTCCAACAGTCCTGAGCGAGGAGGATGAAGTATGACAGCAGTCATCATGAAGCAAAACGTATAACTGAGGCCTTGACTGCTATGTTGGTATTAGACGTGCGTCCGTTATCCGCCATTAGTGCAGTGGGATTTAGACAATTGATGGAGGTAGTGTGTCCCCGGTTTCAAATCCCGTCTAGATTCCACTTCACTAGGCAGGTGATACCGAGACTGTACAGAAACGTCAGAAAAAGTGTCCTCAGTGTCCTGAAAAATGCGGTTGTACCCAATGTCCACTTAACCACGGACATGTGGACAAGTGGAACAGGGCAAACTAAGGACTATATGACTGTGACAGCCCACTGGGTAGATGTATCACCTTACGCAGCAACAGCAGCAGCGTCACCAGTAGCAGCATCTCAGAAACGCCAGCTCGTTCCAAGGCAGGCTACGCTGTGTATCACCGGTTTCAGTAAGAGGCACACCACCGACAACCTCTTAGAGAAACTGAGGGAAATTATCGCCCAGTGGCTTACCCCACTTAGACTCTCCTGGGGATTTGTGATATCTGACAATGCCACCAATATTGTGCCGGCATTACATCTGGGCAAATTCCAGCACATCCCATGTTTGCTCACACAATAAATTTGGTGGTGCAAAATTTTCTGAAAAGCGACAGGGGCGTGCAGGAGACGCTTTGGGTGGCCCGAAAAATTTCTGGCCACTTTTGCCATTCAGCGACTGCGTGCTGAAGACTGGAGCGCCAGCAAACACTCTTGAACCTGCCCCGCCATCACCTGAAGAAAGAGGTTGTGACGCGGTGGAACTCAACCCTCCATATGCTTCAGAGGATGGAGAAGCAGCAAAAGGCCATTCAAGCCTATACATCCACCTATGACATAGGCAAAGGAGGGGGTATGCACCTGACTCAAGCGCAGTGGAGAATGATTTCCGTGTTGTGCAAGGTTCTCCAGCCCTTCGAACTTGCCACACTCTTGAACCTGCCCCGCCATCACCTGAAGCAAGAGGTTGTGACGCGGTGGAACTAAACCCTCTATATGCTTCAGAGGATGGAGGAGCAGCAATAGGCCAATCAAGCCTATACATCCACCTATGACATAGGCAAAGGAGGGGGTATGCACCTGACTCAAGCACAGTGGAGAATGATTTCAGTGTTGTGCAAGGTTCTCCAGCCCTTCGAACTTGCCACACGTGAAGTCAGTTCAGACACTGCCAGCTTGAGTCAGGTTATTCCCCTCATCAGGCTTTTGCAGAAGCAGCTGGAGAAAGTGAAGGAGGAGCTAAGACGGAGTGATTCCACTCGGCATGTGGGACTTGTGGATGAAGCCCTTCATTCGATTTTCAGGGTGGTCAATCTGTTGAAATCAGACCACTACATTTTGGCCACCGTGCTCGATCCTAGGTTTAAAGCCTATGTGGTGTCCCTCTTTCCGACCGACACAAGCCTGCAGAGGTGCAAAGACCTGCTGCTGAAAACACTGTCAGCTGAAGCGGAACATGACACGTCAACAGCTCCTTCTTCATTTTCTCCAGCAACTGGGGCTGCAAGGAAAAAACTGAGGTATCCTAAGCAACCCGCTGGCGGTGATGCAGGGCAGGCAGGACCAAGTTTGGACATCTGGTCCGGACTGCATGGACCTGGCAACAATTTCTGACATGTCTACTGTCACTGCATATGATACTGTCACCATTGACAAAATGGTGGAGGATTACATCGGTGACAGCATCCAAGTAGGCATGTCTGAAAGTCTGTACCTGTACTGGCAGGAAAAAGAGGCAATTTGGAGGCCCCTGTACAAACTGGCTCTATTTTACCTGAGTTTCCCCCCCTCCAGTGTGTACTCCGAAAGAGTGTTTAGTGCAGCCGGGAACCTTGTCAGCGAAAGGCGTAGGAGGTTGCTTCCACAAAATGTGGAGAAGATGATGTTCATAAAAATGAATTATCAACTCTTCCAGGGAGACCAGCCTCCAGAACGTACAGAGGGACCTGTGGTGGTGGATTCCAGCGGGGACTAATTAATACTCTGTGAGGATGAGGATGTACACAACACTGAAGAGGGTGAGGAATCGGTGGATGAGGACGACATCTTGCCTCCGTAGAGCCAGATTGTGCAGGGACAGATTAATTGCCAGCTTGTTTTGTGGGGGCCCAAACGAACCAATCATTTCAGCCACAGTCATGTGGCAGACCCTGGCGCTGAAATGATTGGTTTGTTAAAGTGTGCATGTCCTGTTTATACAACATAAGGGTGGGTGGGAGGGCCCAAGGACAATTCCATCTTGCACCTCTTTTTTTTCTTTGCATTATGTTCTGTTTGGGGCCTAGTTTTTCAAACTGCCATCCTGTCTGCCACTGCAGTGTCACTCCTAGATGGACCACGTGTTTGTGCCGCCCACTCGTATCTCTTAGCATAGTCATCCAGCTACCTCGGTGCAACCTTTTGGACATAAAAACACTATTGTGAGGTGTTCAGAATAGACTGGAAATGAGTGGAAATTAATGTTATTGAGGTTAATAATAGCATGGGAGCAGAAAAACCCACACATTCTGTGATTTTAGCTGTTTTTATGCTTTTTTTAAAAAAAATACAGATCCAAAACACAAAACCGAGAACCCAAAACATGGAAGAGTGGTTTTGGCAAAACCAATCCAGATCCAAAACACTAAGAAAGATCCAGATCCAAAACCAAAACACGAAAAGTGGCCGGCGCACACTCCTAGTTCCAATGTGTTGGTATGATGAAGGGTGTCCCCAAGAGTTGTAGCGGTGTGCAGGAGGCTGGCTTAATGCGTTTTGCTGGTTAAAAGTGTCCAGCTTCTTCAGAAGCATATCCCAAGTTCATGGTCCTTATATACCTCTTTCATTAACCGAATCATGGACACCTGAGTGTCAATTAAAAACCAAACATATGTGTATACATCCGCTTCATATAATACATATTAGAAGCAATCGTTATGGCTAGAAGGCAATCCCATTTCTCCCTAAATAATTCCTTATCTGTTGAAAACACCACAAAATAAAGATTCACAAAAAATATATATACCCAGATAGTACCTTATTTCATTATTTCCGTGTTTCTCCGATCATGTGACTGTCAGGTGTTGTTTTTAGATCCAATCAAATGTTCATTATTGTGTAGCTGTTGTGTTGCTAGGTAACCCCCCGCAGCTCCGTTTGTACAGAGCAGGGAGATATCACCTAGTTCTGGGTTTCATCTGATCATGTGGTGAAACTCCCGATCACATGGTAAAGATGTATGTTTACTATGTTACTAGGCAGCCTTGCACAGCTTTATTGACAAAATTTAGTAGACAAGCAGTTACGAGGGTTGCACCATATTATGATTACTTACAGTGTCACCCGGTCATGTCAGCATATTTGCCTAGTTCAAAAGGTCTGTCG
The DNA here is from genome assembly GCA_031769625.1 of Taudactylus pleione. NCBI lineage: Eukaryota > Metazoa > Chordata > Amphibia > Anura > Myobatrachidae > Taudactylus > Taudactylus pleione. Next base: position 56,524 of record JAUIMM010000581.1, on the reverse strand, counting down.
GAATGTAATCCTTAATGGATGAAAATTGTGTGTTTAAAAAAACACCTACAATTTTGTTCATTAAGAACGGAGGTTATCAACTTATTCCGAGTTTCACCTGACTGGTCACATGATGTATGTGTGTGTTAGATATGCTGCTAGGTAACCTCACTCTGATGCTTCAATCAACAAGCAAGAATAAATCCCCACAAGTGATACAATCAATAGAATAAGGAGATGAAGGTTTTGTATTAATTACACTTATGTTGCACATCGCAGATGTTAATCATTAGTCATCCGATTTTTTATCTAAATTCAGAAGCATACTAGTACCATTTCATTTTAACTCAATCAAATAGATAGTGGTACGTCAAGGAATCATATTCCAAATGGTGAATGTTTATTATCTTTATATATTGAATTATCCTTAAAGCAGTATATAGTGACATCTTTATTGTATTCCATTCCCCTTATCTCACATAGAGGAATTACATACGTATTGCTCATTAAAGATTTTTTTTTTTTTATTATATATTGTATATTACAAGACAGAGTTTAGTTCAATAGTTTCATTTAGCCCATTGGGGTATAAAGAATCAAATTGTAATGTCCAATAGACCTCTTGGCGACACAGTCTATTATACCTGTCTCCCCCTCGTGCTGTAGTGGAAATAAATTCTATGCCCACAACCGAAAGACACTTTGGGTCACCATTATGTATCTTGTTATAATGTCGTGAGATACTATGGTGAGGATATTTGTTTAAAATATTACGTCTGTGTTCCATAAATCGTACACGAAGAGCTCTGGTGGTACGACCTATATAGTGTAACCCACATCCGCACGTTAATAGATAAATGATAAAACATGTTTCACAATTCATAAATCCTTTTAAATGATATTGTTCCTTTGTTGTTGGCATAATAATAGTGGTGGTCTTTCTGTCCATGTGGGTACACATATTACATCGAGGCTTACCACATTTATGGAAACCAGGGGGTCTTTATATTAACCAGATACTTTCTCCCACCGATTCAGAAATTTTGGTATTTTTTATCGATTTTAAATGTCTTAGTGTGAGGATGTTTTTAATAGATTGATTTTTTCTGTTAATGATTTGTGGAACACTCGGTAGGAGATCACCAAGAATCTGATCGTGTCGTAGGATCTGGTAATTTTTGTTTTATAATTCTTTTGATATCATCTGCCCGGCTATTATATTTACATACAAAGGATAGATGGGTGTTATCAATATCTTTTTTCTTTCTTTGAGGTTTAGATTCAAGTAGTGATTTACGTTCCATCTCTAACACCTCAGAAAAAGCTCTTATCAATACATTTTCAGGATATCCACATCTTTTGAAGGAATCCATCATATCATGAGCTTGTGAAATAAAGACATCTATATCGCTACAGTTTCGACAGAGGCGCATCAATTGGCCTTTCTGTATGTTCGTCTTCCATGGGCCATAATGTGCACTTTTATAGTGAAGATATGAATTGGTGTTAACCTTTTTAACATAATTAGAGGTGACAATTTGGTTATCTCTAATTTCGAGGGTCACGTCCAAGAAGTTTACACTAGTAGGGTGAAAACAATGAGTAAAGGACAGATTATAAGAATTAGTGTTAAGGGAATTAACGAAGGAAAGTGCAGAAGAAAGATCTCCATCCCAAATAATAAAAAGATCATCAATGTAACGGCCATAGAAGACCAGAGACGCACCCCACCCGCTCCCCCAACATGGGCGTTTTCGAATTCGCCCATGTATAGGTTCGCATAGCTGGATGCGAACCTGGTCCCCATGGCCATTCCCATCACCTGTAGGTAAAATGTGTCAAAGAAAAGAAAATAATTGTGGGAGAGAATAAATTAAATAGCATCCAGTAGAAAAGATTGGTGTGCTTCATCATCTAAAAGAAGACGTCTCTTAATCACCTCACATCCAATTGTATGTGGAAAGTTGGTACATAGCGCAGAGACGTCCAGTGTAAGGAATGCGTACGATTCCTTCCATTCTATAGATTGTATCAGATTGAGAAAATGTGTGGTATCCTTCAGATGTGACCTCAGTGAGCACACTCTGGGTTGCAAAAAAGAATCAACGTAATAGGATAGATTGGAAGTGAGGGAATTGACACCAGAAATGATAGGACGACCCGGGGGTGAGGAGAGTGACTTGTGAATTTTGGGAAGACTGTAAAAGGTGGGGATAGTGGGAAAGGAGGGAAACAGAAACCGGCGCTCTTCTTTGGACGTGACCCCTGAAACTACAGCATGGTCCAACAAGTTCTTCAACAGTATCTGATATTCCTTTGTCAGATCTTTTGTTAGAATTTTATAATATCTAGTGTTTCTTAGATGACTATGTGCCTCAGTTATGTAATCTTCACGATTCATAACTACCAGGGCCCCTCCCTTATCCACCTCCTTTATTACGATAGAGGTATCTTTTGTCAGGGTCTTAAGTGCCCTTCTTTCTTCCCGAGATAGATTAGATTGATATTTATTTTTTTCTTGATTTGAAGAATCCTGAGAGCATAGATTTTTAAAATCCTCTAAGGTTATTTTGTAAAATGCTTCTAGGAGGGCGACATGGAAGGCTGGTTGGACTAGTGGGGGGAAGCACAGTGCAGAGAAAGCTGGCTGGACTGGGGGGGGCAGGACAGGGAAAGCTGGCTGGACTGGGGGGGGGGCATAGTGCTAGGTCAGGGATTATGATATAGTACTAGTAGTGTACCTGTGGAATTTCTTGAGCTGGCCAACCAGAATCAGCGCCAACTGAATTTCAAGAGAGAAAGCAGAGAGAGAGGGGGGCCCGGGTGGCTCTGGCAGTAGTGCTGCACCAGCGGGCGCATTTCAAATATGGCGCCGGCCGTGAGCCAATCTGAGCTTGCGGACCAGCAGCCAATCAGGAGCGGCCGCTCCTGATTGGCTGTTGATCCATGAGCTCTGGCTAGCTTGTGGCTGGCACCATAAATGACATACCGCCAGTGATATGTATCAATTCAATTCTACCTGGCTGCCGTCGCAGCACAGCTGCATCCGGGCCCCCCTCTCTTTCCGCTCTCTCCAGGCCCGGGACTCGAGGTCTGGCAGTCCCCCCCTGATGGCGGCCCTGCTGACACTTATACAATATAAAGAATGTAACAACTGTATTAGAGTCCTTATGACATAGAGAATGTACAAATCAACTAAATCTAAAAGGAAAACAAGTATAAATAAATCTGCAGCACATATAATAGGTATCCGTCTACATCATGTAATGCTGCAATAAATTGTTGACATCCTGAATGTCAACATTCAGAAAATGTCGAATTTATGCAGTCGACATGCAGAATGTGGCCATAAAATAGCACTCTTGTCATCAGGGGTACGCCAAAACTAAAAGAAAATAGCCCACCTCATATCCCATGATACCATGTGTGATTCCAAATGCTGCCCGGCATCCCATCCTGACTATAGTACACTGTGTTGATGTCATAATAATAAATATATGCATATATACACATTTATATATGCCTGTACATACATACACACTTATATATCTTAATCCACCAAGATCTGTCCCACCTCTGACATGCATAATGGGAGCGGTGGCACTCACCACAGGAGCCAAAAGCATCCATGGGACAGTCCTTAGCTGGAGAGGACGGAGGAGGACCACTCTGTGGGTGCCAGGAACGGGAAAGTATTCAGCAGGGATGGATTGGGAAGGTGGGGAGCTGGGCGGAGCAGGAGGCAGGATGGGGCAGAGCGAGTGGCAAACCGAGGTTACCCCGGTCTCTTTACTAGTGTGTGTATATATATATATATATATATATATATAAAATATATGTATTAGTATCCACTGTTGTCCTTAAAAAGGGAAATACACACACACATATATATATATATATATATATATATATATATATTTATTTATACACACACACAGGTCACTGGTCATAGACGAAATCATGAGGAAGCGTGGGATTTAACTCATTCGAACTGAAAAAAAATGGAGGGAGCAGCATGGCGGTTTTAATTGGGCTGGGCCAGCGCTGGATTAAGGATTTGGGGGTCCAGGGCACTTAAAAGTGGGTGTCCCTATAGTCTAAAATTAACGGCATAGTCATAATAAATGAGATACAGATAGTAAGAGGGAGTTACAAGTAGACAGTACATAATAAAGAGCCTTTCACACCACTTCCAGCACATAAGAATGTATTTAGCATATATTCATATACAGGCAGAGCCACTCATGCAGATCACATATAAAGTCACTCATGCAGCAGGTCATATATGCAGCAGGTTAACTTACATATGCAAATAAGCATGCAGGGTCACACATACAGAGGATCATACATTCACACATGAGACACACACACATATAGTGTACTTAACAGTAATTAAACACTCTCTTACCTTGCAGGCCAGGTACTGGATATCTAGTTGTCACTAGGGAGTTGAAAATAAAGTGGGGCTGTAGCAGATCATCCGCCCTCTGTCCCTTGATGACAAACCAGCAACAGGCAGGAGGACAGTACACTGGGGTGTTTAGCCCCGCCCCCATCCTCAGAACACGCCCCCTATTGTTTGCTTGCAGCAGTTCAGCTTTAAATTAATGCCCGAAGGCCGTTCCACCCCTTTAATCCGGCTCGGTGTGCACTGCAGGCCATGGAGAGCACACGCCACACAGCAGCTGACAGCTTGAGGCAGGATTTTTTTTTCCTATCAACACTGCCAACTGATCTTGTGGACAGTGGGCCTATATTTATGGTATGCCTGAAGCTCCACCCGCCCCATTATTAATCCGTCCCTGCCTGGCCCCTAGACAGCATAAGGGCAAAGAGCAACAGGTGTGTGAGAGTTTTAAACCCTTCCTGTACTGCTGACTTCCTACTGGCTCTGGGCGACCTGGAAAACTCGGAGCTTTATATTTCCAGGTTGAGCTGTGCAGCCCAGAAAACCCAGAGTTCCAAACTTCTATTACTGGTGCAGAATGTGCCGGCCTTGTTTTCCTCTCTCTTGGAGGGAGCTGATCCTACCAGAATGTGGGAAATTCAGGTGAGAGACAACCCCTCTCACTACAATCTATCTATCTATCTATCTATCTATCTATCGATCTATAAATAAACTCTGCTCCCTGTGCCAGAATTAATAGTTTCATTAATTTAAAGTAATTAAAATTAATTATTCAAACCGCATTTTGTTTTCTGCCTTTTTAATTAATAGTTGAGTATCTGTAAACTCTTTTATATATGAAGATTTATAACAAACCTCAAAGAGTACTTTTTAGTTGTCTTTGGGTCTGATTCAGAGATGGATGCAGTTTCAATGTTCCCATAGTTGAGTGATATTTTGCTACAGTCAGAGAAACCCAAAGTGCACACGTGTGAACCTAAGTGTCCGATGGCAATCACAACTGCGTACCGAATCACTAACACTTGAGAAGGGGTTTCGATCTCTGGGCATTTCAGGGTGGAGACTGGGAAATCACCTAATGTGCAATTTCATGGGCGTGTTATAGGAGTGTCACAGGCGTGTCTGGGAATGCTGCTGGGAACGGCACTGTAAGCCCTCACCCGCAAAGGCAGAACAAGCTGCTACTACAGCTCAGTGGCAGCAGCCTCCCTGGCCTCACTGCAGCCCAGCATGCAGTAGCGTGTGCTGTACTCGAGAGAGAGGCTGCTGCTGACAGGTAAGAGGGTGGGAGGTGCACACCCGGGCCCTTGCCAGGCTCCTCCAACAAGTCTGGAACCTGATGATTTATACCCCTCCCTCGGCGTCCCTGGATATCACACATCCAACCAGTGGCATCACAAGGGGGGTGCGGGCCGCACCCGGGTGTCACCTGCCGAGGGGTGACACCAAGGTGTGGACTGACACTCCCCCACAGTGACAGGAGCCGGGTGCTGCACTGTAGTATTAAGTGCAGCACCCGGCTCCTGACACAGTGAGGGAGCCGGCACTGCAACACAAGGCAGTCAGCACCCTCCACCCCAGTAATATTAGGAACGGTCCCACAAGGTCACACCCATTATCACGAGGCCATACACCCTTTTCGGGCCGCAAGCTGCTGCGCCATGCACACAACGTCCCTCCCCACACCGGGTGACACCGGAGGGACGCCACTACCTCCAACCATATGAATTATATTTCTAATTTTGCTCACCATTATCCTCCTGTAAGGTGATTTCAAACAGTATTTACTATTAGGCGACACCATCATTGAGGTATCACCTCATTTCCCTGTCAGGCAGAAATTTGGTTCTCACTTCGGGGTCGATGTATGAATGACAGAGGCGCTATCTGATGTGCTTTTGTTTTGGGAAATGGTCCCCAGCTCCACCCCGGGAACAGCGGCAGCCTGTCAACCAGGGCACTGTGAGCGACATCGCAGGATGAGATCTGTACATGCGCAGTGCGACTCTTCAGATCATGCTTGGTGAGTCTTTAGATGTAACCATCGGTCGCACCATCGAAAGTTGCACCAGCCCCAAACTAGGTGCAGATTCTCCATCTGAGTATGGCCTCCAATGTGAGCGATTATGCGTCTGAGCTTGCAACCACTTCAATGACACGCATGTGACACTCACATAACACGCCCATGAGACGTTGCACTTCCGTGAGTCCGCACAGCAAAACTATCCACCGCCCAGTCACTTCCCAGGAACGCCCAATACATTTTCAAGACATTTCTAAGACTGTGCATTTCAATTGCACCTGCCAATCTAAGGGCACGGGCTCCGTGTGCACATGCGCAGTTCCACTTAGATGCACGCGCAGAACAAAAATCATTCAGCTACGTACGACATCGGCCGTATGTTCGACTTTCAATCAGGCCTTAAATGCTTCAATATATAATTTCATCAATCAATATATCAATCAATGGTTTTTACCACTCTTATTTGTTATTTAATTCTACTGCAATTGATAATGTTAAGAAACCAAATGAAATATAACAATTTACTTTTCCAGTGCTGTCACATGACTCATCAGTCCCAGGCTTTTCCTGATATGCCATACTTACAGTATATCCATTGCTGCACCCTTGTCTATAGCTATGTGGGGCAATGAAGCATTTTCATTGTATAAGGCACAAAGAAGAAATATTGTATAATATCTCTCTATAAATAAAGCATGCACTGATTTGCATTGTACCCAGCATATCAACAGTCTTAAGGAATCCACTATGAGCTTTGCTAATGACAAACACAGCCACCGAGAGGGGGGTGGGGAGCGGGTACTTATTACCCTGGCCCGGGCTTGTTGGAGGGGCCCGGAAGGGGCTTAGGTCCAACACCACCCCCTCCCCCTCTCTTGCCTTTCAGCAGCAACCTCTCTCCCCAACCTGTGCTGGGCTGCAGTGAGGTCAGATGAACTATACAGCCATGGACAAAAGTTTTGAGAATGACACAAGTATTGGTTTTCACAAAGGTTGCTGCTTCAGTGTTTTTAGACCTATTTGTCAGATATTACTATGAAGTAAAATTACAAGCATTTCATAAGTGTCAAAGGCTTTTATTGACAATTACATTAAGTTTATGCAAAGAGTCAATATTTGCAGTGTTGACCCTTATTTTTCCAAGACCTCTGCAATTCGCCCTGGCATGCTGTCACTCAACTTCTGGGCCACATACTGACTGATGGCCGCCCATTCTTACCTAATCAATGCTTGGAGTTTATCAGAATTTGTGGGTTTTTGTTTGTCCTCCACCTCTGGAGGATTGACCACAAGTTCTCAATGGGATCAAGGTCTGGGGAGTTTCCTGGCCATGGACCCAAAATTTCGATGTTTTGTTCCCCGAGCCAATTAGTTATCACTTTTGCCTTATGGTAAGGTCCATCATGCTGGAAAATTCATTGTTCATCACCAAACTGTTCTTGGATGGTTGGGAGAAGTTGTTCTTGGAGGATGTTATGGTACCAGTCTTTATTCATGGCTGTGTCCTTAGGCAAAATTGTGAGTGAGCCCACTCCCTTGGCTGAGAAGCAACCCCACACATGAATGGTCTCAGGATGCTTTACTGTTGGCATGACACGGGACTGATGGTAGAACTCTCCTTTCCTTCTCCGGACAAATGTTCTTCCAGATGCCCCAAACAATCTGAAAGGGGATTCATCAGAGAAAATAACTTTACCTCAGTCCTCAGCAATCCAATCCCTGTACCTTTTGCAGAATATTTGTCTGTCCCTGATCTTTTTCATGGAGGTAAGTGGCTTCTTTGCTGCCCTTCTTGACATCAGGCCATTCTACGAAAAGTCTTTGTCCTGTGTCATGCCAACAGTAAAGCAGACCATTCATGTGTGAAAACCAATACTATAATTCTCAAAACTTTTGGCCATGGCTGATCATCTATATTTTGTCATCACTTATTGTTTGTTTGTTTCTATTCTGTATTACTATTTATTTCCATTATTGGTGATTTATTTTATTTTATTTTGTAATTTCTTTGTTTTGCATTCTCTCTCTTTTATTATTATTTATATGTGACTGAACTGTTCTATTTACAGACTTCGATCATTTTTGTTTATGCCTACTAGGGATCTCTGATGCTTATTTTCTACATTAGCAATGCTATAATTACTATTTGTACTGTCATGTAATTCTTGAGTCCATTGTATCTACCCATATCACTGTGCCTTTCTGTAGTTCTGTGCCATATAATTAGATGCTTTTAGATGTCTTTGTTTTGTTTACACTTAATGCCTCGTAACCTCTATTCAACTTCTGTATCTGTAGATCACATGTTCTGACCTCCATGACATCATCACGCACGATGTGACTCTGCCAGTGATCCGGCGCCAAGGACAGAGAGAGGTTATAAAATGGTAAGTGTTTGTTTATGGTTATACACCCTGATGAAAATGTTTAATACATTGAAACGTTGGTGATACCACCTTGCTGCTTGTTTTCTTTCCTGCAATGACTGCCGCCTACATGTGCTACTCTATACATATACTAGCTGGGATACCTGGCATTGCCCGGGTTGAAGAATGGACCCTGAAATACACCTGCAGCCTTTAATTGTTTACATTGTCCTCGCCTATAACCCCATTCCATTGATCCTGAAAAGGACCCCACTGTTTGGTAACATGCATGAAAACAGTGGCTTAACTACCGTGGGTGCAAGGGGTGCTGCTGCTATGGTGCCCAATCTGCCTCTGTCGCCCGCTGCTCCTCCTGCACCCAGGCATGCACACAAGTCAGGGCTGTCGAGGGGGCCAGGTGTCAGCAATGTTGATTTGGTGACAGCCCGCCAGCTGACTACAGCTGGCACACTAGCAGCCAGTCATGGAGAGACAGCACTGCCATTCGTGAGGCAATCAGAACTCGCGGACTGGCAGCCAATCACCAGTGGCGGCTACTGATTGGTTGCCGGTCCATGAGCTCTGATTGGGGGGAGGCATGAGGCTGCTGGAGGTACACGGGGAGGTGAATTGCTGAGGGGGCATAATGTATAAGGGACACTACTATTGTGTGAAATAATGTGTTATATGGGGCACTACTACTATGTGGTAAAATCTGTAAAGGACATTACTGTGTGGTATAATGTGTAAGGGGCATTACTGTGTAGTGTAAGGGTCATTACTGTGTGGCATAATGTATAAGGGGCACTACTACTGCGTGGTATAATGTGTATAGGGATACTACTGTCTGGCATAATCTGAATGGGGTCTGTGTGGCATAACATGAATGGGCTCTGTGTGGGGGCAAATGTATGTGTTTTTTTTACCTATGGGGTGCCCTTTTAAGATCTTGCTATGTGGCCTGCAAAGTTCTAGTTACATGCAATAATATGAACTTGCATCAGTCATCAAGTTTGCTCAGGCTGAGGTGAAAATTATAGTTTTGTTCCATTCTCACAAGTTTTTGGCAGACTGCCAATTTCCACTGCAGCCAGTCCAGGAACCTGTGTTATTTAAGAGTGTCCCCATTTTAAGCAAATCTGTGACAGTGAGTGGCCCTGATGAAGTTCAAACCTAGGCGAAAACCTTATCCTGGTCAATTTATACCACCATGCCAAATATGATGGGACCAGGGCTAAAACTCTGAATGTGTATAAAGGACAAAAAGACGGACATACACACTTTCTCACTTGTTATATAGATAAATATCTATCAGCATCAGAAAAAACATTGTGCAAATAGCAACACTTGTTACTGTTTTTCATAACATAGTTAAATATTATCACATCAGTTGGAGAGGACAGCTTACTTTGTGTTAAGCTGACAACACTCCATTCAGTATTGTTTCCCAATTGCCTGCTGTAGAGTTTACATTTAAAAATAAACTTTTTATGAAAAAGAAGAAATCCTGTAAAATGCCCATTACTTCATTCTTTGATATCATACAATCATCATACAATAGGCAGACTGTACAGCAGTGAGAAGATTGTGGGTGGAATAGTTTAAAGGGAGATTTTGTTCAACAGTTTCAAATCACACAAACTCAACATAATAAAATAATTCATTAGTTGGGTAAACTCTCCAACCAAGTATGTAGAATAAAATTGCTTAATGCAGGTTAAAAACTTGCAGCTGTGACTTTTTGCCATTCAATCAGAAATCTGCAAGTCTCAATGTGGAATTTAGTCTGCACTTCCAGAATAGGTGGTAACTAGAGAATATCCTTATTTCAATGTAAAAATGACAGGACAATGGGCCTGATTCAGCATTGCACTAGAATGTGCAGAACGGGTCTGCGGTCACGCATGCTGTCTGGCAGCAGACTGTCAGTGATTGACAGTCTGCTGCCATTTCTGGGCGGGGAGGGGCAGGCGACGGCCTCCGTTTCTCAAAATGGTGGGAGTGGAGAGGCCAGGGTCTCTTTCAGCTGATGGAGATTTCCTAGCCTCTGTTAGAGTGAGCTGTACTAAGACTTGGGAGAATGTTAAAGTGGAGAGAGATAAAGTACCAACCCACTTTTAACTCTCTCCACTTTAACAGTCTTCAAGGCTCAATACACCTTCCTCCATTGGCTCTAAGTACCGTGTGGGTAAATGTGGCCACAGCAGCACAAGATGGATTTCCAACGCATTTCGAGATACTTTGTCTCTTCTTCAGGCTCATAAGCATCTCAGCAGCAGCTAGCAGTCTCCCACAGTTCCCGCAGAGAACTGGATTACCTCTGAGTGCCCACAGCTAGCAGATACAAGAACAAGAGTAAGAGAAGGTTTATCACATATTATAAGTTTCCCACTGTAGCCCATCACATAACAGTGCATGCTGGGCTGCTGACAAATAAGAGGGAGGCAGGGAGCTGCGGAAACTGTACTCATGCTTCAACCACAGCATGAGTGCTTTTATTATATATGGAAGAACAAACCATTCAGATGACTTTGCCTAACAGTGCTGTACAAAGGAGTTTTTAGAACCTTTAGAGAAGTAGTGACTGGGGGTATATTTACTAACGTGTGTGTTTTTAGAAGTGGAGATGTTGCCCATAGCAACCAATCAGATTCTACGCATTATCTACTAGAAGCTGCTAGTTAAATGTTAAGTAGAATCTGATTGGTAGCTATGGACAACATCTCCACTTCTGAAAGCTCTCACTTTAGTAAATTTACCTCTAAGAGTCTTTCCTAATTTTATAGACACAATTGAACATTTATTGACTTGTGTGCGCTAATGTGGATTATTGTATTGGTGTATGAATAGGTTTGAACATCGTCATGGCCACACTGTCACAGAATTGTTTAAAATGGGGACACTTTTAAACTACACAGGTTCCAGTGGAAATTGGCAGTCTGCCAAAAACCTGTGAGAATGGAACAAAAGTATAATTTTCACCTCAGCCTGAGCAAACTTGCAAGTTCATATTAGATCCAGAGCCTCTGTGTTTGCATGTAACTAGAACTTTGTAGGCCACATAGCAAGATCTTAAAAGGCCCCCCCAAAGGTAAAAACATACATTTGCCCCCACACAGAGCCCATTCATATTGTGCCACAGAGACCCCATTCAGGTTATGCCACACAGAGCTCATTCAGGTTATTCCACACAGAGGAGTAGCGTGGAACCATGGTGCCCAGCGAAAGAGCATGTCATAGCACCCCCTTCCTGTACTGAACTGTGCCAATGGGGTATGGCCAGCCTGTGGGGGAATACTGAAGTGAAGAGAAAAACAGCAAACAGTGGCAGTATCACACTGGGCATTGAGGTCAAATTAGGGGAATAGAAAGCTTCGGTTATACACTATCTGACATTAAGGGGTAGCTCTTTTGGCATTGCTTTATTTATTTATAGCACCCTAGGATCTGGCTTTTATGTCATTTGAATCATTGTTATTAGTCAATAGAGGAGATTGTATTCTGATCATTTAACTTAAATTGACAGAGTACATTTGCTAGAGTGAGATTCCTCAGGGTGCACATCTTATTACTGCAATTACTGCCCCAAGCAGCTTTCAATGGAGTGGGAACACCTATGGGAAGCTCCATTCTCAGCTATGCTCCTACTTCGCACATATACATTGCACCTATATTAATGTAAGTAGTAATAATCGTGTTCTGTCTACCATAATTATTATTATTTCAGGCCTCCTAATATTTTTTAAAAGACCTTTCAAATAACACTGTGTGGTCATGCCTGGGAGCACCTTATTACTTTAGAAAGCAAAGCAGTGACTTTTTTTCAACTCATACCTTATAATTGAAGTTTAGGATTTTACCTCAGATGTGTCACTTTTAATTCCATTGAAGCACAGAATGAAGAGAGAAGGAGGGAGGGGATCAAAGAGGAGAGGGAAGAGAAAAGTGCAGATCAGAGAGGGGAGGTGACAGAGGCCAATAAGAAAGGAGAGGAGACGGGCAGTGACAGAAGCCAATAAGAAAGGAGAGCGGAGGGGTAAAGAGCCGACCTGAGAGGGATGGTGACAGAAGCCAATAAGAAAGGAGAGGGGAGGGGCAAAGAGCAGATCACAAGGTAGAGAGGGGAGGGAATTAAAGATGTGAAAAGTGAATGTATTCAATTTGACAGTTAAGGGGAGGTGACAGAAGATGATCACAGAGGAGGGTGGGCCGGAGGGGAGGCAATCTGGGCAGCTTGGGGGAGCATGACATGTAGAAACAGATCTCAAATCTGTAACTTATTTAGGATATAGAGCAAACAAAATGAGATAAAATTAACAGGTGGCTGTCATAGTATGTAGGAATAAATACGCTTTGCTTAAAGCGTCAGTGACCACCTGATCAGTATCCTGTTCGTTCAGAAGTATACACCAGTGTTTATCCAAGAGTCTTTTTATATATAAAAAAAATTAACATGCGGAAAATAAAGCAGGCGACCCATTGAGAAAGCCTCCCAGAGAAACGTGCGTCTGGGCTACCTCGGGGAACCACTTAGTGCACAGGGGGAACCCCTATTGGCTGACCACCACAAGCAGCAACCTCCTGAATCATAGGTACGGTATCTTGTTCTGGGAACAGAGTGCAGAGCACACCCTTTCTCTGTCCCTGCGCTGTTTCCTTCATCAGGGCATAGTGGGGATAGCCCTTTGCACCGATGTCCCTTTTTACTGCATGTATTCAGTGGAATAGGGAATTTCCAGGACTGCTCACTAACAGTCCACTCTGCCTTGTACACATACTGTGAGAAGCAGCCCCCTGGGGATCAACGCTTTTTCACACATATATATTTCATCACTATTCTTTCTATGTGAACATTATACTTACCTTTGCTTAGGCACCTTTATTGCACAGACACAGGGGAATGGGTCAGCACTGAATCTCATCAGATTCACCCCCCCTAGTGTTCTGTCCAACAGCAGATGCCTGTGATCTATAATTTCTATCTCCATGTATAGGGGGATCCACGCACAGGCCACATGTGTAAGACACCCTGCAGCAGCCATTTCTGCCATACACTAGTGGAGAGACTTTCTCTCTGACTATTCTCTTTTAACTTTGGCAAAAACACGTTAAGTGATCACTGTATTTAACAGACTATTTACTTTGAAATGTTGGATACTGTGTAAAACTGCCTACAAAATGTGTATGATTCAACTCAACTGTGTGAGATTCAATAAGTATTATCAGGAGGATACCTGTGAAAATTGATATACATTATAACAATATTACTTCTGTTACTATCACGGTATTGCTGCTCATGTGTTATTCTGAGATACACTAATACATACTGTATATTCATTTTCCGCATGTTATTTTTTTGGATATATAAAAAAACTCTTGGATAAACACTGGTGTATAATCCTGAACGAACAGGATACTGATCAGGTGGTCACCGACGCTTTAAGCAAAGGGTATTTATTCCCTGATAATTAAATTTTTCTAATATTTTCCCCATCTGTCTGACCATGGTGTCATGATTATCATGTCTGATTTACCATAACTGAAAACTGAGAGATTAGATATACATTGATCTCCCTTATCAAGTCAGTCAGTTTTAACTAAATGGACCTATTTTGGACCAGACTGTATGTTGTTCTGTTCTATGTTTTGTGTACAGATGTCCTTTTGATATAAAATTGTGGAATTATTATCTTTTAGTGGCAAACTATTAAAAGCTAAGTTTTAATTTTAATCAAGTAGGTCGAGTGCCCCATAAATAGTACTTCTTCTTTGCTTTCACATTATACCACACAGTAATGCCCTTTACAGATTTCACCACATAGTAGTGCCCCATATAACACATTATTCCACACAATAGCAGTGCCCCTTACACATTATGCCCCCCCAGCAATTCACCTCCTCATGTCCCTCCAGCAGTCTCTCGCCACCCCTTGTGTGCCATCAGCAGCCAGCAGGTGTGGATTTGGGGCCATGCTGCCAGCTAATTACAGCTGGCGCACCAGCAGACAGAGGTAGACATGGGCAGACGGCATTGGGGCAATTTGAATCTGGCGCCGGTTACGAGCCAATTGGAGCTTGTGGACCAGGAGCCAATCAGGAGCCGCCACTGTTGATTGCATGCCAGTCCACTAGTTCTGATTGCCTCGCAACCGATGGCGCTGTCTCTCCATGACTGGCGGCTAGTGTGTCAGCTGTAGTCAGCTGGCGGTTTGGCACCAAATCAACATTGCTGACACCCGGGCCCCCTTCGACAGTCCTGACTGGACTGGCCCAACTTGTGTGCGTGACTGAGTGCAGGGGGAGCGGCGGGGCCACAGAGGCAGCTCGGGTACTATAGCAGCTGCACCCTTTGCGTCCACGGTAGTTGCGCCACTGTTTCCATGTTTGTTAGCAAACATTGGGGTCCTTTTCAGGATTAATGGAATGGGGTTATAGGCAAGAGCAATGTAAACAATCAAAGGCTGTGGTGTACTTCAGGGTCCAGTCTTCAACCCAGGCAACGCTGGGTATCCCAGTTAGTGTATAATATACATACAAACTAAGCAGCAATCAAATCTCACCATGTGATATAGGGCCTGAATCAGACCTGGACGCTATCCGCAGTCCGTTTGCAATTGCTGATCGTTGCTAATCTGCGCATGTGTATGTATCGCAGTGCGCATGCGCGAACTACACTATGCGATCACAGATCCCTCGCTCACACAGCAAAGCCAGCCCAGCAGAGTGAGTGACAGGAGAGGCCATTTGTGGGTGGTGACAGGGGCAGTCTAGTAGAAACGGGGTGTTGGAGATGCGAACGCAGGCGTGGCCGAGTGTTTCAATGCCATTTTAGAGGCGTGCATAATTAACAGGCAGCGTCATAGTACACGTCACCAGCCATTTTTTTCCTCTTTTTTCCTCGCAATGCTTGCGGTAAAAAAAAGCTACCACAAGCACTGCGTTCACATCCGATAGTGGTCGATTTACCAATGTTCTCACAAACTTCCAGGAGATGACGTGGGGTAGTGGGCGTCTCTGCATTCACTAAGGGGAGTCTGCATACACAAAGCGAACGCTCGTACAGGTAAGATGGGAGTGCTTATGCCTTGGCGAGCGATCGCTCCCCGCCGCGTCACTTTCAAATATTTGCATATGCATCATGCGAGCGTACGCTCATAGCGACCGGGTCTGAATCAGGCCCTTAGCTCCTAACTTGTGATCAAAAGTAGTCAATGAAAACCGTGCAGCCAGCCGATTGTTTGCATACTGCGCATGCGTACGCATCTCAATGCACGTGCGCGAACCAGAGCGAGCAATCAGGAAGTGTACGCTCGCTGTGCTAGACAGCCCCGTTGAATGAGTGACAGGAGAAGCCGTTTGTGGGTGGTGACAGGGGCTGGCTACTAGAAACGGGTGAGTGGAGGTGCGAATGCAGGCATTCCTGAGCGTCTCAATGCTGTTTCAGGACGTGCATAATTAAGAGGCAGCGTCATAGTACATGTCACTTGGTTGTATTTCACACTGAATCACTCACAGTGCTTGCGGTAGGGTATGGTTAGCCACAAGCGCTGCGATCGCATCCGATGGTACTCGACATACCGATGGTTGCATACACTTTCTGGAAATTAAGTGTGCAAGTGGGCGTCTTATGAATAGGCTGGTGGGCGTAAGCATACACAATGCAATCGCACGCTGAGACATAGTGGGTGTGCTAATGTCTTTGATGCGTACCCAGCCTTAGGGCCTGATTCAGAGCCGGACGCTCTGACCAGAGCTCTCGCTCTGAATCAGGGACCTCCTACCTGTTTTTTGAGCGGCCTCTTGGACGCTCGCATAGCTGTGGGTTACCACCCACAGCTTATGCGAGCGTCCATGATGATGGTCGCAATGGTCAAGACCATAGCGACCATCAGGCTTGCGACGAGACCCTTGCGGTAGGGTCTCGTTGCCGCAAGCCCTGGAGTGATTTTGGCTCTATCAGAGCCAAAATCACTCCCACTGACATCACTAGTGATGTCAGTGGGGCCGGACCCAGACGGTAGGCGTTCCCATGGGAACGCCTCCATCTGGCAACCATGCCCCCGGCACGCCCACCAATGGGGGCGTGCTGTCACTCAACATCGACAGCACGCCCCCTTTCGTGCGAGACCCCAAGCGACGGCTTCCTCGTCGCTCGCCGGGTCTCGCGCATGCGCACGACGGAGCTCCCTCCGTCGTGCGCATGTGCATTTGGGTACCATCGACCCGCTTGCGAGCGTCCTGCGCTCACGAGCGGGTCTGAATGAGACCCTTAGTCTGGAGAGGGATACAGATAAGTAACCATAATCGTGCATACAGGAACAGCAATGCCTGATAACACAAGTCTCTGAAACACAGGAGTAATGATAGGTGACTATAGTTCAGGATTTTCATAAAGCATAAATTTATAAATGTGCTAAAATTGCGGGAGACCAGCTGGGAAGTGTAATTACAGACATGCAGCGTACACAGATAAAGCAGGAACAGTACAATGTATGCCGTAAGCTAATTAATTAGTAATATAAAGTGTGAGACACAGGGCCTCCATCACAGCTGCGAAATCGCATGCAACGCAGTTGCGAAAATATAATAATGCCTGCCACAGCTCAGACAGCATAAAGACACCCACTGCTGCTTTCTCATATCCATTCAAGCTCACACTTCTGCGTACATACACACGATCTAGTGCATATACACTGTGCAATCTAACAAACGACCAAACGATATATTGGGCGTCGTTTGGTGGTTAGATCGTCAACTATATAATGTATTGCCTGGTCGTTTGGTAGAGCGTACACACTGCGCGATATGCGGGGAATCATTAGATTGACAGATCTTCCTGCATGTACATCTGAAGATGCAACGAACTACGCTAGTACACTCTACCAAACGACCAGGAGATACTGTTACATTATATAGTTAACGATCTAACCACCAAACGACGCACAATATATCATTTGGTCGTTTGTTAGATTGCACAGTGTGTATGCACTAGATCATTTCCCAGGAGTTCAGGGGAAATCGTTGGCGACATTGCAATGTTTGCAAGTTGTATAATGTGTACCTAGCTTTACATTGTAACAGTATGCATGCTCTACAGTCAGATAAAGCTGGAGAATATACAGACTCCTGCCACTGCTGCATTTAGAAGGTACCAGGAGGAAACAGTAATGCTGGGTACACACTATGTAATATATTGTTCGTATAGCCGACGAAAGATATAGGCCCTCATTCAGAGGCAGTCGGAGGATGCAAGCGGTCGCTAGTGATGTCAGTGGGGCCTCCCTAGCTTACCCCCCTCCCCCAAATGGCAGGCGTTCCCATAGGAACGCCTCCGTTTGGGCTGCCACCCCCCCGGCCCGCCTTCCAAACGGGGCGAGCTGTCAATCAACATCGACAGCTCGCCCCCTTTGGAAAGAGACCCGCTACGACCGGCGCTGTCGGTCGTAGTGGGTCTCACGCATGCGCACTAGACAAACATTGAGGCGGCCATGCAGTCGTAGACCGTACGGCCGCCTCTGAATAAAGCCCATATTGTGAAGTGTATCGACTTGTGTATACTCACTATATATCTGTGAGTGATGTCATTCACAGATATATTGCGTCAGCCGTGCAGCACAGCAGAGGCAATGTAGCTTATAGATATATTGTGCGCATCTGCTGGTGTGTATGGGCAGCTCACCAACTGGCCATTAACCGCCAACACTTATATCACAAGTTAACTGGGCAAATTTAAATACCTTCCCAGTTGTAATGTCTGGCCGTATCGAGCGGCCCGGTTGGTAAGTGAGTATACTGTACTTACCAAACCGTTCAGCCAGTGTGCAGGATGGTAGGCCGCCTGCATGGTTGCTCAGGTGTGTATCCAGTTTACTGTAGTGTCGGTGACCCTGGAAACAGGGCCATTTAACGTATATGCGCTCACTGGACAGCTGCCCAGGGCCCAAGGATTCTAGGGGCCTTCGAGCAGGAACGGGCTGGGGCGGGGGGCATCTACATGGAGTGTGTGGCCCCTTGCTATGTGCATGGGGCAGTTGGCGGAGAGGCAATTACGAATAAGTGTCTTAGCATTCCTTACAGACTCAGACATTCGTTTATTTTGGTTTCCAAGATATTCCAAGGACGCCTCCCTGTGAATAACTAATGCACCTGTGTGCTCAGCTGGTCAGCCAGACCAATGGCTATTCACCACCTCCTATTTTTAAACCAGTTCCTGTGAGCAACCCATTGCTTGAACAACTTGTTCCTTCCCAGGATAGTTCAAGGCTCCAGGTTTCCTTCTGTATCCTGTGACCGTGTCTTATGTGACTCTATCTGCTACTTCGTGAATTCTCACTATTTACCATCTGCCGCTGAGTATCGTCATCTGCCGACGCCACAGCTTCCATGCTGTATACAGACTTGCTTCTTCCACTCCGATCAGCCACCAAGTTTACAATTACCAGCTTTCCACCTGCTGTTGTGTCACATGGCAGCGACGCAGCTTCTACACTACATACAGACCTACCTTCCATCTGCCGCTGTGTTCCGTTACCTGTCAGCGTCGCAGCTCCCACGCTGCATACAGACCTGCTCCAACCTGCTCCGTCTTAGCCAGCAAGTATACTGCCTTCCATCTGCCGCTGTGTATCGTCTCCTATCAGTACGGCAGCTTCCATGCTGCATTCCAACTTGTTACTCCTCAGAGCAGGGCCGGCGAGTGCAGCCACGGTCTTCATTCCATCATACCGCTGGGACAGTGCATGCACGTTACTTATACTGTTTTACTCTATGCTTAGTGGTTGTCCAGATGGTGTGTATTATTGTCTTGGGCTGGTACAGAGAAGAGTGCTGTTTCCATGGCTAGGGTTCAGTGTGCAGTATACAGTCTGTACACTGAGGTGTCCATTAAGCTGTATTATTTATCCTGACTCTCAGTTTCTGAGTTCCTCACTGGCTCCAATTTCCATGTCTTGTGTTTGAGCAGTACCAGAGTTACTCTGACTACATAAGACTCCGATTCCTGGCTTGAGTCATGATGGCCTGATTCAGACAATCTGCGCATGCATATAAGACGCAATTTCCGTGCGCGAATCAGTCCATGCGATCGCGAAGCGATCACCCCTTGTACATAGACGCCTCGCTAGATTGATTGACAGGACGAGCCGTTTGTGGGTGGTGACTGGGGTTGGTCGATGGAAACTTGGGAGTTGTGATGCGAACGCAGGCATGTCTGAGCATCTTAACGCCGTTTCAGAGGCGTGCATAATTAAGACGGAGCATCATAGTACACGTCACATGGCTGAATTACACACTGAAGCACTCGCAGTGCTTGCGGTAGGGTATGGTCAGCCACAAGTGCTGCGTATGGGTCCGATGTTACCGATTGTTGCATACACTTCCTGGAGATGACGTGTAACACTAAGGAAAAGTGGGTGTCTTAGGAAAGGCCGGTGGGCGTCTGAATACACCTCGCGATCGCACGGCAATACATAGTGGGCGTGCTAATGCATTGCCATGTGATCGGGGGATTTGCATACTTTGGCAGCTGACGGCTGCGTGTGAACACATCTAGCGAGCGGGTCTGAATCAGTCCCCAAGTTCCTATCTATCAGTACTGAGTCCTGTAGGTCACCCTTGTCCCTGGAGTATAATCCTGGTCTTACTGGAATCAGAGGTCACTAGACAAGGGGTTGCCCAGTGAATCTAGCCTGCTCACTCCGGTTCCAGTCCAGTATCCATGCATAACACAAGTCTGTGGTTCCTACACAGTCACTAGTGTACCTAAGCTCCTATTCATACCTATGAATCAAAGTATCATCAAGCCACCTTGTTTCCTATACACATCAGTTATACCTAAGGGTCCTGAGCTGGATTTACATAACACCCAGAGCGTGACAGGCAGTCAGAGAAACATGCTCCCTGGCTAGTCTGATTCTGAATTACACATAATCAGAGTGGCCAGGCAGCATTCGCTACCTGCCTCACAGCCTATAGTCACAGAGCTGGATAAAGGGGGAGGGCTCGGGGCACGTCCCCAGGGCCCCCCTCTCTTAGAAGCCCCCCATACTTTAATCCTTGCTTTACACAATGTTTTTTTATGTTTAAACATTAATTTTGTTGAAAGGTTTAATTCTCCGGTGAATGGGTGGCCCCAGTGCATTGCATTGACATGCAATAGGAAGCGTGGGGCCCAAGTACTGGCCAGCATATGGTGATACTTATTTGTTATTTGGCCACTAAGAGCCTGATTCAGCATGGAACACAGTTGCTTATACGCACGCAATCTGACGATTAATTCGCGAGCCAGACGCTGCGATCAGACTGCGATCGCAGAGGCTACGCAGGCCCATGGCAGAGTGATTGACAGGAAGTGCCATTTATGGGTGGGTGGTCGGACGAACGCAGTTGTGCCAGTTTGTTTTAACACCATTGCATGGGTGTGCATAAATTAACCACTGCGATACCAGACGCCGCCTGAGGCCTCACAGCGTGTGCTGAAGTAAGCAATTCTTGAGTAAGGTCTGGGCTTCATTAACTCTCTGATGTTACCGATTGTTTAGCTATGTTGCCCAAGTATAAAGATGTAAGTAAGGGAAAGTGGGAGTCAGGCTGCGATCGCAATGCGAATGCAAACATTTACATATCACCACTGATATTAGCAACTGCGTTGAATGCGTATAAGCAGAATAGCGATCTGTAGTGAATCAGGCCCTAAGTCCACTAAGTGCATATACATATACATACATACATAATGACAAACAGAAAATTATTTTTTATAGTATGTTTATGTATCATAGAGTATGAAAAGAAAGTCATTAGACCATAGACTCTTAGGCCCTATTTCAAATGTAGACTGTAGTGTGCTAATTTCACCTAAATACGCATTGTGATTTTAGGAATTATCATGAGAATGTATCATCATTCTGAAGCAGGGACAGAGCTTGCGAGAAAGCTCTGTCCCTGCGAATCATCAAAGCCCAATTCACACTGTCATTTTTGCAAAAAATACAGTGAGTGCTTCCGTGCATGCGCCGACGCCAGCTAGCGATACCCCAACAGTGATCGGTTAGCTCTCTCCTCCAGTCACCTGGTCGCCGGGGCTCCTAGTCTGTCACCCTGGTCAGCTGTGCTGTAAACTGAGATGCTGGGCACAGCTGACCGGGGTCACAGTGCAGGAGACCCGGCGACCAGCTGACCAGAGGAGAAAGTTCACTTATTAGTGGACCCCTGGATGCAGGTAAGAGTTTGATTTTATATTTTTTTTTACAGTGATCAGTAAAGTATGATCAAGTATGGGAAATGCAATCTGCTTGCTAAAGAAATGCAAATTAAAGGGCTTGGTGTAGTTTTCCTCGAAAACTGCTCCAAAATCCCTTTAATACATTTCAGTGAAACTAAAATAATTCACATTAGTTCAGTAAAAAAAGATTGATAAATAGAGCCCTTAGTCATTCAATAGAATGTGTTGTGGCCTCATAGTGTAGGGTGGGAAATGATGTTAAATCATAGGACACTGAATCGACAGTTCTGATTGGTTAAAAAAATGTAACAAAATTGTGTCATACCACTAGACTATCATGTCCAAATGTTAAAACAAAAGGGCAAAAGTTATTTAGTCTCAATAAGTGTAACTGCATTACTTTCGTCACACTGTTAAAAAAAAATATTGATTATTCCGGTTGAGTACTATGTCACGTCCTGTCATTAGTTACTGGGTCTTGCCTCTCTGCTGTAGTATAATCTTAGGAACCTGTAAAGACGTTCCAGGGTGAGAATAGTTGAGTTCAACAGGCAGCTACAAGATTAGACTACAAAGGTACCAGCTACACCTTACTTACCCGTTCCCATAATTACATCTGGGGTGCCACATTTTCATGAGCCAATCCAGACTAATCAAGGAAAGGAATAGTCTAGCTGGTAGTATTTATATAGTTCTTTGTGAAGCTCCAAGGAAGGGAAGGGCATGCAGTGCAGGAAGGGAAGGGCATGCAGTGCAGGAAGGGAAGGGCATGCAGTGCAGGAAGGGAAGGGCATGCAGTGCAGGAAGGGAAGGGCATGCAGTGCATTGCTGTAGTTGTCACTGTCCACTTTGTCTTGTGCCATGAGAATTTGCATTCAATGTGGAACTTTATAATAACCTTTAGTAAAGCATTAAAACTTCTAAAATGAATGTTGTATTGTTTTATTTCACCATATTAACATGTACTGTATAATGCCATAGCACAATCTGCCATCCAAGCAATGCACCTGAATGTGCCAGAGAACTCGCCCAGATCCTTGCATAGTTATTATACCATATTTAAAAAAAAAAAAAACCAATATAAACAAATCTCTCAGATCATTTTTTTTTTTTTACAAGTTTTTAGCTTTATTCAATAATAATCATATACACCTGCATAGTGTTTTGACTTTATATATATAAAAAAATCTAAGCAATTATTACAATAGTCATTGTTGGTAAGTTTAGCAGTATTTGAGATATCCCATTTTTGTTACTTTGCTAACTATTTACACAGTTAGAAAACATTGTGGACAAAGCACTAGATCACCGTTACTGATATTTTCTGGAAATGAATATATATATATAAAGTGGCTTATCAATAAGAGGCAGGTGAAGACAAATTCATTCTCTAGTAGATGCAGAATTCTTCTGGATATTGTGCACCATTAGCCCTAGGAGAGAGAAAAAAGTAAATATTCATGTAATGTAGAATAATATCACTAGAATAATGTCTGCAGTGAACTGCGCAGTGCATGGAGTTCCCCCCGAAAAGTTCTGCATTTCTATAGTGAATTGTCTCTGTATGGTATTGGTTTCACGGAAATATGTTCTGCAATCACAGTGATGGGCAATCACATTTTATTGGACTGGCAAATAAGAGCAGGTATTTCAGCATACTGCACATGTGCCAACTATGCAGATGGCGACTGCGCATGTGCAGGATCAGACATGGACGGAGATCTCTAATGGATATGGATTAATCCGTCCATCAAAGGACCACACTTCCCATGAAATGGTCATTACTGGACGGTAACAAGGCAGCGACCATGAGAGCGCATGGAACGGTCATCGCTTAACTGGATGTCTTTTTCAGACAGATCTTTTGCACCCAACATGGGGAGCGTGCAAGTCCAGCTAATAATAATGATGGTTGGATCTGCATAGGTAACAGCTGTGTCTGGGATAGGCTTTCACGTGCAGACGCATAAGGAAGTAAGTAGCCTGCAGCGGCTGAACAGAAAAAGCAGCCGCGGGTGTGTGCGACTCAGAATCAGGCCTTAGAAATACAATCAACTATGACAAAATTCTAAAACATAAAGATGTGACTATACATAAAGATGTTACTGTACATATACTATTCTGCAGACATGTAGGGGGGTATTCATCAAAGCTTGGAGAGAGATAAAATTGTGAAAGATAAAGGCCCTGATTCAGAGCCGGACGCTCTGACCAGAGCGCTCGCTCTGAATCAGGGCCCACCTCCATAAATATGGAGCGTCCTCCTGGACGCTCGTATAGCTGTGGGTCACCACCCACAGCATATACGAGCGTGCAGGATGATGGTCGCGATGGTCTTGACCATCGCGACCATCGCCACTGCGAGCAGAAGCCTGCGGTCGGGTTTCTCAGCCACAAGGCCAGGAGTGATTTTGGCTCCATCAGAGCCAAAATCACTCCCACTGACATCACTAGTGATGTCAGTGGGGCCGGCTTCTGACGGTAGGCGTTCCCTTGGGAACGCCTCCGTCTGGCAGTCACGCCCCTGGCACGCCCACCAAAGGGGGCGTGCTGTCAATCAACATCGACAGCACGCCCCCTTTGATCAGACACTACGAGCGAAGGACTTTCCTTCGCTCGTCGCGTCTCGCGCATGTGCACGACGGAGCTCCCTCCGTCGTGCGCATGCGCAGTGCAGACCATCGACCCACTTGCGAGCGGACAGCCGCTCGCGAGTGGGTCTGAATCAGGGCCAAAGTACCAACCAATCAGCTCCAACTGCCATTTTTCAAACACAGCCTGAGTGTAAAGTGACAGTTGCTGATTGGTTGGTACTTTATCTCTCTCCAAGCTTTTATGAATACCACCCCCTAAAGGTGCGTACACACTACACGATATGCTCCCTGAGCGGCGATATCATGTAGTGTCCCCCCGGCAGGCTGTGCTCAATGTCGTTCATGACATTGAGCACAGCCGCTGAACGATATCATTAACGATATCGTTCAGCGCGGGCTCTCTCCCCCATTCCCCAACATGCAGCAACGTGACGAGGTCGTCAGATTGTGCTGCATGTTCAGGCGATGGACAATGTCGGAAACGACCAGCGGGAGTGCGCATCGCTGGTCGTTTCCGACATAAAAGTGCACGATTTGTGCACAATTACTGAGCGATTGCATGATTACGATGTCGTAATCGTGCAGTCGCTCAGTAATATCGCCCAGTGTGTACCCACCATTAGAGCGATCATTTACTATGACCGCATACATTCCGGATATGTATTAGGAGAGTACAGCAGCAGATATCGGATATAATTTCTACAGTCCCTCTATTTCTTTTCATACAGGCAATCCCCATAGATTTATATGAGGACCGCAAAATTGTCAAGCTTCTGAGCTTGGCCTCCAATATCTAATGGTATTAGCAATTTTAAGCTATAGGCTACAATGCGGTGAGTAACCCTCGGGCCAATACCTGTGCATTTACTTTTTTCTATTATCAGAGCCCGTATCCCTACTGGAAAATACTGATTCTGCTGACAAATAACTTCTTATTGACGTAATATTCTGCAATAAGAAATGTGTACTCGTCAGGGAATAAATGCAGGGGATAATAAATATACCCCTAAAATGTGATCGACCGGGTCATAACCTCTTTTGGAATCTGTTAATTTTCTTAGATACCGCCTACAGAACGGGAAGCAGTCAGCTGTTCTGGGTAACTCTACAAAGAATTCTATGGATATTTCAGAATTTTAGTATCTTCACCAATGAGACTAATAAGCCAATTTCTAAAGAAATGGAATTAATTGCCATTAGCACTGGTTTAAAAACACAAGTAGTTTTAGAATGCTAGTAATAGCGTGTGGCATGGTGGTACCAAGTGATTTCAATGTCCCCGTACCCACTAGCCTTTGTGCTTGCCATCCACTGTGCTTGTTTTACAGTTTATCCAATGCTGCCCAGTGCCACTTACTTGCGTTCACTGGAAATAAAAACTTTGGGGCAATGAAAATCCTTCATAGATCCCCCTGTCCACAAGTGCAAGTGCTAGATAACCACCACATAATAGAATTTTGGAGGTCATTAGGAAGCACAAAGTGCCCTCTGCAGAGTGCAAAACAAAGTTTGATTGTGTTACTCGATTTGTGCATCTGTAAAATACAAAGGAGGCTGAACAGTGCACGTAGATTTGCGGAGTAGTGAATAAAATAGATTTCTTGGTAGAGTGCACTTTTTTGTGGAGGAGCGGACTTTGGCACTGACGGATGGAAGGAGTTGGTTGGAATGAGACCATCCTTGGTATGTATGGAGTATGTATGGACTAGGGACCTGATTCAGAGCCGCTCGCATCCAGCGTATGCAAATTTGTCAAAGTGACGCCACGGGAAGTGCTCGCTCGCCAAGGCAAAAGCACATCCACTTTGGCGGTGTGAGCGATCGCTCTGTGTATGCTGACACCCATTAGCGTATGTTGAGACGCCCACTAGCGCATGTCATCTCCAGGAAGTGTTTTAAAACATTGGTACATCGAGCACCATCAGATGCGATCGCATCGCTTGTGGTTGCCTTACCCTATCGCAAGCACTGCGAGGACTTCAGTGTAGGGGTATATTTATTATCCCCTGCATTTATTCCCTGACGAGTACACATTTCTTATTGCAGAATATTACGTCAATAAGAAGTTATTTGTCAGCAGAATCAGTATTTTCCAGTAGGGATACGGGCTCTGATAATAGAAAAAAGTAAATGCACAGGTATCGGCCCGAGGGTTACTCACCGCATTGTAGCCTATAGCTTAAAATTGCTAATACCATTAGATATTGGAGGCCAAGCTCAGAAGCTTGACAATTTTGCGGTCCTCATATAAATCTATGGGGATTGCCTGTATGAAAAGAAATAGAGGGACTGTAGAAATTATATCCGATATCTGCTGCTGTACTCTCCTAATACATATCCGGAAAAAACAGGCATGTGACGTGTACTGTGACGCTGCCTATTAATTATGCATGCCTTAAAAACGGCGTTGAAACACCCAGGCACGCCTGCGTTTGCACCTCCACTCCCCTGTTATTAGTGTCCTGCCCCTGTTACCACCCATAAACGGCCTCTCCTGTCACTTATTTCTCTGGGCTTTCTTTGCTGGGCGAGCGAGCGGGCTGCGATCGCACAGAGTAGTTTGCGCACGCGCAGAACGAAGCGAGCGCATGTGCGTACGCATACCATTGGGTCGCTTGCGAGTGGCTCTGAATCAGGTCCAAGGTGCACTGAGGTGCTTCTGAAGTGGTAGAAAGTTGGACTTTGTCATGAACTTTCCCCTTATGCACAGTGCGTCTCTGGAGATTCCTTGCCGCACACTTAAAACCACACTTTTACTTTGTGAAGGCATCTCCTAAGAGCAGAGGGCAGATGTGCACCTTAAAGTGACCATACAGATACACCAGTGGAAGGCAAGGTCTTTGCTGTGTGCTTCATAAATAAGTAATAACCACAAAGAAATTATTTCTTGTGCTGTGTATTTTTCCTGTACCTCATCTACAGGTAGACATATTAAGGTTTTTCCATTAACTGTTACTAGACAATAACATCCTCCTCTCATCCACAGCAAAAAATGGCTACCTCACGATGGCACTGTTTGTGATTTCCAAAACAGCATCCTCAAACCGGCTGTAGACTAACACAATTGAAAATATAGTATGGCATATCATTGTCCCTTTATTCCGCACATATACCAGTTTTTCATAACCACTAATAAATGACCAAACAGATACAATCCAATAGTATATACATTATTGGGTGTGGCAGTCTACTTACTTATTTATTTGAAAGTGTGACTTTCTGCTCCTCCACGACCAAACCCTAAGCATAGAAGAATAGAAGAACATACTAAGTACTGCAGTGCATGCTTATAAAACAGCAATGTACCATTTACAATCTGTGATGTGCAACATTGCCATAAATAGCCCCCAACCATTAATATTTTCCTGCAATTATGCCTGCAAAGCACACCAAAATATAGGCACAGGCGGTCTCACCTTTTGGTCCGAAGAGTGCTGCATAACATGGCTGATTGCAGTATGGTTTGCCTTCATGCTGGAATAGGAACACAAGATGTATGTAAATAAAGTGTGTGTATATAACTATATATATATATATATATATATATATATAATCATATATATATACACACACAAGTCCATGATCCGGAACTCAACGGTAAATATTCAAACTGTGCCGGGTGCCCTCCACAGCCAAGCTCGTGATGAGGTCCACTGTAATATGAAGTCCCACAGGCAGCACTCCAGACGTAAAACAAAATTACACTTAATGCAATTTATATTGCATTGAGTGTTGTTTTTTTTACGTCCGGAGTGCTGCCTATGGGACTTTTATATATATATATATATATATATATATAAAAAATAGTATTGGCCGACACTTCTTAAGTTACCACTGGCCCGGTTAATTTACCACTGGCCCGGTGCCTCTCCTGTAATGTAATAAATACCGGCAATTGATGGATGGCACTCTGGGTCTTACTGTGCTATATGAAAAAAAAATTCCTCCAGACTTGAGTAGGTCAACGTTTCAGGGCGCAATCACGATTGGCGGCAACATGAGGGAATGCACGAGGTGAACACTATTAAAGGTACGTTTTTTTGTATTATTCAATGTCTTGATAAAAGGGTGAGGACCGGCCACGGGAAACACAGTAAATATGAGAGCCAGAAGGAAGGGGAGCGGGTCTCGGCCGGGATGGATCGGCGGAGGTTAGAACAGCAGAAAGGGGGGCGGTATCTGATAGAGTGGAGGGCGGGTGGGGCAGAGACTGAAGTGCCCTGAGTATGTAATGTATGTGTGTGTGTGTGAGTAGACATATATATTAAAAGCGTGCGAGCAAGACAGAGTTTATGGTTCTATATTACCATATACTTTACATATTGTAAGCTAAGTTCAGACATCATTTTCCAGTCAAATATGTATTGTTTGAACATATCTGCAAGACCTGTGACAGCTGCAGCCAGCGAACATGACACTGACACCTGTCTGCTTTCTGTCTCATATCTGTACCTCCTCCACCAACTTTGTACAGTATGTGCTTGTCCAGTTTTCATTTATGATTTCTATTTTCCATGATTTGTTATAACATCTGTCTGACCAGGCCTAGCCCTGTTGCTAATAGGGTTTGGTATTCTAACTGCTCCCAACTAACCTCACATCATTTGGCCAAGGGGAACTGATACAGCGCAGCAGTTGGGGAGGTAGCCTATGTTCCATATATGAATGGGTGGCATCTGCACCTGCCATGTTATGTGTGGCATTTTAATGGAAGAGTATCTCAGCTCCTCCAACTCCTGAGTTTATATATTTGCTCAAGATTGAAATGCGTGGAGAGGTTGGTTGGGTATAGGCTAACATACAACCATCCCAAAGATTGACAGTAGCACATAAAGATATGGGGCTCCTATCACCTTTGTACACATTTCTATGTGTTCATGTATCCAACTTGTATTGTTATGCTACAGTTCTTATTGTGATATTGCTATGAATATTTCCCTGTGCTATTTTATACAAAACCAAAAACAGTAATATATGTAAACATATATTGTATGTTTATTCTTTTATTCTTACTATGTAGTGAAAACCCATCTTATGCTGTGGCATGCAAGCCTGAGCCATTACAGATAGGTGTATATTGATCCACAGACAAGAAGACAGACCCAGTTGTTCCGTTTTTTTCGGTGTGACAGACAGTCCCAATTAGCAGGGTTGGCTGTATTTCCCCTATGTGCTAGGTACCCGGAAGTGACGTGGGTGAGGGCGGAAGTGCAGTTCCTGCCCATGAGAGACAGCTAAAGAAGTACTTTGTCCCCACTTAAACTAGTTTGGTGTCCCCTCGTGGGCTCGCTGTGCTCGCCACGCTTCGGGCACGGTGACTCACTAGAATTGCCACATGATTATATTCCCCCTCTATGCCCACTTGGATGGCAGGGAATGACGCTAGACACTGGCTGATGACGTCACGGTCCTCTCCGTGAAGGGGATTTAGACACTACCCAATTAGCAGGCCTCAAAAACGGCAGTGTTTCACCTAAACATGAGCATGTCTGGGCGGGGTTTGGGCAGATCAAGATACAGTATGTGTGGAGTGGAGGAGGGTCTTATTTTGTCCCATTTACACATGTCTAGAATGTTGGGAGAAAGGGGGAAATTGCCTATTGGATACTACACTTAATTTCCAATCCTGTATAAATCGGGTGACAGTGCTGAATTAGCAACAACTAAATAATGGTGTACACAGTATACTGTACCTCAGCATGGCTGCCAGGAGTCAGAGTCTTGTTGCACTTCTCACATCTTAGGCATGGTCTGTGCCAGTCTTTATTTAGAGAAGTTACCTTCTCAGCTTTAGAAAAACAAAATAAGCATTTC
Source organism: Taudactylus pleione (assembly GCA_031769625.1). Taxonomy (NCBI): domain Eukaryota; kingdom Metazoa; phylum Chordata; class Amphibia; order Anura; family Myobatrachidae; genus Taudactylus; species Taudactylus pleione. The sequence continues at coordinate 26,121 of JAUIMM010000581.1, read as the reverse complement.
ATCAACTAATAGAAAATAATGGCTTATTCCACTACTGTGTATTACAACAATTTCTTTCTAGCATCTTTCAGAAATTAATTAGTAATCGCAAGAAAGAAAGAAAAAATGTAAATCAACCTGTAATTACAGAATGATTCTTTTTTTTGTTTTTAAAACTTTTTTTTCGTATAATGAACTTGGAACGCTATTATTGAAAACAACATATACATAATAAATATATATATATATGTATATATATTAGCATTTGCCTGCAGATTATCTCACGTGTATGTCTGTTATTGCTCAGCGGAACTAATGTTACAAATATAGTAGTGGCATCTAATATTGTGATGTATATTTTATATTGTAAACATTGATCACAAAATGTCTTTATAAACAATATTTGCAGTTTTTCCTTCAGGGATTAACACAAAAAGATGCTTGGGGCTGCTAACTTGGGAGCAAGTCAGTTAACCTACAGTAACACTGAAAGGTTGCAAGAACATGAGCAGCGACTCTATGATATGTAGTATTTGCCTTGGTGTGGCATCTAGTAGATTGACATGAATACTTCAACTTCATGTCAAGATAAGGTGTCTGATTAGTGCTTAATATACAGTTGGATTTTCCTATGAAATAGATTTTGAGATATATATCTATGTATTTATATATGCATACATATATAACTGTTTGTATTTGCAATATGTATATATTGTCTATATATATTTATATACATATAATAATTTTGGACTTGAGCCTGTGCAAATTCTGATTAGAAAAAAATTGTCTCCATAGTTCATAAACAGTGCCTAAAAGTATATTTGTCCGAAAAAAAAATTATATTTATATACATCTATTCATTTTTAGCTTAAGGAGCCTGCACATTGTACACGCTGAGTGTCAAGCGTCTGGTATTTCCTTTATTGCTCTTCTCTCACATTGAGATAATACATACCTCAGTTTCTTTCTAGGTGACTAAGCTATACAATATTAAAAGCGCAATCCAAATAATTCCCATAGTTTTTGTGTGATGCCGGAATGGACAGACAAACTAAAATTTTAAAAATATACTTTTTGTCTCCACAGTTCATACACAGTCCCATGGAATACATTTCTCCCCCCAAAAAATTCTGTGTACAGACACAACCATAACAAATGTATTATAAGGATAGATAGATAGACAGACAGACAGACAGATAGATACATAAATACTAAGTAATAGTAACATGTAAGATCCACCCAACATTAATATACCTACATGTCCCCAAGTCAATGACTCCCACCACAGCAAAATTCACCTCAGCAGGGGGCGTAACTAGAACTGTGTGGGCCCCATAGCAAAATCTTGAAAGCCCCCCCCCCCCTCCCCATTGGCACAGAGAGGTAAAAAAATACACACATTAGCCCCCCACATGAAAAATAAACATACCCAGGACTTCAGGGCTATACTGCTCTACACCCCCTATACAGCTTTGCAACCAATTCCCTTTATACTTCTCTACACCTTTCTATACTGCACTCACTGACCATCCTCACAGCACCACATACTGCCCCTTTCACAGCCGCCTCACAGCACAGCACCCCCTCAAAACCCTCTCCCCTCACAGCATTCTTCACAGCCCCACTTAGCACTTCTCTCCTCAACACAGCACCTCACAGTACAGCCCTCCTCATCATATGCCCCTCACAGCACAGCTCCCCCTCACATCACAGCCCCACTCACATGACAGCCCCTTACATCGCAGCCCCCTCATCACAGCCCCACTTAGCACTTCTCTCCTCAACACAGCACCTCACAGTACAGCCCTCCTCATCATAAGCCCCTCACAGCACAGCTCCCCCTCACATGACAGCCCCACTCACATGACAGCCCCTTACATCGCAGCCCCCTCAGCACAGCCCCACTTAGCACTTCTCTCCTCAACACAGCACCTCACAGTACAGCCCTCCTCATCATAAGCCCCTCACAGCACAGCTCCCCCTCACATCACAGCCTCACTCACATGACAGCCCCTTACATCGCAGCCCCCTCAGCACAGACCCCCTCCCTCAGCACAGCCCCTTTCCACTCCCCGCCAAGAACAGCAAACTTACCTGTCGGTTTTGCACAGCAGCGGACTGGCGGCAGCAGCAGGGGATTGGGAGCGGCAGCACCATCCTTAGTGTGGCTCATGTACAGCTGGGGACTGGTGGTGGCAGCGGGGGATTGGCGACAGCAGCACCAGTGTTCTACATGGCTGAGTACCCAGAGTAAAGGGCGGGTTGACACTGCTAACTGGTGACTCCCGGTGTCCCAATCCATGAATGAGTGAGTGCAGGGAGAGCGCGGGCCCTGGAGGCAGCCCGGGCCCCATAGCAGCTGCACTCCTTGCATCCACGATAGTTACACCACTGAATCTTCCACTCTTCCAAATATTAACAGAGCTTTAGGGGCCTATTTAAAAAGGTCCATAGCACTGTGTCTGTATACTATTGTATACTATCTCAGACTCTTACAGAAAGTTGATATTGGTTTAGGACACATTTAGATCTGCACTGCAGGGTAACACAAAGGACGAGCAGTGCAGAATAGCCACCAGTGCATCCTGCATTACAAGAGAGGTTGCAGGAGGCAGGCTATGGCTTGCTAAGTGCTAGCCTCGCATTCACCGTGAGGCGGTCTCACCCCCCTCCAAAATCAAACATTTTCAAACCTCCCTCTGCAAATCCTACATTTGACTCTGCCTCCTCCTTTTCTATCTGACCATTTACAACAGCAGATAAACCTGTAGTCTCATGGTGCATACACACGGTCAGATTTTTCTTCAGATCTGAACGATAACGATTTAAAAATCGTTCAATCGTTCATATCTGAAGGAAAATCTGACATTTCTGTCAGATTTGTCAGATCTATCAGATGAACGATTTGAACGATGCACGTTCCCGATGGTCAGATAACGATATCTGACATCTGATGTGTTTGCAGTCAGACTTGGACGATTCTATTCATTTTAATGCAGTCAAAAATTCGTTAAAATTGTTCAAATCTTTGGTAAAATCGTTCAAATCGTTCATCTGACAAATCTGACCATGTATGCTCCATAAGGTACAGTGAGCAAACAAGGAACACGTTTCAAAAAAAGACTAAAAGGTGAAAATAGATACATTTTTCCCAAAAATAAATTCTTTGGACGTTACACACAAATGGGCATTCACCACCACCCATCTGATGTTCAGTCTGTCCACAAGAAGCTCATAATAGGTTTGTCGCAGAGGATTAAATGTACATTTTTCTTCTGTATCAAAAAAATCTTTGTCACTGTAATACTTATTATTTGGAGAAATAGATGCTACAGCCCCTCCTCATTTCACTCATTTCTTTGTTTATAGAGATAAGTGCTGCGCATGGGAGGACACTCAGTATAGATGCTCCTGTAACACCTGTACACCTGTTCCCTTGTTTTGTCACCACATGAAAGTAGAAGTATTGTATCTTAACTACATGAATAAATAGATTAAAGATGAGGCCATGGTGTGTGTGATTTGGCCACTAAACGTTCTTGACTCAAGGTGTTGCCAATCCTACCCAGTCAGCCAAACACTGAAATGCAAATATGAATGAAGGAATACAATTATTGTAAGCTCATACTGACTTTATTTACGCAGACCCTTTCACAAATACTGCATTATGCCAAAGACGAGGGCAGAGATTTTTGTTAGGCAAAGAAGGGTGATGCTGAAATATGTCGCCAAAGGTATGGAAATTATTCTCTCACAATAAAACAAAACAACAACTGCGGTGGCAGACTGTAGGACAAGCAATGGTTGCTGCAGGTCTTCTGTTTGTTGTGCTGGTCATATTTGCTATGTTGTGCTAACAACAAGCAAACACTTTCTGCTGTAGCAAAACTGTGATGTACTGAAATGGTGAGGAAGGAAGCCTTATTGACAAGTTCTACGAAATGCCGATTATTTATTTTGAATATGTTTAAGTGTGTACCTTGGACAATGAACTGTAATATAATTACAGTATGTCAAAAGCTTTATGAATGTGCATGGTTATATTACTACAGATACATACACTCTTTACCTAGGTTGATAACCTATCTGCAGTTGTAAAGATTCCCATTATAAATAGGATCTCTGTAGATTATGAAAGATCCTACACTGGTAATACAGCAGAGCATAACCACATGCAGTGGCTATCAGCAATGCAACTATATTAACAGTAATTTCCAATAAATACACTATGTAGAGTTTTGTAGACAGAAGTGATTGGACACTGACAGCAAATAGATCAACAAGATTTTATTGACGTCAGTACTTTGTAGGTCCACCACGTGCAGTGATTATACAGACATACTTCTTGGCAAACTATCCACAAGTTTCTGGACAAGAGCAGGCGGTGGGCAGGATGCAGCAAGGGGAGAAATGCGGTCAAACCCCGAAAATGTGGGTTTGACCGCATTTCTCATATGCACCAAGCCCCATATTGCAATGCATTCCGGGGCCTGGCTGCGGAGGGTAGCCTATGGGTTTCTCTCTGCAGAGTGCTGTGTGAGAGATCCAATCAGATCCCTCCCAGCACCTTTTGTGACTCGTGTGCAGAATGACACCAGAGGGGCTTCTGGGTCATAGATCCAGAAGTCCCTCATTCACAAAGGACCGCTCTTACAGAGAGAGTGGTCCTTGCGCATCCTTCATGGATACGAGAAACCAAAAGATTGCATAAGAAAAGAGGTGTTTTAAACCTCTAGGATGGGGGCAGGCATGTATGCAAATTACTTGTTGGAGTTAGCCTATGGCAAGCAGGGGCGGGTTTGTAACAGGAACATTATATAGAGGGCTAAAAGTGTGGGCCCAAAGCCTCTTTGTTCCAGATTCCCCACCCTCCCTCCCCTATAAATTTTGGTATGTTGTGGATTTGGTTTTGGGTGGCGGGAAAGAACGGCAGGTCGCCAGTCCGGGTGCAATTATGATTTAAGGGCGCTCCCTTCGTTGACTGGTAGTTGGCTGTACCAACCTAACGGGGGGCAGTATCACCACCTAAACGGGTGGGAAGTCAAGATGGGGGTGAGCGTTACCTTTTGTTGTTGACATGATTTACATGGTTATGTGTATGCACTCTGGGCGATCTACGCCTGCTATGCCTTTTGTTGTTTGTGTGTGGGCATAGCAGATTTGGCTGATTTCTGGCCGTCCTTTCTTTGCCACCATACAACCTTAAATAAATAATAAATAAATAATAATTATTATTGCTCCAATAAATCGCCATCAAGTTATCTGCCAAATCCACGTCTCAGTGTCTTTATTTTATGTTAGTATGATAAGTGGTTTGCACACATGACAACACCTCATCCGACGTTACCAACGCCGGCATGCATATGAAGAGCGGCGGGATGCTTCGCATCCTGAATGCGATGTGTCATGCATCCCGTCCAGTATGTTTCAACATTCTGCCTTAAGTACAGTGACCAACTGTGACACTGAAGAAGGTCGAGTTGGCCAAGAATGCGCCTGTCACTCCACTTAGTCCAAGAGGTTCTCAATGGGGTTAAGATCTAGACTCTGAGCTGACCAGTCTATCCGGGTTACCAAATTTTCTGTATACCAGTCCAGAGTCGCCCTGGAAACATGACAGGTGGCATTGTCATCCTGATAAAAACATTCTTTGTTTCCATAGAACTGCAAGTGCTCTTGTCGAAACCGCCACATTAGTGGCCATTTGGAACTTGTGTGCAATGGTATGCATGGTATGAATTTGGCTTGCGCGGGGGTGTCCAATTACTTTTGTCTACATAGTGTATAATTAGTGTCACTCACTAATGAGATCAGTAGGGTGCTAATGGTCAAAGACATGTAAAATCTAAGCAATAGGTCAAAAGGGTTTTGATGTCCGGATACCACAAGCTTTGCTGTGGAAGATTGATATCTTCAATTCTTTTCTATAGATATCAGTGGGTGCCATTTTAAAAAGTTTACATAGCCAAAGAAAGACTGACTGGGTCCACCTCTGATATGACATTTAAAGGCCCTATTTATTATTAATCGTAATAGGGTCTATCAATACTCTTGTAGCAACAACAGAAAAAAACTCCTATCGTCTTAATTTATCAATAAAACCTTGTCAAGGCAGCAGAGCGGTACTCTATTCCCTAACATTTCTGGATCTTCTCCCCCCCTGGCTTCCAGGCAGTCATTTACTTTCTTTCTATTGCCACCTGTATATATTGTATATTGTATATGTGTATAGTTTACCCCCACATAATCTCTACCTGTCCCCATTCAGCCAGTGCTGACTAAAACGCATTAGTGAAAATAAAGAAAACTCTAAATATCGATTGCACACAATGTCCGGGACTGTAGGATAAATCGTTTTCATGGCTAAACAAAGCAAGCACACGTTTCATACTGGCACCTAGGGACTAATTTAAATAAAGCTCAGCCCATACCAGCTAACATCTAACATGCCACAGGGTTCCTTCTAGGGTCCCTCTCTACTCTGAGATATAAATAATTGAGACAAAATAATCGCACACTCCAATCTACCCACACCAAATTCTCCCCAAAATACTCAGCTCTGGATAAATGGTTCCACTTTTCTATACTGTCTCACTGATAACAGGACATTGGGGCCCATTTATCAATAACCACATACTCAATGTGATCTGGATGCGATATTAACACCCAAAATCGCATTGCGGTACGTGATAATACCGCCGGAATATATCAAATAGCACACACAGGAACAGGGTTCCAAAAGGAGCTTGTCCGTGCAATGTGACTGGAGTGAAGAGACCGCCTCTCTTCTCTATTCCAACTCCAGCTTATGCGCGATCTACAGGCCATGCATGTGCCATGCCCATTGCCGGAGATGGCTCTTGAGGAACACTCTCCTGGTAAATTTTGCGAAGTGTAGGCTATAGGCTATAGCAGCAGAACTCCATCTTCAGATGGCATTAGCTAAGTTGGAGCTTGGTAAACCAGACAGCATTGGAACCCCCATAGAAACCTATTGGGGTTGCAGCTGCTGGTGGAAATGTAGGGACTACAGCTGCGGTACCTCCATAATACATTCAGGGGATACTTAATATTTGCGAGTATCCCCCAAAAACGGGTGTTTCCAAGGAATATGCCACAAATATTTAATGATAAATAGGCCTCTATGGGAGTTATGTACAGTGGACTTAAAGCATTGTTGCAAGTGATTGGAGGAAGTGCACTGACATCAAGAGCAATGCACACATGTCAACCATCTCAATTTAAGGGGAATGTCTCACGATTGGCACATTCGCCCCAATTTGCGATAAGTTGGGAGGAAGTTCCAGTGCCGCAAGCAACAAAATAGAGTAATGTAGGAGGGAATTGCGGCCTAGCACAGAAGTGCTAGACATGAGAGTCGGGCATGGCCCCACACACTCTGGATGGGGTAATGCTCACTATGAATCATCCATGCCCCTTTGTCCCTTTGTATGGCAATGTTCCTAATGTTTTCACAGTGCAGACTCTGACCATTGTCCAACTACCAGCCGAGGTGCTACCATTACCAGATGGTTGCCTGGGACACCAATGTTTGGGGGCACCTAAAACAATGAATAAATGACATAATGCCACTCCAGCATTTTTAAAGCCACCATGGCAACCCCAGGGATAGTGCCAGCTCTGCCAACTACATCACATGCTCAGTACATTGTCAAAGCTTTTTAGGTCTACAAGAAAACAGCATGCATTAAACTGTGTCTGATAAGTGTGGTCAGGCAAATATATGAATAAAAATGGTGACTTTAGTAAAGAAATACTTGCGGCAGCATGGTCCTATAACATGTTATAGTTCAGATGGCATAAGATCAGACAGGCAGATATTATACTACATGGAATAAGCTAAAACATAAAAGCAAAAATTAACAGAACCTTATTTTATACTGCTACTTGTCGTTGTCGTTTTTCCATTCGCTAGACTACGCCAGGTTTCTGTGCTACATTATTCACAGTATTCACAGATGTAATAGCTGTTCTTAATTAATTATACTGTACTTTGGCCCTCATTCAGACCCGGACGCAAGTGACCGTTCGTACGTTCGGCGTAATATTTAAATTCAAGCACACGCTCGTATTTTCGCTCGCAGCCAAACATCCTGCCCAAACTCAAGCGACCCCTCCTCTAACTAACGAGCGTGCCAAATAGCGAGCGAACATCCCCGAAGTGGTTTGAAGGGAACGCACGCACTAGTACTACCTGGAAGTTGGACTGTCAGATTTCGATTAACTGCTCGTTTATTCTGCCTACCTCCCTCAATCGTAACATGCCAATCAATATATCAATTAGCTTAATTGGTTGTTGTTTTTTTTTTTTTACACAATGCAATAAACTTTATTCATGTCCGTGTTTGTCAGTGTAAGTCAGTCACCAGTGGCAGCAGTTCTAGCTCATAATACAAAGAAAGCCATTTTAATGCCTGGGCATAAGACCAGTAAAGTCTCCTTTTGGGTGTGAAATTACTTTTACCCAAATCCTGACAACATTTGTGAAGTCATCTGTACCATTTGTGAGGCCAAAGTTGGTAAAGGTAGGGACTAGGGCCCTGATTCAGACCCACTCGCAAGTGGGCGTACGTACGTTCGGCGTACGTAAAAAAATATTTAAATTCAAGCACTCGCTCGTATTTTTGTACGCAGCTAAAAATCCGCCCCAAACTCAGGCGACCCCTCCTCTAACTAACGAGCGTGCCAAATAGCGAGCGTACATCCCCGAAATGGCTTGAAGGGAACGCACGCACTAGTACAAACCGGAAGTGGGACTGTCAGATTCCGATTACCTGCTCGTTTATTCTGCCTACCTCCCTCAATCGTATCATGCCAATCAATATATCAATTAGCTTAATTGGTTGTTTTTTTTTTTTTACACAATGCAATAAACTTTATTCATGTCCGTGTTTGTGTTTACCCGCAGAATATGTACAGCTTAAACATTCGCTTTTAATTGTCAAAATACATGTTAGCCCCAATTAAATAATTGTTCTATTTGTTTTTCTCCCCGCATATTTCCCGGAGTTCAATTCTTTATGTAAATTTGCTTACGCATGTCACTGCATCAAGCCTATCATAAGTCTCAACAGATTTCTGGCCCTGTCGAACACATGACTCATACACTAACCAATAGAATTGCTCCTGTTAATTTCCCAAATACATTAGCCAATCATAAAATTTGGGTGCACTTTATCAAAAATGATTTTTAAGAAAAACACCATTGCCATCATGAGAGCCTCCGCATTCACCAGGCGCGAGCTGCTGGTGAATACGGAGGTGATGGATAGGCGGATCACCAGTCAGCCTCCACCCATCACCAACCGCGAGAAGCGTTCCGCATATGCGGAGGTACGGGCCCGCCTGCGCTCCTTCGGCTCACGCCGCCATATCGGGCAGCTGGAGCGCAGGTGGTCGGACCTGCAACGGCGGACGCCCCGCTTGCTGGCATGCTTTCGCATGCAGATCGCAGAAAGTAAGTTTTATGGATTGTGGTTTTCATGTTTGTCTTTGTGGCCCTAACTGCGTGTGCATGTTTTCCCTGTATTTCATATTTATTCATTCTCCTCATATCTGCATGGCCCATGTTTTCCCTGTATTTCCTATTTATTCATTCTCCTCATATCTGCATGGCCATGTTTTCCCTGTATTTCATATTTATTCATTCTCCTCATATCTGCATGGCCATGTTTTCCCTGTATTTCATATTTATTCATTCTCCTCATATCTGCTTTTTTTTTTTTTTTGGGGGTGGATTTGAAATTGTTTTGTGGCGCGGATTTGTGTTGAAACTAACCACAATTTGTTTCACATCTTTTAGGGGCCCAGCGAAGACTACGCCGTCAGCGTCCGGCCAGACGTCGATCACGGCCACTCTCCCCAACCCCCAGCCAAAACTCCAACTCCAGTCATTCCCCTATTCCCCACTCCTCCCCAGCCTTCCTACACCCTCAGCCTGAAATTTCGGGCCTCCTTCCCCTCCGTCCCAATTCCCCCTCTCCTCCAACCACCCCTCTTAGAATGACCCCCTCCCCGGAGTCGGTCATTACCCCGCCCCGATCTTTGGGGAATGGAGCCACCTCCGAGGAGGACGATGGAGGGCCTTCCGTAGCTGGTGTTGGGTCTTCCGGTATGTTTTTCTTTGCGGTTTTTTATCGACACAAACTGTTTGTATGTAATCATGGGTGGTTCTTTTTTTTGGGTTTTTTGGCTAAACTTTTGGGGTTTTAGGTGATTGCCTTTACCTGTTACTGCTGTTTTCCACATACACATATCACACCTGTCGGAATTTGTACATAGGCCTTGTATTTTTGGCCTACACCATTTTAGTTTGATGAGTTTTAATGCTGTTTTTTTTTTTTTGTTTTTGGTGGAGTTTGGTTTTGGCTTTTTTTTTAATGTGGTTTCACTATTATTGTATTAATCCCCACACTTTTCTCACCCACAGAGGAACAGAGGCGTCGGGCCGAATTATCTGCCTGTGTGGCCCAGATGCACAGCAATATCATCGGGGTGCTGGTGGTCCTTGACCGTATGTCAGTCCTCCTTAGGGATTAGTTTGTTTTTTTTGGACCATTATGTAAATAAATTGTTATTTTTGAAGTAACGTTCTGGCTCATTCGTTTTTTCAAAAGCACAGATTGTTTACCCTGACATAAGTAGACTGTTCCAGCAAGGATTTCCATTTTTTTACACTAAGAGTGTGTGTTGTATTTTTATGTCAAACAGCCACAAGAAACACATAACAGTAACAATCTGAATTCCCTTTTTTGGTGTAGTCACAATTAGATATTTCTACATTTTACAGGTTCCTAGTTGGTGTGCAAGCTGCTTAGGCCAATCTTACGAAGCAAAATGATTGTACAGGCTTCCTTTTGGTATTGGTTTTGACCCTGAAAAACAATTACATTTTAGCTCGACTGGCGTCAGTACTGGATTACCCCTTAGTCAAATGTAACGTGTGTGAACCTGGTTACACTTGCTGGTAACGTTCCAAAAAAGGTACAACATTTCACTCTCCAAACATTTATTATCAACATAACTGAAAAATCAAAGTGGTCACTCACAAACAAAACACACAGTGATAATCTCAAATACAACACATACCAAAAAAACAACATCACAAAACAAAAATTCAAGAACTGGTTGACGAAGGACCATGCCAACATGATTCCACAAATATGGCGTTGCAATAAGGGTTCCAGAATATATCCCCAAAATGTCCACATACAGGTTTTGTAAGGGTAGCAGGAAGTAGTCATTGTTGGAGTGCCAAAGATTATGTGGAAAAAACAGAAGATGGATAAAAAAATTACCAAAAAATTAGATGTTCTCAAACAAACCCAACCACATTAGGTATCAACACTGTTTTTTTTCAAATAATTACCTAAAAAATCTGGCCACCACATCATCGCGTATGGCCCCCCACATACTGACCTCCGACCAACCTCGGGGGGGCCATCCTCAGGTAAGGCATCCTCTGGCTGCATTGGGACACCACTCCTTATGGCGATGTTGTGAAATATCCCACACAGGACCACAATTTTCGAAACCATATCCGGCAAATACATGAGTTCGCCACCAAAGCGGTGGAGGCATCTGAATCGGCCTTTTAAAAGGCCGATACAGCGCTCCACCACTTGCCTGGTGGCTGTAAGTGCGGAATTATACTCACTTTGTGGCCCTGGTGTGGGAGCCAAATAAGGAGTAAGCAGCCAGGGCGTGCAAGGGTAGCCACTGTCTCCTGTGAAAAAGAATAGTCAACATCAGGCTCACTCTGTATGAAGCTTAACATTGTTATGTACTAAAGTTCTCCACTTACCCAGAAGCCACGCATCACCAGCTTGTAGGTTGGTTAATTTGTGCCATATCCCTGATTGCCGGATGACGAAGGAGTCATGTGCACTTCCTGGTAATTTTGCATTCAGGGACAGGATCTGGAGGGAGGCATCACATACCACCATTACATTCAGGGAGTGATAGTGTTTCCGGTTTCTAAATATTGCCTCCAGCCGTGCTGGAGGCTGAAGTGGTATGTGAGTACCATCCACAACCCCTATGATGTGTGGGAAGCCAGCTATTTGGTAAAAATTGGCCTTGGCCACACTAAGGGCACCCATATCTAAAGGCATTTGAATAAAATGATGGAGGTGCTTGAAAAGTGCCTCCATCACTGCCCTCAGGATCCGGGAAAAGGAGGATTGTGAGATGCCCGCCACTATTCCCACCGTTGTTTGGAACGATCCTGAGGCACAGAAATGTAACACCGCCATAAATTGCGTAAGTGGTGGAATTGCTGTTGGACTGTCAATTTGCCGCTCAAGATCACTCTCTATTAATGAGAGAGTGTCTATGATGATTTTTGGAGGAAGACGGTATCGTCTTAAAACCTCATCATCTGGAATTCCAAAAAGGGTGACACGTGTTCGAAATATCTGGGGCCTTGCACGCCTACGATGCCTACGCCTGGGACGAGATTGAGGTTGGTCGGCTTCCGGGAGCAGGGCCAGAACAATCCGACCCATATCAACCTGAAATGGCAACATTGGAATGTCAGGCTTTTTACCTCACCCATTAAAAATCAATTTTACTTAGTTTGAAAATACCATCCATTGATGCTTACATGCCGGGGTATTGTCATGATATGTTGTAACTGCAAATAATCACATCAAAAATATACATCATTTTATGCTGGCCATGTCATTATCAAAAATTTAAGCAAGACAAAACATGAAAGGGGACACACACACATTTGGGCAAAGAGCAAAACGACGTTGCGCACACTACGTCAAATTGAGGCCAAATGTAAGCAACCAATGCTCCCGAAAAAACACAAACAATTTTAAGGGATGAATAAACATTTCACAAAGCGCTAATTAGTTCGCAAATACAAGTCACAATACTAAGTAGTAAAAATGCGCTAATTAGTTCGCAAATACAAGTCACAATAGTAAGTAGTAAAAATGCGCTAATTAGTTCGCAAATACAAGTCACAATACTAAGTAGTAAAAATGCGCTAATTAGTTCGCAAATACAAGTCACAATAGTAAGTAGTAAAAATGCGCTAATTAGTTCGCAAATACAAGTCACAATACTAAGTAGTAAAAATGCGCTAATTAGTTCGCAAATACAAGTTACAACAACGCCGCGTAAATAAAAAAATAAAAAACACAGATTTCGAATTGGCAAAAACAAACGTTACATGTGTAAGGCCAACCAAAGTTGCGTCAAGACAAACAAGAACATTTCCAAAACAGTTTAACAAATGAACTTACCAAGAGATAATATATAAGAATCCGGAACAAAATGTCTATGGGGCAGAGCCAAAATAAAACCTAAGAGAGATGAAATGATGGGAGAAAATTATTAGAAAAATCGACAACAGAATGAGAGACAAATTGACCCAAAGTTAGACATCCCCAAACTTACCAAATCTGGAAACGACCAAAAAAATTAAAAGGGAAAAAAAACGAACGGAAATCCAAAAATAAAAAGAACCAAAAAAAAAACTTCAACAAACGCAATCTCCTACACCAGCCAACAATCAACTCCAACCAACGTAACCTCCAACATTCAATAAACGCCACCTCGATTCGAGACGCCCCAAGCCATAAATAGTGTTTAGTTTCCCGCACAAATTAAGGAAGGATCATAGGAACGCACAATCAATGATGCGGCCGCAAAATAAGGACGCATGTATAAATACGTCACGAGACAAAAACACAATTCTGGTGTATTTCTAGTTTGAAGCTCACACATGGCTACAGACCAGGGAAACAATGGACAACAGTCAGGCGGTAAGTATTTCATGCATTTTGACTCAATGATTAATTAGAAACATAATATTGTGCAAGTTGTGAAGTTGACAATTCTCCAAAATTACACACATAGGTGAGGAGAATGACATGGAAGAGGCTGCTGGGCCCAGTATTCCGGGCAAAGCTGCCAAAAAGAAAAGGCAGCCACAATTTACAAGAAAGGAGATGGAGGTTTTGATTCAGAAATGTGTGGACATCCTGCCACAGGCAGACAGGAATATGAGTGCTAGCCAGAAGTGAAGAATGTGGGAAGAGGTAGCCGTGGATGTCAATAGGGTGGGTGATTATGTCCGTCTAGCCCGGGATGTCAAACGGCGGTAAGTAAACACTTGACCACCCTAAACCCAAAAACCAAATAAAAAAAAAAGTAATGGTTCCAATTTAACCCACAGATGGCAAGACTTCAAATATCGCCTGAAACAAAAAATGGCGGACAGGGCTAGGCATGCAAGGGGGACAGGTGGAGGTCCCACCCCTGTGTCATTGGAGTTTACTGATTTAGAAGAGCTGGCACAGGGGTGTGTGCAGGCTGTGGAGGTGTTTGGCGTGTCCAACATGGATACGGACATGCCAGACTTTGCGGCTCCTCATGTTGTCCCAGATAAATGTTGTGATGTCACCAACTGTGAAATGTTATTGTGCCAATATGTAGATTCTAATGTGAGTCTTTTCTCATTTTTCCAACAGAGACACAGGCGGATGAGTCTGCTCCAGAGGGGAGCCTTGGCCGCAGAATTTCTGCTGGCTCTGCAGGGGAGGAACCAGTACATCCGGCTGAGGACCCTGCAGAAGCCAGTCCAGGGCAATCCCCCTCGCAGGCAGTGTCCCTCCTCACAGAACTCAATTTTAAATAGGATTTCCATACGGAGATTCTGCAGAGGATGGACGCCAGTCTGGTACGGGTGGCTGAGGCCCTGGAGCAAAATGCTGCGGCCAACGTGACCATTGGTCAGGCCCTGGCGGAAAATACCAGGGCCAACATCCGCATCGCCACTGCCCTGGAGCAGCTCGTTCGCCAGCACATGGTGGAGCCGACCTCCCTTCCTGCCGTAACATCAGGATCCTCCACCTCTAGCACAACATCAGCCAATCCTCCAAATGTGCCTAGCCCTGTGCCTAGTCCAGAGGCCACAACATCTGCCTCTGGACAGGCCAGCCCGATGACATCCCGGACCCGGTCTGGCGCCCTCCCTCCCCCAGCCAAACGGGCGAAAAAAATATTAGATATGGTAAGAACTTACCCTTGTTATCTCTATTTCTACGAAGTCCATAGGGTTCCACAGGATACCTTAGGGCACCAAAGAGTTAAGCTTTCAGCCTCCCAGGACGCACTAGGTCCCCCTCCTATACCCCGCCCCCGAGCCAAGGCATCTCAGTTAGTTACCAAGCCATAGGCCGGAGGAGGAGAAGGAAGAGAGAGAACAAAGATCTGGGCACATACAAGAATCACATTCTCACCAGAGGGAGACGGAAAACCGGTGACCAGAGCAAAGCCCATCTGCAGCACAGGTGCGACAGGGCGGGAGTCCTGTGGAACCCTATGGACTTCGTAGAAATAGAGATAACAAGGGTAAGTTCTTACCATATCTCATATTTTCTACTTCAGGGTCCATAGGGTATCCACAGGATACCTTGGGGATGTCCCAAAGCAGTATCCTTTAAGGGTGGGGATGCTCCTGTGCAGAAAGGAGAATCCGCCGCCCGAAGGAAGCATCCTGAGAGGCGAAGGTGTCAAACCTGTAATACCTCACGAAGGTATGGACAGAGGACCACGTAGCAGCCTTGCAGATCTGGACTGCAGAGGCACCACGTTGAGCTGCCCACGAAGGACCCACAGACCTAGTGGAATGAGCCTTCACAGAAGGAGGAACCGGCAGGCCTTCATGAAGATAAGCTTCAGAAATAGCCATACGGATCCAGGCTGCCAAAGTTTGCTTTGAAGCAGGCCAACCCTTTTTACGGAAGCCATAGAGGACAAACAAAGCGTCCGACTTCCTAAACGAAGAAGTGCGGTCAACATAAGTCCTTAAGGCCCGCACAACATCCAAAGAGGCCTCACCCACGGAAAGACCCGGTGAGTTAAAGGCCGGAACAACGATTTCCTCGTTAACATGAAACTGGGAAACAACTTTGGGAAGAAACTCGGGCCGAGTGTGGAGCACTGCCCTGTTCCCATGAAAAACCAAGAAAGGGGGTCTACAAGAAAGAGCACCTAACTCAGAAACACGTCTGGCCGAAGCAATAGCCAGAAGGAAAACAGTCTTAGCTGTTAGCCATTTAAGATCCACTGAGCCCAGTGGTTCAAACGGCGGTCCTTGGAGAGCCCTCAGGACCACAGCCAAATCCCAAGGCGCCACAGGTGGAACAAAAGGCGGCTGAATGCGGACAACACCTTGCATAAAGGTGCGCACATCCGGGATTGTAGCAATCCTACGGTGAAACCAAACAGACAGGGCCGAAACCTGTACCTTCAAAGAAGCAAGGCGAAGCCCATGATCTAGTCCTGCTTGTAGGAAGGCGAGAATCCGAGACAGACGAAACTCCCTCGGTGCATAACCTCTCGGTCGACACCACTGGAAGAATGTAAGCCACACGCGATGGTATATCCTCGCGGAAGACGGTTTCCGAGCTCGCAACATGGTACGCACCACAGAGCTGGAAAAACCCCCGGGACCTCAGCATGGCCGTCTCAACAGCCACGCCGTCAAAGACAGCCGAGTCAGGTCCGGGTGAAGACAAGGACCTTGAGACAGAAGGTCCGGTCGTAGCGGCAACCGCAGAGGACTGTCCACGGACAGACCCTGAAGGTCTGAGAACCAGTGCCGTCTGGGCCACGCGGGAGCTATCAACAGGAGCGTCCCTCCTTCCTGTTTGAATTTCCGGATTACCCGTGGAAGAAGGGAGACCGGAGGGAACAGGTATGCGAACCGGAACGTCCACCGGACGGACAGAGCATCCACCAGAGACGCCCCTTCGTCTCTTGTGCGGGACCCGTACACCGGCAACTTGTTGTTGTGCCGGGACGCCATGAGGTCGGTCTCTGGAAGACCCCACCTGTCCACCAGCAGTTGAAAAACGTCCGGGTGCAGGGACCATTCCCCCGGATGAACGTCCTGGCGACTTAGAAAGTCCGCCTCCCAATTTAGCACTCCCGGGATGAAGACCGCTGATATGGCCGGAAGATTGCGCTCCGCCCAAACCAGGATCCGAGAGACCTCTACGAGAGCCGCCCGACTGCGGGTTCCTCCTTGCCTGTTGATGTAGGCCACGGTGGTAGCGTTGTCCGACTGGACCAGTACCGGGTGACCCTGGAGAAACCGATGTGCCTGCTGGAGAGCATTGAAGACCGCACGGATTTCCAAGATATTTATGGGAAGCTCCGCTTCTGTCGTCGTCCACCTGCCCTGAAACAAGTGTGGACCCAAAACCGCTCCCCAGCCCCGAAGACTGGCGTCCGTTGTCAACAGGACCCAATTTGGAACCCAGAACGGACGTCCGGGGTGAGCACAATCGTCTGGGACTTCAGAGACTGAGGCAGCCCGTTCCACTTGGACAGGATCAGGTGCTGCAGAGGTCGAACACCGACACCATGGAGCCCAGTAACCTCATCGCCGAGTGTAGGAACACCTGGCGGCTGTGCAGACAACTGCGCACCCTTGACTGTAAAGCAGAGATCTTGTCCTCCGTCACTAAGATCCTTTGCTGTCCCGAGCCCAATAAGGCACCAAGATGCAGAATCCTCCGAGACGGGATTAGAGTGGACTTCTGCCAGTTGATTAGCCAGCCGTGCCGTTGCAGCAGTGCAATGGTCAGGTCCAAGTGGCGTAACAGGAGCTCTGGAGATCCTGCCACCAATAACAGGTCGTCCAAGTACGGCAACATGCGGACTCCCTGCAGCCGCAGAGAAGCCGCCATGACCGCCATCATCTCGGTGAAAACCCGTGATGCTGTCGCCAGGCCAAAAGGTAACGCCCGAAACTGGAAGTGGTCGCTGCGGATTGCAAACCTGAGGAATTGTTGATGGCGCAAAAGAATAGGGACATGCAGGTAAGCGTCCTGTATGTCCAATGACACCATGTAGTCCCCAGGTTCCAGCGCCAGAATGATGGACCGTAGGGTCTCCATCCAAAACTTCGGTACCCGCAATGACCTGTTGAGTGCTTTGAGGTTGAGAATCGGACGATACGACCCATTGGGTTTCTGTACCAAAAAAAGATTTGAATAGAAACCCTGGCCCCTCTGGGAGAATGGAACAGGCACTATAACTCCAGCCTGGAGCATAGTGTGCAATACCTTCCGCAGCTCCGTAGCCTTGTTCCGGTCTGATGGTAGACCCGTGGTGAAGAATCGAGCCGGGGGTCTGTGCCGGAAGGAGAGGGCGTACCCGTGGGAGACCACCTCCAGAACCCAAGTGTCTGTCGTAGTGGTCGACCAACACTGGGCGAACTGCAGCAGGCGGCCTCCCACCCTGGGATCCCCCAAAGGGAGGCCCGGACCGTCAGGCCGCAGGCTTGTCATCTGGCTTGGGGGCCGGACGTCTGGTACTCCATGCCTGCTTCCGGGGCTTGACCGATTTCTTAGGGCCAGCCTGTCGAGGAAACGACTGTGGTTTGGGCCTGCCCTGGGCCCTAGATGACCGAAAGGACGATGGTCCAGAACCAGAAGGAGCAGCGGCCGACGGGAGACAAGCCGATTTGGCTGCCGCCAGCGTGGCCACAATCTTATCCAGATCCGGACTGAAGAGAACTTCTCCGGTAAACGGCAACGCCTCCAGACCCTTTTTGGAATCTGCGTCCGCCTTCCAGGATCGCAGCCACAAGGTGCGACGAGCAGCTACCGCTGCTGAAGAAATCCTAGACACCAGAGTACTAATGTCTAGGGCCGCCTCGTTGATGTAGGTGGCCGAATCACGGAGATTGCCAATCAACTCCGCCTGTTCGGCCGGACAGCCGGAATCGAAAGAAGCCTCTAATGAATCCGCCCAGCGCTCCATCGCCCTGGCAACCCAGCAAATGACCATAGCCGGCCGTGCTGCCCCCCCCCCCCCCCGCAAGGGAATAAGCGGACTTCAGGCAGATCTCCACCTTGCGGTCCGTAGCATCCTTAAGGGAGGACATGGATGGCATCGGCAATGTGGCACTACGGACAAGACGGGTCACGTGAGAATCCACCTGTGGAGGGGATTCCCACTTTGCAAAATAATTATCCGCGAACGGATAAGCCACCGCCAGGCGTCTCTGCGGCTGGTATCTTTTGCCAGGCTGTTTCCACGCCTCCTCTAAATGGTCCACCAACTGACCCGAAAGAGGAAAGACTGTGGCATCGCCCTTGACATCTTTGAAAAAGGCATACTTAGATTTAGCCGCTGGGGGAACTTCGTCCTCAATCACCAAGGCTGTGCGGACCGCCCGAATAAGTCCAGGAATATATACTTTGGACTTAGCATCAGCGTCCTTAGCATGGAGAGGTTCCTGATCATACGGATCCAGAATCTCCCCATCATCAGACGTCCCCTCGTCATCCTCATAAGGAGCCGACAGAGACGCCACCGGCCGTTTATGCGGCCGCATCACAGACTCCCCTTGCAACACATCCGACAAGTGCTGTACAGAACTCGTCAGGGAGTTAACCCACGCTGGCTCCTGAGAAACCGGGAGCGGGGAAATAGGGAGACTGTGGGGTACCACCAATTGTCGTGGGAAACCCTGCATGGGTGACGACACCACTGACTGCTGGGACAAACCCATCGGTGTAAACGCGGGCTGCGGAGCTAACTGGCCCACTAAGGCTGTAAGCGCTTGAGCGAAACAAGCCCAGGGCGGCACCTGTACCGGTGCAGTAACCGTAAGAGGCCGCGCCATAGACAAACACTGCCGGCAGCGGCCCTCCGCGCTACCCTCCCCCACCGCTAATGGTACTTTACACGTAGTACACTGTAGCCGGAGGGGAAAATCACTTTCAGACATGATGGCACCACGTATGTGACCCCTCTCACCAATTATATATTTTAAGAGCCGAGAGACTACCCTGCAGCACCGCACCGCAAGGGCTTAGCAGAAAAAACAGGGACAGTATAAAGCTGACAGTTTAGAAAAAAAAAAAAAAAGTTACAGGCAGCAGCGCTAGCACAGTCACATACAATGCAGAGAAATAACAATTCCTGCACTAACAGCACTGATCACTCAACTACACAGACACAGGGCCTGGTAGGACACAGCGCTGCATACACAGACCTGACCACAGCGGAGGAGAGGTATGCGGGGGGACCCAGACCACGATGCTTCCAATGCAGGCTTCCAGCAGCGTTCACCATGCTTCAGAAAAGATGGCCACCGAGGAGCAGAGAGAAGGCTGGCCTGGGGGAGGAGCGCTGACACAGGGCCAGTCAGCACAGTGCAGAGAGGGCTGTGTGCAGCGGGGGAGGCGCCGGCTGTGAGACAGGGAAGGCGCGCTCCCCTTGCATGCATTTAACCCCTGGGACGCCGCAGCGCTACCGCTCTGCTGCGGTCCGCTGTCCCAGGGGGTAGTGGAAGCGCAGGTTGATCGCCTGGCTCCACGCTGCAGCCAGTCCCCAAGGAGCCCCCTGCCTGGGGACTTAGGACCATGTGATCAGCGAGGACCCCCCGCGGGACCCCGCTGCTTACCTCTGTCCCCCTTGAATCCGGCCATGGTCCGGAACATCTGGGGTCACCGCTAGCTGTGACCCCAGATGTCCACCAGCATCCCCGGATCAGTACCGGCGTTCTGGTACCGGCAGGGTGTAGGGAAGACAGCATGGACGTCAGGACTGACTGTCCATGCTGTTCATCCAGATGTGCAGCCACAGCTGCATGAAGAAAAAGCTTCAGGGGCTCTTCTAAGCCCCCCTCTAGCAGGTGCCTCCGACTCCGGCCGGGCACCAAACGAAACTGAGATGCCTTGGCTCGGGGGCGGGGTATAGGAGGGGGACCTAGTGCATCCTGGGAGGCTGAAAGCTTAACTCTTTGGTGCCCGATGACTGACATCACACCTATACCCCAAGGTATCCTGTGGATACCCTATGGACCCTGAAGTAGAAACGGTGACACCATTGGCTACTTTTCCCACACTTCTTCTGTGCTTGCCTCATATTCCTTTCTGGCCAAAACTTCCCTCTCCTTTCTTGTGAATTGTTTTTAATTTTTGAATTTTCGTTTACCAAAAAATTATTGTTTGCACAATTAATAAATATTGTGGAACACTGCCAAAAATGTTTGAGTTAAATATGTGTATTTTTTTTTGGGTGGATACCAATAAATTTACCACAAATGTACGACTTTGTATTCTGACATTATTGAAAAAATGGGTTACATTTAATCCGGGCACACAAGCCTACAACGTTCAAACTAAAAAATTACACATTGAAAAAAAAGGGCTCGTTAAGGAACGTTTAAAACATTACCTAAGGAGGAAAAATCACCTTGCAAACACAAAATGAGGGACCAAACCTAAACATGATGACATTATTGTTGCAATAGTCCAAAAACGAACACATTGCGGCCAAAATACACCCCCACAAATGTACGCTAATTGATTGTGTAATCCAGACATTAGCAGCTATGATTTCCACCTGCGTTCGGTTTTGTGCTATCCAAAAAAACTGCTTTCCAAACACATACCAAGCCGTTTTTCAATCCAACACTAATTGAGTTTCTGACAAGCCGTGATTAATCGATGATACATCGTGGAGTGCCGGGACGGAGGAGAAGGCCATCGCCACTGTGGTCGAGTTATCCAGCCCCTAAGCTGTGCGAGCATTTTGAAAGGAAAGAGGATCATCCAGTGACGTAGGAGTTGGTACGAACACATTTGACGTTCGCATTTGTTAATGTATGTACGCCCAAAAAACGCCTCGCCACGCCTGCGTTTTTCCATCTCCACCCCCGTCAACGCCCAAAAACGGCCTGTTCTGTCAATCACATTTGACATGTCACTTCCTGTACGCTATTTGACAAACGAGACAAAAAAACTCGCAATCTGCCGTACGCACATGCGCAGTGTAACACCGACGCATGCGCGGTTACTCAACATCGGAACGCAACGAGCGTACTGCTGTTAACGAACGGCTCTGAATCAGGGCCTTTGTCATAACAGCTAAGTATTGAAAAACACATTGTTTGGTAGAAGAAAGAACATTTATACTTTACCCAAGGGTAAAGCAATGTATAATTTAATATGTCTGACCTGTAATTTTAGCTATAAATAGCTATATGGCAATATGTTATTTTCTAAGGACTTTGTGAACTGAAGTTGGGAATAACAGGAAAAGTCATTTTCATTGCCTTCCATGGCAACACACATGTACTGACATATTTGATATACCAGAAGGTCTTGGCACCTGGATTAGTGCTGTTGGTCTAACAGTCTCATTTTGGCTATTAGCCAAGATTCTGTGGGCAACTGCCATGCTCATTGATGTCTACAGATTACAAACAAAACACATACATAATACTCCGTAACCAGCTCTTGCCCATACCTCCCAACTGTCTCTTTTAGGTGGCATAGTCCCACCATTCCGATTATCAGTACTTTGCCTAGATTTGGGTACAGTTGGGAGGTATGTCCCACTGTTTGACACCCATACAATGCCACACTCTAATTCTAGTTCTAAGACTTGCAAGGATTATTTTAGGGGAGGGAACAGGGGGTAGGACAATAATATTAAAATATGGTCTGTTAGATGTTGGAAACACTGTGGTAACATAGCTCTGTTAGACCAGGATGACCCATCTAGCTGCAATCTTAAAGTGGGTACACATTAGGTGAACCCCTGATGCAATGGTGTCAATGAACGACTTATCGGGCAGGCAATATACACTGCACGTCGGTGACCGATCGCCCCATATGTCGTTCACCGGCACCATTGAACTTGCCGGCGTCGGCAGCTGGGTCGCTCCGCCATCCATGCATGCAGGCAGCAGAGGCAGTGGGTACACACTAGAGTGGGTACACACTAGAGGATGTGCCTAAGATGTCGGCCTGATCCAAGGGATCAGACGACATATCGTCTAGTGTGTATCCAGCATTAATCTGCAGATATATCCAAATTATGCACTGACATTGTTCTTTTCGGTTTGAAATTACCAATACACTGGTAGACAACTAAAGAAAATACAAATCAGCCTTTTGAGTATTTTATTTCAAATTCTAGATAATTTTAGGATGCATAATAAATTATTGGAAAAAAACATGTATAAAATACATTCCAAGAGAAATCTATGGGGTAAATTTACTAAAGTGAGAGTTTTTAGAAGAGGAGATGTTGCCCATAGCAACCAATTAGATTCTAGCTATAATCTTCTACAATCTGCTAGTTAAACGTTAAGTAGAATCTGATTGGTTGCTATGGGCAACATCTCCACTTCTAAAAACTCTCACTTTAGTAAATTTACCCCTATGAGTGCCATTCTCATAACCATCACTGTTCATTTCTAAGATGCCACAAAACTCTGTAGTGCTGGACAGTCATAGCTGCAAATCGCACATAAACAATTACAAATGAGGTTGGCAAAGAAGTGCAATCAAAAGGACTAGGGAGATGTATCAAGCCTTTTAAAGCGTGGTTGCCCATAGCAACCAATCAGTTCCTACCTATCATTTTATAAAATGTACTTTATAAATGATAGCTAAAAGCTGATTGGTTGCTACTGTATGGTCAACTTCTCCACCTGTCCAGTTCTCCAATCGTTAGGAGGATTGATACATCTCCCCAAAAGGTAAAGTACACTCAGTGTGAGAGACAGCTTAAAGTGTGAGAGCAAAGCTGAGACAAAGAGCTCATTGGACTGGACATAGGACTGGAGCTGGTAAAACATGGATAGGAAGTAGTATCAGGTGGGGTGGGAAAGTCTAAAGTGAAGATGTAGAATTTGAGAACATTTTGAGGATTGAAGATTAAAGGAGAAGCTGGTCAGCAGAGAGCAGCACAGGAGAAATCATGGTGGCAGGAGAGAGAGGTGGTTACCAGAGATGAGGACAGATGTAGCTCAGAGGCAGAACAAAGAGGATGAGAAGAAGTCTATCTTGTTAGGGAGAGAGATGTATGAAGTGGAGGAGCTGGTGAGGCTGTCAAGATGACTGAGCAGCTTGGACTGTGGAGATGGAGAGACTGAGTAGGAATTTGCAGAGTGTTGCACTGGAGTTCGATCCGTCTTGCCACAGCATTTAGGATTGATTGTAGATTGGAAAGACAGTTAAAGGGAAAACCAAATAGCAGGAGCAATGGAGCTAGGGAGAATGGATAAGGGGTTTCATAACATCTGAGTGAGAAGAAGGAGTACTCTATCAGTGTTTCTAAGGAGGATGAGACCAGACAGTTGAGAGATTGTCAATTGTGAGGGAGACTACAGGAGAGTAGTGACACTAGGAGCAGGGGAAGTCGGTGAACTCAGATTTTGATATGTTGAGATTTAATGTAAGACAGATATGGCAGATATGCAGTTAGACACTTTAAAACAGGAATGAGGTCAGGGCATGAGAGATAGATTTGTGGGTCATCTGTATAGGAGGTGATAGTGGAAGACACAAGGAGTGTATTAGTTTATCGAGTGAAGAGGTATAGAATTAGAAAAGCAGAGGGCTGAGAACAGAGTATTGAGGAAACCCAAAAAATAGAGGTACTGCAGGGTAGGATGTTTCAATTATAGAGACACTCAAGAAGCATTCAAAAATGAAGGAGTAGAGAACTGTGCTGCCAAGAGCAAGGGAGGGAAGGCTGTGGAGTAGAAGAGGGCGGTCAACTGTATCAATAGTGGTAGAATGGCCAAGGAAGAGTAGTATGGTGGGAGTGGGCCCAAGAAGCTACTGCACAACATAGTGTAATGTCGGGTTAGTGCAGGAAAAACCTTCTATTTGCTTGCTAGTCCTAATGGATCCAGGTAAACTATTTATAATTTAACCAACACTATGAGATCCAGCTTGCACTGAAAACTTTGTAACTGGCAAAAGGGGAGCCCAATTGCACAAACCAAGGTCATTCTCAAGTTAAAAAAATAATAACACACACTTGCAGTTACTGCTGTATCACTCCTTCAAATTGGAAATAACAGAATATATTGCAATAAGCCTAACATCATGGATTATATCCCTGCATTAACTGTGTGAAGTTACTCATACTTTGATCTTGTCAGGCAGACAAGAGCGCTCGCTCTGAATCAGGGTGTTTTTTATTTTTTTTTTTGGAGCGGCCTCCTGGCCGCTTGTATAGGCTGTGGGCGACCACCCACAGCTATAGCGAGCGGCCATGATGATGGTCGCGATGGTCAAGACCATCGCGACCATCGGGCTTGCGACGAGACCCTTGTGGTAGGGTCTCGTGGCCGCAAGCCCCAGAGAGCTTCTGGCTCTAACAGAACCGGAAGCTCTCTCACTGACATCACTGGTGATGTCAGTGGGGCCGCCCCACAAACGGCAGGCGTTCTCTTGGGAACACCTCCATTTTTTAAGCCACCCCCCTGGCCACGCCTCCAAAACGGTTCGAGCTGTCGATCAAAATCGACAGCCGCCCCCTTTTGGTGCGAGACCCGGAGCGACGGAGCGCCCGTCGCTAGCCGGGTCTCGCGCATGCGCACATCGGAGCCGGCTCCGGCGTGCATATGCGCAGTGGCCAAAACATTGACCCGCTAGCGAGCGCATAGCGCTCACGAGCGGGTCTGAATCAGGCCCTAAGTTCAGTTTGGCCATACACATTTAGGGGCAAATTGTACAAGATAGGATCAGATCACTTCCGGCATCATCCTGTTAGTGTGGAGACGATTTGAAGCGCCTTCAAACAAGATAATGATTCTATCGATTGCAATAAAATCATTTTCAGGCATCTGGGCTCTTCTCAAGGTATACATCTGTCAAATTGGGCCAATTGCTAGATAAAGGTAAAAAAATATGGCAAAATAGGTTCAACTATATCCTAAAACTGCTCAGTAAGCAGGGGAAAACTCTTCAGTCATGAAGTGGATTAGTGTACACTTAAAAGACAAAAAAAATGCACCCCCAACAAGTTTATAGCAGAAACCCTTCTTGATCTCTGATTAGTTACTTCTATGTTGTACAAGAATGCAGACGGAACTCACAGGGTGCGGTTTGGAAACTTCTCTTGAACTTGTAGAAACCACTTTGACATGGTTTGTTAACAGAATCTGTACTGCTGGGAAATAATGGCCAGAAGGGACAAGAAAAAACGCCTTCATAGAGTTATATTCAATAGTAAGTTAAAATTAGAAATTAGCAAATAAATAAAATATTTGCTCTGCATGCTCGGTATGAATGGAAAACATCCTAAACATCTGAAACCTATTTTGCATCTGAC